>OZ017743.1:21924760-23124760 GCA_963969285.1 Odontomyia ornata
CCACAATTTCTATCCGATTGTCAAAATGTTGGTCTTATTTTGTAGCTGCCAGTCTATTCTTTACGACAAGTACAAATTTGTAATATTATTTACAAATACACTATTTTTTATGAAGGTTGAAATAGGGAAAAAAACACCAAAACTTTAAATGGCTTTTTCTCCCCTTAAACGTGCGAATTCGGCGTTTTTACGATTTAATTTCAAGGCTTGGTAGATCTCTAGCTTCGACCGTTCACTGTGCCCACAATTTCTATCCGATCGTCAAAATTTTGGTCTCATTTTGTAGCTGCCAGTCTATTCTTTACGACAAGTACAAATTTGTAATATTATTTACAAATACACTATTTTTTGTGAAGGTTGAAATAGGGAAAAAAACACCAAAACTTTAAATGGCTTTTTCTCCCCTTAAACGTGCGAATTCGGCGTTCTTACGATTTAATTTCAAGGCTTGGTAGATCTCTAGCTTTGACCGTTCACTGTGCCCACAATTTCTATCCGATTGTCAAAATTTTGGTCTTATTTTGTAGCTGCCAGTCCATTCTTTACGACAAGTACAAATTTGTAATATTATTTACAAATACACTAGTTTTTATGAAGGTTGAAATAGGGGAAAAAACACCAAAACTTTAAATGGCTTTTTCTCCCCTTAAACGTGCGAATTCAGCGTTTTTACGATTTAATTTCAAGGCTTGGTAGATCTCTAGCTTTGACCGTTCACTGTGCCCACAATTTCTATCCGATCGTCAAAATTTTGGTCTCATTTTGTAGCTGCCAGTCTATTCTTTGCGACAAATACAAATTTGTGATATTATTTACAAATACACTACTTTTTATGAAGGTTGAAATAGGGGAAAAAACCACCAAAACTTTAAATGGCTTTTTCTACCCTTAAACGTGCGAATTCGGCGTTTTTACGATTTAATTTCAAGGCTTGGTAGATCTCTAGCTTTGACCGTTCACTGTGCCCACAATTTCTATCTGATTGTCAAAATTTTGGTCTCATTTTGTAGCTGCCAGTCTATTCTTTACGACAAGTACAAATTTGTAATATTATTTACAAATACACTATTTTTTATGAAGGTTGAAATAGGGGAAAAAACACCAAAACTTTAAATGGCTTTTTCTCCCCTTAAACGTGCGTATTCGGCGTTTTTACGATTTAATTTCAAGGCTTGGTAGATCTCTAGCTTTGACCGTTCACTGTGCCCACAATTTCTATCCGATTGTCAAAATTTTGGTCTCATTTTGTAGCTGCCAGTCTATTCTTTGCGACAAGTACAAATTTGTGATATTATTTACAAATACACTACTTTTTATGAAGGTTGAAATAGGGAAAAAAACACCAAAACTTTAAATGGCTTTTTCTCCCCTTAAACGTGCGAATTCGGCGTTTTTACGATTTAATTTCAAGGCTTGGTAGATCTCTAGCTTTGACCGTTCACTGTGCCCACAATTTCTATCTGATTGTCAAAATTTTGGTCTCATTTTGTAGCTGCCAGTCTATTCTTTACGACAAGTACAAATTTGTAATATTATTTACAAAAACACTATTTTTTATGAAGGTTGAAATAGGGGAAAAAACACCAAAACTTTAAATGGCTTTTTCTCCCCTTAAACGTGCGAATTCGGCGTTTTTAACGATTTAATTTCAAGGCTTGGTAGATCTCTTGCTTTGACCGTTCACTGTGCCCACAATTTCTATCCGATTGTCAAAACTTTGGTCTCATTTTGTAGCTGCCAGTCTATTCTTTACGACAAGTACAAATTTGTAATATTATTTACAAATACACTATTTTTTATGAAGGTTGAAATAGGGAAAAAAACACCAAAACTTTAAATGGCTTTTTCTCCCCTTAAACGTGCGAATTCGGCGTTTTTACGATTTAATTTCAAGGCTTGGTAGATCTCTAGCTTTGACCGTTCACTGTGCCCACAATTTCTATCCGATCGTCAAAATTTTGGTCTCATTTTGTAGCTGCCAGTCTATTCTTTACGACAAGTACAAATTTGTAATATTATTTACAAATACACTATTTTTTATGAAGGTTGAAATAGGGGAAAAAACACCAAAACTTTAAATGGCTTTTTCTCCCCTTAAACGTGCGAATTCGGCGTTTTTACGATTTAATTTCAAGGCTTGGTAGATCTCTAGCTTTGACCGTTCACTGTGCCCACAATTTCTATCCGATTGTCAAAATTTTGGTCTTATTTTGTAGCTGCCAGTACATTCTTTACGACAAGTACAAATTTGTAATATTATTTACAAATACACTAGTTTTTATGAAGGTTGAAATAGGGGAAAAAACACCAAAACTTTAAATGGCTTTTTCTCCCCTTAAACGTGCGAATTCAGCGTTTTTACGATTTAATTTCAAGGCTTGGTAGATCTCTAGCTTTGACCGTTCACTGTGCCCACAATTTCTATCCGATTGTCAAAATTTAGGTCTCATTTTGTAGCTGCCAGTCTATTCTTTGCGACAAGTACAAATTTGTGATATTATTTACAAATACACTACTTTTTATGAAGGTTGAAATAGGGGAAAAAACACCAAAACTTTAAATGGCTTTTTCTCCCCTTAAACGTGCGAATTCGGCGTTTTTACGATTTAATTTCAAGGCTTGGTAGATCTCTAGCTTTGACCGTTCACTGTGCCCACAATTTCTATCCGATCGTCAAAATTTTGGTCTCATTTTGTAGCTGCCAGTCTATTCTTTACGACAAGTACAAATTTGTAATATTATTTACAAATACACTATTTTTTATGAAGGTTGAAATAGGGGAAAAAACACCAAAACTTTAAATGGCTTTTTCTCCCCTTAAACGTGCGAATTCGGCGTTTTTACGATTTAATTTCAAGGCTTGGTAGATCTCTAGCTTTGACCGTTCACTGTGCCCACAATTTCTATCCGATTGTCAAAATTTTGGTCTTATTTTGTAGCTGCCAGTACATTCTTTACGACAAGTACAATTTTGTAATATTATTTACAAATACACTAGTTTTTATGAAGGTTGAAATAGGGGAAAAAACACCAAAACTTTAAATGGCTTTTTCTCCCCTTAAACGTGCGAATTCAGCGTTTTTACGATTTAATTTCAAGGCTTGGTAGATCTCTAGCTTTGACCGTTCACTGTGCCCACAATTTCTATCCGATTGTCAAAATTTTGGTCTCATTTTGTAGCTGCCAGTCTATTCTTTGCGACAAGTACAAATTTGTGATATTATTTACAAATACACTACTTTTTATGAAGGTTGAAATAGGGAAAAAAACACCAAAATTTTAAATGGCTTTTTCTCCCCTTAAACGTGCGAATTCGGCGTTTTTACGATTTAATTTCAAGGCTTGGTAGATCTCTAGCTTTGACCGTTCACTGTGCCCACAATTTCTATCCGATTGTCAAAATTTTGGTCTCATTTTGTAGCTGCCAGTCTATTCTTTGCGACAAGTACAAATTTGTGATATTATTTACAAATACACTACTTTTTATGAAGGTTGAAATAGGGGAAAAAACACCAAAACTTTAAATGGCTTTTTCTCCCCTTAAACGTGCGAATTCGGCGTTTTTACGATTTAATTTCAAGGCTTGGTAGATCTCTTGCTTTGACCGTTCACTGTGCCCACAATTTCTATCCGATTGTCAAAATTTTGGTCTCATTTTGTAGCTGCCAGTCTATTCTTTACGACAAGTACAAATTTGTAATATTATTTACAAATACACTATTTTTTATGAAGGTTGAAATAGGAAAAAAAACACCAAAACTTTAAATGGCTTTTTCTCCCCTTAAACGTGCGAATTCGGCGTTTTTACGATTTAATTTCAAGGCTTGGAAGATCTCTAGCTTTGACCGTTCACTGTGCCCACAATTTCTATCCGATCGTCAAAATTTTGGTCTCATTTTGTAGCTGCCAGTCTATTCTTTACGACAAGTACAAATTTGTAATATTATTTACAAATACACTATTTTTTATGAAGGTTGAAATAGGGAAAAAAACACCAAAACTTTAAATGGCTTTTTCTCCCCTTAAACGTGCGAATTCGGCATTTTTACGATTTAATTTCAAGGCTTGGTAGATCTCTAGCTTTGACCGTTCACTGTGCCCACAATTTCTATCCGATTGTCAAAATTTTGGTCTCATTTTGTAGCTGCCAGTCCATTCTTTACGACAAGTACAAATTTGTAATATTATTTACAAATACACTAGTTTTTATGAAGGTTGAAATAGGGGAAAAAACACCAAAACTTTAAATGGCTTTTTCTCCCCTTAAACGTGTGAATTCAGCGTTTTTACGATTTAATTTCAAGGCTTGGTAGATCTCTAGCTTTGACCGTTCACTGTGCCCACAATTTCTATCCGATTGTCAAAATTTTGGTCTCATTTTGTAGCTGCCAGTCTATTCTTTGCGACAAGTACAAATTTGTGATATTATTTACAAATACACTATTTTTTATGAAGGTTGAAATAGGGAAAAAAACATCAAAACTTTAAATGGCTTTTTCTCCCCTTAAACGTGCGAATTCGGCGTTTTTACGATTTAATTTCAAGGCTTGGTAGATCTCTAGCTTTGGCCGTTCACTGTGCCCACAATTTCTATCTGATTGTCAAAATTTTGGTCTCATTTTGTAGCTGCCAGTCTATTCTTTACGACAAGTACAAATTTGTAATATTTTTTACTAATACACTATTTTTTATGAAGGTTGAAATAGGGGAAAAAACACCAAAACTTTAAATGGCTTTTTCTCCCCTTAAACGTGCGAATTCGGCGTTTTTACGATTTAATTTCGCGGCTTTGTAGATTTCTAGCTTTGACCGTTCACTGTGCCCACAATTTCTATCCGATTGTCAAAATTTTGGTCTCATTTTATAGCTGCCAGTCTATTCTTTACGACAAATACAAATTTTTAATATTATTTACAAATACACTATTTTTTATGAAGGTTGAAATAGGGAAAAAAACACCAAAACTTTAAATGGCTTTTTCTCCCCTTAAACGTGCGAATTCGGCGTTTTTACGATTTAATTTCAAGGCTTGGTAGATCTCTAGCTTTGACCGTTCACTGTGCCCACAATTTCTATCCGATCGTCAAAATTTTGGTCTCATTTTGTAGCTGCCAGTCTATTCTTTACGACAAGTACAAATTTGTAATATTATTTACAAATACACTATTTTTTATGAAGGTTGAAATAGGGAAAAAAACACCAAAACTTTAAATGGCTTTTTCTCCCCTTAAACGTGCGAATTCGGCGTTTTTACGATTTAATTTCAAGGCTTGGTAGATCTCTAGCTTTGACCGTTCACTGTGCCCACAATTTCTATCCGATTGTCAAAATTTTGGTCTTATTTTGTAGCTGCCAGTCCATTCTTTACGAGAAGTACAAATTTGTAATATTATTTACAAATACACTATTTTTTATGAAGGTTGAAATAGGGGAAAAAACACCAAAACTTTAAATGGCTTTTTCTCCCCTTAAACGTGCGAATTCAGCGTTTTTACGATTTAATTTCAAGGCTTGGTAGATCTCTAGCTTTGACCGTTCACTGTGCCCACAATTTCTATCCGATTGTCAAAATTTTGGTCTCATTTTGTAGGTGCCAGTCTATTCTTTGCGACAAGTACAAATTTGTGATATTATTTACAAATACACTACTTTTTATGAAGGTTGAAATAGGGAAAAAAACACCAAAACTTTAAATGGCGTTTTCTCCCCTTAAACGTGCGAATTCGGCGTTTTTACGATTTAATTTCAAGGCTTGGTAGATCTCTAGCTTTGACCGTTCACTGTGCCCACAATTTCTATCTGATTGTCAAAATTTTGGTCTCATTTTGTAGCTGCCAGTCTATTCTTTACGAGAAGTACAAATTTGTAATATTATTTACAAATACACTATTTTTTATGAAGGTTGAAATAGGGGAAAAAACACCAAAACTTTAAATGGTTTTTTCTCCCCTTAAACGTGCGAATTCGGCGTTTTTACGATTTAATTTCAAGGCTTGGTAGATCTCTAGCTTTGACCCTTCACTGTGCCCACAATTTCTATCCGATTGTCAAAATTTTGGTCTCATTTTGTAGCTGCCAGTCTATTCTTTACGACAAGTACAAATTTGTAATATTATTTACAAATACACTATTTTTTATGAAGGTTGAAATAGGGAAAAAAACACCAAAACTTTAAATGGCTTTTTCTCCCCTTAAACGTGCGAATTCGGCGTTTTTACGATTTAATTTCAAGGCTTGGTAGATCTCTAGCTTTGACCGTTCACTGTGCCCACAATTTCTATCCGATCGTCAAAATTTTGGTCTCATTTTGTAGCTGCCAGTCTATTCTTTACGACAAGTACAAATTTGTAATATTATTTACAAATACACTATTTTTTATGAAGGTTGAAATCGGGAAAAAAAACACCAAAACTTTAAATGGCTTTTTCTCCCCTTAAACGTGCGAATTCGGCGTTTTTACGATTTAATTTCAAGGCTTGGTAGATCTCTAGCTTTGACCGTTCACTGTGCCCACAATTTCTATCCGATTGTCAAAATTTTGGTCTTATTTTGTAGCTGCCAGTCCATTCTTTACGACAAGTACAAATTTGTAATATTATTTACAAATGCACTAGTTTTTATGAAGGTTGAAATAGGGGAAAAAACACCAAAACTTTAAATGGCTTTTTCTCCCCTTAAACGTGCGAATTCAGCGTTTTTACGATTTAATTTCAAGGCTTGGTAGATCTCTAGCTTTGACCGTTCACTGTGCCCACAATTTCTATCCGATTGTCAAAATTTTGGTCTCATTTTGTAGCTGCCAGTCTATTGTTTACGACAAATACAAATTTGTTATATTATTTACAAATACACTATTTTTTATGAAGGTTGAAATAGGGAAAAAAACACCAAAACTTTAAATGGCTTTTTCTCCCCTTAAACGTGCGAATTCGGCGTTTTTACGATTTAATTTCAAGGCTTGGTAGATCTCTAGCTTTGACCGTTCACTGTGCCTACAATTTCTATCCGATCGTCAAAATTTTGGTCTCATTTTGTAGCTGCCAGTCTATTCTTTACGACAAGTACAAATTTGTAATATTATTTACAAATACACTATTTTTTATGAAGGTTGAAATAGGGGAAAAAACACCAAAACTTTAAATGGCTTTTTCTCCCCTTAAACGTGCGAATTCGGCGTTTTTACGATTTAATTTCAAGGCTTGGTAGATCTCTAGCTTTGACCGTTCACTGTGCCCACAATTTCTATCCGATTGTCAAATTTTGGTCTTATTTTGTAGCTGCCAGTCCATTCTTTACGACAAGTACAAATTTGTTATATTATTTACAAATACACTAGTTTTTATGAAGGTTGAAATAGGGGAAAAAACACCAAAACTTTAAATGGCTTTTTCTCCCCTTAAACGTGCGAATTCAGCGTTTTTACGATTTAATTTCAAGGCTTGGTAGATCTCTAGCTTTGACCGTTCACTGTGCCCACAATTTCTATCCGATTGTCAAAATTTTGGTCTCATTTTGTAGCTGCCAGTCTATTCTTTGCGACAAGTACAAATTTGTGATATTATTTACAAATACACTACTTTTTATGAAGGTTGAAATAGGGAAAAAAACACCAAAACTTTAAATGGCTTTTTCTCCCCTTAAACGTGCGAATTCGGCGTTTTTACGATTTAATTTCAAGGCTTGGTAGATCTCTAGCTTTGACCGTTCACTGTGCCCACAATTTCTATCTGATTGTCAAAATTTTGGTCTCATTTTGTAGCTGCCAGTCTATTCTTTACGACAAGTACAAATTTGTAATATTATTTACAAATACACTATTTTTTATGAAGGTTGAAATAGGGAAAAAAACACCAAAACTTTAAATGGCTTTTTCTCCCCTTAAACGTGCGAATTCGGCGTTTTTACGATTTAATTTCAAGGCTTGGTAGATCTCTAGCTTTGACCGTTCACTGTGCCCACAATTTCTATCCGATCGTCAAAATTATGGTCTCATTTTGTAGCTGCCAGTCTATTTTTTACGACAAGTACAAATTTGTAATATTATTTACAAATACACTATTTGTTATGAAGGTTGAAATAGGGAAAAAAACACCAAAACTTTAAATGGCTTTTTCTCCCCTTAAACGTGCGAATTCGGCGTTTTTACGATTTAATTACAAGGCTTGGTAGATCTCTAGCTTTCACTGTTCACTGTGCCTACAATTTCTATCCGATTGTCAAAATTTTGGTCTTATTTTGTAGCTGCCAGTCCATTCTTTACGACAAGTACAAATTTGTAATATTATTTACAAATACACTAGTTTTTATGAAGGTTGAAATAGGGGAAAAAACACCAAAACTTTAAATGGCTTTTTCTCCCCTTAAACGTGTGAATTCAGCGTTTTTACGATTTAATTTCAAGGCTTGGTAGATCATTAGCTTTGACCGTTCACTGTGCCCACAATTTCTATCCGATTGTCAAAATTTTGGTCTCATTTTGTAGCTGCCAGTCTATTCTTTGCGACAAGTACAAATTTGTGATATTATTTACAAATACACTACTTTTTATGAAGGTTGAAATAGGGAAAAAAACACCAAAACTTTAAATGGCTTTTTCTCCCCTTAAACGTGCGAATTCGGCGTTTTTACGATTTAATTTCAAGGCTTGGTAGATCTCTAGCTTTGACCGTTCACTGTGCCCACAATTTCTATCTGATTGTCAAAATTTTGGTCTCATTTTGTAGCTGCCAGTCTATTCTTTACGACAAGTACAAATTTGTAATATTATTTACAAATACACTATTTTTTATGAAGGTTGAAATAGGGGAAAAAACACCAAAACTTTAAATGGCTTTTTCTCCCCTTAAGCGTACGAGTTCGGCGTTTTTACGATTTAATTTCAAGGCTTGGTAGATCTCTAGCTTTGACCGTTCACTGTGCCCACAATTTCTATCCGATTGTCAAAATTTTGGTCTCATTTTGCAGCTGCCAGTCTATTCTTTACGACAAGTATAAATTTGTAATATGATTTACAAATACACTATTTTTTATGAAGGTTGAAATAGGGAAAAAAACACCAAAACTTTAAATGGCTTTTTCTCCCCTTAAACGTGCGAATTCGGCGTTTTTACGATTTAATTTCAAGGCTTGGTAGATCTCTAGCTTTGACCGTTCACTGTGCCCACAATTTTCATCCGATTGTCAAAATTTTGGTCTCATTTTGTAGCTGCCAGTCTATTCTTAACGACAAGTACAAATTTTAAATATTATTTACAAATACACTATTTTTTATGAAGGTTGAAATAGGGGAAAAAACACCAAAACTTTAAATGGCTTTTTCTCCCCTTAAACGTGTGAATTCGGCGTTTTTACGATTTAATTTCAAGGCTTGGTAGATCTCTAGCTTTGACCGTTCACTGTGTCCACAATTTCTATCCGATTGTCAAAATTTTGGTCTCATTTTGTAGCTGCCAGTCTATTCTTTACGACAAGTACAAATTTGGAATATTATTTACAAATACACTATTTTTTATGAAGGTTGAAATAGGGGAAAAAACACCAAAACTTTAAATGGCTTTTTCTCCCCTTAAACGTGCGAATTCGGCGTTTTTACGATTTAATTTCAAGGCTTGGTAGATTTCTAGCTTTGACCGTTCACTGTGCCCACAATTTCTATCCGATTGTCAAAATTTTGGTCTCATTTTGTAGCTGCCAGTCTATTCTTTACGACAAGTACAAATTTGTAATATTATTTACAAATACACTATTTTTTATGAAGGTTGAAATAGGGGAAAAAACACCAAAACTTTAAATGGCTTTTTCTCCCCTTAAACGTGCGAATTCGGCGTTTTTACGATTTAATTTCAAGGCTTGGTAGATCTCTAGCTTTGACCGTTCACTGTGCCCACAATTTCTATCTGATTGTCAAAATTTTGGTCTCATTTTGTAGCTGCCAGTCTATTCTTTACGACAAGTACAAATTTGTAATATTATTTACAAATACACTATTTTTTATGAAGGTTGAAATAGGGAAAAAAACACCAAAACTTTAAATGGCTTTTTCTCCCCTTAAACGTACGAGTTCGGCGTTTTTACGATTTAATTTCAAGGCTTGGTAGATCTCTAGCTTTGACCGTTCACTGTGCCCACAATTTCTATCCGATTGTCAAAATTTTGGTCTCATTTTGCAGCTGCCAGTCTATTCTTTACGACAAGTATAAATTTGTAATATGATTTACAAATACACTATTTTTTATGAAGGTTGAAATAGGGGAAAAAACACCAAAACTTTAAATGGCTTTTTCTCCCCTTAAACGTGCGAATTCGGCGTTTTTACGATTTAATTTCAAGGCTTGGTAGATCTCTAGCTTTGACCGTTCACTGTGCCCACAATTTCTATCCGATTGTCAAAATTTTGGTCTCATTTTGTAGCTGCCAGTCTATTCTTTACGACAAGTAAAAATTTGTAATATTATTTACAAATACACTATTTTTTATGAAGGTTGAAATAGGAAAAAAAACACCAAAACTTTAAATGGCTTTTTCTCCCCTTAAACGTGCGAATTCGGCGTTTTTACGATTTAATTTCAAGGCTTGGTAGATCTCTAGCTTTGACCGTTCACTGTGCCCACAATTTCTATCCGATTGTCAAAATTTTGGTCTCATTTTGTAGCTGCCAGTCTATTCTTTACGACAAGTACAAATTTGTAATATTATTTACAAATACACTATATTTTATGAAGGTTGAAATCGGGGAAAAAACAGCAAAACTTTAAATGGCTTTTTCTCCCCTTCAACGTGCGAATTCGGCGTTTTTACGATTTAATTTCAAGGCTTGGTAGATCTTTAGCTTTGACCGTTCACTGTGCCCACAATTTCTATCCGATTGTAAAAATTTTGGCCTCATTTTGTAGCTGCCAGTCTATTCTTTACGACAAGTACAAATTTGTAATATTATTTACAAATACACTATTTTTGATGAGGGTTGAAATAGGGAAAAAAACACCAAAACTTTAAATGGCTTTTTCTCCCCTTAAACGTGTGAATTCGGCGTTTTTACGATTTAATTTCAAGGCTTGGTAGATCTCTAGCTTTGACCGTTCACTGTGCCCACAATTTCTATCCGATTGTCAAAATTTTGGTCTTATTTTGTAGCTGCCAGTCCATTCTTTACGACAAGTACAAATTTGTAATATTATTTACAAATACACTAGTTTTTATGAAGGTTGAAATAGGGGAAAAAACACCAAAACTTTAAATGGCTTTTTCTCCCCTTAAACGTGCGAATTCAGCGTTTTTACGATTTAATTTCAAGGCTTGGTAGATCTCTAGCTTTGACCGTTCACTGTGCCCACAATTTCTATCCGATTGTCAAAATTTTGGTCTCATTTTGTAGCTGCCAGTCTATTCTTCGCGACAAGTTCAAATTTGTGATATTATTTACAAATACACTACTTTTTATGAAGGTTGAAATAGGGAAAAAAACACCAAAACTTTAAATGGCTTTTTCTCCCCTTAAACGTGCGAATTCGGCGTTTTTACGATTTAATTTCAAGGCTTGGTAGATCTCTAGCTTTGACCGTTCACTGTGCTCACAATTTCTATCTGATTGTCAAAATTTTGGTTTCATTTTGTAGCTGCCAGTCTATTCTTTACGACAAGTACAAATTTGTAATATTATTTACAAATACACTGTTTTTTATGAAGGTTGAAATAGGGAAAAAAACACCAAAACTTTAAATGGCTTTTTCTCCCCTTAAACGTGCGAATTCGGCGTTTTTACGATTTAATTTCAAGGCTTGGTAGATCTCTAGCTTTGACCGTTCACTGTGCCCACAATTTCTATCCGATTGTCAAAATTTTGGTCTCATTTTGTAGCTGCCAGTCCATTCTTTACGACAAGTACAAATTTGTAATATGATTTACAAATACACTATTTTTTATGAAGGTTGAAATAGGGAAGAAAACACCAAAACTTTAAATGGCTTTTTCTCCCCTTCAACGTGCGAATTCGGCGTTTTTACGATTTAATTTCAAGGCTTGGTAGATCTCTAGCTTTGGCCGTTCACTGTGCCCACAATTTCTATCCGATTGTCAAAATTTTGGTCTTATTTTGTAGCTGCCAGTCCATTCTTTACGACAAGTACAAATTTGTAATATTATTTACAAATACACTAGTTTTTATGAAGGTTGAAATAGGGGAAAAAACACCAAAACTTTAAATGGCTTTTTCTCCCCTTAAACGTGCGAATTCAGCGTTGTTACGATTTAATTTCAAGGCTTGGTAGATCTCTAGCTTTGACCGTTCACTGTGCCCACAATTTCTATCCGATTGTCAAAATTTTGGTCTCATTTTGTAGCTGCCAGTCTATTCTTTGCGACAAGGACAAATTTGTGATATTATTTACAAATACACTACTTTTTATGAAGGTTGAAATAGGGAAAAAACACCAAAACTTTAAATGGCTTTTTCTCCCCTTAAACGTGCGAATTCGGCGTTTTTACGATTTAATTTCAAGGCTTGGTAGATCTCTAGCTTTGACCGTTCACTGTGCCCACAATTTCTATCTGATTGTCAAAATTTTGGTCTCATTTTGTAGCTGCCAGTCTATTCTTTACGACAAGTACAAATTTGTAATATTATTTACAAATACACTATTTTTTATGAAGGTTGAAATAGGGAAAAAACACCAAAACTTTAAATGGCTTTTTCTCCCCTTAAACGTGCGAATTCGGCGTTTTTACGATTTAATTTCAAGGCTTGGTAGATCTCTAGCTTTGACCGTTCACTGTGCCCACAATTTCTATCCGATTGTCAAAATTTTGGTCTCATTTTGTAGCTGCCAGTCTATTCTTTACGACAAGTACAAATTTGTAATATTATTTACAAATACACTATTTTTGATGAAGGTTGAAATAGGGAAAAAAACACCAAAACTTTAAATGGCTTTTTCTCCCCTTAAACGTGCGAATTCGGCGTTTTTACGATTTAATTTCAAGGCTTGGTAGATCTCTAGCTTTGACCGTTCACTGTGCCCACAATTTCTATCCGATCCTCAAAATTTTGGTCTCATTTTGTAGCTGCCAGTCTATTCTTTACGACAAGTACAAATTTGTAATATTATTTACAAATACACTATTTTTTATGAAGGTTGAAATAGGGAAAAAAACACCAAAACTTTAAATGGCTTTATCTCCCCTTAAACGTGCGAATTCGGCGTTTTTACGATTTAATTTCAAGGCTTGGTAGATCTCTAGCTTTGACCGTTCACTGTGCCCACAATTTCTATCGGATTGTCAAAATTTTGGTCTTATTTTGTAGCTGCCAGTCCATTCTTTACGACAAGTACAAATTTAAAATATGATTTACAAATACACTAGTTTTTATGAAGGTTGAAATAGGGGAAAAAACACCAAAACTTTAAATGGCTTTTTCTCCCCTTAAACGTGCGAATTCAGCGTTTTTACCATTTAATTTCAAGGCTTGGTAGATCTCTAGCTTTGACCGTTCACTGTGCCCACAATTTCTATCCGATTGTCAAAATTTTGGTCTCATTTTGTAGCTGCCAGTCTATTCTTTGCGACAAGTACAAATTTGTGATATTATTTACAAATACACTACTTTTTATGAAGGTTGAAATAGGGAAAAAAACACCAAAACTTTAAATGGCTTTTTCTCCCCTTAAACGTGCGAATTCGGCGTTCTTACGATTTAATTTCAAGGCTTGGTAGATCTCTAGCTTTGACCGTTCACTGTGCCCACAATTTCTATCTGATTGTCAAAATTTTGGTCTCATTTTGTAGCTGCCAGTCTATTCTTTACGACAAGTACAAATTTGTAATATTATTTACAAATACACTATTTTTTATGAAGGTTGAAATAGGGGAAAAAACACCAAAACTTTAAATGGCTTTTTCTCCCCTTAAACGTGCGAATTCGGCGTTTTTACGATTTAATTTCAAGGCTTGGTAGATCTCTAGCTTTGACCGTTCACTGTGCCCACAATTTCTATCCGATTGTCAAAATTTTGGTCTCATTTTGTAGCTGCCAGTCTATTCTTTACGACAAGTAAAAATTTGTAATATTATTTACAAATACACTATTTTTTATGAAGGTTGAAATAGGGAAAAAAACACCAAAACTTTAAATGGCTTTTTCTCCCCTTAAACGTGCGAATTCGGCGTTTTTACGATTTAATTTCAAGGCTTGGTAGATCTCTAGCTTTGACCGTTCACTGTGCCTACAATTTCTATCCGATCGTCAAAATGTTGGTCTCATTTTGTAGCTGCCAGTCTATTCTTTACGACAAGTACAAATTTGTAATATTATTTACAAATACACTATTTTTTATGAAGGTTGAAATAGGCAAAAAAACACCAAAACTTTAAATGGCTTTTTCTCTCCTTGAACGTGCGAATTCGGCGTTTTTACGATTTAATTTCAAGGCTTGGTAGATCTCTAGCTTTGACCGTTCACTGTGCCCACAATTTCTATCCGATTGTCAAAATTTTGGTCTTATTTTGTAGCTGCCAGTCCATTCTTTACGACAAGTACAAATTTGTAATATTATTTACAAATACACTAGTTTTTATGAAGGTTGAAATAGGGGAAAAAACACCAAAACTTTAAATGGCTTTTTCTCCCCTTAAACGTGCGAATTCAGCGTTATTACGATTTAATTTCAAGGCTTGGTAGATCTCTAGCTTTGACCGTTCACTGTGCCCACAATTTCTATCCGATTGTCAAAATTTTGGTCTCATTTTGTAGCTGCCAGTCTATTCTTTGCGACAAGTACAAATTTGTGATATTATTTACAAATACACTACTTTTTATGAAGGTTGAAATAGGGAAAAAAACACCAAAACTTTAAATGGCTTTTTCTCCCCTTAAACGTGCAAATTCGGCGTTTTTACGATTTAATTTCAAGGCTTGGTAGATCTCTAGCTTTGACCGTTCACTGTGCCCACAATTTCTATCCGATTGTCAAAATTTTGGTCTCATTTTGTAGCTGCCAGTCTATTCTTTACGACAAGTACAAATTTGTAATATTATTTACAAATACACTATTTTTTATGAAGGTTGAAATAGGGAAAAAAACACCAAAACTTTAAATGGCTTTTTCTCCCCTTAAACGTGCAAATTCGGCGTTTTTACGATTTAATTTCAAGGCTTGGTAGATCTCTAGCTTTGACCGTTCACTGTGCCCACAATTTCTATCCGATTGTCAAAATTTTGGTCTTATTTTGTAGCTGCCAGTCCATTCTTTACGACAAGTACAAATTTGTAATATTATTTACAAATACACTAGTTTTTATGAAGGTTAAAATAGGGGAAAAAACACCAAAACTTTAAATGGCTTTTTCTCCCCTTAAACGTACGAATTCAGTGTTTTTACGATTTAATTTCAAGGCTTGGTAGATCTCTAGCTTTGACCGTTCACTGTGCCCACAATTTCTATCCGATTGTCAAAATTTTGGTCTCATTTTGTAGCTGCCAGTCTATTCTTTGCGACAAGTACAAATTTGTGATATTATTTACAAATACACTATTTTTTATGAAGGTTGAAATAGGGAAAAAAAACCCAAAACTTTAAATGGCTTTTTCTCCCCTTAAACGTGCGAATTCGGCGTTTTTACGATTTAATTTCAAGGCTTGGTAGATCTCTAGCTTTGACCGTTCACTGTGCCCACAATTTCTATCCGATTGTCAAAATTTTGGTCTCATTTTGTAGCTGCCAGTCTATTCTTTACGACAAGTACAAATTTGTAATATTATTTACAAATACACTTTTTTTTATGAAGGTTGAAATAGGGAAAAAAACACCAAAACTTTAAATGGCTTTTGCTCCCCTTAAACGTACGAGTTCGGCGTTTTTACGATTTAATTTCAAGGCTTGGTAGATCTCTAGCTTTGACCGTTCACTGTGCCCACAATTTCTATCCGATTGTCAAAATTTTGGTCTCATTTTGCAGCTGCCAGTCTATTCTTTACGACAAGTATAAATTTGTAATATGATTTACAAATACACTATTTTTTATGAAGGTTGAAATAGGGAAAAAAACACCAAAACTTTAAATGGCGTCTTCTCCCCTTAAACGTGCGAATTCGGCGTTTTTACGATTTAATTTCAAGGCTTGGTAGATCTCTAGCTTTGACCGTTCACTGTGCCCACAATTTTTATCCGATTGTCAAAATTTTGGTCTCATTTTGTAGCTGCCAGTCTATTCTTTACGACAAGTACAAATTTGTAGTATTATTTACAAATACACTATTTTTTATGAAGGTTGAAATAGGGGAAAAAACAATAAAACTTTAAATGGCTTTTTCTCCCCTTACACGTGTGAATTCGGCATTTTTACGATTTAATTTCAAGGCTTCGTAGGTCACTAGCTTTGACCGTTCACTGTCTCCACAATTTCTATCCGATTGTCAAGATTTTGGTCTCATTTTGTAGCTGCCAGTCTATTCTTTACGACAAGTACAAATTTGGAATATTATTTACAAATACACTATTTTTTATGAAGGTTGAAATAGGGAAAAAAACACCAAAACTTTAAATGGCTTTTTCTCCCCTTAAACGTGCGAATTCGGCGTTTTTACGATTTAATTTCAAGGCTTGGTAGATCTCTAGCTTTGACCGTTCACTGTGCCCACAATTTCTATCCGATTGTCAAAATTTTGGTCTCATTTTATAGCTGCCAGTCTATTCTTTACGACAAGTACAAATTTGTAATATTATTTACAAATACACTAGTTTTTATGAAGGTTGAAATAGGGGAAAAAACACCAAAACTTTAAATGGCTTTTTCTCCCCTTAAACGTGTGAATTCGGCGTTTTTACGATTTAATTTCAAGGCTTGGTAGATCTCTAGCTTTGACCGTTCACTGTGCCCACAATTTATATCTGATTGTCAAAATTTTGGTCTCATTTTGTAGCTGCCAGTCTATTCTTTACGACAAGTACAAATTTGTAATATTATTTACAAATACACTATTTTGTATGAAGGTTGAAATAGGGAAAAAAACACCAAAACTTTAAATGGCTTTTTCTCCCCTTAAACGTTCGAATTCGGCGTTTTTACGATTTAATTTCAAGGCTTGGTAGATCTCTAGCTTTGACCGTTCACTTTGCCCACAATTTCTATCCGATCGTCAAAATTTTGGTCTCATTTTGTAGCTGCCAGTCTATTCTTTACGACAAGTAGAAATTTGTAATATTATTTACAAATACACTATTTTTTATGAAGGTTGAAATAGGGAAAAAAACACCAAAACTTTAAATGGCTTTTTCTCCCCTTAAACGTGCGAATTCGGCGTTTTTACGATTTAATTTCAAGGCTTGGTAGATCTCTAGCTTTGACCGTTCACTGTGCCCACAATTTTTATCCGATTGTCAAAATTTTGGTCTCATTTTGTAGCTGCCAGTCTATTCTTTACGACAAGTACAAATTTGTAATATTATTTACAAATACACTATTTTTTATGAAGGTTGAAATAGGGGAAAAAACACCAAAACTTTAAATGGCTTTTTCTCCCCTTACACGTGTGAAGTCGGCGTTTTTACGATTTAATTTCAAGGCTTGGTAGATCTCTAGCTTTGACCGTTCACTGTCTCCACAATTTCTATCCGATTGTCAAAATTTTGGTCTCATTTTGTAGCTGCCAGTCTATTCTTTACGACAAGTACAAATTTGGAATATTATTTACAAATACACTATTTTTTATGAAGGTTGAAATAGGGGAAAAAACACCAAAACTTTAAATGGCTTTTTCTCCCCTTAAACGTGCGAATTCGGCGTTTTTACGATTTAATTTCAAGGCTTGGTAGATCTCTAGCTTTGACCGTTCACTGTGCCCACAATTTCTATCCGATTGTCAAAATTTTGGTCTCATTTTATAGCTGCCAGTCTATTCGTTACGACAAGTACAAATTTGTAATATTATTTACAAATACACTATTTTTTATGAAGGTTGAAATAGGGGAAAAAACACCAAAACTTTAAATGGCTTTTTCTCCCCTTAA
Source organism: Odontomyia ornata (assembly GCA_963969285.1). Classification (NCBI taxonomy): domain Eukaryota; kingdom Metazoa; phylum Arthropoda; class Insecta; order Diptera; family Stratiomyidae; genus Odontomyia; species Odontomyia ornata. The sequence continues at coordinate 21,942,763 of OZ017743.1, forward strand.
ACGTGTGAATTCGGCGTTTTTACGATTTAATTTCAAGGCTTGGTAGATCTCTAGCTTTGACCGTTCACTGTGCCCACAATTTCTATCCGATTGTCAAAATTTTGGTCTCATTTTGTAGCTGCCAGTCTATTCTTTACGACAAGTACAAATTTGTAATATTATTTACAAATACACTATTTTTTATGAAGGTTGAAATAGGGAAAAAAACACCAAAACTTTAAATGGCTTTTTCTCCCCTTAAACGTGCGAATTCGGCGTTTTTACGATTTAATTTCAAGGCTTGGTAGATCTCTAGCTTTGACCGTTCACTGTGCCCACAATTTCTATCCGATCGTCAAAATTTTGGTCTCATTTTGTAGCTGCCAGTCTATTTTTTACGACAAGTAGAAATTTGTAATATTATTTACAAATACACTATTTTTTATGAAGGTTGAAATAGGGAAAAAAACACCAAAACTTTAAATGGCTTTTTCTCCCCTTAAACGTGCGAATTCGGCGTTTTTACGATTTAATTTCAAGGCTTGGTAGATCTCTAGCTTTGACCGTTCACTGTGCCCACAATTTCTATCCGATTGTCAAAATTTTGGTCTCATTTTGTAGCTGCCAGTCCATTCTTTACGACAAGTACAAATTTGTAATATTATTTACAAATACACTAGTTTTTATGAAGGTTGAAATAGGGAAAAAAACACCAAAACTTTAAATGGCTTTTTCTCCCCCTTAAACGTGCGAATTCGGCGTTTTTACGATTTAATTTCAAGGCTTGGTAGATCTCTAGCTTTGACCGTTCACTGTGCCCACAATTTCTATCTGATTGTCAAAATTTTGGTCTCATTTTGTAGCTGCCAGTCTATTCTTTACGACAAGTACAAATTTGTAATATTATTTACAAATACACTATTTTTTATGAAGGTTGAAATAGGGAAAAAAACACCAAAACTTTAAATGGCTTTTTCTCCCCTTAAACGTGCGAATTCGTCGTTTTTACGATTTAATTTCAAGGCTTGGTAGATCTCTAGCTTTGACCGTTCACTGTGCCCACAATTTCTATCCGATTGTCAAAATTTTGGTCTCATTTTGTAGCTGCCAGTCTATTCTTTACGACAAATACAAATTTGTAATATTATTTACAAATACACTATTTTTTATGAAGGTTGAAATAGGGAAAAAAACACCAAAACTTTAAATGGCTTTTTCTCCCCTTAAACGTGCGAATTCGGCGTTTTTACGATTTAATTTCAAGGCTTGGTAGATCTCTAGCTTTGACCGTTCACTGTACCCACAATTTCTATCCGATCGTCAAAATTTTGGTCTCATTTTGTAGCTGCCAGTCTATTCTTTACGACAAGTACAAATTTGTAATATTATTTACAAATACACTATTTTTTATGAAGGTTGAAATAGGGAAAAAAACACCAAAACTTTAAATGGCTTTTTCTCCCCTTAAACGTGCGAATTCGGCGTTTTTACGATTTAATTTCAAGGCTTGGTAGATCTCTAGCTTTGACCGTTCACTGTGCCCACAATTTCTATCCGATTGTCAAAATTTTGGTCTTATTTTGTAGCTGCCAGTCCATTCTTTACGACAAGTACAAATTTGTAATATTATTTACAAATACACTAGTTTTTATGAAGGTTGAAATAGGGAAAAAAACACCAAAACTTTAAATGGCTTTTTCTCCCCTTAAACGTGCGAATTCGGCGTTTTTACGATTTAATTTCAAGGCTTGGTAGATCTCTAGCTTTGACCGTTCACTGTGCCCACAATTTCTATCTGATTGTCAAAATTTTGGTCTCATTTTGTAGCTGCCAGTCTATTCTTTACGACAAGTACAAATTTGTAATATGATTTACAAATACACTATTTTTTATGAAGGTTGAAATAGGGAAAAAAACACCAAAACTTTAAATGGCTTTTTCTCCCCTTAAACGTGCGAATTCGTCGTTTTTACGATTTAATTTCAAGGCTTGGTAGATCTCTAGCTTTGACCGTTCACTGTGCCCACAATTTCTATCCGATTGTCAAAATTTTGGTCTCATTTTGTAGCTGCCAGTCTATTCTTTACGACAAATACAAATTTGTAATATTATTTACAAATACACTATTTTTTATGAAGGTTGAAATAGGAAAAAAAACACCAAAACTTTAAATGGCTTTTTCTCCCCTTAAACGTGCGAATTCGGCGTTTTTACGATTTAATTTCAAGGCTTGGTAGATCTCTAGCTTTGACCGTTCACTGTGCCCACAATTTCTATCCGATCGTCAAAATTTTGGTCTCATTTTGTAGCTGCCAGTCTATTCTTTACGACAAGTACAAATTTGTAATATTATTTACAAATACACTTTTTGTTATGAAGGTTGAAATAGCGAAAAAAACACCAAAACTTTAAATGGCTTTTTCTCCCCTTAAACGTGCGAATTCGGCGTTTTTACGATTTAATTTCAAGGCTTGGTAGATCTCTAGCTTTGACCGTTCACTGTGCCCACAATTTCTATCCGATTGTCAAAATTTTGGTCTTATTTTGTAGCTGCCAGTCCATTCCTTACGACAAGTACAAATTTGTTATATTATTTACAAATACACTAGTTTTTATGAAGGTTGAAATAGGGGAAAAAACACCAAAACTTTAAATGGCTTTTTCTCCCCTTAAACGTGCGAATTCAGCGTTTTTACGATTTAATTTCAAGGCTTGGTAGATCTCTAGCTTTGACCGTTCACTGTGCCCACAATTTCTATCCGATTGTCAAAATTTTGGTCTCATTTTGTAGCTGCCAGTCTATTCTTTGCGACAAGTACAAATTTGTGATATTATTAACAAATACACTACTTTTTATGAAGGTTGAAATAGGGAAAAAAACACCAAAACTTTAAATGGCTTTTTCTCCCCTTAAACGTGCGAATTCGGCGTTTTTACGATTTAATTTCAAGGCTTGGTAGATCTCTAGCTTTGACCGTTCACTGTGCCCACAATTTCTATCCGATTGTCAAAATTTTGGTCTCATTTTGTAGCTGCCAGTCTATTCTTTACGACAAGTACAAATTTGTAATATTATTTACAAATACACTATTTTTTATGAAGGTTGAAATAGGGAAAAAAACACCAAAACTTTAAATGGCTTTTTCTCCCCTTAAACGTGCGAATTCGGCGTTTTTACGATTTAATTTCAAGACTTGGTAGATCTCTAGCTTTGACCGTTCACTGTGCCCACAATTTCTATCCGATCGTCAAAATTTTGGTCTCATTTTGTAGCTGCCAGTCTATTCTTTACGACAAGTACAAATTTGTCATATTATTTACAAATACACTATTTTTTATGAAGGTTGAAATAGGGAAAAAAACACCAAAACTTTAAATGGCTTTTTCTCCCCTTAAACGTGCGAATTCGGCGTTTTTACGATTTAATTTCAAGGCTTGGTAGATCTCTAGCTTTGACCGTTCACTGTGCCCACAATTTCTATCTGATTGTCAAAATTTTGGTCTCATTTTGTAGCTGCCAGTCTATTCTTTACGACAAGTACAAATTTGTAATATTATTTACAAATACACTACTTTTTATGAAGGTTGAAATAGGGGAAAAAACACCAAAACTTTAAATGGCTTTTTCTCCCCTTAAACGTGCGAATTCAGCGTTTTTACGATTTAATTTCAAGGCTTGGTAGATCTCTAGCTTTGACCGTTCACTGTGCCCACAATTTCTATCCGATTGTCAAAATTTTGGTCTCATTTTGTAGCTGCCAGTTTATTCTTTGCGACAAGTACAAATTTGTGATATTATTTACAAATAAACTACTTTTTATGAAGGTTGAAATAGGGAAAAAAACACCAAAACTTTAAATGGCTTTTTCTCCCCTTAAACGTGCGAATTCGGCGTTTTTACGATTTAATTTCAAGGCTTGGTAGATCTCTAGCTTTGACCGTTCACTGTGCCCACAATTTCTATCCGATTGTCAAAATTTTGGTCTCATTTTGTAGCTGCCAGTCTATTCTTTACGACAAGTACAAATTTGTAATATTATTTACAAAAACACTATTTTTTATGAAGGTTGAAATAGGGAAAAAAACACCAAAACTTTAAATGGCTTTTTCTCCCCTTAAACGTGCGAATTCGGCGTTTTTACGATTTAATTTCAAGACTTGGTAGATCTCTAGCTTTGACCGTTCACTGTGCCCACAATTTCTATCCGATCGTCAAAATTTTGGTCTCATTTTGTAGCTGCTAGTCTATTCTTTACGACAAGTACAAATTTGTAATATTATTTACAAATACACTATTTTTTATGAAGGTTGAAATAGGGAAAAAAACACCAAAACTTTAAATGGCTTTTTCTCCCCTTAAACGTGCGAATTCGGCGTTTTTACGATTTAATTTCAAGGCTTGGTAGATCTCTAGCTTTGACCGTTCACTGTGCCCACAATTTCTATTCGATTGTCAAAATTTTGGTCTCATTTTGTAGCTGCCAGTCTATTCTTTGCGACAAGTACAAATTTGCAATATTATTTACAAATACACTACTTTTTATGAAGGTTGAAATAGGGAAAAAAACACCAAAACTTTAAATGGCTTTTTCTCCCCTTAAACGTGCGAATTCGGCGTTTTTACGATTTAATTTCAAGGCTTGGTAGATCTCTAGCTTTGACCGTTCACTGTGCCCACAATTTCTATCCGATTGTCAAAATTTTGGTCTTATTTTGTAGCTGCCAGTCCATTCTTTACGACAAGTACAAATTTGTCATATGATTTACAAAAACACTAGTTTTTATGAAGGTTGAAATAGGGAAAAAAACACCAAAACTTTAAATGGCTTTTTCTCCCCTGAAACGTGCGAATTTGGCGTTTTTACGATTTAATTTCAAGGCTTGGTAGATCTCTAGCTTTGACCGTTCACTGTGCCCACAATTTCTATCCGATTGTCAAAATTTTGGTCTCATTTTGTAGCTGCCAGTCTATTCTTTGCGACAAGTACAAATTTGTGATATTATTTACAAATACACTACTTTTTATGAAGGTTGAAATAGGGAAAAAAACACCAAAACTTTAAATGGCTTTTTCTCCCCTTAAACGTGCGAATTCGGCGTTTTTACGATTTAATTTCAAGGCTTGGTAGATCTCTAGCTTTGACCGTTCACTGTGCCCACAATTTCTATCTGATTGTCAAAATTTTGGTCTCATTTTGTAGCTGCCAGTCTATTCTTTACGACAAGTACAAATTTGTAATATTTTTTACAAATACACTATTTTTTATGAAGGTTGAAATAGGGGAAAAAACACCAAAACTTTAAATGGCTTTTTCTCCCCTTAAACGTGCGAATTCGGCGTTTTTACGATTTAATTTCAAGGCTTGGTAGATCTCTAGCTTTGACCGTTCACTGTGCCCACAATTTCTATCTGATTGTCAAAATTTGGTCTCATTTTGTAGTTGCCAGTCTATTCTTTACGACAAGTACAAATTTGTAATATTAATTACAAATACACTATTTTTTATGAAGGTTGAAATAGGGGAAAAAACACCAAAACTTTAAATGGCTTTTTCTCCCCTTAAACGTGCGAATTCGGCGTTTTTACGATTTAATTTCAAGGCCTGGTAGATCTCTAGCTTTGACCGTTCACTGTGCCCACAATTTCTATCCGATCGTCAAAATTTTGGTCTCATTTTGTAGCTGCCAGTCTATTCTTTACGACAAGTACAAATTCGTAATATTATTTACAAATACACTATTTGTTATGAAGGTTGAAATAGGGAAAAAAACACCAAAACTTTAAATGGCTTTTTCTCCCCTTAAACGTGCGAATTCGGCGTTTTTACGATTTAATTTCAAGGCTTGGTAGATCTCTAGCTTTGACCGTTCACTGTGCCCACAATTTCTATCCGATTGTCAAAATTTTGGTCTTATTTTGAAGCTGCCAGTCTATTCTTTACGACAAGTACAAATTTGTAATATTATTTACAAATACACTAATTTTTATGAAGGTTGAAATAGGGGAAAAAACACCAAAACTTTAAATGGCTTTTTCTCCCCTTAAACGTGCGAATTCACCGTTTTTACGATTTAATTTCAAGGCTTGGTAGATCTCTAGCTTTGACCGTTCACTGTGCCCACAATTTCTATCCGATTGTCAAAATTTTGGTCTCATTTTGTAGCTGCCAGTCTATTCTTTGCGACAAGTACAAATTTGTGATATTATTTACAAATACACTACTTTTTATGAAGGTTGAAATAGGGAAAAAAACACCAAAACTTTAAATGGCTTTTTCTCCCCTTAAACGTGCGAATTCGGCGTTTTTACGATTTAATTTCAAGGCTTGGTAGATCTCTAGCTTTGACCGTTCACTGTGCCCACAATTTCTATCTGATTGTCAAAATTTTGGTCTCATTTTGTAGCTGCCAGTCTATTCTTTACGACAAGTACAAGTTTGTAATATTATTTACAAATACACTATTTTTTATGAAGGTTGAAATAGGGGAAAAAACACCAAAACTTTAAATGGCTTTTTCTCCCCTTAAACGTGCGAATTCGGCGTTTTTACGATTTAATTTCAAGGCTTGGTAGATCTCTAGCTTTGACCGTTCACTGTGCCCACAATTTCTATCTGATTGTCAAAATTTTGGTCTCATTTTGTAGTTGCCAGTCTTTTCTTTACGACAAGTACAAATTTGTAATATTAATTACAAATACACTATTTTTTATGAAGGTTGAAATAGGGGAAAAAACACCAAAACTTTAAATGGCTTTTTCTCCCCTTAAACGTGCGAATTCGGCGTTTTTACGATTTAATTTCAAGGCCTGGTAGATCTCTAGCTTTGACCGTTCACTGTGCCCACAATTTCTATCCGATCGTCAAAATTTTGGTCTCATTTTGTAGCTGCCAGTCTATTCTTTACGACAAATTTAAATTCGTAATATTATTTACAAATACACTATTTGTTATGAAGGTTGAAATAGGGAAAAAAACACCAAAACTTTAAATGGCTTTTTCTCCCCTTAAACGTGCAAATTCGGCGTTTTTACGATTTAATTTCAAGGCTTGGTAGATCTCTAGCTTTGACCGTTCACTGTGCCCACAATTTCTATCCGATTGTCAAAATTTTGGTCTTATTTTGTAGCTGCCAGTCCGTTCTTTACGACAAGTACAAATTTGTAATATTATTTACAAATACACTAGTTTTTATGAAGGTTGAAATAGGGGAAAAAACACCAAAACTTTAAATGGCTTTTTCTCCCCTTAAACGTGCGAATTCAGCGTTTTTACGATTTAATTTCAAGGCTTGGTAGATCTCTAGCTTTGACCGTTCACTGTGCCCACAATTCCTATCCGATTGTCAAAATTTTGGTCTCATTTTGTAGCTGCCAGTCTATTCTTTGCGACAAGTACAAATTTGTGATATTATTTACAAATACACTACTTTTTATGAAGGTTGAAATAGGGAAAAAAACACCAAAACTTTAAATGGCTTTTTCTCCCCTTAAACGTGCGAATTCGGCGTTTTTACGATTTAATTTCAAGGCTTGGTAGATCTCTAGCTTTGACCGTTCACTGTGCCCACAATTTCTATCTGATTGTCAAAATTTTGGTCTCATTTTGTAGCTGCCACTCTATTCTTTACGACAAGTACAAATTTGTAATATTATTTACAAAAAAACTATTTTTTATGAAGGTTGAAATAGGGGAAAAAGCACCAAAACTTTAAATGGCTTTTTCTCCCCTTAAACGTGCGAATTCGGCGTTTTTACGATTTAATTTCAAGGCTTGGTAGATCTCTAGCTTTGACCGTTCACTGTGCCCACAATTTCTATCCGATTGTCAAAATTTTGGTCTCATTTTGTAGCTGCCAGTCTATTCTTTACGACAAGTACAAATTTGTAATATTATTTACAAATACACTATTTTTTATGAAGGTTGAAATAGGGAAAAAAACACCAAAACTTTAAATGGCTTTTTCTCCCCCTTAAACGTGCGAATTCGGCGTTTTTACGATTTAATTTCAAGGCCTGGTAGATCTCTAGCTTCGACCGTTCACTGTGCCCACAATTTCTATCTGATCCTCAAAATTTTGGTCTCATTTTGTAGCTGCCAGCCTATTCTTTACGACAAGTACGAATTTGTAATATTATTTACAAATACACTATTTTTTATGAAGGTTGAAATAGGGAAAAAAAACACCAAAACTTTAAATGGCTTTTTCTCCCCTTAAACGTGCGAATTCGGCGTTTTTACGATTTAATTTCAAGGCTTGGTAGATCTCTAGCTTTGACCGTTCACTGTGCCCACAATTTCTATCCGGTTGTCAAAATTTTGGTCTTATTTTGTAGCTGCTAGTCCATTCTTTACGACAAGTACAAATTTGTAATATTATTTACAAATACACTACTTTTTATGAAGGTTGAAATAGGGAAAAAAACACCAAAACTTTAAATGGCTTTTTCTCCCCTTAAACGTGCGAATTCGGCGTTTTTACGATTTAATTTCAAGGCTTGGTAGATTTCTAGTTTTGACCGTTCACTGTGCCCACAATTTCTATCTGATTGTCAAAATTTTGGTCTCATTTTGTAGCTGCCAGTCTATTCTTTATGACAAGTACAAGTTTGTAATATTATTTACAAATACACTTTTTTTTATGAAGGTTGAAATAGGGGAAAAAACACCAAAACTTTAAATGGCTTTTTCTCCCCTTAAACGTGCGAATTCGGCGTTTTTACGATTTAATTTCAAGGCTTTGTAGATCTCTTGCTTTGACCGTTCACTGTGCCCACAATTTCTATCTGATTGTCAAAATTTTGGTCTCATTTTGTAGTTGCCAGTCTATTCTTTACGACAAGTACAAATTTGTAATATTAATTACAAATACACTATTTTTTATGAAGGTTGAAATAGGGGAAAAAACACCAAAACTTTAAATGGCTTTTTCTCCCCTTAAACGTGCGAATTCGGCGTTTTTACGATTTAATTTCAAGGCCTGGTAGATCTCTAGCTTAGACCGTTCACTGTGCCCACAATTTCTTTCCGATCGTCAAAATTTTGGTCTCATTTTGTAGCTGCCAGTCTATTCTTTACGACAATTTTAAATTCGTAATATTATTTACAAATACACTATTTGTTATGAAGGTTGAAATAGGGAAAAAAACACCAAAACTTTAAATGGCTTTTTCTCCCCTTAAACGTGCGAATTCGGCGTTTTTACGATTTAATTTCAAGGCTTGGTAGATCTCTAGCTTTGACCGTTCACTGTGCCCACAATTTCTATCCGATTGTCAAAATTTTGGTCTTATTTTGTAGCTGCCAGTCCGTTCTTTACGACAAGTACAAATTTGTAATATTATTTACAAATACACTAGTTTTTATGAAGGTTGAAATAGGGGAAAAACACCAAAACTTTAAATGGCTTTTTCTCCCCTTAAACGTGCGAATTCAGCGTTTTTACGATTTAATTTCAAGGCTTGGTAGATCTCTAGCTTTGACCGTTCACTGTGCCCACAATTCCTATCCGATTGTCAAAATTTTGGTCTCATTTTGTAGCTGCCAGTCTATTCTTTACGACAAGTACAAATTTGTAATATTATTTACAAATACACTACTTTTTATGAAGGTTGAAATAGGGAAAAAAACACCAAAACTTTAAATGGCTTTTTCTCCCCTTAAACGTGCGAATTCGGCGTTTTTACGATTTAATTTCAAGGCTTGGTAGATCTCTAGCTTTGACCGTTCACTGTGCCCACAATTTCTATCTGATTGTCAAAATTTTGGTCTCATTTTGTAGCTGCCAGTCTATTCTTTACGACAAGTACAAATTTGTAATATTATTCACAAAAAAACTATTTTTTATGAAGGTTGAAATAGGGGAAAAAGCACCAAAACTTTAAATGGCTTTTTCTCCCCTTAAACGTGCGAATTCGGCGTTTTTACGATTTAATTTCAAGGCTTGGTAGATCTCTAGCTTTGACCGTTCACTGTGCCCACAATTTCTATCCGATTGTCAAAATTTTGGTCTCATTTTGTAGCTGCCAGTCTATTCTTTACGACAACTACAAATTTATAATATTCTTTACAAATACACTATTTTTTATGAAGGTTGAAATAGGGAAAAAAACACCAAAACTTTAAATGGCTTTTTCTCCCCCTTAAACGTGCGAATTCGGCGTTTTTACGATTTAATTTCAAGGCCTGGTAGATCTCTAGCTTCGACCGTTCACTGTGCCCACAATTTCTATCCGATTGTCAAAATTTTGGTCTCATTTTGTAGCTGCCAGTCTATTCTTTACGACAAGTACGAATTTGTAATATTATTTACAAATACACTATTTTTTATGAAGGTTGAAATAGGGAAAAAAACACCAAAACTTTAAATGGCTTTTTCTCCCCTTAAACGTGCGAATTCGGCGTTTTTAAGATTTAATTTCAAGGCTTGGTAGATCTCTAGCTTTGACCGTACACTGTGCCCACAATTTCTATCCGATTGTCAAAATTTTGGTCTTATTTTGTAGCTGCCAGTCCATTCTTTACGACAAGTACAAATTTGTAATATTATTTACAAATACACTAGTTTTTATGAAGGTTGAAATAGGGGAAAAAACACCAAAACTTTAAATGGCTTTTTCTCCCCTTAAACGTGCGAATTCAGCGTTTTTACGATTTAATTTCAAGGCTTGGTAGATCTCTAGCTTTGACCGTTCACTGTGCCCACAATTTTTATCCGATTGTCAAAATTTTGGTCTCATTTTGTAGCTGCCAGTCTATTCTTTACGACAAGTACAAATTTGTAATATTATTTACAAATACACTACTTTTTATGAAGGTTGAAATAGGGAAAAAAACACCAAAACTTTAAATGGCTTTTTCTCCCCTTAAACGTGCGAATTCGGCGTTTTTACGATTTAATTTCAAGGCTTGGTAGATCTCTAGCTTTGACCGTTCACTGTGCCCACAATTTCTATCTGATTGTCAAAATTTTGGTCTCATTTTGTAGCTGCCAGTCTATTCTTTACGACCAGTACAAATTTGTAATATTATTTACAAATACACTATTTTTTATGAAGGTTGAAATAGGGAAAAAAACACCAAAACTTTAAATCGCTTTTTCTCCCCTTAAACGTGCGAACTCGGCGTTTTTACGATTTAATTTCAAGGCTTGGTAGATCTCTAGTTTTGACCGTTCACTGTGCCCACAATTTCTATCCGATTGTCAAAATTTTGGTCTCATGTTGCAGCTGCCAGTCTATTCTTTACGACAAGTATAAATTTGTAATATGATTTACAAATACACTATTTTTTATGAAGGTTGAAATAGGGAAAAAAACACCAAAACTTTAAATGGCTTTTTCTCCCCTTAAACGTGCGAATTCGGCGTTTTTACGATTTAATTTCAAGGCTTGGTAGATCTCTAGCTTTGATCGTTCACTGTGCCCACAATTTTCATCCGATTGTCAAAATTTTGGTCTCATTTTGTAGCTGCCAGTCTATTCTTTACGACAAGTACAAATTTGAAATATTATTTACAAATACACTATTTTTTATGAAGGTTGAAATAGGGGAAAAAACACCAAAACTTTAAATGGCTTTTTCTCCCCTTAAACGTGCGAATTCGGCGTTTTTACGATTTAATTTCAAGGCTTGGTAGATCTCTAGCTTTGACCGTTCACTGTGCCCACAATTTATATCCGATTGTCAAAATTTTGGTCTTATTTTGTAGCTGCCAGTCCATTCTTTACGACAAGTACAAATTTGTAATATTATTTACAAATACACTAGTTTTTATAAAGGTTGAAATAGGGGAAAAAACACCAAAACTTTAAATGGCTTTTTCTCCCCTTAAACGTGCGAATTCGGCGTTTTTACGATTTAATTTCAAGGCTTGGTAGATCTCTAGCTTTGACCGTTCACTGTGCCCACAATTTCTATCCGATTGTCAAAATTTTGGTCTTATTTTGTAGCTGCCAGTCCATTCTTTACGACAAGTACAAATTTGTAATATTATTTACAAATACACTAGTTTTTATGAAGGTTGAAATAGGGGAAAAAACACCAAAACTTTAAATGGCTTTTTCTCCCCTTAAACGTGCGAATTCGGCGTTTTTACGATTTAATTTCAAGGCTTGGTAGATCTCTAGCTTTGACCGTTCACTGTGCCCACAATTTCTATCCGATTGTCAAAATTTTGGTCTTATTTTGTAGCTGCCAGTCCATTCTTTACGACAAGTACAAATTTGTAATATTATTTACAAATACACTAGTTTTTATAAAGGTTGATATAGGGGAAAAAACACCAAAACTTTAAATGGCTTTTTCTCCCCTTAAACGTGCGAATTCAGCGTTTTTACGATTTAATTTCAAGGCTTGGTAGATCTCTAGCTTTGACCGTTCACTGTGCCCACAATTTCTATCCGATTGTCAAAATTTTGGTCTCATTTTGTAGCTGCCAGTCTATTCTTTGCGACAAATACAAATTTGTGATATTATTTACAAATACACTACTTTTTATGAAGGTTGAAATAGGGAAAAAAACACCAAAACTTTAAATGGCTTTTTCTCCCCTTAAACGTGCGAATTCGGCGTTTTTACGATTTAATTTCAAGGCTTGGTAGATCTCTAGCTTTGACCGTTCACTGTGCCCACAATTTCTATCTGATTGTCAAAATTTTGGTCTCATTTTGTAGCTGCCAGTCTATTCTTTACGACAAGTACAAATTTGTAATATTATTTACAAATACACTATTTTTTATGAAGGTTGAAATAGGGGAAAAAACACCAAAACTTTAAATGGCTTTTGCTCCCCTTAAACGTGTGAATTCGGCGTTTTTACGATTTAATTTCAAGGCTTGGTAGATCTCTAGCTTTGACCGTTCACTGTGCCCACAATTTCTATCCGATTGTCAAAATTTTGGTCTCATTTTGTAGCTGCCAGTCTATTCTTTACGACAAGTACAAATTTGTAATATTATTTACAAATACACTAGTTTTTATGAAGGTTGAAATAGGGGAAAAAACACCAAAACTTTAAATGGCTTTTTCTCCCCTTAAACGTGCGAATTCGGCGTTTTTACGATTTAATTTCAAGGCTTGGTAGATCTCTAGCTTTGACCGTTCACTGTGCCCACAATTTCTATCCGATTGTCAAAATTTTGATCTCATTTTGTAGCTGCCAGTCTATTCTTAACGACAAGTACAAATTTGTAATATTATTTACAAATACACTATTTTTTATGAAGGTTGAAATAGGGGAAAAAACACCAAAACTTTAAATGGCTTTTTCTCCCCTTAAACGTGCGAATTCGGCGTTTTTACGATTTAATTTCAAGGCTTGGTAGATCTCTAGCTTTGACCGTTCACTGTGCCCACAATTTCTATCCGATTGTCAAAATTTTGGTCTTATTTTGTAGCTGCCAGTCCATTCTTTACGACAAGTACAAATTTGTAATATTATTTACAAATACACTAGTTTTTATGAAGGTTGATATAGGGGAAAAAACACCAAAACTTTAAATGGCTTTTTCTCCCCTTAAACGTGCGAATCCGGCGTTTTTAAGATTTAATTTCAAGGCTTGGTAGATCTCTACCTTTGACCGTTCACTGTGCCCACAATTTCTATCCGATTGTCAAATATTTGGTCTCATTTTGTAGCTGCCAGTCTATTCTTTGCGACAAATACAAATTTGTGATATTATTTACAAATACACTACTTTTTATGAAGGTTGAAATAGGGAAAAAAACACCAAAACTTTAAATGGCTTTTTCTCCCCTTAAACGTGCAAATTCGGCGTTTTTACGATTTAATTTCAAGGCTTGGTAGATCTCTAGCTTTGACCGTTCACTGTGCCCAAAATTTCTATCTGATTGTCAAAATTTTGTTCTCATTTTGTAGCTGCTAGTCTTTTCTTTACGACAAGTACAAATTTGTAATATTATTTACAAATACACTATTTTTTATGAAGGTTGAAATAGGGGAAAAAACACCAAAATTTTAAATGGCTTTTTCTCCCCTTAAACGTGTGAATTCGGCGTTTTTACGATTTAATTTCAAGGCTTGGTAGATCTCTAGCTTTGACCGTTCACTGTGCCCACAATTTCTATCCGATTGTCAAAATTTTGGTCTCATTTTGTAGCTGCCAGTCTATTCTTTACGACAAGTACAAATTTGTAATATTATTTACAAATACACTAGTTTTTATGAAGGTTGAAATAGGGGAAAAAACACCAAAACTTTAAATGGCTTTTTCTCCCCTTAAACGTGCGAATTCGGCGTTTTTACGATTTAATTTCAAGGCTTGGTAGATCTCTAGCTTTGACCGTTCACTGTGCCCACAATTTCTATCCGATTGTCAAAATTTTGGTCTCATTTTGTAGCTGCCAGTCTATTCTTTACGACAAGTACAAATTTGTAATATTATTTACAAATACACTATTTTTTATGAAGGTTGAAATAGGGGAAAAAACACCAAAACTTTAAATGGCTTTTTCTCCCCTTAAACGTGCGAATTCGGCGTTTTTACGATTTAATTTCAAGGCTTGGTAGATCTCTAGCTTTGACCGTTCACTGTGCCCACAATTTATATCCGATTGTCAAAATTTTGGTCTTATTTTGTAGCTGCCAGTCCATTCTTTACGACAAGTACAAATTTGTAATATTATTTACAAATACACTAGTTTTTATGAAGGTTGAAATAGGGGAAAAAACACCAAAACTTTAAATGGCCTTTTCTCCCTTTAAACGTGCGAATTCAGCGTTTTTACGATTTAATTTCAAGGCTTGGTAGATCTCTAGCTTTGACCGTTCACTGTGCCCAGAATTTCTATCCGATTGTCAAAATTTTGGTCTCATTTTGTAGCTGCCAGTCTATTCTTTGCGACAAGTACAAATTTGTGATATTATTTACAAATACACTACTTTTTATGAAGGTTGAAATAGGGAAAAAAACACCAAAACTTTAAATGGCTTTTTCTCCCCTTAAACGTGCGAATTCGGCGTTTTTAACGATTTAATTTCAAGGCTTGGTAGATCTCTAGCTTTGGCCGTTCACTGTGCGCACAATTTCTATCTGATTGTCAAAATTTTGGTCTCATTTTGTAGCTGCCAGTCTATTCTTTACGACAAGTACAAATTTGTAATATTATTTACAAATACACTATTTTTTATGAAGGTTGAAATAGGGGAAAAAACACCAAAACTTTAAATGGCTTTTTCTCCCCTTAAACGTGCGAATTCAGCGTTTTTACGATTTAATTTCAAGGCTTGGTAGATCTCTAGCTTTGACCGTTCACTGTGCCCACAATTTCTATCCGATTGTCAAAATTTCGGTCTCATTTTGTAGCTGCCAGTCTATTCTTTACGACAAGTACAAATTTGTAATATTATTTACAAATACACTATTTTTTATGAAGGTTGAAATAGGGAAAAAAACACCAAAACTTTAAATGGCTTTTTCTCCCCTTAAACGTGCGAATTCGGCGTTTTTATGATTTAATTTCAAGGCTTGGTAGATCTCTAGCTTTGACCGTTCACTGTGCCCACAATTTCTATCCGATCGTCAAAATTTTGGTCTCATTTTGTAGCTGCCAGTCTATTCTTTACGACAAGTACAAATTTGTAATATTATTTACAAATACACTATTTTTTTATGAAGGTTGAAATAGGGAAAAAACACCAAAACTTTAAATGGCTTTTTCTCCCCTTAAACGTGCGAATTCGGCGTTTTTACGATTTAATTTCAAGGCTTGGTAGATCTCTAGCTTTGACCGTTCACTGTGCCCACAATTTCTATCCGATTGTCAAAATTTTGGTCTTATTTTGTAGCTGCCAGTCCATTCTTTACGACAAGTACAAATTTGTAATATTATTTACAAATACACTAGTTTTTATGAAGGTTGAAATAGGGGAAAAAACACCAAAACTTTAAATGGCTTTTTCTCCCCTTAAACGTGCGAATTCAGCGTTTTTACGATTTAATTTCAAGGCTTGGTAGATCTCTAGCTTTGACCGTTCACTGTGCCCACAATTTCTATCCGATTGTCAAAATTTTGGTCTCATTTTGTAGCTGCCAGTCTATTCTTTGCGACAAATCCAAATATGTGATATTATTTACAAATACACTACTTTTTATGAAGGTTGAAATAGGGAAAAAAACACCAAAACTTTAAATGGCTTTTTCTCCCCTTAAACGTGCGAATTCGGCGTTTTTACGATTTAATTTCAAGGCTTGGTAGCTTTGACCGCTCACTGTGCCCACAATCTCTATCTGATTGTCAAAATTTTGGTCTCATTTTGTAGCTGCCAGTCTATTCTTTACGACAAGTACAAATTTGTAATATTATTTACAAATACACTATTTTTTATGAAGGTTGAAATAGGGGAAAAAACACCAAAACTTTAAATGGCTTTTTCTCCCCTTAAACGTGCGAATTCGGCGTTTTTACGATTTGATTTCAAGGCTTGGTAGATCTCTAGTTTTGACCGTTCACTGTGCCCACAATTTCTATCCGATTTTCAAAATTTTGGTCTCATTTTGTAGCTGCCAGTCTATTCTTTACGACAAGTACAAATTTGTAATATTATTTACAAATACACTATTTTTTATGAAGGTTGAAATAGGGGAAAAAACACCAAAACTTTAAATGGCTTTTTCTCCCCTTAAACGTGCGAATTCGGCGTTTTTACGATTTAATTTCAAGGCTTGGTAGATCTCTAGCTTTGACCGTTCACTGTGCCCACAATTTCTATCCGATCGTCAAAATTTTGGTCTCATTTTGTAGCTGCCAGTCTATTCTTTACGACAAGTACAAATTTGTAATATTATTTACAAATACACTATTTTTTATGAAGGTTGAAATAGGGAAAAAAACACCAAAACTTTAAATGGCTTTTTCTCCCCTTAAACGTGCGAATTCGGCGTTTTTACGATTTAATTTCAAGGCTTGGTAGATCTCTAGCTTTGACCGTTCACTGTGCCCACAATTTCTATCCGATTGTCAAAATTTTGGTCTTATTTTGTAGCTGCCAGTCCATTCTTTACGACAAGTACAAATTTGTAATATTATTTACAAATACACTAGTTTTTATGAAGGTTGAAATAGGGAAAAAAACACCAAAACTTTAAATGGCTTTTTCTCCCCTTAAACGTGCGAATTCGGCGTTTTTACGATTTAATTTCAAGGCTTGGTAGATCTCTAGCTTTGACCGTTCACTGTGCCCACAATTTCTATCCGATTGTCAAAATTTTGGTTTCATTTTGTAGCTGCCAGTCTATTCTCTCCGACAAGTACAAATTTGTGATATTATTTACAAATACACTACTTTTTATGAAGGTTGAAATAGGGAAAAAAACACCAAAACTTTAAATGGCTTTTTCTCCCCTTAAACGTGCGAATTCGGCGTTTTTACGATTTAATTTCAAGGCTTGGTAGATCTCTAGCTTTGACCGTTCACTGTGCCCACAATTTCTATCTGATTGTCAAAATTTTGGTCTCATTTTGTAGCTGCCAGTCTATTCTTTACGACAAGTACAAATTTGTAATATTATTTACAAATACACTATTTTTTATGAAGGTTGAAGTAGGGGAAAAAACACCAAAACTTTAAATGGCTTTTTCTCCCCTTAAACGTGCGAATTCGGCGTTTTTACGATTTAATTTCAAGGCTTGGTAGATCTCTAGCTTTGACCGTTCACTGTGCCCACAATTTCTATCCGATTGTCAAAATTTTGGTCTCATTTTGTAGCTGCCAGTCTATTTTTTACGACAAGTACAAATTTGTAATATTATTTACAAATACACTATTTTTTATGAAGGTTGAAATAGGGAAAAAACACCAAAACTTTAAATGGCTTTTTCTCCCCTTAAACGTGCGAATTCGGCGTTTTTACGATTTAATTTCAAGGCTTGGTAGATCTCTAGCTTTGACCGTTCACTGTGCCCACAATTTCTATCCGATTGTCAAAATTTTGGTCTTATTTTGTAGCTGCCAGTCCATTCTTTACGACAAGTACAAATTTGTAATATTATTTACAAATACACTAGTTTTTATGAAGGTTGAAATAGGGGAAAAAACACCAAAACTTTAAATGGCTTTTTCTCCCCTTAAACGTGCGAATTCAGCGTTTTTACGATTTAATTTCAAGGCTTGGTAGATCTCTAGCTTTGACCGTTCACTGTGCCTACAATTTCTATCCGATTGTCAAAATTTTGGTCTCATTTTGTAGCTGCCAGTCTATTCTTTGCAACAAGTACAAATTTGTGATATTATTTACAAATACACTACTTTTTATGAAGGTTGAAATAGGGGAAAAAACACCAAAAATTTTAAATGGCTTTTTCTCCCCTTAAACGTGCGAATTCGGCGTTTTTACGATTTAATTTCAAGGCTTGGTAGATCTCTAGTTTGACCGTTCACTGTGCCCACAATTTCTATCTGATTGTCAAAATTTTGGTCTCATTTTGTAGCTGCCAGTCTATTCTTTACGACAAGTACAAATTTGTAATATTATTTACAAATACACTATTTTTTATGAAGGTTGAAATAGGGGAAAAAACACCAAAACTTTAAATGGCTTTTTCTCCCCTTAAACGTGCGGATTCGGCGTTTTTACGATTTAATTTCAAGGCTTGGTAGATCTCTAGCTTTGACCGTTCACTGTGCCCACAATTTCTATCCGATTGTCAAAATTTTGGTCTCATTTTGTAGCTGCCAGTCTATTCTTTACGACAAGTACAAATTTGTAATATTATTTACAAATACACTATTTTTTATGAAGGTTGAAATAGGGAAAAAAACACCAAAACTTTAAATGGCTTTTTCTCCCCTTAAACGTGCGAATTCGGCGTTTTTACGATTTGGTTTCAAGGCTTGGTAGATCTCTAGCTTTGACCGTTCACTGTGCCCAAAATTTCTATCCGATCGTCAAAATTTTGGTCTCATTTTGTAGCTGCCAGTCTATTCTTTACGACAAGTACAAATTTGTAATATTATTTACAAATACACTATTTTTTATGAAGGTTGAAATAGGGAAAAAAACACCAAAACTTTAAATGGCTTTTTCTCCCCTTAAACGTGCGAATTCGGCGTTTTTACGATTTAATTTCAAGGCTTGGTAGATCTCTAGCTTTGACCGTTCACTGTGCCCACAATTTCTATCCGGTTGTCAAAATTTTGGTCTTATTTTGTAGCTGCCAGTCCATTCTTTACGACAAGTACAAATTTGTAATGTTATTTACAAATACACTAGTTTTTATGAAGGTTGAAATAGGGGAAAAAACACCAAAACTTTAAATGGCTTTTTCTCCCCTTAAACGTGCGAATTCGGCGTTTTTACGATTTAATTTCAAGGCTTGGTAGATCCCTCGCTTTGACCGTTCACTGTGCCCACAATTTCTATCCGATTGTCAAAATTTTGGTCTCATTTTGTAGCTGCCAGTCTATTCTTTGCGACAAGTACAAATTTGTGATATTATTTACAAATACACTACTTTTTATGAAGGTTGAAATAGGGAAAAAAACACCAAAACTTTAAATGGCTTTTTCTCCCCTTAAACGTGCGGATTCGGCGTTTTGACGATTTAATTTCAAGGCTTGGTAGATCTCTAGCTTTGACCGTTCACTGTGCCCACAATTTCTATCTGATTGTCAAAATTTTGGTCTCATTTTGTAGCTGCCAGTCTATTCTTTGCGACAAGTACAAATTTGTGATATTATTTACAAATACACTATTTTTTATGAAGGTTGAAATAGGGAAAAAAACACCAAAACTTTAGATGGCTTTTTCTCCCCTTAAACGTGCGAATTCGGCGTTTTTACGATTTAATTTCAAGGCTTGGTAGATCTCTAGCTTTGACCGTTCACTGTGCCCACAATTTCTATCCGATTGTCAAAATTTTGGTCTTATTTTGTAGCTGCCAGTCCATTCTTTACGACAAGTACAAATTTGTAATATTATTTACAAATACACTAGTTTTTATGAAGGTTGAAATAGGGGAAAAAACACCAAAACTTTAAATGGCTTTTTCTCCCCTTAAACGTGCGAATTCAGCGTTTTTACGATTTAATTTCAAGGCTTGGTAGATCTCTAGCTTTGACCGTTCACTGTGCCTACAATTTCTATCCGATTGTCAAAATTTTGGTCTCATTTTGTAGCTGCCAGTCTATTCTTTGCGACAAGTACAAATTTGTGATATTATTTACAAATACACTACTTTTTATGAAGGTTGAAATAGGGAAAAAAACACCAAAACTTTAAATGGCTTTTTCTCCCCTTAAACGTGCGAATTCGGCGTTTTTACGATTTAATTTCAAGGCTTGGTAGATCTCTAGCTTTGACCGTTCACTGTGCCCACAATTTCTATCTGATTGTCAAAATTTTGGTCTCATTTTGTAGCTGCCAGTCTATTCTTTACGACAAGTACAAATTTGTAATATTATTTACAAATACACTATTTTTTATGAAGGTTGAAATAGGGGAAAAAACACCAAAACTTTAAATGGCTTTTTCTCCCCTTAAACGTGCGAATTCGGCGTTTTTACGATTTAATTTCAAGGCTTGGTAGATCTCTAGCTTTGACCGTTCACTGTGCCCACAATTTCTATCTGATTGTCAAAATTTTGGTCTCATTTTGTAGCTGCCAGTCTATTCTTTACGACAAGTACAAATTTGTAATATTATTTACAAATACACTATTTTTTATGAAGGTTGAAATAGGGGAAAAAACACCAAAACTTTAAATGGCTTTTTCTCCCCTTAAACGTGCGAATTCGGCGTTTTTAGGATTTAATTTCAAGGCTTGGTAGATCTCTAGCTTTGACCGTTCACTGTGCCCACAATTTCTATCCGATTGTCAAAATTTTGGTCTCATTTTGTAGCTGCCAGTCTATTCTTTACGACAAGTACAAATTTGTAATATTATTTACAAATACACTATTTTTTATGAAGGTTGAAATAGGGAAAAAAACACCAAAACTTTAAATGGCTTTTTCTCCCCTTAAACGTGCGAATTCGGCGTTTTTACGATTTAATTTCAAGGCTTGGTAGATCTATAGCTTTGACCGTTCACTGTGCCCACAATTTCTATCCGATTGTCAAAATTTTGGTCTTATTTTGTAGCTGCCAGTCCATTCTTTACGACAAGTACAAATTTGTGATATTATTTACAAATACACTAGTTTTTATGAAGGTTGAAATAGGGGAAAAAACACCAAAACTTTAAATGGCTTTTTCTCCCCTTAAACGTGCGAATTCAGCGTTTTTACGATTTAATTTCAAGGCTTGGTAGATCTCTAGCTTTGACCGTTCACTGTGCCTACAATTTCTATCCGATTGTCAAAATTTTGGTCTCATTTTGTAGCTGCCAGTCTATTATTGCGACAAGTACAAATTTGTGATATTATTTACAAATACACTACTTTTTATGAAGGTTGAAATAGGGAAAAAAACACTAAAACTTTAAATGGCTTTTTCTCTCCTTAAACGTGCGAATTCAGCGTTTTTACGATTTAATTTCAAGGCTTGGTAGATCTCTAGCTTTGACCGTTCACTGTGCCCACAATTTCTATCCGATTGTCAAAATGTTGGTCTCATTTTGAAGCTGCCAGTCTATTCTTCACGACAAGTATAAATTTGTAATATGATTTACAAATACACTAGTTTTTATGAAGGTTGAAATAGGGGAAAAAACACCAAAACTTTAAATGGCTTTTTCTCCCCTTAAACGTGCGAATTCGGCGTTTTTACGATTTAATTTCAAGGCTTGGTAGATCTCTAGCTTTGACCGTTCACTGTGCCCACAATTTCTATCCGATTGTCAAAATTTTGGTCTCATTTTGTAGCTGCCAGTCTATTCTTTACGACAAGTACAAATTTGTAATATTATTTACAAATACACTATTTTTTATGAAGGTTGAAATAGGGAAAAAAACACCAAAACTTTAAATGGCTTTTTCTCCCCTTAAACGTGCGAATTCGGCGTTTTTACGATTTAATTTCAAGGCTTGGTAGATCTCTAGCTTTGACCGTTCACTGTGCCCACAATTTCTATCCGATCGTCAAAATTTTGGTCTCATTTTGTAGCTGCCAGTCTATTCTTTACGACAAGTACAAATTTGTAATATTATTTACAAATACACTTTTTGTTATGAAGGTTGAAATAGGGAAAAAAACACCAAAACTTTAAATGGCTTTTTCTCCCCTTAAACGTGCGAATTCGGCGTTTTTACGATTTAATTTCAAGGCTTGGTAGATCTCTAGCTTTGACCGTTCACTGTGCCCACAATTTCTATCCGATTGTCAAAATTTTGGTCTTATTTTGTAGCTGCCAGTCCATTCTTTACGACAAGTACAAATTTGTAATATTATTTACAAATACACTAGTTTTTATGAAGGTTGATATAGGGGAAAAAACACCAAAACTTTAAATGGCTTTTTCTCCCCTTAAACGTGCGAATCCGGCGTTTTTAAGATTTAATTTCAAGGCTTGGTAGATCTCTAGCTTTGACCGTTCACTGTGCCCACAATTTCTATCCGATTGTCAAAATTTTGGTCTCATTTTGTAGCTGCCAGTCTATTCTTTGCGACAAATACAAATTTGTGATATTATTTACAAATACACTACTTTTTATGAAGGTTGAAATAGGGAAAAAAACACCAAAACTTTAAATGGCTTTTTCTCCCCTTAAACGTGCAAATTCGGCGTTTTTACGATTTAATTTCAAGGCTTGGTAGATCTCCAGCTTTGACCGTTCACTGTGCCCACAATTTCTATCCGATTATCAAAATTTTGGTCTCATTTTGTAGCTGCCAGTCTGTTCTTTACGACAAGTACAAATTTGTGATATTATTTACAAATACACTACATTTTATGAAGGTTGAAATAGGGGAAAGAACAGCAAAATTTTAAATGGCTTTTTCTCCCCTTAAACGTGCGAATTCGGCGTTTTTACGATTTAATTTCAAGGCTTGGTAGATCTCTAGCTTTGACCGTTCACTGTGCCCACAATTTCTATCCGATTGTCAAAATTTTGGTCTCATTTTGTAGCTGCCAGTCTATTCTTTACGACAAGTACAAATTTGTAATATTATTTACAAATACACTATTTTTTATGAAGGTTGAAATAGGGAAAAAAACACCAAAACTTTAAATGGCTTTTTCTCCCCTTAAACGTGCAAATTCGGCGTTTTTACGATTTAATTTCAAGGCTTGGTAGATCTCTAGCTTTGACCGTTCACTGTGCCCACAATTTCTATCCGATCGTCAAAATTTTGGTCTCATTTTGTAGCTGCCAGTCTATTCTTTACGACAAGTACAAATTTGTAATATTATTTACAAATACACTATTTTTTATGAAGGTTGAAATAGGGAAAAAAACACCAAAACTTTAAATGGCTTTTTCTCCCCTTAAACGTGCGAATTTGGCGTTTTTACGATTTAATTTCAAGGCTTGGTAGATCTCTAGCTTTGACCGTTCACTGTGCCCACAATTTCTATCCGATTGTCAAAATTTTGGTCTTATTTTGTAGCTGCCAGTCCATTCTTTACGACAAGTACAAATTTGTAATATTATTTACAAATACACTAGTTTTTATGAAGGTTGAAATAGGGGAAAAAACACCAAAAATTTAAATGGCTTTTTCTCCCCTTAAACGTGCGAATTCAGCGTTTTTACGATTTAATTTCAAGGCTTGGTAGATCTCTAGCTTTGACCGTTCACTGCGCCCACAATTTCTATCCGATTGTCAAAATTTTGGTCTCATTTTGTAGCTGCCAGTCTATTCTTTGCGACAAGTACAAATTTGTGATATTATTTACAAATACACTATTTTTTATGAAGGTTGAAATAGGGAAAAAAACACCAAAACTTTAAATGGCTTTTTCTCCCCTAAAACGTGCGAATTCGGCGTTTTTACGATTTAATTTCAAGGCTTGGTAGATCTCTAGCTTTGACCGTTCACTGTGCCCACAATTTCTATCTGATTGTCAAAATTTTGGTCTCATTTTGTAGCTGCCAGTCTATTCTTTACGACAAGTACAAAATTGTAATATTATTTACAAATACACTATTTTTTATGAAGGTTGAAATAGGGGAAAAAACACCAAAACTTTAAATGGCTTTTTCTCCCCTTAAACGTGCGAATTCGGCGTTTTTACGATTTAATTTCAAGGCTTGGTAGATCTCTAGCTTTGACCGTTCACTGTGCCCACAATTTCTATCCGATTGTCAAAATTTTGGTCTCATTTTGTAGCTGCTAGTCTATTCTTTACGACAAGTACAAATTTGTAATATTATTTACAAATACACTATTTTTTATGAAGGTTGAAATAGGAAAAAAAACACCAAAACTTTAAATGGCTTTTTCTCCCCTTAAACGTGCAAATTCGGCGTTTTTACGATTTAATTTCAAGGCTTGGTAGATCTCTAGCTTTGACCGTTCACTGTGCCCACAATTTCTATCCGATCGTCAAAATTTTGGTCTCATTTTGTAGCTGCCAGTCTATTCTTTACGGCAAGTACAAATTTGTGATATTATTTACAAATACACTACTTTTTATGAAGGTTGAAATAGGGAAAAAAACACCAAAACTTTAAATGGCTTTTTCTCCCCTTAAACGTGCGAATTCGGCGTTTTTACGATTTAATTTCAAGGCTTGGTAGATCTCTAGCTTTGACCGTTCACTGTGCCCACAATTTCTATCCGATTGTCAAAATTTTGGTCTTATTTTGTAGCTGCCAGTCCATTCTTTACGACAAGTACAAATTTGTAATATTATTTACAAATACACTAGTTTTTATGAAGGTTGAAATAGGGGAAAAAACACCAAAACTTTAAATGGCTTTTTCTCCCCTTAAACGTGCGAATTCAGCGTTTTTACGATTTAATTTCAAGGCTTGGTAGATCTCTAGCTTTGACCGTTCACTGTGCCCACAATTTCTATCCGATTGTCAAAATTTTGGTCTCATTTTGTAGCTGCCAGTCTATTCTTTGCGACACGTACAAATTTGTGATATTATTTACAAATACACTACTTTTTATGAAGGTTGAAATAGGGAAAAAAACACCAAAACTTTAAATGGCTTTTTCTCCCCTTAAACGTGCGAATTCGGCGTTTTTACGATTTAATTTCAAGGCTTGGTAGATCTCTAGCTTTGACCGTTCACTGTGCCCACAATTTCTATCTGATTGTCAAAGTTTTGGTCTCATTTTGTAGCTGCCAGTCTATTCTTTACGACAAGTACAAATTTGTTATATTATTTACAAATACACTATTTTTTATGAAGGTTGAAATAGGGGAAAAAACACCAAAACTTTAAATGGCTTTTTCTCCCCTTAAACGTGCGAATTCGGCGTTTTTACGATTTAATTTCAAGGCTTGGTAGATCTCTAGCTTTGACCGTTCACTGTGCCCACAATTTCTATCCGATTGTCAAAATTTTGGTCTCATTTTGTAGCTGCCAGTCTATTCTTTACGACAAGTACAAATTTGTAATATTATTTACAAATACACTATTTTTTATGAAGGTTGATATAGGAAAAAAAACACCAAAACTTTAAATGGCTTTTTCTCCCCTTAAACGTGCGAATTCGGCGTTTTACGATTTAATTTCAAGGCTTGGTAGATCTCTAGCTTTGACCGTTCACTGTGCCCACAATTTCTATCCGATCGTCAAAATTTTGGTCTCATTTTGTAGCTGCCAGTCTATTCTTTACGACAAGTACAAATTTGTAATATTATTTACAAATACACTATTTTTTATGAAGGTTGAAATAGGGAAAAAAACACCAAAACTTTAAATGGCTTTTTCTCCCCTTAAACGTGCGAATTCGGCGTTTTTACGATTTAATTTCAAGGCTTGGTAGATCTCTAGCTTTGACCGTTCACTGTGCCCACAATTTCTATCCGATTGTCAAAATTTTGGTCTTATTTTGTAGCTGCCAGTCCATTCTTTACGACAAGTACAAATTTGTAATATTATTTACAAATACACTAGTTTTTATGAAGGTTGAAATAGGGGAAAAAACACCAAAACTTTAAATGGCTTTTTCTCCCCTTAAACGTGCGAATTCAGCGTTTTTACGATTTAATTTCAAGGCTTGGTAGATCTCTAGCTTTGGCCGTTCATTGTGCCCACAATTTCTATCCGATTGTCAAAATTTTGGTCTCATTTTGTAGCTGCCAGTCTATTCTTTGCGAAAAGTACAAAATTGTGATATTATTTACAAATACACTACTTTTTATGAAGGTTGAAATAGGGAAAAAAACACCAAAACTTTAAATGGCTTTTTCTCCCCTTAAACGTGTGAATTCGGCGTTTTTACGATTTAATTTCAAGGCTTGGTAGATCTCTAGCTTTGACCGTTCACTGTGCCCACAATTTCTATCTGATTGTCAAAATTTTGGTCTCATTTTGTAGCTGCCAGTCTATTCTTTACGACAAGTACAAATTTGTAATATTATTTACAAATACACTATTTTTTATGAAGGTTGAAATAGGGGAAAAAACACCAAAACTTTAAATGGCTTTTTCTCCCCTTAAACGTGCGAATTCGGCGTTTTTACGATTTAATTTCAAGGCTTGGTAGATCTCTAGCTTTGACCGTTCACTGTGCCCACAATTTCTATCCGATTGTCAAAATTTTGGTCTCATTTTGTAGCTGCCAGTCTATTCTTTACGACAAGTACAAATTTGTAATATTATTTACAAATACACTATTTTTTATGAAGGTTGAAATAGGGAAAAAAACACCAAAACTTTAAATGGCTTTTTCTCCCCTTAAGCGTGCGAACTCGGCGTTTTTTCGATTTAATTTCAAGGCTTGGTAGATCTCTAGCTTTGACCGTTCACTGTGCCCACAATTTTCATCCGATCGTCAAAATGTTGGTCTCATTTTGTAGCTGCCAGTCTATTCTTTACGACAAGTACAAATTTGTAATATTATTTACAAATACACTATTTTTTATGAAGGTTGAAATAGGGAAAAAAACACCAAAACTTTAAATGGCTTTTTCTCCCCTTAAACGTGCGAATTCGGCGTTTTTACGATTTAATTTCAAGGCTTGGTAGATCTCTAGCTTTGACCGTTCACTGTGCCCACAATTTCTATCCGATTGTCAAAATTTTGGTCTTATTTTGTAGCTGCCAGTCCATTCTTTACGACAAGTACAAATTTGTAATATTATTTACAAATACACTAGTTTTTATGAAGGTTGAAATAGGGGAAAAAACACCAAAACTTTAAATGGCTTTTTCTCCCCTTAAACGTGCGAATTCAGCGTTTTTACGATTTAATTTCAAGGCTTGGTAGATCTCTAGCTTTGACCGTTCACTGTGCCTACAATTTCTATCCGATTGTCAAAATTTTGGTCTCATTTTGTAGCTGCCAGTCTATTCTTTGCGACAAGTACAAATTTGTGATATTATTTACAAATACACTACTTTTTATGAAGGTTGAAATAGGGAAAAAACACCAAAACTTTAAATGGCTTTTTCTCCCCTTAAACGTGCGAATTCGGCGTTTTTACGATTTAATTTCAAGGCTTGGTAGATCTCTAGCTTTGACCGTTCACTGTGCCCACAATTTTTATCTGATTGTCAAAATTTTGGTCTCATTTTGTAGCTGCCAGTCTATTCTTTACGACAAGTACAAATTTGTAATATTATTTACAAATACACTATTTTTTATGAAGGTTGAAATAGGGGAAAAAACACCAAAACTTTAAATGGCTTTTTCTCCCCTTAAACGTGCGAATTCGGCGTTTTTACGATTTAATTTCAAGGCTTGGTAGATCTCTAGCTTTGACCGTTCACTGTGCCCACAATTTCTATCCGATTGTCAAAATGTTGGTCTCATTTTGTAGCTGCCAGTCTGTTCTTTACGACAAGTACAAATTTGTGATATTATTTACAAATACACTATTTTTTATGAAGGTTGAAATAGGGAAAAAAACAGCAAAACTTTAAATGGCTTTTTCTCCCCTTAAACGTGCGAATTCGGCGTTTTTACGATTTAATTTCAAGGCTTGGTAGATCTCTAGCTTTGACCGTTCACTGTGCCCACAATTTCTATCCGATCGTCAAAATTTTGGTCTCATTTTGTAGCTGCCAGTCTATTCTTTACGAAAAGTACAAATTTGTAATATTATTTACAAATACACTATTTGTTATGAAGGTTGAAATAGGGAAAAAAACACCAAAACTTTAAATGGCTTTTTCTCCCCTTAAACGTGCGAATTCGGCGTTTTTACGATTTAATTTCAAGGCTTGGTAGATCTCTAGCTTTGACCGTTCACTGTGCCCACAATTTCTATCCGATTGTCAAAATTTTGGTCTTATTTTGTAGCTGCCAGTCCATTCTTTACGACAAGTACAAATTTGTAATATTATTTACAAATACACTAGTTTTTATGAAGGTTGATATAGGGGAAAAAACACCAAAACTTTAAATGGCTTTTTCTTTCCTTAAACGTGCGAATCCGGCGTTTTTAAGATTTAATTTCAAGGCTTGGTAGATCTCTAGCTTTGACCGTTCACTGTGCCCACAATTTCTATCCGATTGTCAAAATTTTGGTCTCATTTTGTAGCTGCCAGTCTATTCTTTGCGACAAGTTAAAATTTGTGATATTATTTACAAATACACTACTTTTTATGAAGGTTGAAATAGGGAAAAAAACACCAAAACTTTAAATGGCTTTTTCTCCCCTTAAACGTGCAAATTCGGCGTTTTTACGATTTAATTTCAAGGCTTGGTAGATCTCTAGCTTTGACCGTTCACTGTGCCCAAAATTTCTATCTGATTGTCAAAATTTTGTTCTCATTTTGTAGCTGCCAGTCTTTTCTTTACGACAAGTACAAATTTGTAATATTATTTACAAATACACTATTTTTGATGAAGGTTGAAATAGGGAAAAAAACACCAAAACTTTAAATGGCTTTTTCTCCCCTTAAACGTACGAGTTCGGCGTTTTTACGATTTAATTTCAAGGCTTGGTAGATCTCTAGCTTTGACCGTTCACTGTGCCCACAATTTCTATCCGATTGTCAAAATTTTGGTCTCATTTTGTAGCTGCCAGTCTGTTCTTTACGACAAGTACAAATTTGTAATATTATTTACAAATACACTATTTTTTATGAAGGTTGA
The DNA here is from genome assembly GCA_963969285.1 of Odontomyia ornata. NCBI lineage: Eukaryota > Metazoa > Arthropoda > Insecta > Diptera > Stratiomyidae > Odontomyia > Odontomyia ornata. The sequence goes on from OZ017743.1 coordinate 21,971,867, forward strand.
AATAGGGGAAAAAACACCAAAACTTTAAATGGCTTTTTCTCCCCTTAAACGTGTGAATTCGGCGTTTTTACGATTTAATTTCAAGGCTTGGTAGATCTCTAGCTTTGACCGTTCACTGTGCCCACAATTTCTATCCGATTGTCAAAATTTTGGTCTCATTTTGTAGCTGCCAGTCTATTCTTTACGACAAGTACAAATTTGGAATATTATTTACAAATACACTATTTTTTATGAAGGTTGAAATAGGGAAAAAAACACCAAAACTTTAAATGGCTTTTTCTCCCCTTAAACGTGCGAATTCGGCGTTTTTACGATTTAATTTCAAGGCTTGGTAGATCTCTAGCTTTGACCGTTCACTGTGCCCACAATTTCTATCCGATTGTCAAAATTTTGGTCTCATTTTGTAGCTGCCAGTCTATTCTTTACGACAAGTACAAATTTGTAATATTATTTACAAATACACTATATTTTATGAAGGTTGAAATAGGGGAAAGAACACCAAAATTTTAAATGGCTTTTTCTCCCCTTAAACGTGCGAATTCGGCGTTTTTACGATTTAATTTCAAGGCTTGGTAGATCTCTAGCTTTGACCGTTCACTGTGCCCACAATTTCTATCCGATTGTCAAAATTTTGGTCTCATTTTGTAGCTGCCAGTCTATTCTTTACGACAAGTACAAATTTGTAATATTATTTACAAATACACTATTTTTTATGAAGGTTGAAATAGGGAAAAAAACACCAAAACTTTAAATGGCTTTTTCTCCCCTTAAACGTGCAAATTCGGCGTTTTTACGATTTAATTTCAAGGCTTGGTAGATCTCTAGCTTTGACCGTTCACTGTGCCCACAATTTCTATCCGATCGTCAAAATTTTGGTCTCATTTTGTAGCTGCCAGTCTATTCTTTACGACAAGTACAAATTTGTAATATTATTTACAAATACACTATTTTTTATGAAGGTTGAAATAGGGAAAAAAACACCAAAACTTTAAATGGCTTTTTCTCCCCTTAAACGTGCGAATTTGGCGTTTTTACGATTTAATTTCAAGGCTTGGTAGATCTCTAGCTTTGACCGTTCACTGTGCCCACAATTTCTATCCGATTGTCAAAATTTTGGTCTTATTTTGTAGCTGCCAGTCCATTCTTTACGACAAGTACAAATTTGTAATATTATTTACAAATACACTAGTTTTTATGAAGGTTGAAATAGGGGAAAAAACACCAAAACTTTAAATGGCTTTTTCTCCCCTTAAACGTGCGAATTCAGCGTTTTTACGATTTAATTTCAAGGCTTGGTAGATCTCTAGCTTTGACCGTTCACTGTGCCCACAATTTCTATCCGATTGTCAAAATTTTGGTCTCATTTTGTAGCTGCCAGTCTATTCTTTGCGACACGTACAAATTTGTGATATATTTTACAAATACACTACTTTTTATGAAGGTTGAAATAGGGAAAAAAACACCAAAACTTTAAATGGCTTTTTCTCCCCTTAAACGTGCGAATTCGGCGTTTTTACGATTTAATTTCAAGGCTTGGTAGATCTCTAGCTTTGACCGTTCACTGTGCCCACAATTTCTATCTGATTGTCAAAGTTTTGGTCTCATTTTGTAGCTGCCAGTCTATTCTTTACGACAAGTACAAATTCGTTATATTATTTACAAATACACTATTTTTTATGAAGGTTGAAATAGGGGAAAAAACACCAAAACTTTAAATGGCTTTTTCTCCCCTTAAACGTGCAAATTCGGCGTTTTTACGATTTAATTTCAAGGCTTGGTAGATCTCTAGCTTTGACCGTTCACTGTGCCCACAATTTCTATCCGATTGTCAAAATTTTGGTCTTATTTTGTAGCTGCCAGTCCATTCTTTACGACAAGTACAAATTTGTAATATTATTTACAAATACACTATTTTTTATGAAGGTTGAAATAGGGGAAAAAACACCAAAACTTTAAATGGCTTTTTCTCCCCTTAAACGTGCGAATTCAGCGTTTTTACGATTTAATTTCAAGGCTTGGTAGATCTCTAGCTTTGGCCGTTCACTGTGCCCACAATTTCTATCCGATTGTCAAAATTTTGGTCTCATTTTGTAGCTGCCAGTCTATTCTTTGCGAAAAGTACAAATTTGTGATATTATTTACAAATACACTACTTTTTATGAAGGTTGAAATAGGGAAAAAAACACCAAAACTTTAAATGGCTTTTTCTCCCCTTAAACGTGCGAATTCGGCGTTTTTACGATTTAATTTCAAGGCTTGGTAGATCTCTAGCTTTGACCGTTCACTGTGCCCACAATTTCTATCTGATTGTCAAAATTTTGGTCTCATTTTGTAGCTGCCAGTCTATTCTTTACGACAAGTACAAATTTGTAATATTATTTACAAATACACTATTTTTTATGAAGGTTGAAATAGGGGAAAAAACACCAAAACTTTAAATGGCTTTTTCTCCCCTTAAACGTGCGAATTCGGCGTTTTTACGATTTAATTTCAAGGCTTGGTAGATCTCTAGCTTTGACCGTTCACTGTGCCCACAATTTCTATCCGATTGTCAAAATTTTGGTCTCATTTTGTAGCTGCCAGTCTATTCTTTACGACAAGTACAAATTTGTAATATTATTTACAAATACACTATTTTTTATGAAGGTTGAAATAGGGAAAAAAACACCAAAACTTTAAATGGCTTTTTCTCCCCTTAAACGTGCGAATTCGGCGTTTTTACGATTTAATTTCAAGGCTTGGTAGATCTCTAGCTTTGACCGTTCACTGTGCCCACAATTTTCATCCGATCGGCAAAATGTTGGTCTCATTTTGTAGCTGCCAGTCTATTCTTTACGACAAGTACAAATTTGTAATATTATTTACAAATACACTATTTTTTATGAAGGTTGAAATAGGGAAAAAAACACCAAAACTTTAAATGGCTTTTTCTCCCCTTAAACGTGCGAATTCGGCGTTTTTACGATTTAATTTCAAGGCTTGGTAGATCTCTAGCTTTGACCGTTCACTGTGCCCACAATTTCAATCCGATTGTCAAAATTTTGGTCTTATTTTGTAGCTGCCAGTCCATTCTTTACGACAAGTACAAATTTGTAATATTATTTACAAATACACTAGTTTTTATGAAGGTTGAAATAGGAAAAAAAACACCAAAACTTTAAATGGCTTTTTCTCCCCTTAAACGTGCGAATTCAGCGTTTTTACGATTTAATTTCAAGGCTTGGTAGATCTCTAGCTTTGACCGTTCACTGTGCCTACAATTTCTATCCGATTGTCAAAATTTCGGTCTCATTTTGTAGCTGCCAGTCTATTCTTTGCGACAAGTACAAATTTGTGATATTATTTACAAATACACTACTTTTTATGAAGGTTAAAATAGGGAAAAAAACACCAAAACTTTAAATGGCTTTTTCTCCCCTTAAACGTGCGAATTCGGCGTTTTTACGATTTAATTTCAAGGCTTGGTAGATCTCTAGCTTTGACCGTTCACTGTGCCCACAATTTCTATCTGATTGTCAAAATTTTGGTCTCATTTTGTAGCTGCCAGTCTATTCTTTACGACAAGTACAAATTTGTAATATTATTTACAAATACACTATTTTTTATGAAGGTTGAAATAGGGGAAAAAACACCAAAACTTTAAATGGCTTTTTCTCCCCTTAAACGTGCGAATTCGGCGTTTTTACGATTTAATTTCAAGGCTTGGTAGATTTCTAGCTTTGACCGTTCACTGTGCCCACAATTTCTATCCGATTGTCAAAATTTTGGTCTCATTTTGTAGCTGCCAGTCTGTTCTTTACGACAAGTACAAATTTGTGATATTATTTACAAATACACTATTTTTTATGAAGGTTGAAATAGGGAAAAAAACAGCAAAACTTTAAATGGCTTTTTCTCCCCTTAAACGTGCGAATTCGGCGTTTTTACGATTTAATTTCAAGGCTTGGTAGATCTCTAGCTTTGACCGTTCACTGTGCCCACAATTTCTATCCGATCGTCAAAATTTTGGTCTCATTTTGTAGCTGCCAGTCTATTCTTTACGACAAGTACAAATTTGTAATTTTATTCACAAATACACTATTTGTTATGAAGGTTGAAATAGGGAAAAAAACACCAAAACTTTAAATGGCTTTTTCTCCCCTTAAACGTGCGAATTCGGCGTTTTTACGATTTAATTTCAAGGCTTGGTAGATCTCTAGCTTTGACCGTTCACTGTGCCCACAATTTCTATCCGATTGTCAAAATTTTGGTCTTATTTTGTAGCTGCCAGTCCATTCTTTACGACAAGTACAAATTTGTAATATTATTTACAAATACACTAGTTTTTATGAAGGTTGATATAGGGGAAAAAACACCAAAACTTTAAATGGCTTTTTCTCCCCTTAAACGTGCGAATCCGGCGTTTTTAAGATTTAATTTCAAGGCTTGGTAGATCTCTAGCTTTGACCGTTCACTGTGCCCACAATTTCTATCCGATTGTCAAATATTTGGTCTCATTTTGTAGCTGCCAGTCTATTCTTTGCGACAAATACAAATTTGTGATATTATTTACAAATACACTGCTTTTTATGAAGGTTGAAATAGGGAAAAAAACACCAAAACTTTAAATGGCTTTTTCTCCCCTTAAACGTGCAAATTCGGCGTTTTTACGATTTAATTTCAAGGCTTGGTAGATCTCTAGCTTTGACCGTTCACTGTGCCCAAAATTTCTATCTGATTGTCAAAATTTTGTTCTCATTTTGTAGCTGCTAGTCTTTTCTTTACGACAAGTACAAATTTGTAATATTATTTACAAATACACTATTTTTGATGAAGGTTGAAATAGGGAAAAAAAGACCAAAATTTTAAATGGCTTTTTCTCCCCTTAAACGTACGAGTTCGGCGTTTTTACGATTTAATTTCAAGGCTTGGTAGATCTCTAGCTTTGACCGTTCACTGTGCCCACAATTTCTATCTGATTGTCAAAATTTTGTCTCATTTTGTAGCTGCCAGTCTATTCTTTACGACAAGTACAAATTTGTAATATTATTTACAAATACACTATTTTTTATGAAGGTTGAAATAGGGGAAAAAACACCAAAACTTTAAATGGCTTTTTCTCCCCTTAAACGTATGAATTCGGCGTTTTTACGATTTAATTTCAAGGCTTGGTAGATCTCTAGCTTTGACCGTTCACTGTGCCCACAATTTCTATCCGATTGTCAAAATTTTGGTCTCATTTTGTAGCTGCCAGTCTATTCTTTACGACAAGTACAAATTTGGAATATTATTTACAAATACACTATTTTTTATGAAGGTTGAAATAGGGAAAAAAACACCAAAACTTTAAATGGCTTTTTCTCCCCTTAAACGTGTGAATTCGGCGTTTTTACGATTTAATTTCAAGGCTTGGTAGATCTCTAGCTTTGACCGTTCACTGTGCCCACAATTTCTATCCGATTGTCAAAATTTTGGTCTCATTTTGTAGCTGCCAGTCTATTCTTTACGACAAGTACAAATTTGGAATATTATTTACAAATACACTATTTTTTATGAAGGTTGAAATAGGGAAAAAAACACCAAAACTTTAAATGGCTTTTTCTCCCCTTAAACGTGCGAATTCGGCGTTTTTACGATTTAATTTCAAGGCTTGGTAGATCTCTAGCTTTGACCGTTCACTGTGCCCACAATTTCTATCCGATTGTCAAAATTTTGGTCTCATTTTGTAGCTGCCAGTCTATTCTTTACGACAAGTACAAATTTGTAATATTATTTACAAATACACTATTTTTTATGAAGGTTGAAATAGGGGAAAGAACACCAAAATTTTAAATGGCTTTTTCTCCCCTTAAACGTGCGAATTCGGCGTTTTTACGATTTAATTTCAAGGCTTGGTAGATCTCTAGCTTTGACCGTTCACTGTGCCCACAATTTCTATCCGATTGTCAAAATTTTGGTCTCATTTTGTAGCTGCCAGTCTATTCTTTACGACAAGTACAAATTTGTAATATTATTTACAAATACACTATTTTTTATGAAGGTTGAAATAGGGAAAAAAACACCAAAACTTTAAATGGCTTTTTCTCCCCTTAAACGTGCAAATTCGGCGTTTTTACGATTTAATTTCAAGGCTTGGTAGATCTCTAGCTTTGACCGTTCACTGTGCCCACAATTTCTATCCGATCGTCAAAATTTTGGTCTCATTTTGTAGCTGCCAGTCTATTCTTTACGACAAGTACAAATTTGTAATATTATTTACAAATACACTATTTTTTATGAAGGTTGAAATAGGGAAAAAAACACCAAAACTTTAAATGGCTTTTTCTCCCCTTAAACGTATGAATTTGGCGTTTTTACGATTTAATTTCAAGGCTTGGTAGATCTCTAGCTTTGACCGTTCACTGTGCCCACAATTTCTATCCGATTGTCAAAATTTTGGTCTTATTTTGTAGCTGCCAGTCCATTCTTTACGACAAGTACAAATTTGTAATATTATTTACAAATACACTAGTTTTTATGAAGGTTGAAATAGGGGAAAAAACACCAAAAATTTAAATGGCTTTTTCTCCCCTTAAACGTGCGAATTCGGCGTTTTTACGATTTAATTTCAAGGCTTGGTAGATCTCTAGCTTTGACCGTTCACTGCGCCCACAATTTCTATCCGATTGTCAAAATTTTGGTCTCATTTTGTAGCTGCCAGTCTATTCTTTGCGACAAGTACAAATTTGTGATATTATTTACAAATACACTAGTTTTTATGAAGGTTGAAATAGGGAAAAAAACACCAAAACTTTAAATGGCTTTTTCTCCCCTTAAACGTGCGAATTCGGCGTTTTTACGATTTAATTTCAAGGCTTGGTAGATCTCTAGCTTTGACCGTTCACTGTGCCCACAATTTCTATCTGATTGTCAAAATTTTGGTCTCATTTTGTAGCTGCCAGTCTATTCTTTACGACAAGTACAAATTTGTAATATTATTTACAAATACACTATTTTTTATGAAGGTTGAAATAGGGAAAAAAACACCAAAACTTTAAATGGCTTTTTCTCCCCTTAAACGTGCGAGTTCGGCGTTTTTACGATTTAATTTCAAGGCTTGGTAGATCTCTAGCTTTGACCGTTCACTGTGCCCACAATTTCTATCCGATTGTCAAAATTTTGGTCTCATTTTGTAGCTGCTAGTCTATTCTTTACGACAGGTACAAATTTGTAATATTATTTACAAATACACTACTTTTTATGAAGGTTGAAATAGGGAAAAAAACACCAAAACTTTAAATGGCTTTTTCTCCCCTTAAACGTGCGAATTCGGCGTTTTTACGATTTAATTTCAAGGCTTGGTAGATCTCTAGCTTTGACCGTTCACTGTGCCCACAATTTCTATCCGATCGTCAAAATTTTGGTCTCATTTTGTAGCTGCCAGTCTATTCTTTACGGCAAGTACAAATTTGTAATATTATTTACAAATACACTATTTTTTATGAAGGTTGAAATAGGGAAAAAAACACCAAAACTTTAAATGGCTTTTTCTCCCCTTAAACGTGCGAATTCAGCGTTTTTACGATTTAATTTCAAGGCTTGGTAGATCTCTAGCTTTGACCGTTCACTGTGCCCACAATTTCTATCCGATTGTCAAAATTTTGGTCTCATTTTGTAGCTGCCAGTCTATTCTTTGCGACACGTACAAATTTGTGATATTATTTACAAATACACTACTTTTTATGAAGGTTGAAATAGGGAAAAAAACACCAAAACTTTAAATGGCTTTTTCTCCCCTTAAACGTGCGAATTCGGCGTTTTTACGATTTAATTTCAAGGCTTGGTAGATCTCTAGCTTTGACCGTTCACTGTGCCCACAATTTCTATCTGATTGTCAAAGTTTTGGTCTCATTTTGTAGCTGCCAGTCTATTCTTTACGACAAGTACAAATTCGTAATATTATTTACAAATACACTATTTTTTATGAAGGTTGAAATAGGGGAAAAAACACCAAAACTTTAAATGGCTTTTTCTCCCCTTAAACGTGCGAATTCGGCGTTTTTACGATTTAATTTCAAGGCTTGGTAGATCTCTAGCTTTGACCGTTCACTGTGCCCACAATTTCTATCCGATTGTCAAAATTTTGGTCTCATTTTGTAGCTGCCAGTCTATTCTTTACGACAAGTACAAATTTGTAATATTATTTACAAATACACTATTTTTTATGAAGGTTGAAATAGGAAAAAAAACACCAAAACTTTAAATGGCTTTTTCTCCCCTTAAACGTGCGAATTCGGCGTTTTTACGATTTAATTTCAAGGCTTGGTAGATCTCTAGCTTTGACCGTTCACTGTGCCCACAATTTCTATCCGATCGTCAAAATGTTGGTCTCATTTTGTAGCTGCCAGTCTATTCTTTACGACAAGTACAAATTTGTAATATTATTTACAAATACACTATTTTTTATGAAGGTTGAAATAGGGAAAAAAACACCAAAACTTTAAATGGCTTTTTCTCCCCTTAAACGTGCGAATTCGGCGTTTTTACGATTTAATTTCAAGGCTTGGTAGATCTCTAGCTTTGACCGTTCACTGTGCCCACAATTTCTATCCGATTGTCAAAATTTTGGTCTTATTTTGTAGCTGCCAGTCCATTCTTTACGACAAGTACAAATTTGTAATATTATTTACAAATACACTAGTTTTTATGAAGGTTGAAATAGGGGAAAAAAACACCAAAACTTTAAATGGCTTTTTCTCCCCTTAAACGTGCGAATTCAGCGTTTTTACGATTTAATTTCAAGGCTTGGTAGATCTCTAGCTTTGGCCGTTCACTGTGCCCACAATTTCTATCCGATTGTCAAAATTTTGGTCTCATTTTGTAGCTGCCAGTCTATTCTTTGCGAAAAGTACAAATTTGTGATATTATTTACAAATACACTACTTTTTATGAAGGTTGAAATAGGGAAAAAAACACCAAAACTTTAAATGGCTTTTTCTCCCCTTAAACGTGCGAATTCGGCGTTTTTACGATTTAATTTCAAGGCTTGGTAGATCTCTAGCTTTGACCGTTCACTGTGCCCACAATTTCTATCTGATTGTCAAAATTTTGGTCTCATTTTGTAGCTGCCAGTCTATTCTTTACGACAAGTACAAATTTGTAATATTATTTACAAATACACTATTTTTTATGAAGGTTTAAATAGGGAAAAAAACACCAAAACTTTAAATGGCTTTTTCTCCCCTTAAACGTGCGAATTCGGCGTTTTTACGATTTAATTTCAAGGCTTGGTAGATCTCTAGCTTTGACCGTTCACTGTGCCCACAATTTCTATCCGATTGTCAAAATTTTGGTCTCATTTTGTAGCTGCCAGTCTATTCTTTACAACAAGTACAAATTTGTAATATTATTTACAAATACACTATTTTTTATGAAGGTTGAAATAGGGAAAAAAACACCAAAACTTTAAATGGCTTTTTCTCCCCTTAAACGTGCGAATTCGGCGTTTTTACGATTTAATTTCAAGGCTTGGTAGATCTCTAGCTTTGACCGTTCACTGTGCCCACAATTTTCATCCGATCGTCAAAATGTTGGTCTCATTTTGTAGCTGCCAGTCTATTCTTTACGACAAGTACAAATTTGTGATATTATTTACAAATACACTATTTTTTATGAAGGTTGAAATAGGGAAAAAAACACCAAAACTTTAAATGGCTTTTTCTCCCCTTAAACGTGTGAATTCAGCGTTTTTACGATTTAATTTCAAGGCTTGGTAGATCTCTAGCTTTGACCGTTCACTGTGCCCACAATTTCTATCCGATTGTCAAAATTTTGGTCTCATTTTGTAGCTGCCAGTCTATTCTTTGCGAAAAATACAAATTTGTGATATTATTTACAAATACACTACTTTTTATGAAGGTTGAAATAGGGAAAAAAACACCAAAACTTTAAATGGCTTTTTCTCCCCTTAAACGTGCGAATTCGGCGTTTTTACGATTTAATTTCAAGGCTTGGTAGATCTCTAGCTTTGACCGTTCACTGTGCCCACAATTTCTATCTGATTGTCAAAATTTTGGTCTCATTTTGTAGCTGCCAGTCTATTCTTTGCGACAAGTACAAATTTGTGATATTATTTACAAATACACTACTTTTTATGAAGGTTGAAATAGGGAAAAAAACACCAAAACTTTAAATGGCTTTTTCTCCCCTTAAACGTGCGAATTCGGCGTTTTTACGATTTAATTTCAAGGCTTGGTAGATCTCTAGCTTTGACCGTTCACTGTGCCCACAATTTCTATCCGATTGTCAAAATTTTGGTCTCATTTTTTAGCTGCCAGTCTATTCTTTACGACAAGTACAAATTTGCAATATTATTTACAAATACACTATTTTTTATGAAGGTTGAAATAGGGAAAAAAACACCAAAACTTTAAATGGCTTTTTCTCCCCTTAAACGTTCGAATTCGGCGTTTTTACGATTTAATTTCAAGGCTTGGTAGATCTCTAGCTTTGACCGTTCACTGTGCCCACAATTTCTATCCGATCGTCAAAATTTTGGTCTCATTTTGTAGCTGCCAGTCTATTCTTTGCGACAAGTATAAATTTGTAATATTATTTACAAATACACTATTTTTTATGAAGGTTGAAATAGGGAAAAAAACACCAAAACTTTAAATGGCTTTTTCTCCCCTTAAACGTGCGAATTCGGCGTTTTTACGATTTAATTTCAAGGCTTGGTAGATCTCTAGCTTTGACCGTTCACTGTGCCCACAATTTCTATCCGATTGTCAAAAATTTGGTCTTATTTTGTAGCTGCCAGTCCATTCTTTACGACAAGTACAAATTTGTAATATTATTTACAAATACACTAGTTTTTATGAAGGTTGAAATAGGGGAAAAAACACCAAAACTTTAAATGGCTTTTTCTCCCCTTAAACGTGCGAATCCGGCGTTTTTACGATTTAATTTCAAGGCTTGGTAGATCTCTAGCTTTGACCGTTCACTGTGCCCACAATTTCTATCCGATTGTCAAAATTTTGGTCTCATTTTGTAGCTGCCAGTCTATTCTTTGCGACAAGTACAAATTTATGATATTATTTACAAATACACTACTTTTTATGAAGGTTGAAATAGGGAAAAAAACACCAAAACTTTAAATGGCTTTTTCTCCCCTTAAACGTGCGAATTCGGCGTTTTTACGATTTAATTTCAAGGCTTGGTAGATCTCTAGCTTTGACCGTTCACTGTGCCCACAATTTATATCTGATTGTCAAAATTTTGGTCTCATTTTGTAGCTGCCAGTCTATTCTTTACGACAAGTACAAATTTGTAATATTATTTACAAATACACTATTTTTTATGAAGGTTGAAATAGGGGAAAAAACACCAAAACTTTAAATGGCTTTTTCTCCCTTTAAACGTGCGAATTCGGCGTTTTTACGATTTAATTTCAAGGCTTGGTAGATCTCTAGCTTTGACCGTTCACTGTGCCCACAATTTCTATCCGATTGTCAAAATTTTGGTCTCATATTGTAGCTGCCAGTCTATTCTTTATGAAAAGTACAAATCTGTAATATTATTTACAAATACACTATTTTTTATGAAGGTTTAAATAGGGAAAAAAACACCAAAACTTTAAATGGCTTTTTCTCCCCTTAAACGTGCGAATTCGGCGTTTTTACGATTTAATTTCAAGGCTTGGTAGATCTCTAGCTTTGACCGTTCACTGTGCCCACAATTTCTATCCGATCGTCAAAATTTTGGTCTCATTTTGTAGCTGCCAGTCTATTCTTTACGACAAGTACAAATTTGTAATATTATTTACAAATACACTATTTTTTATGAAGGTTGAAATAGGGAAAAAAACACCAAAACTTTAAATGGCTTTTTCTCCCCTTAAACGTGCGAATTCGGCGTTTTTACGATTTAATTTCAAGGCTTGGTAGATCTCTAGCTTTGACCGTTCACTGTGCCCACAATTTCTATCCGATTGTCAAAATTTTGGTCTTATTTTGTAGCTGCCAGTCCATTCTTTACGACAAGTACAAATTTGTAATATTATTTACAAATACACTAGTTTTTATGAAGGTTGAAATAGGGGAAAAAACACCAAAACTTTAAATGGCTTTTTCTCCCCTTAAACGTGCGAATTCAGCGTTTTTACGATTTAATTTCAAGGCTTGGTAGATCTCTAGCTTTGACCGTTCACTGTGCCCACAATTTCTATCCGATTGTCAAAATTTTGGTCTCATTTTGTAGCTGCCAGTCTATTCTCTCCGACAAGTACAAATTTGTGATATTTTTTACAAATACACTATTTTTTATGAAGGTTGAAATAGGGAAAAAAACACCAAAACTTTAAATGGCTTTTTCTCCCCTTAAACGTGCGAATTCGGCGTTTTTACGATTTAATTTCAAGGCTTGGTAGATCTCTAGCTTTGACCGTTCACTGTGCCCACAATTTCTATCTGATTGTCAAAATTTTGGTCTCATTTTGTAGCTGCCAGTCTATTCTTTACGACAAGTACAAATTTGTAATATTATTTACAAATACACTATTTTTTATGAAGGTTGAAATAGGGAAAAAAACACCAAAACTTTAAATGGCTTTTTCTCCCCTTAAACGTACGAGTTCGGCGTTTTTACGATTTAATTTCAAGGCTTGGTAGATCTCTAGCTTTGACCGTTCACTGTGCCCACAATTTCTATCCGATTGTCAAAATTTTGGTCTCATTTTGCAGCTGCCAGTCCATTCTTTACGACAAGTATAAATTTGTAATATGATTTACAAATACACTATTTTTTATGAAGGTTGAAATAGGGAAAAAAACAACAAAACTTTAAATGGCTTTTTCTCCCCTTAAACGTGCGAATTCGGCGTTTTTACGATTTAATTTCAAGGCTTGGTAGATCTCTAGCTTTGACCGTTCACTGTGCCCACAATTTTTATCCGATTGTCAAAATTTTGACCTCATTTTGTAGCTGCCAGTCTATTCTTTACGACAAGTACAAATTTGTAATATTATTTACAAATACACTATTTTTTATGAAGGTTGAAATAGGGAAAAAACACCAAAACTTTAAATGGTTTTTTCTCCCCTTAAAGGTATGAATTCGGCGTTTTTACGATTTAATTTCAAGGCTTGGTAGATCTCTAGCTTTGACCGTTCACTGTGCCCACAATTTCTATCCGATTGTCAAAATTTTGGTCTCATTTTGTAGCTGCCAGTCTATTCTTTACGACAAGTACAAATTTGGAATATTATTTACAAATACACTATTTTTTATGAAGGTTGAAATAGGGGAAAAAACACCAAAACTTTAAATGGCTTTTTCTCCCCTTAAACGTTTTTATGATTTAATTTCAAGGCTTGGTAGATCTCTAGCTTTGACCGTTCACTGTGCCCACAATTTTTATCCGATTGTCAAAATTTTGGTCTCATTTTGTAGCTGCCAGTCTATTCTTTACGACAAGTACAAATTTGTAATATTATTTACAAATACACTATTTTTTATGAAGGTTGAAATAGGGAAAAAAACACCAAAACTTTAAATGGCTTTTTCTCCCCTTAAACGTGCGAATTCGGCGTTTTTACGATTTAATTTCAAGGCTTGGTAGATCTCTAGCTTTGACCGTTCACTGTGCCCACAATTTCTATCCGATCGTCAAAATTTTGGTCTCATTTTGTAGCTGCCAGTCTATTCTTTACGACAAGTACAAATTTGTAATATTATTTACAAATACACTATTTTTTATGAAGGTTGAAATAGGGAAAAAAACACCAAAACTTTAAATGGCTTTTTCTCCCCTTAAACGTGCGAATTTGGCGTTTTTACGATTTAATTTCAAGGCTTGGTAGATCTCTAGCTTTCACCGTTCACTGTGCCCACAATTTTTATCCGATTGTCAAAATTTTGGACTCATTTTGTAGCTGCCAGTCTATTCTTTACGACAAGTACAAATTTGTAATATTATTTACAAATACACTTTTTTTTATGAAGGTTGAAATAGGGAAAAAACACCAAAACTTTAAATGGCTTTTTCTCCCCTTAAACGTGCGAATTCGGCGTTTTTACGATTTAATTTCAAGGCTTGGTAGATCTCTAGCTTTGACCGTTCACTGTGCCCACAATTTCTATCCGATCGTCAAAATTTTGGTCTCATTTTGTAGCTGCCAGTCTATTCTTTACGACAAGTACGAATTTGTGATATTATTTACAAAAACATTTTTTTTTTTATGAAGGTTGAAATAGGGAAAAAAACACCAAAACTTTAAATGGCTTTTTCTCCCCTTAAACGTGCGAATTCGGCGTTTTTACGATTTAATTTCAAGGCTTGGTAGATCTCTAGCTTTGACCGTTTACTGTGCCCACAATTTCTATCCGATTGTCAAAATTTTGGTCTTATTTTGTAGCTGCCAGTCCATTCTTTACGACAAGTACAAATTTGTAATATTATTTACAAATACACTAGTTTTTATGAAGGTTGAAATAGGGGAAAAAACACCAAAACTTTAAATGGCTTTTTCTCCCCTTAAACGTGCGAATTCAGCGTTTTTACGATTTAATTTCAAGGCTTGGTAGATCTCTAGCTTTGACCATTCACTGTGCCCACATTTTCTATCCGATTGTCAAAATTTTGGTCTCATTTTGTAGCTGCCAGTCTATTCTTTACGACAAGTACAAATTTGTGATATTATTTACAAATACACTATTTTTTATGAAGGTTGAAATAGGGAAAAAAACACCAAAACTTTAAATGGCTTTTTCTCCCCTTAAACGTGCGAATTCGGCATTTTTACGATTTAATTTCAAGGCTTGGTAGATCTCTAGCTTTGACCGTTCACTGTGCCCACAATTTCTATCTGATTATCAAAGTTTTGATCTCATTTTGTAGCTGCCAGTCTATTCTTTACGACAAGTACAAATTCGTAATATTATTTACAAATACACTATTTTTTATGAAGGTTGAAATAGGGGAAAAAACACCAAAACTTTAAATGGCTTTTTCTCCCCTTAAACGTGCGAATTCGGCGTTTTTACGATTTAATTTCAAGGCTTGGTAGATCTCTAGCTTTGACCGTTCACTGTGCCCACAATTTCTATCCGATTGTCAAAATTTTGGTCTCATTTTGTAGCTGCCAGTCTATTCTTTACGACAATTACAAATTTGTAATATTATTTACAAATACACTATTTTTTATGAAGGTTGAAATAGGGAAAAAAACACCAAAACTTTAAATGGCTTTTTCTCCCCTTAAACGTGCGAATTCGGCGTTTTTACGATTTAATTTCAAGGCTTGGTAGATCTCTAGCTTTGACCGTTCACTGTGCCCACAATTTCTATCCGATTGTCAAAATGTTGGTCCCATTTTGTAGCTGCCAGTCTATTCTTTACGACAAGTACAAATTTGTAATATTATTTACAAATACACTATTTTTTATGAAGGTTGAAATAGGGAAAAAAACATCAAAACTTTAAATGGCTTTTTCTCCCCTTAAACGTGCGAATTCGGCGTTTTTACGATTTAATTTCAAGGCTTGGTAGATCTCTAGCTTTGACCGTTCACTGTGCCCACAATTTCTATCCGATTGTCAAAATTTTGGTCTTATTTTGTAGCTGCCAGTCCATTCTTTACGAAATGTACAAATTTGTAATATTATTTACAAATACACTAGTTTTTATGAAGGTTGAAATAGGGGAAAAAACACCAAAACTTTAAATGGCTTTTTCTCCCCTTAAACGTGCGAATTCAGCGTTTTTACGATTTAATTTCAAGGCTTGGTAGATCTCTAGCTTTGGCCGTTCACTGTGCCCTTAATTTCTATCCGATTGTCAAAATTTTGGTCTCATTTTGTAGCTGCCAGTCTATTCTTTGCGAAAAGTACAAATTTGTGATATTATTTACAAATACACTACTTTTTATGAAGGTTGAAATAGGGAAAAAAACACCAAAACTTTAAATGGCTTTTTCTCCCCTTAAACGTGCGAATTCGGCGTTTTTACGATTTAATTTCAAGGCTTGGTAGATCTCTAGCTTTGACCGTTCACTGTGCCCACAATTTCTATCTGATTGTCAAAATTTTGGTCTTATTTTGTAGCTGCCAGTCCATTCTTTACGACAAGTACAAATTCGTAATATTATTTACAAATACACTATTTTTTATGAAGGTTGAAATAGGGGAAAAAACACCAAAACTTTAAATGGCTTTTTCTCCCCTTAAACGTGCGAATTCGGCGTTTTTACGATTTAATTTCAAGGCTTGGTAGATCTCTAGCTTTGACCGTTCACTGTGCCCACAATTTCTATCCGATTGTCAAAATTTTGGTCTCATTTTGTAGCTGCCAGTCTATTCTTTACGACAATTACAAATTTGTAATATTATTTACAAATACACTATTTTTTATGAAGGTTGAAATAGGGAAAAAAACACCAAAACTTTAAATGGCTTTTTCTCCCCTTAAACGTGCGAATTCGGCGTTTTTACGATTTAATTTCAAGGCTTGGTAGATCTCTAGCTTTGACCGTTCACTGTGCCCACAATTTCTATCCGATTGTCAAAATGTTGGTCCCATTTTGTAGCTGCCAGTCTATTCTTTACGACAAGTACAAATTTGTAATATTATTTACAAATACACTATTTTTTATGAAGGTTGAAATAGGGAAAAAAACATCAAAACTTTAAATGGCTTTTTCTCCCCTTAAACGTGCGAATTCGGCGTTTTTACGATTTAATTTCAAGGCTTGGTAGATCTCTAGCTTTGACCGTTCACTGTGCCCACAATTTCTATCCGATTGTCAAAATTTTGGTCTTATTTTGTAGCTGCCAGTCCATTCTTTACGAAATGTACAAATTTGTAATATTATTTACAAATACACTAGTTTTTATGAAGGTTGAAATAGGGGAAAAAACACCAAAACTTTAAATGGCTTTTTCTCCCCTTAAACGTGCGAATTCAGCGTTTTTACGATTTAATTTCAAGGCTTGGTAGATCTCTAGCTTTGGCCGTTCACTGTGCCCTTAATTTCTATCCGATTGTCAAAATTTTGGTCTCATTTTGTAGCTGCCAGTCTATTCTTTGCGAAAAGTACAAATTTGTGATATTATTTACAAATACACTACTTTTTATGAAGGTTGAAATAGGGAAAAAAACACCAAAACTTTAAATGGCTTTTTCTCCCCTTAAACGTGCGAATTCGGCGTTTTTACGATTTAATTTCAAGGCTTGGTAGATCTCTAGCTTTGACCGTTCACTGTGCCCACAATTTCTATCTGATTGTCAAAATTTTGGTCTTATTTTGTAGCTGCCAGTCCATTCTTTACGACAAGTACAAATTTGTAATATTATTTACAAATACACTATTTTTGATGAAGGTTGAAATAGGGGAAAAAACACCAAAACTTTAAATGGCTTTTTCTCCCCTTAAACGTGCGAATTCAGCGTTTTTACGATTTAATTTCAAGGCTTGGTAGATCTCTAGCTTTGGCCGTTCACTGTGCCCACAATTTCTATCCGATTGTCAAAATTTTGGTCTCATTTTGTAGCTGCCAGTCTATTCTTTGCGAAAAGTACAAATTTGTGATATTATTTACAAATACACTACTTTTTATGAAGGTTGAAATAGGGAAAAAAACACCAAAACTTTAAATGGCTTTTTCTCCCCTTAAACGTGCGAATTCGGCGTTTTTACGATTTAATTTCAAGGCTTGGTAGATCTCTAGCTTTGACCGTTCACTGTGCCCACAATTTCTATCTGATTGTCAAAATTTTGGTCTCATTTTGTAGCTGCCAGTCTATTCTTTACGACAAGTACAAATTTGTAATATTATTTACAAATACACTATTTTTTATGAAGGTTGAAATAGGGGAAAAAACACCAAAACTTTAAATGGCTTTTTCTCCCCTTAAACGTGCGAATTCGGCGTTTTTACGATTTAATTTCAAGGCTTGGTAGATCTCTAGCTTTGACCGTTCACTGTGCCCACAATTTCTATCCGATTGTCAAAATTTTGGTCTCATTTTGTAGCTGCCAGTCTATTCTTTACGACAAGTACAAATTTGTAATATTATTTACAAATACACTAGTTTTTATGAAGGTTGAAATAGGGAAAAAAACACCAAAACTTTAGATGGCTTTTTCTCCCCTTAAACGTGTGAATTCAGCGTTTTTACGATTTAATTTCAAGGCTTGGTAGATCTCTAGCTTTGACCGTTCACTGTGCCCACAATTTCTATCCGATTGTCAAAATTTTGGTCTCATTTTGTAGCTGCCAGTCTATTCTTTGCGACAAGTACAAATTTGTGATATTATTTACAAATACACTAGTTTTTATGAAGGTTGAAATAGGGGAAAAAACACCAAAACTTTAAATGGCTTTTTCTCCCCTTAAACGTGCGAATTCGGCGTTTTTACGATTTAATTTCAAGACTTGGTAGATCTCTAGCTTTGACCGTTCACTGTGCCC
The DNA here is from genome assembly GCA_963969285.1 of Odontomyia ornata. Lineage (NCBI taxonomy): Eukaryota > Metazoa > Arthropoda > Insecta > Diptera > Stratiomyidae > Odontomyia > Odontomyia ornata. The sequence continues at coordinate 21,990,293 of OZ017743.1, forward strand.
ACAATTTCTATCTGATTGTCAAAATTTTGGTCTCATTTTGTAGCTGCCAGTCTATTCTTTGCGACAAGTACAAATTTGTGATATTATTTACAAAAACACTACTTTTTATGAAGGTTGAAATAGGGAAAAAAACACCAAAACTTTAAATGGCTTTTTCTCCCCTTAAACGTGCGAATTCGGCGTTTTTACAATTTAATTTCAAGGCTTGGTAGATCTCTAGCTTTGACCGTTCACTGTGCCCACAATTCCTATCCGATTGTCAAAATTTTGGTCTCATTTTGTAGCTGCCAGTCTATTCTTTACGACAAGTACAAATTTGTAATATTATTTACAAATACACTATTTTTTATGAAGGTTGAAATAGGGAAAAAAACACCAAAACTTTAAATGGCTTTTTCTCCCCTTAAACGTGTGAATTCGGCGTTTTTACGATTTAATTTCAAGGCTTGGTAGATCTCTAGCTTTGACCGTTCACTGTGCCCACAATTTCTATCCGATCGTCAAAATTTTGGTCTCATTTTGTAGCTGCCAGTCTATTCTTTACGACAAGTACAAATTTGTAATATTATTTACAAATACACTATTTTTTATGAAGGTTGAAATAGGGAAAAAAACACCAAAACTTTAAATGGCTTTTTCTCCCCTTAAACGTGCGAATTCGGCGTTTTTACGATTTAATTTCAAGGCTTGGTAGATCTCGAGCTTTGACCGTTCACTGTGCCCACAATTTCTATCCGATTGTCAAAAATTTGGTCTTATTTTGTAGCTGCCAGTCCATTCTTTAGGACAAGTACAAATTTGTAATATTATTTACAAATACACTATTATTGATGAAGGTTGAAATTGGGGAAAAAACACCAAAACTTTAAATGGCTTTTTCTCCCCTTAAACGTGCGAATTCAGCGTTTTTACGATTTAATTTCAAGGCTTGGTAGATCTCTAGCTTTGACCGTTCACTGTGCCCACAATTTCTATCCGATTGTCAAAATTTTGGTCTCATTTTGTAGCTGCCAGTCTATTCTTTGCGACAAGTACAAATTTGTGATATTATTTACAAATACACTACTTTTTATGAAGGTTGAAATAGGGAAAAAAACACCAAAACTTTAAATGGCTTTTTCTCCCCTTAAACGTGCGAATTCGGCGTTTTTACGATTTAATTTCAAGGCTTGGTAGATCTCTAGCTTTGACCGTTCACTGTGCCCACAATTTATATCTGATTGTCAAAATTTTGGTCTCATTTTGTAGCTGCCAGTCTATTCTTTACGACAAGTACAAATTTGTAATATTATTTACAAATACACTATTTTTTATGAAGGTTGAAATAGGGGAAAAAACACCAAAACTTTAAATGGCTTTTTCTCCCCTTAAACGTGCGAATTCGGCGTTTTTACGATTTAATTTCAAGGCTTGGTAGATCTCTAGCTTTGACCGTTCACTGTGCCTACAATTTCTATCCGATTGTCAAAATTTTGGTCTCATTTTGTAGCTGCCAGTCTATTCTTTACGACAAGTACAAATTTGTAATATTATTTACAAATACACTATTTTTTATGAAGGTTGAAATAGGGAAAAAAACACCAAAACTTTAAATGGCTTTTTCTCCCCTTAAACGTGCGAATTCGGCGTTTTTACGATTTAATTTCAAGGCTTGGTAGATCTCTAGCTTTGACCGTTCACTGTGCCCACAATTTCTATCCGATCGTCAAAATTTTGGTCTCATTTTGTAGCTGCCAGTCTATTCTTTACGACAAGTACACATTTGTAATATTATTTACAAATACACTATTTTTTATGAAGGTTGAAATAGGGAAAAAAACACCAAAACTTTAAATGGCGTCTTCTCCCCTTAAACGTGCGAATTCGGGGTTTTTATGATTTAATTTCAAGGCTTGGTAGATCTCTAGTCTTGACCGTTCACTGTGCCCACAATTTCTATCCGATTGTCAAAATTTTGGTCTTATTTTGTAGCTGCCAGTCCATTCTTTACGACAAGTACAAATTCGTAATATTATTTACAAATACACTAGTTTTTATGAAGGTTGAAATAGGGGAAAAAACACCAAAACTTTAAATGGCTTTTTCTCCCCTTAAACGTGCGAATTCAGCGTTTTTACGATTTAATTTCAAGGCTTGGTAGATCTCTAGCTTTGACCGTTCACTGTGCCCACAATTTCTATCCGATTGTCAAAATTTTGGTCTCATTTTGTAGCTGCCAGTCTATTCTTTGCGACAAGTACAAATTTGTGATATTATTTACAAATACACTATTTTTTATGAAGGTTGAAATAGGGAAAAAAACACCAAAACTTTAAATGGCTTTTTCTCCCCTTAAACGTGCGAATTCGGCGTTTTTACGATTTAATTTCAAGGCTTGGTAGATCTCTAGCTTTGACCGTTCACTGTGCCCACAATTTCTATCCGATTGTCAAAATTTTGGTCTCATTTTGCAGCTGCCAGTCTATTCTTTACGACAAGTATAAATTTGTAATATGATTTACAAATACACTATTTTTTATGAAGGTTGAAATAGGGAAAAAAACAACAAAACTTTAAATGGCTTTTTCTCCCCTTAAACGTGCAAATTCGGTGTTTTTACGATTTAATTTCAAGGCTTGGTAGATCTCTAGCTTTGACCGTTCACTGTGCCCACAATTTTTATCCGATTGTCAAAATTTTGGTCTCATTTTGTAGCTGCCAGTCTATTCTTTACGACAAGAACAAATTTGTGATATTATTTACAAATACACTATTTTTTATGAAGGTTGAAATAGGGGAAAAAACACCAAAACTTTAAATGGCTTTTTCTCCCCTTAAACGTGTGAATTCGGCGTTTTTACGATTTAATTTCAAGGCTTGGTAGATCTCTAGCTTTGACCGTTCACTGTGCCCACAATTTCTATCCGATTGTCAAAATTTTGGTCTCATTTTGTAGCTGCCAGTCTATTCTTTACGACAAGTACAAATTTGGAATATTATTTACAAATACACTATTTTTTATGAAAGTTGAAATAGGGGAAAAAACACCAAAACTTTAAATGGCTTTTTCTCCCCTTAAACGTTTTTACGATTTAATTTCAAGGCTTGGTAGATCTCTAGCTTTGACCGTTCACTGTGCCCACAATTTCTATCCGATTGTCAAAATTTTGGTCTCATTTTGTAGCTGCCAGTCTATTCTTTACGACAAGTACAAATTTGTAATATTGTTTACAAATACACTATTTTTTATGAAGGTTGAAATAGGGAAAAAAACACCAAAACTTTAAATGGCTTTTTCTCCCCTTAAACGTGCGAATTCGGCGTTTTTACGATTTAATTTCAAGGCTTGGTAGATCTCTAGCTTTGACCGTTCACTGTGCCCACAATTTCTATCCGATCGTCAAAATTTTGGTCTCATTTTGTAGCTGCCAGTCTATTCTTTACGACAAGTACAAATTTGTAATATTATTTACAAATACACTATTTTTTATGAAGGTTGAAATAGGGAAAAAAACACCAAAACTTTAAATGGCTTTTTCTCCCCTTAAACGTGCGAATTTGGCGTTTTTACGATTTAATTTCAAGGCTTGGTAGATCTCTAGCTTTCACCGTTCACTGTGCCCACAATTTTTATCCGATTGTCAAAATTTTGGTCTCATTTTGTAGCTGCCAGTCTGTTCTTTACGACAAGTACAAATTTGTAATATTATTTACAAATACACTATTTTTTATGAAGGTTGAAATAGGGAAAAAACACCAAAACTTTAAATGGCTTTTTCTCCCCTTAAACGTGCGAATTCGGCGTTTTTACGATTTAATTTCAAGGCTTGGTAGATCTCTAGCTTTGACCGTTCACTGTGCCCACAATTTCTATCCGATCGTCAAAATTTTGGTCTCATTTTGTAGCTGCCAGTCTATTCTTTACGACAAGTACGAATTTGTGATATTATTTACAAAAACATTTTTTTTTATGAAGGTTGAAATAGGGAAAAAAACACCAAAACTTTAAATGGCTTTTTCTCCCCTTAAACGTGCGAATTCGGCGTTTTTACGATTTAATTTCAAGGCTTGGTAGATCTCTAGCTTTGACCGTTCACTGTGCCCACAATTTCTATCCGATTGTCAAAATTTTGGTCTTATTTTGTAGCTGCCAGTCCATTCTTTACGACAAGTACAAATTTGTAATATTATTTACAAATACACTAGTTATTATGAAGGTTGAAATAGGGGAAAAAACACCAAAACTTTAAATGGCTTTTTCTCCCCTTAAACGTGCGAATTCAGCGTTTTTACGATTTAATTTCAAGGCTTGGTAGATCTCTAGCTTTGACCATTCACTGTGCCCACATTTTCTATCCGATTGTCAAAATTTTGGTCTCATTTTGTAGCTGCCAGTCTATTCTTTACGACAAGTACAAATTTGTGATATTATTTACAAATACACTACTTTTATGAAGGTTGAAATAGGGAAAAAAACACCAAAACTTTAAATGGCTTTTTCTCCCCTTAAACGTGCGAATTCGGCGTTTTTACGATTTAATTTCAAGGCTTGGTAGATCTCTAGCTTTGACCGTTCACTGTGCCCACAATTTCTATCTGATTGCCAAAATTTTGGTCTCATTGTGTAGCTGCCAGTCTATTCTTTACGACAAGTACAAATTTGTAATATTATTTACAAATACACTATTTTTTATGAAGGTTGAAATAGGGAAAAAAACACCAAAACTTTAAATGGCTTTTTCTCCCCTTAAACGTGCGAATTCGGCGTTTTTACGATTTAATTTCAAGGCTTGGTAGATCTCTCGCTTTGACCGTTCACTGTGCCCACAATTTCTATCCGATTGTCAAAATTTTGGTCTCATTTTGTAGCTGCCAGTCTATTCTTTACGACAAGTACAAATTTGTAATATTATTTACAAATACATTTTTTTTATTAAGGTTGAAATAGGGAAAAAACACCAAAACTTTAAATGGTTTTTCTCCTTTTAAACGTGCGAATTCGGCGTTTTTACGATTTAATTTCAAGGCTTGGTAGATCTCTAGCTTTGACCGTTCACTGTGCCCACAATTTCTATCCGATTGTCAAAATTTTGGTCTCATTTTGTAGCTGTCAGTCTATTCTTTACGACAAGTACGAATTTGTGATATTATTTACAAAAACATTTTTTTTTTATGAAGGTTGAAATAGGGAAAAAAACACAAAAACTTTAAATGGCTTTTTCTCCCCTTAAACGTGCGAATTCGGCGTTTTTACGATTCAATTTCAAGGCTTGGTAGATCTCTAGCTTTGATCGTTCACGGTGCCCACAATTTCTATCTGATTGTCAAAGTTTTGGTCTCATTTTGTAGCTGCCAGTCTATTCTTTACGACAAGTACAAATTCGTAATATTATTTACAAATACACTATTTTTTATGAAGGTTGAAATAGGGGAAAAAACACCAAAACTTTAAATGGCTTTTTCTCCCCTTAAACGTGCGAATTCGGCGTTTTTACGATTTAATTTCAAGGCTTGGTAGATCTCTAGCTTTGACCGTTCACTGTGCCCACAATTTCTATCCGATTGTCAAAATTTTGGTCTCATTTTGTAGCTGCCAGTCTATTCTTTACGACAAGTACAAATTTGTAATATTATTTACAAATACACTATTTTTTATGAAGGTTGAAATAGGGAAAAAAACACCAAAACTTTAAATGGCTTTTTCTCCCCTTAAACGTGCGAATTCGGCGTTTTTACGATTTAATTTCAAGGCTTGGTAGATCTCTAGCTTTGACCGTTCACTGTGCCCACAATTTCTATCCGATCGTCAAAATTTTAGTCTCATTTTGTAGCTGCTAGTCTATTCTTTACGACAAGTACAAATTTGTAATATTATTTACAAATACACTATTTTTTATGAAGGTTGAAATAGGGAAAAAAACACCAAAACTTTAAATGGCTTTTTCTCCCCTTAAACGTGCGAATTCGGCGTTTTTACGATTTAATTTCAAGGCTTGGTAGATCTCTAGCTTTGACCATTCACTGTGCCCACAATTTCTATCCGATTGTCAAAATTTTGGTCTTATTTTGTAGCTGCCAGTCCATTCTTTACGAGAAGTACAAATTTGTAATATTATTTACAAATACACTAGTTTTTATGAAGGTTGAAATAGGGGAAAAAACACCAAAACTTTAAATGGCTTTTTCTCCCCTTAAACGTGCGAATTCAGCGTTTTTACGATTTAATTTCAAGGCTTGGTAGATCTCTAGCTTTGGCCGTTCACTGTGCCCACAGTTTCTATCCGATTGTCAAAATTTTGGTCTCATTTTGTAGCTGCCAGTCTATTCTTTGCGAAAAGTACAAATTTGTGATATTATTTACAAATACACTACTTTTTATGAAGGTTGAAATAGGGAAAAAAACACCAAAACTTTAAATGGCTTTTTCTCCCCTTAAACGTGCGAATTCGGCGTTATTACGATTTAATTTCAAGGCTTGGTAGATCTCTAGCTTTGACCGTTCACTGTGCCCACAATTTCTATCCGATTGTCAAAATTTTGGTCTTATTTTGTAGCTGCCAGTCCATTCTTTACGACAAGTACAAATTTGTAATATTATTTACAAATACACTAGTTTTTATGAAGGTTGATATAGGGGAAAAAACACCAAAACTTTAAATGGCTTTTTCTCCCCTTAAACGTGCGAATCCGGCGTTTTTAAGATTTAATTTCAAGGCTTGGTAGATCTCTAGCTTTGACCGTTCACTGTGCCCACAATTTCTATCCGATTGTCAAAATGTTGGTCTCATTTTGTAGCTGCCAGTCTATTCTTTACGACAAGTACAAATTTGTAATATTATTTACAAATACACTATTTTTTATGAAGGTTGAAATAGGGAAAAAAACACCAAAACTTTATATGGCTTTTTCTCCGCTTAAACGTGCGAATTCGGCGTTTTTACGATTTAATTTCAAGGCTTGGTAGATCTCTAGCTTTGACCGTTTACTGTGCCCACAATTTTCATCCGATCGTCAAAATGTTGGTCTCATTTTGTAGCTGCCAGTCTATTCTTTACGACAAGTACAAATTTGTAATATTATTTACAAATACACTATTTTTTATGAAGGTTGAAATAGGGAAAAAAACACCAAAACTTTAAATGGCTTTTTCTCCCCTTAAACGTGTGAATTCAGCGTTTTTACGATTTAATTTCAAGGCTTGGTAGATCTCTAGCTTTGACCGTTCACTGTGCCCGCAATTTCTATCCGATTGTCAAAATTTTGGTCTCATTTTGTAGCTGCCAGTCTATTCTTTGCGAAAAGTACAAATTTGTGATATTATTTACAAATACACTACTTTTTATGAAGGTTGAAATAGGGAAAAAAACACCAAAACTTTAAATGGCTTTTTCTCCCCTTAAACGTGCAAATTCGGCGTTTTTACGATTTAATTTCAAGGCTTGGTAGATCTCTAGCTTTGACCGTTCACTGTGCCCACAATTTCTATCCGATTGTCAAAATTTTGGTCTTATTTTGTAGCTGCCAGTCTATTCTTTACGACAAGTACAAATTTGTAATATTATTTACAAATACACTATTTTTTATGAAGGTTGAAATAGGGAAAAAAACACCAAAACTTTAAATGGCTTTTTCTCCCCTTAAACGTGCGAATTCGGCGTTTTTACGATTTAATTTCAAGGCTTGGTAGATCTCTAGCTTTGACCGTTCACTGTGCCCACAATTTCTATCCGATCGTCAAAATTTTGGTCTCATTTTGTAGCTGCCAGTCTGTTCTTTACGACAAGTACAAATTTGTGATATTATTTACAAATACACTACATTTTATGAAGGTTGAAATAGGGGAAAGAACAGCAAAATTTTAAATGGCTTTTTCTCCCCTTAAACGTGCGAATTCGGCGTTTTTACGATTTAATTTCAAGGCTTGGTAGATCTCTAGCTTTGACCGTTCACTGTGCCCACAATTTCTATCCGATTGTCAAAATTTTGGTCTCATTTTGTAGCTGCCAGTCTATTCTTTACGACAAGTACAAATTTGTAATATTATTTACAAATAAACTAGTTTTTATGAAGGTTGAAATAGGGGAAAAAACACCAAAACTTTAAATGGCTTTTTCTCCCCTTAAACGTGCGAATTCAGCGTTTTTACGATTTAATTTCAAGGCTTGGTAGATCTCTAGCTTTGACCGTTCACTGTGCCCACAATTTCTATCCGATTGTCAAAATTTTGGTCTCATTTTGTAGCTGCCAGTCTATTCTTTACGACAAGTACAAATTTGTAATATTATTTACAAATACACTATTTTTTATGAAGGTTGAAATAGGGGAAAAAACACCAAAACTTTAAATGGCTTTTTCTCCCCTTAAACGTTTTTACGATTTAATTTCAAGGCTTGGTAGATCTCTAGCTTTGACCGTTCACTGTGCCCACAATTTCTATCCGATCGTCAAAATTTTGGTCTCATTTTGTAGCTGCCAGTCTATTTTTTACGACAAGTACAAATTTGTAATATTATTTACAAATACACTATTTTTTATGAAGGTTGAAATAGGGAAAAAAACACCAAAACTTTAAATGGCTTTTTCTCCCCTTAAACGTGCGAATTTGGCGTTTTTACGATTTAATTTCAAGGCTTGGTAGATCTCTAGCTTTCACCGTTCACTGTGCCCACAATTTTTATCGTATTGTCAAAATTTTGGTCTCATTTTGTAGCTGCCAGTCTATTCTTTACGACAAGTACAAATTTGTAATATTATTTACAAATACACTATTTTTTATGAAGGTTGAAATAGGGAAAAAACACCAAAACTTTAAATGGCTTTTTCTCCCCTTAAACGTGCGAATTCGGCGTTTTTACGATTTAATTTCAAGGCTTGGTAGATCTCTAGCTTTGACCGTTCACTGTGCCCACAATTTCTATCCGATCGTCAAAATTTTGGTCTCATTTTGTAGCTGCCAGTCTATTCTTTACGACAAGTACGAATTTGTGATATTATTTACAAAAACATTTTTTTTTTATGAAGGTTGAAATAGGGAAAAAAACACCAAAACTTTAAATGGCTTTTTCTCCCCTTAAACGTGCGAATTCGGCGTTTTTACGATTTAATTTCAAGGCTTGGTAGATCTCTAGCTTTGACCGTTCACTGTGCCCACAATTTCTATCCGATTGTCAAAATGTTGGTCTCATTTTGTAGCTGCCAGTCTATTTTTTACGACAAGTACAAATTTGTAATATTATTTACAAATACACTATTTTTTATGAAGGTTGAAATAGGGAAAAAAACACCAAAACTTTAAATGGCTTTTTCTCCCCTTAAACGTACGAATTCAGCGTTTTTACGATTTAATTTCAAGGCTTGGTAGATCTCTAGCTTTGACCATTCACTGTGCCCACATTTTCTATCCGATTGTCAAAATTTTGGTCTCATTTTGTAGCTGCCAGTCTATTCTTTACGACAAGTACAAATTTGTGATATTATTTACAAATACACTACTTTTATGAAGGTTGAAATAGGGAAAAAAACACCAAAACTTTAAATGGCTTTTTCTCCCCTTAAACGTGCGAATTCGGCGTTTTTACGATTTAATTTCAAGGCTTGGTAGATCTCTAGCTTTGACCGTTCACTGTGCCCACAATTTCTATCTGATTGTCAAAATTTTGGTCTCATTTTGTAGCTGCCAGTCCATTCTTTACGACAAATACAAATTTGTAATATTATTTACAAATACACTATTTTTTATGAAGGTTGAAATAGGGGAAAAAAACACCAAAACTTTAAATGGCTTTTTCTCCCCTTAAACGTGCGAATTCGGCGTTTTTACGATTTAATTTCAAGGCTTGGTAGATCTCTCGCTTTGACCGTTCACTGTGCCCACAATTTCTATCCGATTGTCAAAATTTTGGTCTCATTTTGTAGCTGCCAGTCTATTCTTTACGACAAGTACAAATTTGTAATATTATTTACAAATACACTATTTTTTATGAAGGTTGAAATAGGGAAAAAACACCAAAACTTTAAATGGCTTTTTCTCCCCTTAACCGTGCGAATTCGGCGTTTTTACGATTTAATTTCAAGGCTTGGTAGATCTCTAGCTTTGACCGTTCACTGTGCCCACAATTTCTATCCGATCGTCAAAATTTTGGTCTCATTTTGTAGCTGTCAGTCTATTCTTTACGACAAGTACGAATTTGTGATATTATTTACAAAAACATTTTTTTTTTATGAAGGTTGAAATAGGGAAAAAAACACCAAAACTTTAAATGGCTTTTTCTCCCCTTAAACGTGCGAATTCGGCGTTTTTACGATTTAATTTCAAGGCTTGGTAGATCTCTAGCGTCGACCGTTCACGGTGCCCACAATTTCTATCTGATTGTCAAAGTTTTGGTCTCATTTTGTAGCTGCCAGTCTATTCTTTACGACAAGTACAAATTCGTAATATTATTTACAAATACACTATTTTTTATGAAGGTTGAAATAGGGGAAAAAACACCAAAACTTTAAATGGCTTTTTCTCCCCTTAAACGTGCGAATTCGGCGTTTTTACGATTTAATTTCAAGGCTTGGTAGATCTCTAGCTTTGACCGTTCACTGTGCCCACAATTTCTATCCGATTGTCAAAATTTTGGTCTCATTTTGTAGCTGCCAGTCTATTCTTTACGACAAGTACAAATTTGTAATATTATTTACAAATACACTATTTTTTATGAAGGTTGAAATAGGGAAAAAAACACCAAAACTTTAAATGGCTTTTTCTCCCCTTAAACGTGCGAATTCGGCGTTTTTACGATTTAATTTCAAGGCTTGGTAGATCTCTAGCTTTGACCGTTCACTGTGCCCACAATTTCTATCCGATTGTCAAAATTTTGGTCTTATTTTGTAGCTGCCAGTCCATTCTTTACGACAAGTACAAATTTGTAATATTATTTACAAATACACTATTTTTTATGAAGGTTGAAATAGGGAAAAAAACACCAAAACTTTAAATGGCTTTTTCTCCCCTTAAACGTGCGAATTCAGCGTTTTAACGATTTAATTTCAAGGCTTGGTAGATCTCTAGCTTTGACCGTTCACTGTGCCCAGAATTTCTATCCGATTGTCAAAATTTTGGTCTTATTTTGTAGCTGCCAGTCCATTCTTTACGAGAAGTACAAATTTGTAATATTATTTACAAATACACTAGTTTTTATGAAGGTTGAAATAGGGGAAAAAACACCAAAACTTTAAATGGCTTTTTCTCCCCTTAAACGTGCGAATTCAGCGTTTTTACGATTTAATTTCAAGGCTTGGTAGATCTCTAGCTTTGGCCGTTCACTGTGCCCACAATTTCTATCCGATTGTCAAAATTTTGGTCTCATTTTGTAGCTGCCAGTCTATTCTTTACGACAAGTACAAATTTGTAATATTATTTACAAATACACTATTTTTGATGAAGGTTGAAATAGGGAAAAAAACACCAAAACTTTAAGTGGCTTTTTCTCCCCTTAAACGTGCGAATTCGGCGTTTTTACGATTTAATTTCAAGGCTTGGTAGATCTCTAGCTTTGACCGTTCACTGTGCCCAGAATTTCTATCCGATTGTCAAAATGTTGGTCTCATTTTGTAGCTGCCAGTCTATTCTTTACGACAAGTACAAATTTGTAATATTATTTACAAATACACTATTTTTTATGAAGGTTGAAATAGGGAAAAAAACACCAAAACTTTATATGGCTTTTTCTCCCCTTAAACGTGCAAATTCGGCGTTTTTACGATTTAATTTCAAGGCTTGGTAGATCTCTAGCTTTGACCGTTCACTGTGCCCACAATTTTCATCCGATCGTCAAAATGTTGGTCTCATTTTGTAGCTGCCAGTCTATTCTTTGCGAAAATTACAAATTTGTGATATTATTTACAAATAAACTACTTTTTATGAAGGTTGAAATAGGGAAAAAAACACCAAAACTTTAAATGGCTTTTTCTCCCCTTAAACGTGCGAATTCGGCGTTTTTACGATTTAATTTCAAGGCTTGGTAGATCTCTAGCTTTGACCGTTCACTGTGCCCACAATTTCTATCTGATTGTCAAAATTTTTGTCTCATTTTGTAGCTGCCAGTCTATTCTTTACGACAAGTACAAATTTGTAATATTATTAACAAATACACTATTTTTTATGAAGGTTGAAAGAGGGGAAAAAACACCAAAACTTTAAATGGCTTTTTCTCCCCTTAAACGTGCGAATTCGGCGTTTTTACGATTTAATTTCAAGGCTTGGTAGATCTCTAGCTTTGACCGTTCACTGTGCCCAGAATTTCTATCCGATTGTCAAAATGTTGGTCTCATTTTGTAGCTGCCAGTCTATTCTTTACGACAAGTACAAATTTGTAATATTATTTACAAATACACTATTTTTTATGAAGGTTGAAATAGGGAAAAAAACACCAAAACTTTATATGGCTTTTTCTCCCCTTAAACGTGCAAATTCGGCGTTTTTACGATTTAATTTCAAGGCTTGGTAGATCTCTAGCTTTGACCGTTCACTGTGCCCACAATTTTCATCCGATCGTCAAAATGTTGGTCTCATTTTGTAGCTGCCAGTCTATTCTTTACGACAAGTACAAATTTGTAATATTATTTACAAATACACTATTTTTTATGAAGGTTGAAATAGGGAAAAAAACACCAAAACTTTAAATGGCTTTTTCTCCCCTTAAACGTGTGAATTCAGCGTTTTTACGATTTAATTTCAAGGCTTGGTAGATCTCTAGCTTTGACCGTTCACTGTGCCCACAATTTCTATCCGATTGTCAAAATTTTGGTCTCATTTTGTAGCTGCCAGTCTATTCTTTGCGAAAAGTACAAACTTGTGATATTATTTACAAATACACTACTTTTTATGAAGGTTGAAATAGGGAAAAAAACACCAAAACTTTAAATGGCTTTTTCTCCCCTTAAACGTGCGAATTCGGCGTTTTTACGATTTAATTTCAAGGCTTGGTAGATCTCTAGCTTTGACCGTTCACTGTGCCCACAATTTCTATCTGATTGTCAAAATTTTGGTCTCATTTTGTAGCTGCCAGTCTATTCTTTGCGACAAGTACAAATTTGTGATATTATTTACAAATACACTATTTTTTATGAAGGTTGAAATAGGGAAAAAAACACCAAAACTTTAAATGGCTTTTTCTCCCCTTAAACGTGCGAATTCGGCGTTTTTACGATTTAATTTCAAGGCTTGGTGGATCTCTAGCTTTGACCGTTCACTGTGCCCACAATTTCTATCCGATTGTCAAAATTTTGGTCTCATTTTGTAGCTGCCAGTCTATTCTTTACGACAAGTACAAATTTGTAATATTATTTACAAATACACTATTTTTTATGAAGGTTGAAATAGGGAAAAAAACACCAAAACTTTAAATGGCTTTTTCTCCCCTTAAACGTGCAAATTCGGCGTTTTTACGATTTAATTTCAAGGCTTGGTAGATCTCTAGCTTTGACCGTTCACTGTGCCCACAATTTCTATCCGATCGTCAAAATTTTGGTCTCATTTTGTAGCTGCCAGTCTATTCTTTACGACAAGTACAAATTTGTAATATTATTTACAAATACACTATTTTTTATGAAGGTTGAAATAGGGAAAAAAACACCAAAACTTTAAATGGCTTTTTCTCCCCTTAAACGTGCGAATTCGGCGTTTTTACGATTTAATTTCAAGGCTTGGTAGATCTCTAGCTTTGACCGTTCACTGTGCCCACAATTTCTATCCGATTGTCAAAATTTTGGTCTTATTTTGTAGCTGCCAGTCCATTCTTTACGACAAAGACAAATTTGTAATATTGTTTACAAATACACTAGTTTTTATGAAGGTTGAAATAGGGGAAAAAACACCAAAACTTTAAATGGCTTTTTCTCCCCTTAAACGTGTGAATTCAGCGTTTTTAAGATTTAATTTCAAGGCTTGGTAGATCTCTAGCTTTGACCGTTCACTGTGCCCACAATTTCTATCCGATTGTCAAAATTTTGGTCTCATTTTGTAGCTGCCAGTCTATTCTTTGCGACAAGTACAAATTTGTGATATTATTTACAAATACACTACTTTTTATGAAGGTTGAAATAGGGAAAAAAACACCAAAACTTTAAATGGCTTTTTCTCCCCTCAAACGTGCGAATTCGGCGTTTTTACGATTTAATTTCAAGGCTTGGTAGATCTCTAGCTTTGACCGTTCACTGTGCCCACAATTTATTTCTGATTGTCAAAATTTTGGTCTCATTTTGTAGCTGCCAGTCTATTCTTTACGACAAGTACAAATTTGTAATATTATTTACAAATACACTACTTTTATGAAGGTTGAAATAGGGAAAAAAACACCAAAACTTTAAATGGCTTTTTCTCCCCTTAAACGTGCGAATTCGGCGTTTTTACGATTTAATTTCAAGGCTTGGTAGATCTCTAGCTTTGACCGTTCACTGTGCCCACAATTTATATCTGATTGTCAAAATTTTGGTCTCATTTTGTAGCTGCCAGTCTATTCTTTACGACAAGTACAAATTTGTAATATTATTTACAAATACACTATTTTTTATGAAGGTTGAAATAGGGGAAAAAACACCAAAACTTTAAATGGCTTTTTCTCCCCTTAAACGTGCGAATTCGGCGTTTTTACGATTTAATTTCAAGGCTTGGTAGATCTCTAGCTTTGACCGTTCACTGTGCCCACAATTTCTATCCGATTGTCAAAATTTTGGTCTCATTTTGTAGCTGCCAGTCTATTCTTTACGACAAGTACAAATTTGTAATATTATTTACAAATACACTATTTTTTATGAAGGTTGAAATAGGGAAAAAAACACCAAAACTTTAAATGGCTTTTTCTCCCCTTAAACGTGCGAATTCGGCGTTTTTACGATTTAATTTCAAGGCTTGGTAGATGTCTAGCTTTGACCGTTCACTGTGCCCACAATTTCTATCCGATCGTCAAAATTTTGGTCTCATTTTGTAGCTGCCAGTCTATTCTTTACGACAAGTACAAATTTGGAATATTATTTACAAATACACTATTTTTTATGAAGGTTTAAATAGGGAAAAAAACACCAAAACTTTAAATGGCTTTTTCTCCCCTTAAACGTGCGAATTTGGCGTTTTTTGGATTTAATTTCAAGGCTTGGTAGATCTCTAGCTTTGACCGTTCACTGTGCCCACAATTTCTATCCGATTGTCAAAAATTTGGTCTTATATTGTAGCTGCCAGTCCATTCTTTACGACAAGTACAAATTTGTAATATTATTTACAAATACACTAGTTTTTATGAAGGTTGAAATAGGGGAAAAAACACCAAAACTTTAAATGGCTTTTTCTCCCCTTAAACGTGCGAATTCGGCGTTTTTACGATTTAATTTCAAGGCTTGGTAGATCTCTAGCTTTGACCGTTCACTGTGCCCACAATTTCTATCCGATCGTCAAAATTTTGGTCTCATTTTGTAGCTGCCAGTCCATTCTTTACGACAAGTACAAATTTGTGATATTATTTACAAATACACTACTTTTTATGAAGGTTGAAATAGGGAAAAAAACACCAAAACTTTAAATGGCTTTTTCTCCCCTCAAACGTGCGAATTCGGCGTTTTTTTGATTTAATTTCAAGGCTTGGTAGATCTCTAGCTTTGACCGTTCACTGTGCCCACAATTTATTTCTGATTGTCAAAATTTTGGTCTCATTTTGTAGCTGCCAGTCTATTCTTTACGACAAGTACAAATTTGTAATATTATTTACAAATACACTACTTTTATGAAGGTTGAAATAGGGAAAAAAACTCCAAAACTTTAAATGGCTTTTTCTCCCCTTAAACGTGCGAATTCGGCGTTTTTACGATTTAATTTCAAGGCTTGGTAGATCTCTAGCTTTGACCGTTCACTGTGCCCACAATTTATATCTGATTGTCAAAATTTTGGTCTCATTTTGTAGCTGCCAGTCTATTCTTTACGACAAGTACAAATTTGTAATATTATTTACAAATACACTATTTTTTATGAAGGTTGAAATAGGGGAAAAAACACCAAAACTTTAAATGGCTTTTTCTCCCCTTAAACGTGCGAATTCGGCGTTTTTACGATTTAATTTCAAGGCTTGGTAGATCTCTAGCTTTGACCGTTCACTGTGCCCACAATTTCTATCCGATTGTCAAAATTTTGGTCTCATTTTGTAGCTGCCAGTCTATTCTTTACGACAAGTACAAATTTGTAATATTATTTACAAATACACTATTTTTTATGAAGGTTGAAATAGGGAAAAAAACACCAAAACTTTAAATGGCTTTTTCTCCCCTTAAACGTGCGAATTCGGCGTTTTTACGATTTAATTTCAAGGCTTGGTAGATCTCTAGCTTTGACCGTTCACTGTGCCCACAATTTCTATCCGATCGTCAAAATTTTGGTCTCATTTTGTAGCTGCCAGTCTATTCTTTACGACAAGTACAAATTTGTAATATTATTTACAAATACACTATTTTTTATGAAGGTTGAAATAGGGAAAAAAACACCAAAACTTTAAATGGCTTTTTCTCCCCTTAAACGTGCGAATTTGGCGTTTTTACGATTTAATTTCAAGGCTTGGTAGATCTCTAGCTTTGACCGTTCACTGTGCCCACAATTTCTATCCGATTGTCAAAAATTTGGTCTTATATTGTAGCTGCCAGTCCATTCTTTACGACAAGTACAAATTTGTAATATTATTTACAAATACACTAGTTTTTATGAAGGTTGAAATAGGGGAAAAAACACCAAAACTTTAAATGGCTTTTTCTCCCCTTAAACGTGCGAATTCAGCGTTTTTACGATTTAATTTCAAGGCTTGGTAGATCTCTAGCTTTGACCGTTCACTGTGCCCACAATTTCTATCCGATTGTCAAAATTTTGGTCTCATTTTGTAGCTGCCAGTCTATTCTTTGCGACAAGTACAAATTTGTGATATTATTTACAAATACACTACTTTTTATGAAGGTTGAAATAGGGAAAAAAACACCAAAACTTTAAATGGCTTTTTCTCCCCTTAAACGTGCGAGTTCGGCGTTTTTACGATTTAATTTCAAGGCTTGGTAGATCTCTAGCTTTGACCGTTCACTGTGCCCACAATTTCTATCTGATTGTCAAAATTTTGGTCTCATTTTGTAGCTGCCAGTCTATTCTTTACGACAAGTACAAATTTGTAATATTATTTACAAATACACTATTTTTTATGAAGGTTGAAATAGGGAAAAAAACACCAAAACTTTAAATGGCTTTTTCTCCCCTTAAACGTACGACTTCGGCGTTTTTACGATTTAATTTCAAGGCTTGGTAGATCTCTAGCTTTGACCGTTCACTGTGCCCACAATTTCTATCCGATTGTCAAAATTTAGGTCTCATTTTGCAGCTGCCAGTCTATTCTTAACGACAAGTATAAATTTGTAATATGATTTACAAATACACTATTTTTTATGAAGGTTGAAATAGGGAAAAAAACAACAAAACTTTAAATGGCTTTTTCTCCCCTTAAACGTGCGAATTCGGCGTTTTTACGATTTAATTTCAAGGCTTGGTAGATCTCTAGCTTTGACCGTTCACTGTGCCCACAATTTTTATCCGATTGTCAAAATTTTGGTCTCATTTTGTAGCTGCCAGTCTATTCTTTACGACAAGTACAAATTTGTAATATTATTTACAAATACACTATTTTTTATGAAGGTTGAAATAGGGAAAAAAACACCAAAACTTTAAATGGCTTTTTCTCCCCTTAAACGTGCGAATTCGGCGTTTTTACGATTTAATTTCAAGGCTTGGTAGATCTCTAGCTTTGACTGTTCACTGTGCCCACAATTTCTATCCGATTGTCAAAAATTTGGTCTTATATTGTAGCTGCCAGTCCATTCTTTACGACAAGTACAAATTTGTAATATTATTTACAAATACACTAGTTTTTATGAAGGTTGAAATAGGGGAAAAAACACCAAAACTTTAAATGGCTTTTTCTCCCCTTAAACGTGCGAATTCAGCGTTTTTACGATTTAATTTCAAGGCTTGGTAGATCTCTAGCTTTGACCGTTCACTGTGCCCACAATTTCTATCCGATTGTCAAAATTTTGGTCTCATTTTGTAGCTGCCAGTCTATTCTTTGCGACAAGTACAAATTTGTGATATTATTTACAAAAACACTACTTTTTATGAAGGTTGAAATAGGGAAAAAACACCAAAACTTTAAATGGCTTTTTCTCCCCTTAAACGTGCGAGTTCGGCGTTTTTACGATTTAATTTCAAGGCTTGGTAGATCTCTAGCTTTGACCGTTCACTGTGCCCACAATTTCTATCTGATTGTCAAAATTTTGGTCTCATTTTGTAGCTGCCAGTCTATTCTTTACGACAAGTACAAATTTGTAATATTATTTACAAATACACTATTTTTTATGAAGGTTGAAATAGGGAAAAAAACACCAAAACTTTAAATGGCTTTTTCTCCCCTTAAACGTACGACTTCGGCGTTTTTACGATTTAATTTCAAGGCTTGGTAGATCTCTAGCTTTGACCGTTCACTGTGCCCACAATTTCTATCCGATTGTCAAAATTTTGGTCTCATTTTGCAGCTGCCAGTCTATTCTTTACGACAAGTATAAATTTGTAATATGATTTACAAATACACTATTTTTTATGAAGGTTGAAATAGGGAAAAAAACACCAAAACTTTAAATGGCTTTTTCTCCCCTTAAACGTGCGAATTCGGCGTTTTTACGATTTAATTTCAAGGCTTGGTAGATCTCTAGCTTTGACCGTTCACTGTGCCCACAATTTTTATCCGATTGTCAAAATTTTGGTCTCATTTTGTAGCTGCCAGTCTATTCTTTACGACAAGTACAAATTTGTAATATTATTTACAAATACACTATTTTTTATGAAGGTTGAAATAGGGGAAAAAACACCAAAACTTTAAATGGCTTTTTCTCCCCTTAAACGTGTGAATTCGGCGTTTTTACGATTTAATTTCAAGGCTTGGTAGATCTCTAGCTTTGACCGTTCACTGTGCCCACAATTTCTATCCGATTGTCAAAATTTTGGTCTCATTTTGTAGCTGCCAGTCTATTCTTTACGACAAGTACAAATTTGTAATATTATTTACAAATACGCTATTTTTTATGAAGGTTGAAATAGGGAAAAAACACCAAAACTTTAAATGGCTTTCTCTCCCCTTAAACGTTTTTACGATTTAATTTCAAGGCTTGGTAGATCTCTAGCTTTGACCGTTCACTGTGCCCACAATTTCTATCCGATCGTCAAAATTTTGGTCTCATTTTGTAGCTGCTAGTCTATTCTTTACGACAAGTACAAATTTGTAATATTATTTACAAATACACTATTTTTTATGAAGGTTGAAATAGGGGAAAAAACACCAAAACTTTAAATGGCTTTTTCTCCCCTTAAACGTGCGAATTCGGCGTTTTTACGATTTAATTTCAAGGCTTGGTAGATCTCTAGCTTTGACCGTTCACTGTGCCCACAATTTCTATCCGATTGTCAAAATTTTGGTCTCATTTTGTAGCTGCCAGTCCATTCTTTACGACAAGTACAAATTTGTGAAATTTTTTACAAATACACTAGTTTTTATGAAGGTTGAAATAGGGGAAAAAACACCAAAACTTTAAATGGCTTTTTCTCCCCTTAAACGTGCGATTTCAGCGTTTTTACGATTTAATTTCAAGGCTTGGTAGATCTCTAGCTTTGGCCGTTCACTGTGCCCACAGTTTCTATCCGATTGTCAAAATTTTGGTCCCATTTTGTAGCTGCCAGTCTATTCTTTGCGACAAGTACAAATTTGTGATATTATTTACAAATACACTACTTTTTATGAAGGTTGAAATAGGGAAAAAAACACCAAAACTTTAAATGGCTTTTTCTCCCCTCAAACGTGCGAATTCAGCGTTTTTACGATTTAATTTCAAGGCTTGGTAGATCTCTAGCTTTGACCGTTCACTGTGCCCACAATTTCTATCCGATTGTCAAAATTTTGGTCTCATTTTGTAGCTGCCAGTCTATTCTTTACGACAAGTACAAATTTGTAATATTATTTACAAATACACTATTTTTTATGAAGGTTGAAATAGGGGAAAAAACACCAAAACTTTAAATGGCTTTTTCTCCCCTTAAACGTGCGAATTCGGCGTTTTTACGATTTAATTTCAAGGCTTGGTAGATCTCTCGCTTTGACCGTTCACTGTGCCCACAATTTCTATCCGATTGTCAAAATTTTGGTCTCATTTTGTAACTGCCAGTCTATTCTTTACGACAAGTACAAATTTGTAATATTATTTACAAATACACTATTTTTTATGAAGGTTGAAATAGGGAAAAAACACCAAAACTTTAAATGGCTTTTTCTCCCCTTAAACGTGCGAATTCGGCGTTTTTACGATTTAATTTCAAGGCTTGGTAGATCTCTAGCTTTGACCGTTCACTGTGCCCACAATTTTCATCCGATCGTCAAAATTTTGGTCTCATTTTGTAGCTGCCAGTCTATTCTTAACGACAAGTACGAATTTGTGATATTATTTACAAAAACATTTTTTTTTTATGAAGGTTGAAATAGGGAAAAAACACCAAAACTTTAATTGGCTTTTTCTCCCCTTAAACGTGCGAATTCGGCGTTTTTACGATTTAATTTCAAGGCTTGGTAGATCTCTAGCTTTGACCGTTCACTGTGCCCACAATTTTCATCCGATCGTCAAAATTTTGGTCTCATTTTGTAGCTGCCAGTCTATTCTTAACGACAAGTACGAATTTGTGATATTATTTACAAAAACATTTTTTTTTTATGAAGGTTGAAATAGGGAAAAAACACCAAAACTTTAAATGGCTTTTTCTCCCCTTAAACGTGCGAATTCGGCGTTTTTACGATTTAATTTCAAGGCTTGGTAGATCTCTAGCTTTGACCGTTCACTGTGCCCACAATTTCTATCCGATTGTCAAAATTTTGGTCTTATTCTGTGGCTGCCAGTCCATTCTTTACGACAAGTACAAATTTGTAATATTATTTACAAATACACAAGTTTTTATGAAGGTTGAAATAGGGGAAAAAACACCAAAACTTTAAATGGCTTTTTCTCCCCTTAAACGTGCGAATTCAGCGTTTTTACGATTTAATTTCAAGGCTTGGTAGATCTCTAGCTTTGACCATTCACTGTGCCCACATTTTCTATCCGATTGTCAAAATTTTGGTCTCATTTTGTAGCTGCCAGTCTATTCTTTGCGACAAGTACAAATTTGTGATATTATTTACAAATACACTACTTTTATGAAGGTTGAAATAGGGAAAAAAACACCAAAACTTTAAATGGCTTTTTCTCCCCTTAAACGTGCGAATTCGGCGTTTTTACGATTTAATTTCAAGGCTTGGTAGATCTCTAGCTTTGACCGTTCACTGTGCCCACAATTTCTATCTGATTGTCAAAATTTTGGTCTCATTTTGTAGCTGCCAGTCTATTCTTTACGACAAGTACAAATTTGTAATATTATTTACAAATACACTAGTTTTTATGAAGGTTGAAATAGGGGAAAAAACACCAAAACTTTAAATGGCTTTTTCTCCCCTTAAACGTGAGAGTTCGGCGTTTTTACGATTTAATTTCAAGGCTTGGTAGATCTCTAGCTTTGACCGTTCACTGTGCCCACAATTTCTATCCGATTGTCAAAATTTTGGTCTTATTTTGTAGCTGCCAGTCTATTCTTTACGACAAGTACAAATTTGTAATATTATTTACAAATACACTATTTTTTATGAAGGTTGAAATAGGGAAAAAACACCAAAACTTTAAATGGCTTTTTCTCCCCTTAAACGTGCGAATTCGGCGTTTTTACGATTTAATTTCAAGGCTTGGTAGATCTCTAGCTTTGACCGTTCACTGTGCCCACAATTTCTATCCGATCGTCAAAATTTTGGTCTCATTTTGTAGCTGCCAGTCTATTCTTTACGACAAGTACAAATTTGTAATTTTATTTACAAATACACTATTTTTATGAAGGTTGAAATAGGGAAAAAAACACCAAAACTTTAAATGGCTTTTTCTCCCCTTAAACGTGCAAATTTGGCGTTTTTACGATTTAATTTCAAGGCTTGGTAGATTTCTAGCTTTGACCGTTCACTGTGCCCACAATTTTTATCCGATTGTCAAAATTTTGGTCTTATTTTGTAGCTGCCAGTCCATTCTTTACGACAAGTACAAATTTGTAATATTATTTACAAATACACTAGTTTTTATGAAGGTTGAAATAGGGGAAAAAACACCAAAACTTTAAATGGCTTTTTCTCCCCTCAAACGTGCGAATTCAGCGTTTTTACGATTTAATTTCAAGGCTTGGTAGATCTCTAGCTCTGACCGTTCACTGTGCCCACAATTTCTATCCGATTGTCAAAATTTTTTGTCTCATTTTGTAGCTGCCAGTCTATTCTTTACGACAAGTACAAATTTGTAATATTATTTACAAATACACTACTTTTTATGAAGGTTGAAATAGGGAAAAAAACACCAAAACTTTAAATGGCTTTTTCTCCCCTTAAACGTGCAAATTCGGCGTTTTTACGATTTAATTTCAAGGCTTGGTAGATCTCTAGCTTTGACCGTTCACTGTGCCCACAATTTCTATCTGATTGTCAAAATTTTGGTCTCATTTTGTAGCTGCCAGTCTATTCTTTACGACAAGTACAAATTTATAATATTATTTACAAATACACTATTTTTTATGAAGGTTGAAATAGGGGAAAAAACACCAAAACTTTAAATGGCTTTTTCTCCCCTTAAACGTGCGAATTCGGCGTTTTTACGATTTAATTTCAAGGCTTGGTAGATCTCTAGCTTTGACCGTTCACTGTGCCCACAATTTCTATCCGATTGTCAAAATTTTGGTCTCATTTTGTAGCTGCCAGTCTATTCTTTACGACAAGTACAAATTTGTGATATTATTTACAAATACACTACTTTTATGAAGGTTGAAATAGGGAAAAAAACACCAAAACTTTAAATGGCTTTTTCTCCCCTTAAACGTGCGAATTCGGCGTTTTTACGATTTAATTTCAAGGCTTGGTAGATCTCTAGCTTTGACCGTTCACTGTGCCCACAATTTCTATCTGATTGTCAAAATGTTGGTCTCATTTTGTAGCTGCCAGTCTATTCTTTACGACAAGTACAAATTTGTAATATTATTTACAAATACACTATTTTTTATGAAGGTTGAAATAGGGGAAAAAACACCAAAACTTTAAATGGCTTTTTCTCCCCTTAAACGTGCGAATTCGGCGTTTTTACGATTTAATTTCAAGGCTTGGTAGATCTCTCGCTTTGACCGTTCACTGTGCCCACAATTTCTATCCGATTGTCAAAATTTTGGTCTCATTTTGTAGCTGCCAGTCTATTCTTTGCGACAAGTACAAATTTGTGATATTATTTACAAATACACTATTTTTTATGAAGGTTGAAATAGGGAAAAAACACCAAAACTTTAAATGGCTTTTTCTCCCCTTAAACGTGCGAATTCGGCGTTTTTACGATTTAATTTCAAGGCTTGGTAGATCTCTAGCTTTGACCGTTCACTGTGCCCACAATTTCTATCTGATTGTCAAAATTTTGGTCTCATTTTGTAGCTGCCAGTCTATTCTTTACGACAAGTACAAATTTGTAATATTATTTACAAATACACTATTTTTTATGAAGGTTGAAATAGGGAAAAAAACACCAAAACTTTAAATGGCTTTTTCTCCCCTTAAACGTACGACTTCGGCGTTTTTACGATTTAATTTCAAGGCTTGGTAGATCTCTAGCTTTGACCGTTCACTGTGCCCACAATTTCTATCCGATTGTCAAAATTTTGGTCTCATTTTGCAGCTGCCAGTCTATTCTTTACGACAAGTATAAATTTGTAATATGATTTACAAATACACTATTTTTTATGAAGGTTGAAATAGGGAAAAAAACACCAAAACTTTAAATGGCTTTTTCTCCCCTTAAACGTGCGAATTCGGCGTTTTTACGATTTAATTTCAAGGCTTGGTAGATCTCTAGCTTTGACCGTTCACTGTGCCCACAATTTTTATCCGATTGTCAAAATTTTGGTCTCATTTTGTAGCTGCCAGTCTATTCTTTACGACAAGTACAAATTTGTAATATTATTTACAAATACACTATTTTTTATGAAGGTTGAAATAGGGGAAAAAACACCAAAACTTTAAATGGCTTTTTCTCCCCTTAAACGTGTGAATTCGGCGTTTTTACGATTTAATTTCAAGGCTTGGTAGATCTCTAGCTTTGACCGTTCACTGTGCCCACAATTTCTATCCGATTGTCAAAATTTTGGTCTCATTTTGTAGCTGCCAGTCTATTCTTTACGACAAGTACAAATTTGTAATATTATTTACAAATACGCTATTTTTTATGAAGGTTGAAATAGGGAAAAAACACCAAAACTTTAAATGGCTTTCTCTCCCCTTAAACGTTTTTACGATTTAATTTCAAGGCTTGGTAGATCTCTAGCTTTGACCGTTCACTGTGCCCACAATTTCTATCCGATCGTCAAAATTTTGGTCTCATTTTGTAGCTGCTAGTCTATTCTTTACGACAAGTACAAATTTGTAATATTATTTACAAATACACTATTTTTTATGAAGGTTGAAATAGGGGAAAAAACACCAAAACTTTAAATGGCTTTTTCTCCCCTTAAACGTGCGAATTCGGCGTTTTTACGATTTAATTTCAAGGCTTGGTAGATCTCTAGCTTTGACCGTTCACTGTGCCCACAATTTCTATCCGATTGTCAAAATTTTGGTCTCATTTTGTAGCTGCCAGTCCATTCTTTACGACAAGTACAAATTTGTGAAATTTTTTACAAATACACTAGTTTTTATGAAGGTTGAAATAGGGGAAAAAACACCAAAACTTTAAATGGCTTTTTCTCCCCTTAAACGTGCGATTTCAGCGTTTTTACGATTTAATTTCAAGGCTTGGTAGATCTCTAGCTTTGGCCGTTCACTGTGCCCACAGTTTCTATCCGATTGTCAAAATTTTGGTCCCATTTTGTAGCTGCCAGTCTATTCTTTGCGACAAGTACAAATTTGTGATATTATTTACAAATACACTACTTTTTATGAAGGTTGAAATAGGGAAAAAAACACCAAAACTTTAAATGGCTTTTTCTCCCCTCAAACGTGCGAATTCAGCGTTTTTACGATTTAATTTCAAGGCTTGGTAGATCTCTAGCTTTGACCGTTCACTGTGCCCACAATTTCTATCCGATTGTCAAAATTTTGGTCTCATTTTGTAGCTGCCAGTCTATTCTTTACGACAAGTACAAATTTGTAATATTATTTACAAATACACTATTTTTTATGAAGGTTGAAATAGGGGAAAAAACACCAAAACTTTAAATGGCTTTTTCTCCCCTTAAACGTGCGAATTCGGCGTTTTTACGATTTAATTTCAAGGCTTGGTAGATCTCTCGCTTTGACCGTTCACTGTGCCCACAATTTCTATCCGATTGTCAAAATTTTGGTCTCATTTTGTAACTGCCAGTCTATTCTTTACGACAAGTACAAATTTGTAATATTATTTACAAATACACTATTTTTTATGAAGGTTGAAATAGGGAAAAAACACCAAAACTTTAAATGGCTTTTTCTCCCCTTAAACGTGCGAATTCGGCGTTTTTACGATTTAATTTCAAGGCTTGGTAGATCTCTAGCTTTGACCGTTCACTGTGCCCACAATTTTCATCCGATCGTCAAAATTTTGGTCTCATTTTGTAGCTGCCAGTCTATTCTTAACGACAAGTACGAATTTGTGATATTATTTACAAAAACATTTTTTTTTTATGAAGGTTGAAATAGGGAAAAAACACCAAAACTTTAATTGGCTTTTTCTCCCCTTAAACGTGCGAATTCGGCGTTTTTACGATTTAATTTCAAGGCTTGGTAGATCTCTAGCTTTGACCGTTCACTGTGCCCACAATTTTCATCCGATCGTCAAAATTTTGGTCTCATTTTGTAGCTGCCAGTCTATTCTTAACGACAAGTACGAATTTGTGATATTATTTACAAAAACATTTTTTTTTTATGAAGGTTGAAATAGGGAAAAAACACCAAAACTTTAAATGGCTTTTTCTCCCCTTAAACGTGCGAATTCGGCGTTTTTACGATTTAATTTCAAGGCTTGGTAGATCTCTAGCTTTGACCGTTCACTGTGCCCACAATTTCTATCCGATTGTCAAAATTTTGGTCTTATTCTGTGGCTGCCAGTCCATTCTTTACGACAAGTACAAATTTGTAATATTATTTACAAATACACAAGTTTTTATGAAGGTTGAAATAGGGGAAAAAACACCAAAACTTTAAATGGCTTTTTCTCCCCTTAAACGTGCGAATTCAGCGTTTTTACGATTTAATTTCAAGGCTTGGTAGATCTCTAGCTTTGACCATTCACTGTGCCCACATTTTCTATCCGATTGTCAAAATTTTGGTCTCATTTTGTAGCTGCCAGTCTATTCTTTGCGACAAGTACAAATTTGTGATATTATTTACAAATACACTACTTTTATGAAGGTTGAAATAGGGAAAAAAACACCAAAACTTTAAATGGCTTTTTCTCCCCTTAAACGTGCGAATTCGGCGTTTTTACGATTTAATTTCAAGGCTTGGTAGATCTCTAGCTTTGACCGTTCACTGTGCCCACAATTTCTATCTGATTGTCAAAATTTTGGTCTCATTTTGTAGCTGCCAGTCTATTCTTTACGACAAGTACAAATTTGTAATATTATTTACAAATACACTAGTTTTTATGAAGGTTGAAATAGGGGAAAAAACACCAAAACTTTAAATGGCTTTTTCTCCCCTTAAACGTGAGAGTTCGGCGTTTTTACGATTTAATTTCAAGGCTTGGTAGATCTCTAGCTTTGACCGTTCACTGTGCCCACAATTTCTATCCGATTGTCAAAATTTTGGTCTTATTTTGTAGCTGCCAGTCTATTCTTTACGACAAGTACAAATTTGTAATATTATTTACAAATACACTATTTTTTATGAAGGTTGAAATAGGGAAAAAACACCAAAACTTTAAATGGCTTTTTCTCCCCTTAAACGTGCGAATTCGGCGTTTTTACGATTTAATTTCAAGGCTTGGTAGATCTCTAGCTTTGACCGTTCACTGTGCCCACAATTTCTATCCGATCGTCAAAATTTTGGTCTCATTTTGTAGCTGCCAGTCTATTCTTTACGACAAGTACAAATTTGTAATTTTATTTACAAATACACTATTTTTATGAAGGTTGAAATAGGGAAAAAAACACCAAAACTTTAAATGGCTTTTTCTCCCCTTAAACGTGCAAATTTGGCGTTTTTACGATTTAATTTCAAGGCTTGGTAGATTTCTAGCTTTGACCGTTCACTGTGCCCACAATTTTTATCCGATTGTCAAAATTTTGGTCTTATTTTGTAGCTGCCAGTCCATTCTTTACGACAAGTACAAATTTGTAATATTATTTACAAATACACTAGTTTTTATGAAGGTTGAAATAGGGGAAAAAACACCAAAACTTTAAATGGCTTTTTCTCCCCTCAAACGTGCGAATTCAGCGTTTTTACGATTTAATTTCAAGGCTTGGTAGATCTCTAGCTCTGACCGTTCACTGTGCCCACAATTTCTATCCGATTGTCAAAATTTTTTGTCTCATTTTGTAGCTGCCAGTCTATTCTTTACGACAAGTACAAATTTGTAATATTATTTACAAATACACTACTTTTTATGAAGGTTGAAATAGGGAAAAAAACACCAAAACTTTAAATGGCTTTTTCTCCCCTTAAACGTGCGAATTCGGCGTTTTTACGATTTAATTTCAAGGCTTGGTAGATCTCTAGCTTTGACCGTTCACTGTGCCCACAATTTCTATCTGATTGTCAAAATTTTGGTCTCATTTTGTAGCTGCCAGTCTATTCTTTACGACAAGTACAAATTTATAATATTATTTACAAATACACTATTTTTTATGAAGGTTGAAATAGGGGAAAAAACACCAAAACTTTAAATGGCTTTTTCTCCCCTTAAACGTGCGAATTCGGCGTTTTTACGATTTAATTTCAAGGCTTGGTAGATCTCTAGCTTTGACCGTTCACTGTGCCCACAATTTCTATCCGATTGTCAAAATTTTGGTCTCATTTTGTAGCTGCCAGTCTATTCTTTACGACAAGTACAAATTTGTGATATTATTTACAAATACACTACTTTTATGAAGGTTGAAATAGGGAAAAAAACACCAAAACTTTAAATGGCTTTTTCTCCCCTTAAACGTGCGAATTCGGCGTTTTTACGATTTAATTTCAAGGCTTGGTAGATCTCTAGCTTTGACCGTTCACTGTGCCCACAATTTCTATCTGATTGTCAAAATGTTGGTCTCATTTTGTAGCTGCCAGTCTATTCTTTACGACAAGTACAAATTTGTAATATTATTTACAAATACACTATTTTTTATGAAGGTTGAAATAGGGGAAAAAACACCAAAACTTTAAATGGCTTTTTCTCCCCTTAAACGTGCGAATTCGGCGTTTTTACGATTTAATTTCAAGGCTTGGTAGATCTCTCGCTTTGACCGTTCACTGTGCCCACAATTTCTATCCGATTGTCAAAATTTTGGTCTCATTTTGTAGCTGCCAGTCTATTCTTTACGACAAGTACAAATTTGTAATATTATTTACAAATACACTATTTTTTATGAAGGTTGAAATAGGGAAAAAACACCAAAACTTTAAATGGCTTTTTCTCCCCTTAAACGTGCGAATTCGGCGTTTTTACGATTTAATTTCAAGGCTTGGTAGATCTCTAGCTTTGACCGTTCACTGTGCCCACAATTTCTATCCGATCGTCAAAATTTTGGTCTCATTTTGTAGCTGCCAGTCTATTCTTTACGACAAGTACAAATTTGTGATATTATTTACAAAAACATTTTTTTTTTATGAAGGTTGAAATAGGGAAAAAACACCAAAACTTTAAATGGCTTTTTCTCCCCTTAAACGTGCGAATTCGGCGTTTTTACGATTTAATTTCAAGGCTTGGTAGATCTCTAGCTTTGACCGTTCACTGTGCCCACAATTTCTATCCGATTGTCAAAAGTTTGGTCTTATTATGTAGCAGCCAGTCCATTCTTTATGACAAGTACAAATTTGTAATATTATTTACAAATACACTAGTTTTTATGAAGGTTGACATAGGGGAAAAAACACCAAAACTTTAAATGGCTTTTTCTCCCCTTAAACGTGCGAATTCAGCGTTTTTACGATTTAATTTCAAGGCTTGGTAGATCTCTAGCTTTGACCATTCACTGTGCCCACATTTTCTATCCGATTGTCAAAATTTTGGTCTCATTTTGTAGCTGCCAGTCTATTCTTTGCGACAAGTACAAATTTGTGATATTATTTACAAATACACTACTTTTATGAAGGTTGAAATAGGGAAAAAAACACCAAAACTTTAAATGGCTTTTTCTCCCCTTAAACGTGCAAATTCGGCGTTTTTACGATTTAATTTCAAGGCTTGGTAGATCTCTAGCTTTGACCGTTCACTGTGCCCACAATTTCTATCTGATTGTCAAAATTTTGGTCTCATTTTGTAGCTGCCAGTCTATTCTTCACGACAAGTACAAATTTGTAATATTATTTACAAATACACTATTTTTTATGAAGGTTGAAATAGGGTAAAAAACACCAAAACTTTAAATGGCTTTTTCTCCCCTTAAACGTGAGAATTCGGCGTTTTTACGATTTAATTTCAAGGCTTGGTAGATCTCTAGCTTTGACCGTTCACTGTGCCCACAATTACTATCCGATTGTCAAAATTTTGGTCTCATTTTGTAGCTGCCAGTCTATTCTTTACGACAAGTACAAATTTGTAATATTATTTACAAATACACTATTTTTTATGAAGGTTGAAATAGGGAAAAAAACACCAAAACTTTAAATGGCTTTTTCTCCCCTTAAACGTGCGAATTCGGCGTTTTTACGATTTAATTTCAAGGCTTGGTAGATCTCTAGCTTTGACCGTTCACTGTGCCCACAATTTCTATCCGATCGTCAAAATTTTGGTCTCATTTTGTAGCTGCCAGTCTATTCTTTACGACAAGTACAAATTTGTAATATTATTTACAAATACACTATTTTTTATGAAGGTTGAAATAGGGAAAAAAACACCAAAACTTTAAATGGCTTTTTCTCCCCTTAAACGTGCGAATTTGGCGTTTTTACGATTTAATTTCAAGGCTTGGTAGATCTCTAGCTTTGACCGTTCACTGTGCCCACAATTTCTATCCGATTGTCAAAATTTTGGTCTTATTTTGTAGCTGCCAGTCCATTCTTTACGACAAGTACAAATTTGTAATATTAGTTACAAATACACTAGTTTTTATGAAGGTTGAAATAGGGGAAAAAACACCAAAACTTTAAATGGCTTTTTCTCCCCTTAAACGTGCGAATTCAGCGTTTTTACGATTTAATTTCAAGGCTTGGTAGATCTCTTGCTTTGACCATTCACTGTGCCCACATTTTCTATCCGATTGTCAAAATTTTGGTCTCATTTTGTAGCTGCCAGTCTATTCTTTGCGACAAGTACAAACTTGTGATATTATTTACAAATACACTACTTTTATGAAGGTTGAAATAGGGAAAAAAACACCAAAACTTTAAATGGCTTTTTCTCCCCTTAAACGTGCGAATTCGGCGTTTTTACGATTTAATTTCAAGGCTTGGTAGATCTCTAGCTTTGACCGTTGACTGTGCCCACAATTTCTATCCGATTGTCAAAATTTTGGTCTCATTTTGTAGCTGCCAGTCTATTCTTTACGACAAGTACAAATTTGTAATATTATTTACAAATACACTATTTTTTATGAAGGTTGAAATAGGGAAAAAAACACCAAAACTTTAAATGGCTTTTTCTCCCCTTAAACGTGCGAATTCGGCGTTCTTACGATTTAATTTCAAGGCTTGGTAGATCTCTAGCTTTGACCGTTCACTGTGTCCACAATTTCTATCCGATCGTCAAAATTTTGGTCTCATTTTGTAGCTGCCAGTCTATTTTTTACGACAAGTACAAATTTGTAATATTATTGACAAATACACTATTTTTTATGAAGGTTGAAATAGGGGAAAAAACACCAAAACTTTAAATGGCTTTTTCTCCCCTTAAACGTGCGAATTCGGCGTTTTTAAGATTTAATTTCAAGGCTTGGTAGATCTCTAGCTTTGACCGTTCACTGTGCCCACAATTTCTATCCGATTGTCAAAATTTTTGTCTTATTTTGTAGCTGCCAGTCCATTCTTTACGACAAGTACAAATTTGTAATATTATTTACAAATACACTAGTTTTTATGAAGGTTGAAATAGGGGAAAAAACACCAAAACTTTAAATGGCTTTTTCTCCCCTTAAACGTGCGAATTCAGCGTTTTTACGATTTAATTTCAAGGCTTGGTAGATCTCTAGCTTTGACCGTTCACTGTGCCCACAATTTCTATCCGATTGTCAAAATGTTGGTCTCATTTTGTAGCTGCCAGTCTATTCTTTGCGACAAGTACAAATTTGTGATATTATTTACAAATACACTACTTTTATGAAGGTTGAAATAGGGAAAAAAACACCAAAACTTTAAATGGCTTTTTCTCCCCTTAAACGTGCGAATTCGGCGTTTTTACGATTTAATTTTAAGGCTTGGTAGATCTCTAGCTTTGACCGTTCTCTGTGCCCACAATTTCTATCTGATTGTCAAAATTTTGGTCTCATTTTGTAGCTGTCAGTCTATTCTTTACGACAAGTACAAATTTGTAATATTATTTACAAATACACTATTTTTTATGAAGGTTGAAATAGGGGAAAAAACACCAAAACTTTAAATGGCTTTTTCTCCCCTTAAACGTGAGAATTCGGCGTTTTTACGATTTAATTTCAAGGCTTGGTAGATCTCTAGCTTTGACCGTTCACTGTGCCCACAATTTCTATCCGATTGTCAAAATTTTGGTCTCATTTTGTAGCTGCCAGTCTATTCTTTACGACAAGTACAAATTTGTAATATTATTTACAAATACACTATTTTTTATGAAGGTTGAAATAGGGAAAAAAACACCAAAACTTTAAATGGCTTTTTCTCCCCATAAACGTGCGAATTCGGCGTTTTTACGATTTAATTTCAAGGCTTGGTAGATCTCTAGCTTTGACCGTTCACTGTGCCCACAATTTCTATCCGATCGTCAAAATTTTGGTCTCATTTTGTAGCTGCCAGTCTATTCTTTACGACAAGTACAAATTTGTAATATTATTTACAAATACACTATTTTTTATGAAGGTTGAAATAGGGAAAAAAACACCAAAACTTTAAATGGCTTTTTCTCCCCTTAAAGGTGCGAATTTTGCGTTTTTACGATTTAATTTCAAGGCTTGGTAGATCTCTAGCTTTGACCGTTCACTGTGCCCACAATTTCTATCCGATTGTCAAAATTTTGGTCTTATTTTGTAGCTGCCAGTCCATTCTTTACGACAAGTACAAATTTGTAATATTATTTACAAATACACTAGTTTTTATGAAGGTTGAAATAGGGGAAAAAACACCAAAACTTTAAATGGCTTTTTCTCCCCTTAAACGTGCGAATTCAGCGTTTTTACGATTTAATTTCAAGGCTTGGTAGATTTCTAGCTTTGACCATTCACTGTGCCCACATTTTCTATCCGATTGTCAAAATTTTGGTCTCATTTTGTAGCTGCCAGTCTATTCTTTGCGACAAGTACAAATTTGTGATATTATTTACAAATACACTACTTTTATGAAGGTTGAAATAGAGAAAAAAACACCAAAACTTTAAATGGCTTTTTCTCCCCTTAAACGTGCGAATTCGGCGTTTTTACGATTTAATTTCAAGGCTTGGTAGATCTCTAGCTTTGACCGTTCACTGTGCCCACAATTTCTATCTGATTGTCAAAATTTTGGTCTCATTTTGTAGCTGCCAGTCTATTCTTTACGACAAGTACAAATTTGTAATATTATTTACAAATACACTATTTTTTATGAAGGTTGAAATAGGGAAAAAAACACCAAAACTTTAAATGGCTTTTTCTCCCCTTAAACGTGCGAATTCGGCGTTTTTACGATTTCATTTCAAGGCTTGGTAGATCTCTAGCTTTGACCGTTCACTGTGCCCACAATTTCTATCCGATTGTCAAAATTTTGGTCTCATTTTGTAGCTGCCAGTCTATTCTTTACGACAAGTACAAATTTGTAATATTATTTACAAATACACTATTTTTTATGAAGGTTGAAATAGGGAAAAAAACACCAAAACTTTAAATGGCTTTTTCTCCCCTTAAACGTGCGAATTCGGCGTTTTTACGATTTAATTTCAAGGCTTGGTAGATCTCTAGCTTTGACCGTTCACTGTGTCCACAATTTCTATCCGATCGTCAAAATTTTGGTCTCATTTTGTAGCTGCCAGTCTATTCTTTACGACAAATACAATTTTGTAATATTATTTACAAATACACTATTTTTTATGAAGGTTGAAATAGGGAAAAAAACACCAAAACTTTAAATGGCTTTTTCTCCCCTTAAACGTGCGAATTCGGCAATTTTACGATTTAATTTCAAGGCTTGGTAGATCTCTAGCTTTGACCGTTCACTGTGCCCACAATTTCTATCCGATTGTCAAAATTTTGGTCTTATTTTGTAGCTGCCAGTCCATTCTTTACGACAAGTACAAATTTGTAATATTATTTACAAATACACTAGTTTTTATGAAGGTTGAAATAGGGGAAAAAACACCAAAACTTTAAATGGCTTTTTCTCCCCTCAAACGTGCGAATTCAGCGTTTTTACGATTTAATTTCAAGGCTTGGTAGATTTCTAGCTTTGACCGTTCACTGTGCCCACAATTTCTATCCGATTGTCAAAATTTTGGTCTCATTTTGTAGCTGCCAGTCTATTCTTTGCGACAAGTACAAATTTGTGATATTATTTACAAATACACTACTTTTTATGAAGGTTGAAATAGGGAGAAAAACACCAAAACTTTAAATGGCTTTTTCTCCCCTTAAACGTGCGAATTCGGCGTTTTTACGATTTAATTTCAAGGCTTGGTAGATCTCTAGCTTTGACCGTTCACTGTGTCCACAATTTCTATCCGATCGTCAAAATTTTGGTCTCATTTTGTAGCTGCCAGTCTATTCTTTACGACAAGTACAATTTTGTAATATTATTTACAAATACACTATTTTTTATGAAGGTTGAAATAGGGAAAAAAACACCAAAACTTTAAATGGCTTTTTCTCCCCTTAAACGTGCGAATTCGTCGTTTTTACGATTTAATTTCAAGGCTTGGTAGATCTCTAGCTTTGACCGTTCACTGTGCCCACAATTTCTATCCGATTGTCAAAATTTTGGTCTTATTTTGTAGCTGCCAGTCCATTCTTTACGACAAGTACAAATTTGTAATATTATTTACAAATACACTAGTTTTTATGAAGGTTGAAATAGGGGAAAAAACACCAAAACTTTAAATGGCTTTTTCTCCCCTCAAACGTGCGAATTCAGCGTTTTTACGATTTAATTTCAAGGCTTGGTAGATTTCTAGCTTTGACCGTTCACTGTGCCCACAATTTCTATCCGATTGTCAAAATGTTGGTCTCATTTTGTAGCTGCCAGTCTATTCTTTGCGACAAATACAAATTTGTGATATTATTTACAAATACACTACTTTTTATGAGGGTTGAAATAGGGAAAAAAACACCAAAACTTTAAATGGCTTTTTCTCCCCTTAAACGTGCGAATTCGGCGTTTTTACGATTTAATTTCAAGGCTTGGTAGATCTCTAGCTTTGACCGTTCACTGTGCCCACAATTTCTGTCTGATTGTCAAAATTTTGGTCTCATTTTGTAGCTGCCAGTCTATTCTTTACGACAAGTACAAATTTGGAATATTATTTACAAATACACTATTTTTTATGAAGGTTGAAATAGGGAAAAAAACACCAAAACTTTAAATGGCTTTTTCTCCCCTTAAACGTGCGAATTCGGCGTTTTTACGATTTAATTTCAAGGCTTGGTAGATCTCTGGCTTTGACCGTTCACTGTGCCCACAATTTCTATCCGATTGTCAAAATTTTGTTCTCATTTTGTAGCTGCCAGTCTATTCTTTACGACAAGTACAAATTTGTAATATTATTTACAAATACACTATTTTTTATGAAGGTTGAAATAGGGAAAAAAACACCAAAACTTTAAATGGCTTTTTCTCCCCTTAAACGTGCGAATTCGGCGTTTTTACGATTTAATTTCAAGGCTTGGTAGATCTCTAGCTTTGACCGTTCACTGTGCCCACAATTTCTATCCGATCGTCAAAATTTTGGTCTCATTTTGTAGCTGCCAGTCTATTCTTTACGACAAGTACAAATTTGTAATATTATTTACAAAAACACTATTTTTTATGAAGGTTGAAATAGGGAAAAGAACACCAAAACTTTAAATGGCTTTTTCTCCCCTTAAACGTGCGAATTCGGCGTTTTTACGATTTAATTTCAAGGCTTGGTAAATCTCTAGCTTTGACCGTTCACTGTGCCCACAATTTCTATCCGATTGTCAAAATTTTGGTCTTATTTTGTAGCTGCCAGTCCATTCTTTACGACAAGTACAAATTTGTAATATTATTTACAAATACACTATTACTTATGAAGGTTGAAATAGGGAAAAAACACCAAAACTTTAAATGGCTTTTTCTCCCCTTAAACGTGCGAATTCAGCGTTTTTACGATTTAATTTCAAGGCTTGGTAGATCTCTAGCTTTGACCATTCACTGTGCCCACATTTTCTATCCGATTGTCAAAATTTTGGTCTCATTTTGTAGCTGCCAGTCTATTCTTTGCGACAAGTACAAATTTGTGATATTATTTACAAATACACTA
Organism: Odontomyia ornata; assembly: GCA_963969285.1. Lineage (NCBI taxonomy): Eukaryota > Metazoa > Arthropoda > Insecta > Diptera > Stratiomyidae > Odontomyia > Odontomyia ornata. The sequence goes on from OZ017743.1 coordinate 22,026,227, forward strand.
CTTTTATGAAGGTTGAAATAGGGAAAAAAACACCAAAACTTTAAATGGCTTTTTCTCCCCTTAAACGTGCGAATTCGGCGTTTTTACGATTTAATTTCAAGGCTTGGTAGACCTCTAGCTTTGACCGTTCACTGTGCCCACAATTTCTATCTGATTGTCAAAATTTTGGTCTCATTTTGTAGCTGCCAGTCTATTCTTTACGACAAGTACAAATTTGTAATATTATTTACAAATACACTATTGTTTATGAAGGTTGAAATAGGGGAAAAAACACCAAAAGTTTAAATGGCTTTTTCTTCCCTTAAACGTGCGAATTCGGCGTTTTCACGATTTAATTTCAAGGCTTGGTAGATCTCTAGCTTTGACCGTTCACTGTGCCCACAATTTCTATCCGATTGTCAAAATTTTGGTCTCATTTTGTAGCTGCCAGTCTATTCTTTACGACAAGTACAAATTTGTAATATTATTTACAAATACACTATTTTTAATGAAGGTTGAAATAGGGAAAAAAACACCAAAACTTTAAATGGCTTTTTCTCCCCTTAAACGTGCGAATTCGGCGTTTTTACGATTTAATTTCAAGGCTTGGTAGATCTCTAGCTTCGACCGTTCACTGTGTCCACAATTTCTATCCGATCGTCAAAATTTTGGTCTCATTTTGTAGCTGCCAGTCTATTCTTTACGACAAGTACAATTTTGTAATATTATTTACAAATACACTATTTTTTATGAAGGTTGAAATAGGGAAAAAAACACCAAAACTTTAAATGGCTTTTTCTCCCCTTAAACGTGCGAATTCGGCGTTTTTACGATTTAATTTCAAGGCTTGGTAGATCTCTAGCTTTGACCGTTCACTGTGCCCACAATTTCTATCCGATTGTCAAAATTTTGGTCTTATTTTGTAGCTGCCAGTCCATTCTTTACGACAAGTACAAATTTGTAATATTATTTACAAATACACTAGTTTTTATGAAGGTTGAAATAGGGGAAAAAACACCAAAACTTTAAATGGCTTTTTCTCCCCTCAAACGTGCGAATTCAGCGTTTTTACGATTTAATTTCAAGGCTTGGTAGATTTCTAGCTTTGACCGTTCACTGTGCCCACAATTTCTATCCGATTGTCAAAATGTTGGTCTCATTTTGTAGCTGCCAGTCTATTCTTTGCGACAAATACAAATTTGTGATATTATTTACAAATACACTACTTTTTATGAAGGTTGAAATAGGGAAAAAAACACCAAAACTTTAAATGGCTTTTTCTCCCCTTAAACGTGCGAATTCGGCGTTTTTACGATTTAATTTCAAGGCTTGGTAGACCTCTAGCTTTGACCGTTCACTGTGCCCACAATTTCTATCTGATTGTCAAAATTTTGGTCTCATTTTGTAGCTGCCAGTCTATTCTTTACGACAAGTACAAATTTGTAATATTATTTACAAATACACTATTGTTTATGAAGGTTGAAATAGGGGAAAAAACACCAAAAGTTTAAATGGCTTTTTCTCCCCTTAAACGTGCGAATTCGGCGTTTTTACGATTTAATTTCAAGGCTTGGTAGATCTCTAGCTTTGACCGTTCACTGTGCCCACAATTTCTATCCGATCGTCAAAATTTTGGTCTCATTTTGTAGCTGCCAGTCTATTCTTTACGACAAGTACAAATTTGTAATATTATTTACAAAAACACTATTTTTTATGAAGGTTGAAATAGGGAAAAGAACACCAAAACTTTAAATGGCTTTTTCTCCCCTTAAACGTGCGAATTCGGCGTTTTTACGATTTAATTTCAATTTCACTGTGCCCACAATTTCTATCCGATTGTCAAAATTTTGGTCTTATTTTGTAGCTGCCAGTCCATTCTTTACGACAAGTACAAATTTGTAATATTATTTACAAATACACTATTTTTTATGAAGGTTGAAATAGGGAAAAAAACACCAAAACTTTAAATGGCTTTTTCTCCCCTTAAACGTGCGAATTCAGCGTTTTTACGATTTAATTTCAAGGCTTGGTAGATCTCTAGCTTTGACCATTCACTGTGCCCACATTTTCTATCCGATTGTCAAAATTTTGGTCTCATTTTGTAGCTGCCAGTCTATTCTTTGCGACAAGTACAAATTTGTGATATTATTTACAAATACACTACTTTTATGAAGGTTGAAATAGGGAAAAAAACACCAAAACTTTAAATGGCTTTTTCTCCCCTTAAACGTGCGAATTCGGCGTTTTTACGATTTAATTTCAAGGCTTGGTAGACCTCTAGCTTTGACCGTTCACTGTGCCCACAATTTCTATCTGATTGTCAAAATTTTGGTCTCATTTTGTAGCTGCCAGTCTATTCTTTACGACAAGTACAAATTTGTAATATTATTTACAAATACACTATTGTTTATGAAGGTTGAAATAGGGGAAAAAACACCAAAAGTTTAAATGGCTTTTTCTCCCCTTAAACGTGCGAATTCGGCATTTTTACGATTTAATTTCAAGGCTTGGTAGATCTCTAGCTTTGACCGTTCACTGTGCCCACAATTTCTATCCGATTGTCAAAATTTTGGTCTCATTTTGTAGCTGCCAGTCTATTCTTTACGACAAGTACAAATTTGTAATATTATTTACAAATACACTATTTTTTATGAAGGTTGAAATAGGGAAAAAAACACCAAAACTTTAAATGGCTTTTTCTCCCCTTAAACGTGCGAATTCGGCGTTTTTACGATTTAATTTCAAGGCTTGGTAGATCTCTAGCTTTGACCGTTCACTGTGTCCACAATTTCTATCCGATCGTCAAAATTTTGGTCTCATTTTGTAGCTGCCAGTCTATTCTTTACGACAAGTACAATTTTGTAATATTATTTACAAATACACTATTTTTTATGAAGGTTGAAATAGGGAAAAAAACACCAAAACTTTAAATGGCTTTTTCTCCCCTTAAACGTGCGAATTCGGCGTTTTTACGATTTAATTTCAAGGCTTGGTAGATCTCTAGCTTTGACCGTTCACTGTGCCCACAATTTCTATCCGATTGTCAAAATTTTGGTCTTATTTTGTAGCTGCCAGTCCATTCTTTACGACAAGTACAAATTTGTAATATTATTTACAAATACACTAGTTTTTATGAAGGTTGAAATAGGGGAAAAAACACCAAAACTTTAAATGGCTTTTTCTCCCCTCAAACGTGCAAATTCAGCGTTTTTACGATTTAATTTCAAGGCTTGGTAGATTTCTAGCTTTGACCGTTCACTGTGCCCACAATTTCTATCCGATTGTCAAAATGTTGGTCTCATTTTGTAGCTGCCAGTCTATTCTTTGCGAGAAATACAAATTTGTGATATTATTTACAAATACACTACTTTTTATGAAGGTTGAAATAGGGAAAAAAACACCAAAACTTTAGATGGCTTTTTCTCCCCTTAAACGTGCGAATTCGGCGTTTTTACGATTTAATTTCAAGGCTTGGTAGATCTCTAGCTTTGACCGTTCACTGTGCCCACAATTTCTGTCTGATTGTCAAAATTTTGGTCTCATTTTGTAGCTGCCAGTCTATTCTTTACGACAAGTACAAATTTGTAATATTATTTACAAATACACTTTTTTTTATGAAGGTTGAAATAGGGGAAAAAACACCAAAACTTTAAATGGCTTTTTCTCCCCTTAAACGTGCGGATTTGGCGTTTTTACGATTTAATTTCAAGGCTTGGTAGATCTCTAGCTTTGACCGTTCACTGTGCCTACAATTTCTATCCGATTGTCAAAATTTTGATCTTATTTTGTAGCTGCCAGTCCATTCTTTACGACAAGTACAAATTTGTAATATTATTTACAAATACACTAGTTTTTATGAAGGTTGAAATAGGGAAAAAAACACCAAAACTTTAAATGGCTTTTTCTCCCCTTAAACGTGCGAATTCAGCGTTTTTACGATTTAATTTCAAGGCTTGGTAGATCTCTAGCTTTGACCGTTCACTGTGCCCACAATTTCTATCCGATTGTCAAAATTTTGGTCTCATTTTGTAGCTGCCAGTCTATTCTTTGCGACAAGTACAAATTTGTGATATTATTTACAAATACACTATTTTTTATGAAGGTTGAAATAGGGAAAAAAACACCAAAACTTTAAATGGCTTTTTCTCCCCTTAAACGTGCGAATTCGGTGTTTTTACGATTTAATTTCAAGGCTTGGTAGATCTCTAGCTTTGACCGTTCACTGTGCCCACAATTTCTATCTGATTGTCAAAATTTTGGTCTCATTTTGTAGCTGCCAGTCTATTCTTTACGACAAGTACAAATTTGTAATATTATTTACAAATACACTATTTTTTATGAAGGTTGAAATAGGGGAAAAACACCAAAACTTTAAATGGCTTTTTCTCCCCTTAGACGTGCGAATTCGGCGTTTTTACGATTTAATTTCAAGGCTTGGTAGATCTCTAGCTTTGACCGTTCACTGTGCCCACAATTTCTATCCGATTGTCAAAATTTTGGTCTCATTTTGTAGCTGCCAGTCTATTCTTTACGACAAGTACAAATTTGTAATATTATTTACAAATACACTATTTTTTATGAAGGTTGAAATAGGGAAAAAAACACCAAAACTTTAAATGGCTTTTTCTCCCCTTAAACGTGCGAATTCGGCGTTTTTACGATTTAATTTCAAGGCTTGGTAGATCTCTAGCTTTGACCGTTCACTGTGCCCACAATTTCTATCCGATCGTCAAAATTTTGGTCTCATTTTGTAGCTGCCAGTCTATTCTTTACGACAAGTACAAATTTGTAATATTATTTACAAATACACTATTTTTTATGAAATTTGAAATAGGGAAAAAAACACCAAAACTTTAAATGGCTTTTTCTCCCCTTAAACGTGCGAATTCGGCGTTTTTACGATTTAATTTCAAGGCTTGGTAGATCTCTAGCTTTGACCGTTCACTGTGCCCACAATTTCTATCTGATTGTCAAAATTTTGGTCTCATTTTGTAGCTGCCAGTCTATTCTTTACGACAAGTACAAATTTGTAATATTATTTACAAATACACTATTTTTTATGAAGGTTGAAATAGGGGAAAAAACACCAAAACTTTAAATGGCTTTTTCTCCCCTTAAACGTGCGAATTCGGCGTTTTTACGATTTAATTTCAAGGCTTGGTAGATCTCTAGCTTTGACCGTTCACTGTGCCTACAATTTCTATCCGATTGTCAAAATTTTGGTCTCATTTTGTAGCTGCCAGTCTATTCTTTACGACAAGTACAAATTTGTAATATTATTTACAAATACACTATTTTTTATGAAGGTTGAAATAGAGAAAAAAACACCAAAACTTTAAATGGCTTTTTCTCCCCTTAAACGTGCGAATTCGGCGTTTTTACGATTTAATTTCAAGGCTTGGTAGATCTCTAGCTTTGACCGTTCACTGTGCCCACAATTTCTATCCGATCGTCAAAATTTTGGTCTCATTTTGTAGCTGCCAGTCTATTCTTTACGACAAGTGCAAATTTGTAATATTATTTACAAATACACTATTTTTATGAAGGTTGAAATAGGGAAAAAAACACCAAAACTTTAAATGGCTTTTTCTCCCCTTAAACGTGCGAATTCGGCGTTTTTACGATTTAATTTCAAGGCTTGGTAGATCTCTAGCTTTGACCGTTCACTGTGCCCACAATTTCTATCCGATTGTCAAAATTTTGGTCTCATTTTGTAGCTGCCAGTCCATTCTTTACGACAAGTACAAATTTGTAATATTATTTACAAATACACTAGTTTTTATGAAGGTTGAAATAGGGGAAAAAACACCAAAACTTTAAATGGCTTTTTCTCCCCTTAAACGTGCGAATTCAGCGTTTTTACGATTTAATTTCAAGGCTTGGTAGATCTCTTGCTTTGACCGTTCACTGTGCCCACAATTTCTATCCGATTGTCAAAATGTTGGTCTCATTTTGTAGCTGCCAGTCTATTCTTTGCGACAAGTACAAATTTGTGATATTATTTACAAATACACTACTTTTTATGAAGGTTGAAATAGGGAAAAAAACACCAAAACTTTAAATGGCTTTTTCTCCCCTTAAACGTGCGAATTCGGCGTTTTTACGATTTAATTTCAAGGCTTGGTAGATCTCTAGCTTTGACCGTTCACTGTGCCCACAATTTCTATCTGATTGTCAAAATTTTGGTCTCATTTTGTAGCTGCCAGTCTATTCTTTACGACAAGTACAAATTTGTAATATTATTTACAAATACACTATTTTTTATGAAGGTTGAAATAGGGGAAAAAACACCAAAACTTTAAATGGCTTTTTCTCCCCTTAAACGTGCGAATTCGGCGTTTTTACGATTTAATTTCAAGGCTTGGTAGATCTCTAGCTTTGACCGTTCACTGTGCCCACAATTTCTATCCGATTGTCAAAATTTTGGTCTCATTTTGTAGCTGCCAGTCTATTCTTTACGACAAGTACAAATTTGTAATATTATTTACAAATACACTATTTTTTATGAAGGTTGAAATAGGAAAAAAACACCAAAACTTTAAATGGCTTTTTCTCCCCTTAAACGTGCGAATTCGGCGTTTTTACGATTTAATTTCAAGGCTTGGTAGATCTCTAGCTTTGACCGTTCACTGTGCCCACAATTTCTATCCGATCGTCAAAGTTTTGGTCTCATTTTGTAGCTGCCAGTCTATTCTTTACGACAAGTACAAATTTGTAATATTATTTACAAATACACTATTTTTATGAAGGTTGAAATAGGGAAAAAAACACCAAAACTTTAAATGGCTTTTTCTCCCCTTAAACGTGCGAATTCGGCGTTTTTACGATTTAATTTCAAGGCTTGGTAGATCTCTAGCTTTGACCGTTCACTGTGCCCACAATTTCTATCCGATTGTCAAAATTTTGGTCTCATTTTGTAGCTGCCAGTCCATTCTTTACGACAAGTACAAATTTGTAATATTATTTACAAATACACTAGTTTTTATGAAGGTTGAAATAGGGGAAAAAACACCAAAACTTTAAATGGCTTTTTCTCCCCTTAAACGTGCGAATTCAGCGTTTTTACGATTTAATTTCAAGGCTTGGTAGATCTCTTGCTTTGACCGTTCACTGTGCCCACAATTTCTATCCGATTGTCAAAATGTTGGTCTCATTTTGTAGCTGCCAGTCTATTCTTTGCGACAAGTACAAATTTGTGATATTATTTACAAATACACTACTTTTTATGAAGGTTGAAATAGGGAAAAAAACACCAAAACTTTAAATGGCTTTTTCTCGCCTTAAACGTGCGAATTCGGCGTTTTTACGATTTAATTTCAAGGCTTGGTAGATCTCTAGCTTTGACCGTTCACTGTGCCTACAATTTCTATCCGATTGTCAAAATTTTGGTCTCATTTTGTAGCTGCCAGTCTATTCTTATTACAAGTACAAATTTGTGATATTATTTACAAATACACTATTTTTTATGAAGGTTGAAATAGGGAAAAAAACACCAAAACTTTAAATGGCTTTTTCTCCCCTTAAACGTGCGAATTCGGCGTTTTTACGATTTAATTTCAAGGCTTGGTAGATCTCTAGCTTCGACCGTTCACTGTGCCCACAATTTCTATCCGATCGTCAAAATTTTGGTCTCATTTTGTAGCTGCCAGTCTATTTTTTACGACAAGTACAAATTTGTAATATTATTGACAAATACACTATTTTTTATGAAGGTTGAAATAGGGGAAAAAACACCAAAACTTTAAATGGCTTTTTCTCCCCTTAAACGTGCGAATTCGGCGTTTTTAAGATTTAATTTCAAGGCTTGGTAGATCTCTAGCTTTGACCGTTCACTGTGCCCACAATTTCTTTCCGATTGTCAAAATTTTGGTCTTATTTTGTAGCTGCCAGTCCATTCTTTGCGACAAATACAAATTTGTAATATTATTTACAAATATCTTATTTTGTAGCTGCCAGTCCATTCTTTACGACAAGTACAAATTTGTAATATTATTTACAAATACACTAGTTTTTATGAAGGTTGAAATAGGGGAAAAAACACCAAAACTTTAAATGGCTTTTTCTCCCCTTAAACGTGCGAATTCAGCGTTTTTACGATTTAATTTCAAGGCTTGGTAGATCTCTAGCTTTGACCGTTCACTGTGCCCACAATTTCTATCCGATTGTCAAAATTTTGGTCTCATTTTGTAGCTGCCAGTCTATTCTTTGCGACAAGTACAAATTTGTGATATTATTTACAAATACACTACTTTTTATGAAGGTTGAAATAGGGGAAAAAACACCAAAACTTTAAATGGCTTTTTCTCCCCTTAAACGTGCGAATTCGGCGTTCTTACGATTTAATTTCAAGGCTTGGTAGATCTCTAGCTTTGACCGTTCACTGTGCCCACAATTTCTATCTGATTGTCAAAATTTTGGTCTCATTTTGTAGCTGCCAGTCTATTCTTTACGACAAGTACAAATTTGTAATATTATTTACAAATACACTATTTTTTATGAAGGTTGAAATAGGGAAAAAAACACCAAAACTTTAAATGGCTTTTTCTCCCCTTAAACGTACGAGTTCGGCGTTTTTACGATTTAATTTCAAGGCTTGGTAGATCTCTAGCTTTGACCGTTCACTGTGCTCACAATTTCTATCCGATTGTCAAAATTTTGGTCTCATTTTGTAGCTGCCATTCTATTCTTTACGACAAGTATAAATTTGTAATATGATTTACAAATACACTATTTTTTATGAAGGTTGAAATAGGGAAAAAAACACCAAAACTTTAAATGGCTTTTCTCCCCTTAAACGTGCGAATTCGGCGTTTTTACGATTTAATTTCAAGGCTTGGTAGATCTCTAGTTTTGACCGTTGACTGTGCCCACAATTTTTATCCGATTGTCAAAATTTTGGTCTCATTTTGTAGCTGCCAGTCTATTCTTTACGACAAGTACAAATTTGTAATATTATTTACAAATACACTATTTTTTATGAAGGTTGAAATAGGGGAAAAAACAGAAAAATTTTAAATGGCTTTTTCTCCCCTTAAACGTGTGAATTCGGCGTTTTTACGATTTAATTTCAAGGCTTGGTAGATCTCTAGCTTTGACCGTTCACTGTGCCCACAATTTCTATCCGATTGTCAAAATTTTGGTCTCATTTTGTAGCTGCCAGTCTATTCTTTACGACAAGTACAAATTTGGAATATTATTTACAAATACACTATTTTTTATGAAGGTTGAAATAGGGGAAAAAACACCAAAACTTTAAATGGCTTTTTCTCCCCTTAAACTTGCGAATTCGGCGTTTTTACGATTTAATTTCAAGGCTTGGTAGATCTCTAGCTTTGACCGTTCACTGTGCCCACAATTTCTATCCGATTGTCAAAATTTTGGTCTCATTTTGTAGCTGCCAGTCTATTCTTTACGACAAGTACAAATTTGTAATATTATTTACAAATACACTACTTTTTATGAAGGTTGAAATAGGGAAAAAAACACCAAAACTTTAAATGGCTTTTTCTCCCCTTAAACGTGCGAATTCAGCGTTTTTACGATTTAATTTCAAGGCTTGGTAGATCTCTAGCTTTGACCGTTCACTGTGCCCACAATTTCTATCCGATTGTCAAAATTTTGGTCTCATTTTGTAGCTGCCAGTCTATTCTTTACGACAAGTACAAATTTGTAATATTATTTACAAATACACTATTTTTCATGAAGGTTGAAATAGGGAAGAAAACACCAAAACTTTAAATGGCTTTTTCTCCCCTTAAACGTGCGAATTCGGCGTTTTTACGATTTAATTTCAAGGCTTGGTAGATCTCTCGCTTTGACCGTTCACTGTGCCCACAATTTCTATCCGATTGTCAAAATTTTGGTCTCATTTTGTAGCTGCCAGTCTAGTCTTTACGACAGGTACAAATTTGTAATATTATTTACAAATACACTATTTTTAATGAAGGTTGAAATAGGGAAAAAAACACCAAAACTTTAAATGGCTTTTTCTCCCCTTAAACGTGCGAGTTCGGCGTTTTTAAGTTTTAATTTCAAGGCTTGGTAGATCTCTAGCTTTGACCGTTCACTGTGCCCACAATTTCTATCCGATTGTCAAAATCTTGGTCTCATTTTGTAGCTGCCAGTCTTTTCTTTACGACAGGTACAAATTTGTAATATTATTTACAAATAGACTATTTTTTATGAAGGTTGAAATAGGGAAAAAAACAACCAAAACTTTATATGGCTTTTTCTCCCCTTAAGCGTGCGAATTCGGCGTTTTTACGATTTAATTTCAAGGCTTGGTAGATCTCTAGCTTTGACCGTTCACTGTGCCCACAATTTCTATCCGATTGTCGAAATTTTGGTCTCATTTTGTAGCTGCCAGTCCATTCTTTACGACAAGTACAAATTTGTAATATTATTTACAAATACACTATTTTTTATGAAGGTTGAAATAGGGAAAAAAACACCAAAACTTTAAATGGCTTTTTCTCCCCTTAAACGTGCGAATTCGGCGTTTTTACGATTTAATTTCAAGGCTTGGTAGATCTCTAGCTTTGACCGTTCACTGTGCCCACAATTTCTATCCGATTGTCAAAATTTTGGTCTCATTTTGTAGCTGCCAGTCTATTCTTTACGACAATTACAAATTTGTAATATTATTTACAAATACACTATTTTTTATGAAGGTTGAAGTAGGGAAAAAAACACCAAAACCTTAAATGGCTTTTTCTCCCCTTAAACGTACGAATTCGGCGTTTTTACGATTTAATTTCAAGGCTTGGTAGATCTCTAGTTTTGACCGTTCACTGTGCCCACAATTTCTATCTGATTGTCAAAATTTTGGTCTCATTTTGTAGCTGCCAGTCTATTCTTTACGACAGGTACAAATTTGTAATATTATTCACAAATACACTATTTTTTATGAAGGTTGAAATAGGGAAAAAAACACCAAAACTTTAAATGGCTTTTTCTCCCCTTAAACGTGCGAATTCGGCGTTTTTACGATTTAATTTCAAGGCTTGGTAGATCTCTAGCTTTGACCGTTCACTGTGCCCACAATTTCTATCCGATTGTCAAAATTTTGGTCTCATTTTGTAGCTGCCAGTCTATTCTTTACGACAAGTACAAATTTGTAATATTATTTACAAATATAATATTTTTATGAAGGTTGAAGTAGGGAAAAAAACACCAAAACCTTAAATGGCTTTTTCTCCCCTTAAACGTGCGAATTCGGCGTTTTTACGATTTAATTTCAAGGCTTGGTAGATCTCTAGTTTTGACCGTTCACTGTGCCCACAATTTCTATCTGATTGTCAAAATTTTGGTCTCATTTTGTAGCTGCCAGTCTATTCTTTACGACAAGTATAAATTTGTAATATGATTTACAAATACACTATTTTTTATGAAGGTTGAAATAGGGAAAAAAACACCAAAACTTTAAATGGCTTTGTCTCCCCTTAAACGTGCGAATTCGGCGTTTTTACGATTTAATTTCAAGGCTTGGTAGATCTCTAGTTTTGACCGTTCACTGTGTCCACAATTTCTATCCGATTGTCAAAATGTTGGTCTCATTTTGTAGCTGCCAGTCTATTCTTTACGACAAGTACAAATTTGTAATATTATTTACAAATACACTAGTTTTTATGAAGGTTGAAATAGGGAAAAAAACACCAAAACTTTAAATGGCTTTTTCTCCCCTTAAACGTGCGAATTCGGCGTTTTTACGATTTAATTTCAAGGCTTGGTAGATCTCTAGCTTTGACCGTTCACTGTGCCCACAATTTCTATCCGATCGTCAAAATTTTGGTCTTATTTTGTAGCTGCCAGTCTATTCTTTACGACAAGTACAAATTTGGAATATTTTTTACCAATACACTATTTTTTATGAAGGTTGAAATAGGGAAAAAACACCAAAACTTTAAATGGCTTTTTCTCCCCTTAAACGTGCGAATTCGGCGTTTTTACGATTTAATTTCAAGGCTTGGTAGATCTCTAGCTTTGACCGTTCACTGTGCCCACAATTTCTATCCGATTGTCAAAATTTTGGTCTCATTTTGTAGCTGCCAGTCTATTCTTTGCGACAAACACAAATTTGTAATATGATTTACAAATACACTATTTTTTATGAAGGTTGAAATAGGGAAAAAAACACCAAAACTTTAAATGGCTTTTTCTCCCCTTAAACGTGCGAATTCGGCGTTTTTACGATTTAATTTCAAGGCTTGGTAGATCTCTAGCTTTGACCGTTCACTGTGCCCACAATTTCTATCCGATTGTCAAAATTTTGGTCTCATTTTGTAGCTGCCAGTCTATTCTTCACGACAAGTACAAATTTGTAATATGATTTACAAATACACTATTTTTTATGAAGGTTGAAATAGGGAAAAAAACACCAAAACTTTAAATGGCTTTTTCTCCCCTTAAACGTGCGAATTCGGCGTTTTTACGATTTAATTTCAAGGCTTGGTAGATCTCTAGCTTTGACCGTTCACTGTGCCCACAATTTCTATCCGATTGTCAAAATTTTGGTCTCATTTTGTAGCTGCCAGTCTATTCTTTACGACAAGTACAAATTTGTAATATTATTTACAAATACACTATTTTTTATGAAGGTTGAAATAGGGAAAAAAACACCAAAACTTTAAATGGCTTTTTCTCCCCTTAAACGTGCGAATTCGGCATTTTTACGACTTAATTTTAAGGCTTGGTAGATCTCTAGCTTTGACCGTTCACTGTGCCCACAATTTCTATCCGATTGTCAAAATGTTGGTCTCATTTTGTAGCTGCCAGTCTATTCTTCACGACAAGTACAAATTTGTAATATTATTTACCAATACACTATTTTTTATGAAGGTTGAAATAGGGAAAAAAACGCCAAAACTTCAAATGGCTTTTTCTCCCCTTAAACGTGCGAATTCGGCGTTTTTACGATTTAATTTCAAGGCTTGGTAGATCTCTAGCTTTGACCGTTCACTGTGCCCACAATTTCTATCCAATTTTCAAAATTTGGTCTCATTTTGTAGCTGCCAGTCTATTCTTTACGACAAGTACAAATTTGTAATATAATTTACAAATACACTATTTTTTATGAAGGTTGAAATAGGGAAAAAAACACCAAAACTTTAAATGGCTTTTTCTCCCCTTAAACGTTTGGATTCGGCCGTTTTAAGATTTAATTTCAAGGCTTGGTAGATCTCTAGCTTTGACCGTTCACTGTGCCCACAATTTCTATCCGATTGTCAAAATTTTGGTCTCATTTTGTAGCTGCCAGTCTATTCTTTACGACAAGTACAAATTTTGTAATATTTTTTACGAATACACTATTTTTTATGAAGGTTGAAATAGGGAAAAAAACACCAAAACTTTAAATGGCTTTTTCTCCCCTTAAACGTGCGAATTCGGCGTTTTTACGATTTAATTTCAAGGCTTGGTAGATCTCTAGCTTTGACCGTTCACTGTGCCCACAATTTCTATCCGATTGTCAAAATTTTGGTCGCATTTTGTAGCTGCCAGTCTATTCTTTACGACAAGTACAAATTTGTAATATTATTTACAAATACACAATTTTTTATGAAGGTTGAAATAGGGAAAAAAACACCAAAACTTTAAATGGCTTTTTCTCCCCTTAAACGTTTGAATTCGGCGTTTTTACGATTTAATTTCAAGGCTTGGTAGATCTCTAGCTTTGACCGTTCACTGTGCCCACAATTTCTATCCGATTGTCAAAATTTTGGTCTCATTTTGTAGCTGCCAGTCTATTCTTTACGACAAGTACAAATTTGTAATATTATTTACGAATAAACTATTTTTTATGAAGGTTGAAATAGGGAAAAAACACCAAAACTTTAAATGGCTTTTTCTCCCCTTAAGCGTGCGAATTCGGCGTTTTTACGATTTAATTTCAAGGCTTGGTAGATCTCTAGCTTTGACCGTTCACTGTGCCCACAATTTCTATCCGATTGTCAAAATTTTGGTCTCATTTTGTAGCTGCCAGTTTATTCTTTATGACAAGTACAAATTTGTTATATTATTTACAAATACACTATTTTTGATGAAGGTTGAAATAGGGAAAAAACACCAAAACTTTAAATGGCTTTTTCCCCCCTTAAACGTGTGAATTCGGCGTTTTTACGACTTAATTTCAAGGCTTGGTAGATCTCTAGCTTTGACCGTTCACTGTGCCCACAATTTCTATCTGATTGTCAAAATGTTGGTCTCATTTTGTAGCTGCCAGTCTATTCTTTACGACAAGTACAAATTTGTAATATTATTTACAAATACACTATTTTTTATGAAGGTTGAAATAGGGAAAAAACACCAAAACTTTAAATGGATTTTTCTCCCCTTAAACATGCGAATTCGGCATTTTTACGATTTAATTTCAAGGCTTGGTAGATCTCTAGCTTTGACCGTTCACTGTGTCCGCAATTTCTATCCGATTGTCAAAATTTTGGTCTCATTTTGTAGCTGCCAGTCTATACTTTACGACAAGTGCAAATTTGTAATATTATTTACAAATACACTATTTTTTATGAAGGTTGAAATAGGGGAAAAAACACCAAAACTTTAAATGGGTTTTTCTCCCCTTAAACGTGTGAATTCGGCGTTTTTACGATTTAATTTCAAGGCTTGGTAGATCTCTAGCTTTGACCGTTCACTGTGCCCACAATTTCCATCCGATTGTCAAAATTTTGGTCTCATTTTGTAGCTGCCAGTCTATTCTTTACGACAAGTACAAATTTGTAATACTATTTATAAATACACTATTTTTTATGAAGGTTGAATTAGGGAGAAAAACACCAAAATTTTAAATGGCTTTTTCTCCCCTTAAACGTGCGAATTCGGCGTTCTTACGATTTAATTTCAAGGCTTGGTAGATCTCTAGCTTTGACCGTTCACTGTGCCCACAATTTCTATCCGATTGTCAAAATTTTGGTCTCATTTTGTAGCTGCCAGTCTATTCTTTGCGACAAGTACAAATTTGTAACATTATTTGCAAATACACTATTTTTTATGAAGGTTGATATAGGGAAAAAAACACCAAAACTTTAAATGGCTTTTTCTCCCCTTAAACGTGTGAATCCGGCGTTTCTACGGTTTAATTTCAAGGCTTGGTAGGTCTCTAGATTTGACCGGTCACTGTGCCCACAATTTCTATCCGATTGTCAAAATTTTGGTCTCATTTTGTAGCTGCCAGTCTATTCTTTACGACAAGTACAAATTTGGAATATTATTTACAAACACACTATTTTTTATGAAGGTTGAAATAGGGAAAAAACACAAAAACTTTAAATGGCTTTTTCTCCCCTTAAACGTGGGAATTCAGCGTTTTTACGATTTAATTTCAAGGCTTGGTAGATCTCTGGCTTTGACCGTTCACTGTGCCCACAATTTCTATCCAATTGTCAAAATTTTGGTCTCATTTTGTAGCTGCCAGTCTATTCTTTACGACAGGTAAAATTTGTAATATAATTTACAAATACACTATTTTTTATGAAGGTTGAAATAGGGAAAAAAACACCAAAACTTTAAATGGCTTTTTCTCCCCTTAAAGGTGCGAATTTGGCGTTTTTACGATTTAATTTCAAGGCTTGGTAGATCTCTGGCTTTGACCGTTCACTGTTCCCACAATTTCTATCCAATTGTCAAAATTTTGGTCTCATTTTGTAGCTGCCAGTCTATTCTTTACGACAAGTACAAATTTGTAATATTATTTACAAATACACTACCTTTTATGAAGGTTGAAATAGGGAAAAAAACACCAAAACTTTAAATGGCTTTTTCTCCCCTTAAACGTGTGAGCTCGGCGTATTTACGATTTAATTTCAAGGCTTGGTAAATTTCTAGCTTTGACCGTTCACTGTGCCCACAATTTCTATCCGATTGTCAAAATTTTGGTCTCATTTTGTAGCTGCCAGTCTATTCTTTACGACAAGTACAAATTTGTAATATTATTTACAAATACACTATTTTTTATGAAGGTTGAAATAGGGAAAAAACACCAAAACTTTAAATGGCTTTTTCTCCCCTTTAACGTGCGAATTCAGCGTTTTTACGATTTAATTTCAAGGCTTGGTAGATCTCTAGCTTTGACCGTTCACTGTGCCCACAATTTCTATCCGATTGTCAAAATTTTGGTCTCATTTTGTAGCTGCCAGTCTATTCTTTACGACAAGTACAAATTTGTAATATTATTTACAAATACACTATTTTTTATGAAGGTTGAAATAGGGAAAAAAACACCAACACTTTAAATGGCTTTTTCTCCCCTTAAACGTGCGAATTCGGCGTTTTTACGATTTAATTTCAAGGCTTGGTAGATTTCTAGCTTTGACCGTTCACTGTGCCCACAATTTCTATCCGATTGTCAAAATTTTGGTCTCATTTTGTAGCTGCCAGTCTATTCTTTACGACAAGTACAAATTTGTAATATTATTTACAAATACACTATTTTTTATGAAGGTTGAAATAGGGAAAAAAACACCAAAACTTTAAATGGCTTTTTCTCCCCTTAAACGTGCAAATTCGGCGTTTTTACGATTCAATTTCAAGGCTTGGTAGATCTCTAGCTTTGACCGTTCACTGTGCCCACAATTTCTATCCGATTGTCAAAATTTTGGTCTCATTTTGTAGCTGCCAGTCTATTCTTTACGACAAGTTCAAATTTGGAATTTTATTTACCAATACACTATTTTTTATGAAGGTTGAAATAGGGAAAAAAACACCAAAACTTTAAATGGCTTTTTCTCCCCTTAAACGTGCGAATTCGGCGTTTTTACGATTTAATTTCAAGGCTTGGTAGATCTCTAGCTTTGACCGTTCACTGTGCCCACAATTTCTATCCGATTGTCAAAATTTTGGTCTCATTTTGTAGCTGCCAGTCTATTCTTTACGACAAGTACAAATTTGTAATATTATTTACAAATACACTATTTTTGATGAAGGTTGAAATAGGGAAAAAAACACCAAAACTTTAAATGGCTTTTTCTCCCCTTAAACGTGGAAATTCAGCGTTTTTACGATTTAATTTCAAGGCTTGGTAGATCTCTAGCTTTGACCGTTCACTGTGCTTACAATTTCTATCTGATTGTCAAAATTTTGGTCTCATTTTGTAGCTGCCAGTCTATTCTTTACGACAAGTACAAATTTGTAATATTATTTACAAATACACTATTTTTTATTAAGTTTGAAATAGGGAAAAAACACCAAAACTTTAAATGGCTTGTTCTCCCCTTAAACGTGCGAATTCGGCGTTTTTACGATTTAATTTCAAGGCTTGGTAGATCTTTAGCTTTGACCGTTCACTGTGCCCACAATTTCTATCCGATTGTCAAAATTTTGGTCTCATTTTGTAGCTGCCAGTCTATTTTTTACGACAAGTACAAATTTGTAATATTATTTACAAATACACTATTTTTAATGAAGGTTGAAATAGGGAAAAAAACACCAAAACTTTAAATGGCTTTTTCTCCCCTTAAACGTGCGAATTCGGCGTTTTTACGATTTAATTTCAAGGCTTGGTAGATCTCTAGCTTTGACCGTTCACTGTGCCCACAATTTCTATCCGATTGTCAAAATTTTGGTCTCATTTTGTAGCTGCCAGTCTATTCTTTACGACAAGTACAAATTTGTAATATTATTTAAAAATACACTATTTTTTATGAAGGTTGAAATAGGGAAAAAAACACCAAAACTTTAAATGGCTTTTTCTCCCCTTAAACGTGCAAATTTGGCGTTTTTACGATTTAATTTCAAGGCTTGGTAGATTTCTAGCTTTGACCGTTCACTGTGCCCACAATTTCTATCCGGTTGTCAAAATTTTGGTCTCATTTTGTAGCTGCCAGTCTATTCTTTACGACAAGTACAAATTTGTAATATTATTTACAAATACACTATTTTTTATGAAGGTTGAAATAGGGAGAAAAACACCAAAATTTTAAATGGCTTTTTCTCCCCTTAAACGTGCGAATTCGGCGTGTTTACGATTTGATTTCAAGGCTTGGTAGATCTCTAGGTTTGACCGTTCACTGTGCCCACAATTTCTATCCGATTGTCAAAATTTTGGTCTCATTTTGTAGCTGCCAGTCTATTCTTAACGACAAGTACAAATCTGTAATATTATTTACAAATACACTATTTTTTATGAAGGTTGAAATAGGGAAAAAAACATCATAACTTTAAATGGCTTTTTCTCCCCTTAAACGTGCGAATTCGGCGTTTTTACGATTTAATTTCAGGGCTTGGTAGATCTCTAGCTTTGACCGTTCACTGTGCCCACAATTTCTATCCGATTGTCAAAATGTTGGTCTCATTTTGTAGCTGCCAGTCTATTCTTCACGACAAGTACAAATTTGTAATATTATTTACCAATACACTATTTTTTATGAAGGTTGAAATAGGAAAAAAAAACGCCAAAACTTCAAATGGCTTTTTCTCCCCTTAAACGTGCGAATTCGGCGTTTTTACGATTTAATTTCAAGGCTTGGTAGATCTCTAGCTTTGACCGTTCACTGTGCCCACAATTTCTATCCAATTGTCAAAATTTGGTCTCATTTTGTAGCTGCCAGTCTATTCTTTACGACAAGTACAAATTTGTAATATAATTTCTAATTCACTATTTTTTATGAAGGTTGAAATAGGGAAAAAAACACCAAAACTTTAAATGGCTTTTTCTCCCCTTAAACGTTTGAATTCGGCGTTTTTACGATTTAATTTCAAGGCTTGGTAGATCTCTAGCTTTGACCGTTCACTGTGCCCACAATTTCTATCCGATTGTCAAAATTTTGGTCTCATTTTGTAGCTGCCAGTCTATTCTTTACGACAAGTACAAACTTGTAATATTATTTACGAATACACTATTTTTTATGGAGGTTGAAATAGGGAAAAAACACCAAAACTTTAAATGGCTTTTTCTCCCCTTAAACGTGCGAATTCGGCGTTTTTACGATTTTATTTCAAGGCTTGGTAGATCTCTAGCTTTGACCGTTCACTGTGCCCACAATTTCTATCCGATTGTCAAAATTTTGGTCGCATTTTGTAGCTGCCAGTCTATTCTTTACGACAAGTACAAATTTGTAATATTATTTACAAATACACAATTTTTTATGAAGGTTGAAATAGGGAAAAAAACACCAAAACTTTAAATGGCTTCTTCTCCCCTTAAACGTGCGAATTCGGCGTTTTTACGATTTAATTTCAAGGCTTGGTAGATCTCTAGCTTTGACCGTTCACTGTGCCCACAATTTCTATCCGATTGTCAAAATTTTGGTCTCATTTTGTAGCTGCCAGTCTATTCTTTACGACAAGTACAAATTTGTAATATTATTTACAAATACACAATTTTTTATGAAGGTTGAAATAGGGAAAAAAACACCAAAACTTTAAATGGCTTTTTCTCCCCTTAAACGTGCGAATTCGGCGTTTTTACGATTTAATTTCAAGGCTTGGTAGATCTCTAGCCTTGACCGTTCACTGTGCCCACAATTTCTATCCGATCGTCAAAATTTTGGTCTCATTTTGTAGCTGCCAGTCTATTCTTTACGACAAGTACAAATTTGTAATATTATTTACAAATACACTTTTTTTTATGAAGGTTGAAATAGGGAAAAAAACACCAAAACTTTAAATGGCTTTTTCTCCCCTTAAACGTGCGAATTCGGCGTTTTTACGATTTAATTTCAAGGCTTGGTAGATCTCTAGCTTTGACCGTTCACTGTGCCCACAATTTCTATCCGATTGTCAAAATTTTGGTCTCATTTTGTAGCTGCCAGTCTATTCTTTACGACAAGTACAAATTTGTAATATTATTTACAAATACACTATTTTTGATGAAGTTTGAAACAGGGAAAAAACACCAAAACTTTAAATGGCTTTTTCCCCCCTTAAACGTGTGAATTCGGCGTTTTTACGATTTAATTTCAAGGCTTGGTAGATCTCTAGCTTTGACCGTTCACTGTGCCCACAATTTCTATCTGATTGTCAAAATTTTGGTCTCATTTTGTAGCTGCCAGTCTATTCTTTACGACAAGTACAAATTTGTAATATTATTTACAAATACACTCTTTTTTTTTATGAAGGTTGAAATAGGGAAAAAACACCAAAACTTTAAATGGATTTTTCTCCCATTAAACATGCGAATTCGGCGTTTTTACGATTTAATTTCAAGGCTTGGTAGATCTCTAGTTTTGACCGTTCACTGTGCCCACAATTTCTATCCGATTGTCAAAATTTTGGTCTCATTTTGTAGCTGCCAGTCTATACTTTACGACAAGTACAAATTTGTAATATTATTTACAAATACACTTTTTTTTATGAAGGTTGAAATAGGGGCAAAAACACCAAAACTTTAAATGGCTTTTTCTCCCCTTAAACGTGTGAATTCGGCGTTTTTACGATTTAATTTCAAGGCTTGGTAGATCTCTAGCTTTGACCGTTCACTGTGCCCACAATTTCCATCCGATTGTCAAAATTTTGGTCTCATTTTGTAGCTGCCAGTCTATTCTTTACGACAAGTACAAATTTGTAATATTATTCACAAATACACTATTTTTTATGAAGGTTGAAATAGGGAGAAAAACACCAAAACTTTAAATGGCTTTTTCTCCCCTTAAACGTGCGAATTCGGCGTTTTTACGATTTAATTTCAAGGCTTGGTAGATCTCTAGCTTTGACCGTTCACTGTGCCCACAATTTCTATCCGATTGTCAAAATTTTGGTCTCATTTTGTAGCTGCCAGTCTATTCTTTGCGACAAGTACAAATTTGTAATATTATTTGCAAATACACTATTTTTTATGAAGGTTGATATAGGGAAAAAAACACCAAAACTTTAAATGGCTTTTTCTCCCCTTAAACGTGCGAATTCGGCGTTTCTACCATTTAATTTCAAGGCTTGGTAGGTCTCTAGCTTTGACTGGTCACTGTGCCCACAATTTCTATCCGATTGTCAAAATTTTGGTCTCATTTTGTAGCTGCCAGTCTATTCTTTACGACAAGTACAAATTTGGAATATTATTTACAAATACACTATTTGTTATGAAGGTTGAAATAGGGAAAAAACACCAAAACTTTAAATGGCTTTTTCTCCCCTTAAACGTGGGAAATCAGCGTTTTTACGATTTAATTTCAAGGCTTGGTAGATCTCTGGCTTTGACCGTTCACTGTGCCCACAATTTCTATCCAATTGTCAAAATTTTGGTCTCATTTTGTAGCTGCCAGTCTATTCTTTACGACAGGTACAAATTTGTAATATAATTTACAAATACACTATTTTTTATGAAGGTTGAAATAGGGAAAAAAACACCAAAACTTTAAATGGCTTTTTCTCCCCTTAAACGTGGGAATTCAGCGTTTTTACGATTTAATTTCAAGGCTTGGTAGATCTCTGGCTTTGACCGTTCACTGTGCCCACAATTTCTATCTAATTGTCAAAATTTTGGTCTCATTTTGTAGCTGCCAGTCTATTCTTTACGACAAGTACAAATTTGTAATATTATTTACAAATACACTATTTTTTATGAAGGTTGAAATAGGGAAAAAAACACCAAAACTTTAAATGGCTTTTTCTCCCCTTAAACGTGTGAACTCGGCGTTTTTACGATTTAATTTCAAGGCTTGGTAAATTTCTAGCTTTGACCGTTCACTGTGCCCACAATTTCTATCCGATTGTCAAAATTTTGGTCTCATTTTGTAGCTGCCAGTCTATTCTTTACGACAAGTACAAATTTGTGATATTATTTACAAATACACTATTTTTTATGAAGGTTGAAATAGGGAAAAAACACCAAAACTTTAAATTGCTTTTTCTCCCCTTAAACGTGCGAATTCAGCGTTTTTACGATTTAATTTCAAGGCTTGGTAGATCTCTAGCTTTGACCGTTCACTGTGCCAACAATTTCTATCCGATTGTCAAAATTTTGGTCTCATTTTGTAGCTGCCAGTCTATTCTTTACGACAAGTACAAATTTTTAATATTATTTACAAATACACTATTTTTGATGAAGGTTGAAATTGGGGAAAAAACACCAAAACTTTAAATGGCTTTTTCTCCCCTTAAACGTGCGAATTCGGCGTTTTTACGATTTAATTTCAAGGCTTGGTAGATTTCTAGCTTTGACCGTTCACTGTGCCCACAATTTCTATCCGATTGTCAAAATTTTGGTCTCATTTTGTAGCTGCCAGTCCATTTTTTACGACAAGTACAAATTTGTAATATTATTTACAAATACACTATTTTTTATGAAGGTTGAAATAGGGAAAAAAACACCAAAACTTTAAATGGCTTTTTCTCCCCCTTAAACGTGCAAATTCGGCGTTTTTACGATTCAATTTCAAGGCTTGGTAGATCTCTAGCTTTGACCGTTCACTGTGCCCACAATTTCTATCCGATTGTCAAAATTTTGGTCTCATTTTGTAGCTGCCAGTCTATTCTTTACGACAAGTTCAAATTTGGAATATTATTTACAAATACACTATTTTTTATGAAGGTTGAAATAGGGAAAAAAATACCAAAACTTTAAATGGCTTTTTCTCCCCTTAAACGTGCGAATTCGGCGTTTTTACGATTTAATTTCAAGGCTTGGTAGATCTCTAGCTTTGACCGTTCACTGTGCCCACAATTTCTATCCGATTGTCAAAATTTTGGTCTCATTTTGTAGCTGCCAGTCTATTCTTTACGACAAGTACAAATTTGTAATATTATTTACAAATACACTATTTTTGATGAAGGTTGAAATAGGGAAAAAAACACAAAAACTTTAAATGGCTTTTTCTCCCCTTAAACGTGCAAATTCGGCGTTTTTACGATTTAATTTCAAGGCTTGGTAGATCTCTAGCTTTGACCGTTCACTGTGCTTAAAATTTCTATCTGATTGTCAAAATTTTGGTCTCATTTTGTAGCTGCCAGTCTATTTTTTACGACAAGTACAAATTTGTAATATTATTTACAAATACACTATTTTTTATGAAGGTTGAAATAGGGAAAAAAACACCAAAACTTTAAATGGCTTTTTCTCCCCTTAAACGTGCAAATTCGGCGTTTTTACGATTCAATTTCAAGGCTTGGTAGATCTCTAGCTTTGACCGTTCACTGTGCCCACAATTTCTATCCGATTGTCAAAATTTTGGTCTCATTTTGTAGCTGCCAGTCTATTCTTTACGACAAGTTCAAATTTGGAATATTATTTACCAATACACTATTTTTATGAAGGTTGAAATAGGGAAAAAAACACAAAAACTTTAAATGGCTTTTTCTCCCCTTAAACGTGCGAATTCGGCGTTTTTACGATTTAATTTCAAGGCTTGGTAGATCTCTAGCTTTGACCGTTCACTGTGCCCACAATTTCTATCCGATTGTCAAAATTTTGGTCTCATTTTGTAGCTGCCAGTGTATTCTTTACGACAAGTACAAATTTGTAATATTATTTACAAATACACTATTTTTTATGAAGGTTGAAATAGGGAAAAAAACACCAAAACTTTAAATGGCTTTTTCTCCCCTTAAACGTGCAAATTCGGCGTTTTTACGATTCAATTTCAAGGCTTGGTAGATCTCTAGCTTTGACCGTTCACTGTGCCCACAATTTCTATCCGATTGTCAAAATTTTGGTCTCATTTTGTAGCTGCCAGTCTATTCTTTACGACAAGTTCAAATTTGGAATATTATTTACCAGTACACTATTTTTTATGAAGGTTGAAATAGGGAAAAAAACACCAAAACTTTAAATGGCTTTTTCTCCCCTTAAACGTGCGAATTCGGCGTTTTTACGATTTAATTTCAAGGCTTGGTAGATCTCTAGCTTTGACCGTTCACTGTGCCCACAATTTCTATCCGATTGTCAAAATTTTGGTCTCATTTTGTAGCTGCCAGTCTATTCTTTACGACAAGTTCAAATTTGTAATATTATTTACAAATACACTATTTTTTATGAAGGTTGAAATAGGGAAAAAAACACCAAAACTTTAAATGGCTTTTTCTCCCCTTAAACGTGCGAATTCGGCGTTTTTACGATTTAATTTCAAGGCTTGGTAGATCTCTAGCTTTGACCGTTCACTGTGCTTACAATTTCTATCTGATTGTCAAAATTTTGGTCTCATTTTGTAGCTGCCAGTCTATTCTTTACGACAAGTACAAATTTGTAATATTATTTACAAATACACTATTTTTTATTAAGGTTGAAATAGGGAAAAAAACACCAAATCTTTAAATGGCTTTTTCTCCCCTTAAACGTGCGAATTCGGCATTTTTACGATTTAATTTCAAGGCTTGGTAGATCTCTAGCTTTGACCGTTTACTGTGCCCACAATTTCTATCCGATTGTCAAAATTCTGGTCTCATTTTGTAGCTGCCAGTCTATTCTTTACGACAAGTACAAATTTGTAATATTATTTACAAATACAATATTTTTTATGAAGGTTGTAATAGGGAAAAAACACCACAACTTTAAATGGCTTTTTCTCCCCTTAAACGTGCGAATTCGGCGTTTTTACGATTTAATTTCAAGGCTTGGTAGATCTCTAGCTTTGACCGTTCACTGTGCCCACAATTTCAATCCGATTGCCAAAATTTTTGTCTCATTTTGTAGCTGCCAGTCTATTCTTTACGACAAGTACAAATTTGTAATATGATTTACAAATACACTATTTTTTATGAAGGTTGAAATAGGGAAAAAAACACCAAAACTTTAAATGGCTTTTTCTCCCCTTAAACGTGCGAATTCGGCGTTTTTACGATTTAATTTCAAGGCTTCGTAGATCTCTCGCTTTGACCGTTCACTGTGCCCACAATTTCTATCCGATTGTCAAAATTCTGGTCTCATTTTGTAGCTGCCAGTCTATTCTTTACGACAAGTACAAATTTGGAATATTATTTACAAATACAATATTTTTTATGAAGGTTGTAATAGGGAAAAAACACCACAACTTTAAATGGCTTTTTCTCCCCCTTAAACGTGCGAATTTGGCGTTTTTACGATTTAATTTCAAGGCTAGATCTCTAGCTTTGACCGTTCACTGTGCCCACAATTTCTATCCGATTGTCAAAATTTTGGTCTCATTTTGTAGCTGCCAGTCTATTCTTTACGACAAATACAAACTTGTCATATTATTTACAAATACACTATTTTTGATGAAGGTTTAAATAGGGAAAAAACACCAAAACTTTAAATGGCTTTTTCCCCCCTTAAACATGTGAATTCGGCGTTTTTACGATTTAATTTCAAGGATTGGTAGATCTCTAGCTTTGACCTTTCACTGTGCCCACAATTTCTATCTGATTGTCAAAATTTTGGTCTCATTTTGTAGCTGCCAGTCTATTCTTTGCGACAAATTCAAATTTGTGATATTATTTACAAATACACTATTTTTTATGAAGGTTGAAATAGGGAAAAAACACCAAAACTTTAAATGGCTTTTTCTCCCCTTAAACGCGCGAATTCGGCGTTTTTACGATTTAATTTCAAGGCTTGGTAGATCTCTAGCTTTGACCGTTCACTGTGCCCACAATTTCAATCCGATTGCCAAAATTTTTGTCTCATTTTGTAGCTGCCAGTCTATTCTTTACGACAAGTACAAATTTGTAATATTATTTACAAATACACTATTTTTTATGAAGGTTGAAATAGGGAAAAAACACCAAAACTTTAAATGGCTTTTTCTCCCCTTAAACGTGCAAATTCGGCGTTTTTACGATTCAATTTCAAGGCTTGGTAGATCTCTAGCTTTGACCGTTCACTGTGCCCACAATTTCTATCCGATTGTCAAAATTTTGGTCTCATTTTGTAGCTGCCAGTCTATTCTTTACGACAAGTTCAAATTTGGAATATTATTTACCAGTACACTATTTTTTATGAAGGTTGAAATAGGGAAAAAAACACCAAAACTTTAAATGGCTTTTTCTCCCCTTAAACGTGCGAATTCGGCGTTTTTACGATTTAATTTCAAGGCTTGGTAGATCTCTAGCTTTGACCGTTCACTGTGCCCACAATTTCTATCCGATTGTCAAAATTTTGGTCTCATTTTGTAGCTGCCAGTCTATTCTTTACGACAAGTTCAAATTTGTAATATTATTTACAAATACACTATTTTTTATGAAGGTTGAAATAGGGAAAAAAACACCAAAACTTTAAATGGCTTTTTCTCCCCTTAAACGTGCGAATTCGGCGTTTTTACGATTTAATTTCAAGGCTTGGTAGATCTCTAGCTTTGACCGTTCACTGTGCTTACAATTTCTATCTGATTGTCAAAATTTTGGTCTCATTTTGTAGCTGCCAGTCTATTCTTTACGACAAGTACAAATTTGTAATATTATTTACAAATACACTATTTTTTATGAAGGTTGAAATAGGGAAAAGAACAATAAAACTTTAAATGGCTTTTTCTCCCCTTAAACGTGCGAATTCGGCGTTTTTACGATTTAATTTCAAGGCTTGGTAGATCTCTAGCTTTGACCGTTTACTGTGCCCACAATTTCTATCCGATTGTCAAAATTCTGGTCTCATTTTGTAGCTGCCAGTCTATTCTTTACGACAAGTACAAATTTGTAATATTATTTACAAATACAATATTTTTTATGAAGGTTGTAATAGGGAAAAAACACCACAACTTTAAATGGCTTTTTCTCCCCTTAAACGTGCGAATTCGGCGTTTTTACGATTTAATTTCAAGGCTTGGTAGATCTCTAGCTTTGACCGTTCACTGTGCCCACAATTTCAATCCGATTGCCAAAATTTTTGTCTCATTTTGTAGCTGCTAGTCTATTCTTTACGACAAGTACAAATTTGTAATATGATTTACAAATACACTATTTTTTATGAAGGTTGAAATAGGGAAAAAAACACCAAAACTTTAAATGGCTTTTTCTCCCCTTAAACGTGCGAATTCGGCGTTTTTACGATTTAATTTCAAGGCTTCGTAGATCTCTCGCTTTGACCGTTCACTGTGCCCACAATTTCTATCCGATTGTCAAAATTCTGGTCTCATTTTGTAGCTGCCAGTCTATTCTTTACGACAAGTACAAATTTGGAATATTATTTACAAATACAATATTTTTTATGAAGGTTGTAATAGGGAAAAAACACCACAACTTTAAATGGCTTTTTCTCCCCCTTAAACGTGCGAATTCGGCGTTTTTACGATTTAATTTCAAGGCTAGATCTCTAGCTTTGACCGTTCACTGTGCCCACAATTTCTATCCGATTGTCAAAATTTTGGTCTCATTTTGTAGCTGCCAGTCTATTCTTTACGACAAATACAAACTTGTCATATTATTTACAAATACACTATTTTTGATGAAGGTTTAAATAGGGAAAAAACACCAAAACTTTAAATGGCTTTTTCCCCCCTTAAACATGTGAATTCGGCGTTTTTACGATTTAATTTCAAGGATTGGTAGATCTCTAGCTTTGACCTTTCACTGTGCCCACAATTTCTATCTGATTGTCAAAATTTTGGTCTCATTTTGTAGCTGCCAGTCTATTCTTTGCGACAAATTCAAATTTGTGATATTATTTACAAATACACTATTTTTTATGAAGGTTGAAATAGGGAAAAAACACCAAAACTTTAAATGGCTTTTTCTCCCCTTAAACGCGCGAATTCGGCGTTTTTACGATTTAATTTCAAGGCTTGGTAGATCTCTAGCTTTGACCGTTCACTGTGCCCACAATTTCAATCCGATTGCCAAAATTTTTGTCTCATTTTGTAGCTGCCAGTCTATTCTTTACGACAAGTACAAATTTGTAATATTATTTACAAATACACTATTTTTTATGAAGGTTGAAATAGGGAAAAAACACCAAAACTTTAAATGGCTTTTTCTCCCCTTAAACGTGTGAATTCGGCGTTTTTACGTTTTAATTTCAAGGCTTGGTAGATCTCTAGCTTTGACCGTTCACTGTGCCCACAATTTCTATCCGATTGTCAAAATTTTGGTCTCATTTTGTAGCTGCCAGTCTATTCTTTACGACAAGTACAAATTTGTAATATTATTTATAAATACACTATTTTTTATGAAGGTTGAAATAGGGAGAAAAACACCAAAACTTTAAATGGCTTTTTCTCCCCTTAAACGTGCGAATTCGGCGTTTTTACGATTTAATTTCACGGCTTGGTAGATCTCTAGCTTTGACCGTTCACTGTGCCCACAATTTCTATCCGATTGTCAAAATTTTGGTCTCATTTTGTAGCTGCCAGTCTATTCTTTGCGACAAGTACAAATTTGTAATATTATTTACAAATACACTATTTTTTATGAAGGTTGAAATAGGGAAAAAAACACCAAAACTTTAAATGGCTTTTTCTCCCCTTAAACGTGCGAATTCGGCGTTTTTACGATTTAATTTCAAGGCCTGGTAGATCTCTAGCTTTGACCGTTCACTGTGCCCACAATTTCTATCCGATTGTCAAAATTTTGGTCTCATTTTGTAGCTGCCAGTCTTTTCTTTACGACAAAAACAAATTTGTAATATTATTTACAAATACACTATTTTTTATGAAGGTTGAAATAGGAAAAAAAACACCAAAACTTTAAATGGCTTTTTCTCTCCTTAAACGTGCGAATTCGGCGTTTTTACGATTTAATTTCAAGGCTTGGTAGATCTCTAGCTTTGACCGTTCACTGTGCCCACAATTTCTATCCGATTGTCAAAATTTTGGTCTCATTTTGTAGCTGCCAGTCTATTCTTTACGACAAGTACAAATTTGTAATATTATTTACAAATACACTATTTTTTATGAAGGTTGAAATAGGGAAAAAAACACCAAAACTTTAAATGGCTTTTTCTCCCCTTAAACGTGCAAATTCGGCGTATTTACGATTTAATTTCAAGGCTTGGTAGATCTCTAGCTTTGACCGTTCACTGTGCCCACAATTTCTATCCGATTGTCAAAATTTTGGTCTCATTTTGTAGCTGCCAGTCTATTCTTTACGACAGGTACAAATTTGTAATATTATTTACAAATACACTATTTTTGATGAAGGTTGAAATAGGGAAAAAAACACCAAAACTTTATATCGCTTTTTCTCCCCTTAAACGTGCAAATTCGGCGTTTTTACGATTTAATTTCAAGGCTTGGTAGATCTCTAGCTTTGACCGTTCACTGTGCCCACAATTTCTATCCGATTGTCAAAATTTTGGTCTCATTTTGTAGCTGCCAGTCTATTCTTTACGACAAGTACAAATTTGTAATATTATTTACAAATACACTATTTTTTATGAAGGTTGAAATAGGGAGAAAACACCAAAACTTTAAATGGCTTTTTCTCCCCTCAAACGTGCGAATTCAGCGTTTTTACGATTTAATTTCAAGGCTTGGTAAATCTCTGGCTTTGACCGTTCACTGTGCCCACAATTTCTATCCAATTGTCAAAATTTTGGTCTCATTTTGTAGCTGCCAGTCTATTCTTTACGACAAGGACAAATTTGTAATATTATTTACAAATACACTTTTTTTTATGAAGGTTGAAATAGGGGAAAAAACACCAAAACTTTATATGGCTTTTTCTCCCCTTAAACGTGTGAAGTCGGCGTTTTTACGATTTAATTTCAAGGTTTGGTAAATCTCTAGCTTTGACCGTTCACTGTGCCCACAATTTCTATCCGATTGTCAAAATTTTGGTCTCATTTTGTAGCTGCCAGTCTATTCTTCACGACAAGTACAAATTTGGAATATTATTTACCAATACACTATTTTTTATGAAGGTTGAAATAGGGAAAAAAACACCAAAACTTTAAATGGCTTTTTCTCCCCTTAAACGTGCAAATTCGGCGTTTTTACGATTTAATTTCAAGGCTTGGTAGATCTCTAGCTTTGACCGTTCACTGTGCCCACAATTTCTATCCGATTGTCAAAATGTTGGTCTCATTTTGTAGCTGCCAGTCTATTCTTTACGACAAGTACAAATTTGTAATATTATTTACAAATACACTATTTTTGATGAAGGTTGAATTAGGGAAAAAAACACCAAAACTTTAAATGGCTTTTTCTCCCCTTAAACGTGCGAATTCGGCGTTTTTTACGATTTAATTTCAAGGCTTGGTAGATCTCTAGCTTTGACCATTCACTGTGCCCACAATTTCTATCTGATTGTCAAAATTTTGGTCTCATTTTATAGCTGCCAGTCTATTCTTTACGACAAGTACAAATTTGTAATATTATTTACAAATACACTATTTTTTATGAAGGTTGAAATAGGGAAAAAACACCAAAACTTTAAATGGCTTTTTCTCCACTTAAACGTGCGGATTCGGCGTTTTTACGATTTAATTTCAAGGCTTGGTAGATCTCTAGCTTTGGCCGTTCACTGTGCCCACAATTTCTATCCGATTGTCAAAATTTTGGTCTCATTTTGTAGCTGCCAGTCTATTCTTTACGCCAAGTACAAATTTGTAATATTATTTACAAATACACTATTTTTTATGAAGGTTGAAATAGGGAAAAAAACACCAAAACTTTAAATGGCTTTTTCTTCCCTTAAACGTGCGAATTCGGCGTTTTTACGATTTAATTTCAAGGCTTGGTAGATCTCGAGCTTTGACCGTTCACTGTGCCCACAATTTCTATCTGATTGTCAAAATTTTGGTCTCATTTTGTAGCTGCCAGTCTATTCTTTACGACAAGTACAAATTTGTAATATTATTTACAAATACACTATTTTTTATGAAGGTTGAAGTAGGGAAAAAACACCAAAACTTTAAATGGCTTTTTCTCCACTTAAACGTGTGAAGTCGGCGTTTTTACGATTTAATTTCAAGGTTTGGTAAATCTCTAGCTTTGACCGTTCACTGTGCCCACAATTTCTATCCGATTGTCAAAATTTTGGTCTCATTTTGTAGCTGCCAGTCTATTCTTCACGATAAGTTCAATTTGGAATATTATTTACAAATACACTATTTTTTATGAAGGTTGAAATAGGGAAAAAAACACCAAAACTTTAAATGGCTTTTTCTCCCCTTAAACGTGCGAATTCGGCGTTTTTACGATTTAATTTCAAGGCTTGGTAGATCTCTAGCTTTGACCGTTCACTGTGCCCACAATTTCTATCCGATTGTCAAAATGTTGGTCTCATTTTGTAGCTGCCAGTCTATTCTTTACGACAAGTACAAATTTGTAATATTATTTACAAATACACTATTTTTGATGAAGGTTGAATTAGGGAAAAAAACACCAAAACTTTAAATGGCTTTTTCTCCCCTTAAACGTGCGAATTCGGCGTTTTTTACGATTTAATTTCAAAGCTTGGTACATCTCTAGGTTTGACCGTTCACTGTGCCCACAATTTTTATCTGATTGTCAAAATTTTGGTCTCATTTTGTAGCTGCCAGTCTATTCTTTACGACAGGTACAAATTTGTAATATTATTTACAAATACACTATTTTTTATGAAGTTTGAAATAGGGAAAAGAACAATAAAACTTTAGATGGCTTTTTCTCCCCTTAAACGTGCGAATTCGGCGTTTTTACGATTTAATTTCAAGGCTTGGTAGATCTCTAGCTTTGACCGTTCACTGTGCCCACAATTTCTATCCGATTGTCAAAATTTTGGTCTCATTTTGTAGCTGCCAGTCTATTCTTTACGACAAGTACAAATTTGTAATATTATTTACAAATACACTATTTTTTATGAAGGTTGAAATACTGGAAAGAACACCAAAATTTTAAATGGCTTTTTCTCCCCTTAAACGTGCGAATTCGGCATTTTTACGATTTAATTTCAAGGCTTGGTAGATCTCTAGCTTTGACCGTTCACTGTGCCCACAATTTCTATCCGATTGTCAAAATGTTGGTCTCATTTTGTAGCTGCCAGTCTATTCTTTACGACAAGTACAAATTTGTAATATTATTTACAAATACACTTTTTTTTATGAAGGTTGAAATAGGGAAAAAAACACCAAAACTTTAAATGGCTTTTTCTCCCCTTAAACGTGCGAATTCGGCGTTTTTACGATTTAATTTCAAGGCTTGGTAGATCTCTAGCTTTGACCGTTCACTGTGCCCACAATTTCTATCCGATTGTCAAAATGTTGGTCTCATTTTGTAGCTGCCAGTCTATTCTTTACGACAAGTACAAATTTGTAATATTATTTACAAATACACTTTTTTTGATGAAGGTTGAATTAGGGAAAAAAACACCAAAACTTTAAATGGCTTTTTCTCCCCTTAAACGTGCGAATTCGGCGTTTTTTACGATTTAATTTCAAGGCTTGGTAGATCTCTAGCTTTGACCGTTCACTGTGCCCACAATTTCTATCTGATTGTCAAAATTTTGGTCTCATTTTGTAGCTGCCAGTCTATTCTTTACGACAGGTACAAATTTGTAATATTATTTACACATACACTATTTTTTATGAAGTTTGAAATAGGGAAAAGAACAATAAAATTTTAAATGGCTTTTTCTCCCCTTAAACGTGCGAATTCGGCGTTTTTACGATTTAATTTCAAGGCTTGGTAGATCTCTAGCTTTGACCGTTCACTGTGCCC
Source organism: Odontomyia ornata (assembly GCA_963969285.1). Classification (NCBI taxonomy): domain Eukaryota; kingdom Metazoa; phylum Arthropoda; class Insecta; order Diptera; family Stratiomyidae; genus Odontomyia; species Odontomyia ornata. Next base: position 22,058,665 of record OZ017743.1, read on the forward strand.
ACAATTTCTATCCGATTGTCAAAATTTTGGTCTCATTTTGTAGCTGCCAGTCTATTCTTTACGAAAAGTATAAATTTGTAATATGATTTACAAAAACACTATTTTTTATGAAGGTTGAAATAGGGAAAAAAACACCAAAACTTTAAATGGCTTTTTCTCCCCTTAAACGTGTGAATTCGGCGTTTTTACGATTTAATTTCAAGGCTTGGTAGATCTCTAGCTTTGACCGTTCACTGTGCCCACAATTTCTATCCGATTGTCAAAATTTTGGTCTCATTTTGTAGCTGCCAGTCTATTCTTTACGACAAGTACAAATTTGTAATATTATTTACAAATACACTATTTTTTATGAAGGTTGAAATAGGGAAAAAAACACCAAAACTTTAAATGGCTTTTTCTCCCCTTAAACGTGCGAATTCGGCGTTTTTACGATTTAATTTCAAGGCTTGGTAGATCTCTAGCTTTGACCGTTCACTGTGCCCACAATTTCTATCCGATCGTCAAAATTTTGGTCTAATTTTGTAGCTGCCAGTCTATTCTTTACGACAAGTGTAAGCCTGTAGTATAACTTACAAATACATCATTTTTTATGAAGGTTGAAATAGGGGAAAAAACACCAAAACTTTAAATGGCTTTTTCTCCCCTTAAACGTGCGAATTCGGCGTTTTTACGATTTAATTTCAAGGTTTGGTAGATCTCTAGCTTTGACCGTTCACTGTGCCCACAATTTCTATCCGATTGTCAAAATTTTGGTCTCATTTCGTGGCTGCCAGTCTATTCTTTACGACAACAGCAAATTTGTAATATTATTTACAAATACACTATTTTTTATGAAGGTTGAAATAGGGAAAAAAACACCAAAACTTTAAATGGCTTTTTCTCCCCTTAAACGTGCGAATTCGGCGTTTTTACGATTTAATTTCAAGGCTTGGTAGATCTCTAGCTTTGACCGTTCACTGTGCCCACAATTTCTATCCGATTGTCAAAATTTTGGTCTCATTTTGTAGCTGCCAGTCTATTCTTTACGACAAGTACAAATTTGTAATATTATTTATAAATACACTATTTTTTATGAAGGTTGAAATAGGGAAAAAAACACCAAAACTTTAAATGGCTTTTTCTCCCCTTAAACGTGCGAATTCGGCGTTTTTACGATTTAATTTCAAGGCTTGGTAGATCTCTAGCTTTGACCGTTCACTGTGCCCACAATTTCTATCTGATTGTCAAAATTTTGGTCTCATTTGTAGCTGCCAGTCTATTCTTTACGTCAAGTACAAATTTGTAATATTATTTACAAATACACTATTTTTTATGAAGGTTGAAATAGGGGAAAAAACACCAAAACTTTAAATGGCTTTTTCTCGCCTTAAACGTGCGAATTCGGCGTTTTTACGATTTAATTTCAAGGCTTGGTAGATCTCTAGCTTTGGCCGTTCACTGTGCCCACAATTTCTATCCGATTGTCAAAATTTTGGTCTCATTTTGTAGCTGCCAGTCTATTCTTTACGACAAGTACAAATTTGTAATATTATTTACAAATACACTATTTTTTATGAAGGTTGAAATAGGGAAAAAAAACACCAAAACTTTAAATGGCTTTTTCTCCCCTTAAACGATTTAATTTCAAGGCTTGGTAGATCTTTAGCTTTGACCGTTCACTGTGCCCACAATTTCTATCTGATTGTCAAAATTTTGGTCTCATTTTGTAGCTGCCAGTCTATTCTTTACGACAAGTACAAATTTGTAATATTATTTACAAATACACTATTTTTTATTAAGGTTGAAATAGGGAAAAAACACCAAAACTTTAAATGGCTTTTTCTCCACTTAAACGTGTGAAGTCGGCGTTTTTACGATTTAATTTCAAGGTTTGGTAAATCTCTAGCTTTGACCGTTCACTGTGCCCACAATTTCTATCCGATTGTCAAAATTTTGGTCTCATTTTGTAGCTGCCAGTCTATTCTTCACGACAAGTTCAAATTTGGAATATTATTTACCAATACACTATTTTTTATGAAGGTTGAAATAGGGAAAAAAACACCAAAACTTTAAATGGCTTTTTCTCCCCTTAAACGTGCGAATTCGGCGTTTTTACGATTCAATTTCAAGGCTTGGTAGATCTCTAGCTTTGACCGTTCACTGTGCCCACAATTTCTATCGAATTGTCAAAATTTTGGTCTCATTTTGTAGCTGCCAGTCTATTCTTTACGACAAGTACAAATTTGTAATATTATTTACAAATACACTATTTTTGATGAAGGTTGAATTAGGGAAAAAAACACCAAAACTTTAAATGGCTTTTTCTCCCCTTAAACGTGCAAATTCGGTGTTTTTTACGATTTAATTTCAAGGCTTGGTAGATCTCTAGCTTTGACCGTTCACTGTGCCCACAATTTCTATCTGATTGTCAAAATTTTGGTCTCATTTTGTAGCTGCCAGTCTATTCTTTACGACAAGTACAAATTTGTAATATTATTTACAAATACACTATTTTTTATGAAGTTTGAAATAGGGAAAAGAACACCAAAACTTTAAATGGCTTTTTCTCCCCTTAAACGTGCGAATTCGGCGTTTTTACGATTTAATTTCAAGGCTTGGTAGATCTCTAGCTTTGACCGTTCACTGTGCCCACAATTTCTATCCGATTGTCAAAATTTTGGTCTCATTTTGTAGCTGCCAGTCTATTCTTTACGAATAGTATAAATTTGTAATATGATTTACAAATACACTATTATTTATGAAGGTTGAAATAGGGAAAAAAACACCAAAATTTAAATGGCTTTTTCTCCCCTTAAACGTGTGAATTCGGCGTTTTTACGATTTAATTTCAAGGCTTGGTAGATCTCTAGCTTTGACCGTTCACTGTGCCCACAATTTCTATCCGATTGTCAAAATTTTGGTCTCATTTTGTAGCTGCCAGTCTATTCTTTACGACAAGTACAAATTTGTAATATTATTTACAAATACACTATTTTTTATGAAGGTTGAAATAGCGAAAAAAACAACAAAACTTTAAATGGCTTTTTCTCCCCTTAAACGTACGAATTTGGCGTTTTTACGATTTAATTTCAAGACTTGGTAGATCTCTAGCTTTGACCGTTCACTGTGCCCACAATTTCTATCCGATTGTCAAAATTTTGGTCTCATTTTGTAGCTGCCAGTCAATTCTTAACGACAAGTACAAATTTGTAATATTATTTACAAATACACTATTTTTTATGAAGGTTGAAATAGGGAAAAAAACACCAAAACTTTAAATGGCTTTTTCTCCCCTTAAACGTGCGAATTCGGCGTTCTTACGATTTAATTTCAAGGCTTGGTAGATCTCTAGCTCTGACCGTTCACTGTGCCCACAATTTCTATCCGATCGTCAAAATTTTGGTCTCATTTTGTAGCTGCCAGTCTATTCTTTACGACAAGTATAAATCTGTAGTATAACTTACAAATACACTATTTTTTATGAAGGTTGAAATAGGGAAAAAAACACCAAAACTTTAAATGGCTTTTTCTCCCCTTAAACGTGCGAATTCGGCGTTTTTACGATTTAATTTCAAGGCTTGGTAGATCACTATCCTTGACCGTTCACTGTGCCCACAATTTCTATCCGATTGTCAAAATTTTGGTCTCATTTTGTGGCTGCCAGTCTATTCCTTACGACAACAGCAAATTTGTAATATTATTTACAAATACACTATTTTTTATGAAGGTTGAAATAGGGAAAAAAACACCAAAACTTTTAAGGGCTTTTTCTCCCCTTAAACGTGCGAATTCGGCGTTTTTACGATTTAATTTCAAGGCTTGGTAGATCTCTAGCTTTGACCGTTCACTGTGCCCACAATTTCTATCTGATTGTCAAAATTTTGGTCTCATTTTGTAGCTGCCAGTCTATTCTTTACGACCAGTACAAATTTGTAATATTATTTACAAATATACTATTTTTTATGAAGGTTGAAATAGGGAAAAAAACATCAAAACTTTAAATGGCTTTTTCTCCCCTTAAACGTGCGAATTCGGCGTTTTTACGATTTAATTTCAAGGCTTGGTAGATCTCTAGCTTTGACCGTTCACTGTGCCCACAATTTCTATCTGATTGTCAAAATTTTGGTCTCATTTTGTAGCTGCCAGTCTATTCTTTACGACAAGTACAAATTTGTAATATTATTTACAAATACACTATTTTTTATGAAGGTTGAAATAGGGAAAAAAACACCAAAACTTTAAATGGCTTTTTCTCCCCTTAAACGTGCGAATTCGGCGTTTTTACGATTTAATTTCAAGGCTTGGTAGATCTCTAGCTTTGACCGTTCACTGTGCCCACAATTTCTATCTGATTGTCAAAATTTTGGTCTCATTTTGTAGCTGCCAGTCTATTCTTTACGACAAGTACAAATTTGTAATATTATTTACAAATACAATATTTTTTATGAAGGTTGAAATAGGGATAAAACACCAAAACTTTAAATGGCTTTTTCTCCCCTTAAACGTGCGAATTCGGCGTTTTTACGATTTAATTTCAAGGCTTGGTAGATCTCTAGCTTTGACCGTTCCTTGTGCCCACAATTTCTATCCGATTGTCCAATCTTTGGTCTCATTTTGTAGCTGCCAGTCTATTCTTTACGACAAGTACAAATTTGTAATATTTTTTACAAATACACTATTTTTTATGAAGGTTGAAATAGGGAAAAAAAACACCAAAACTTTAAATGGCTTTTTCTCCCCTTAAACGTGCGAATTCGGCGTTTTTGCGATTTAATTTCAAGGCTTGGTAGATCTCTAGCTTTGACCGTTCACTGTGCCCACAATTTCTATCCGATTGTCAAAATTTTGGTCTCATTTTGTAGCTGCCAGTCTATTCTTAACGACAAATACAAATTTGTAATATAATTTACAAATACACTATTTTTTATGAAGGTTGAAATAGGGAAAAAAACACCAAAATTTTATATGGCTTTTTCGCCCCTCAAACGTGCGAGTTCGGCGTTTTTACGATTTAATTTCAAGGCTTGGTAGATCTCTAGCTTTGACCGTTCACTGTGCCCACAATTTCTATCCGATTGTCAAAATTTTGGTCTCATTTTGTAGCTGCCAGTCAATTCTTTACGACAAGTACAAATTTGTAATATTATTTACAAATACACTATATTTTATGAAGGTTGAAATAGGGAAAAAAACACCAAAACTTTAAATGTCTTTTTCTCCCCTTAAACGTGCGAATTCGGCGTTTTTACGATTTAATTTCAAGGCTTGGTAGATCTCTAGTTTTGACCGTTCACTGTGCCCACAATTCCTATCCGATCGTCAAAATTTTGGTCTCATTTTGTAGCTGCCAGTCTATTCTTTACGACAAGTACAAATTTGTAATATTATTTACAAATACAATATTTTTTATGAAGGTTGAAATAGGGATAAAACACCAAAACTTTAAATGGCTTTTTCTCCCCTTAAACGTGCGAATCCGGCGTTTTTACGATTTAATTTCAAGGCTTGGTAGATCTCTAGCTTTGACCGTTCACTGTGCCCACAATTTCTATCCGATTGTCAAAATTTTGGTCTCATTTTGTAGCTGCCAGTCTATTCTTTACGACAAGTACAAATTTGTAATATTTTTTACAAATACACTATATTTTTATTTTATGACGGTTGAAATAGGGAAAAAAAACACCAAAATTTTAAATGGCTTTTTCTCCCCTTAAACGTGCGAATTCGGCGTTTTTGCGATTTAATTTCAAGGCTTGGTAGATCTCTAGCTTTGACCGTTCACTGTGCCCACAATTTCTATCCGATTGTCAAAATTTTGGTCTCATTTTGTAGCTGCCAGTCTATTCTTAACGACAAATACAAATTTGTAGTATAATTTACAAATACACTATTTTTTATGAAGGTTGAAATAGGGAAAAAAACACCAAAACTTTATATGGCTTTTTCGCCCCTCAAACGTGCGAGTTCGGCGTTTTTACGATTTAATTTCAAGGCTTGGTAGATCTCTAGCTTTGACCGTTCACTGTGCCCACAATTTCTATCCGATTGTCAAAATTTTGGTCTCATTTTGTAGCTGCCAGTCAATTCTTTACGACAAGTACAAATTTGTAATATTATTTACAAATACATTTTTTTTTTATGAAGGTTGAAATAGGGAAAAAAACACCAAAACTTTAAATGGCTTTTTCTCCCCTTAAACGTGCGAATTCGGCGTTTTTACGATTTAATTTCAAGGCTTGGTAGATCTCTAGCTTTGACTGTTCACTGTGCCCACAATTTCTATCCGATCGTCAAAATTTTGGTCTCATTTTGTAGCTGCCAGTCTATTCTTTACGACAAGTACAAATTTGTAATATTATTTATAAATACACTATTTTTATGAAGGTTGAAATAGGGAAAAAAACACCAAAACTTTAAATGGCTTTTTCTCCCCTTAAACGTGCGAATTCGGCGTTTTTACGATTTAATTTCAAGGCTTGGTAGATCTCTAGCTTTGACTGTTCACTGTGCCCACAATTTCTATCCGATTGTCAAAATTTTGGTCTCATTTTGTAGCTGCCAGTCTTTTCTTAACAACAGGTACAAATTTGTAATATTATTTACAAGTACACTTTATTTTATGAAGGTTGAAATAGGGAAAAAACACCAAAACTTTAAGTGGCTTTTTCTCCCCTTAAACGTGCGAATTCGGCGTTTTTACGATTTAATTTCAAGGCTTGGTAGATCTCTAGCTTTGACCGTTCACTGTGCCCACAATTTCTATCCGATTGTCAAAATTTTGGTCTCATTTTGTAGCTGCCAGTCTATTCTTTACGACAAGTACAAATTTGGAATATTATTTACAAATACACTATTTTTTATGAAGGTTGAAATAGGGAAAAAAACACCAAAACTTTAAATGGCTTTTTCTCCCCTTAAACGTGCGAATTCGGCGTTTTTACGATTTAATTTCAAGGCTTGGTAGATCTCTAGCTTTGACCGTTCACTGTGCCCACAATTTTTATCTGATTGTCGAAATTTTGGTCTCATTTTGTAGCTGCCAGTCTATTCTTTACGACAAGTACAAATTTGTAATATTATTTACAAATACACTATTTTTTATGAAGGTTGAAATAGGGGAAAAAAACACCAAAACTTTAAATGGCTTTTTCCCCCCTTAAGCGTGCGAATTCGGCGTTTTTACGATTTAATTTCAAGGCTTGGTAGATCTCTAGCTTTGAACGTTCACTGTGCCCACAATTTCTATCCAATTGTCAAAATTTTGGTCTCATTTTGTAGCTGCCAGTCTATTCTTTACGACAAGTACAAATTTGTAATATTATTTACAAATACACTATTTTTTATGAAGGTTGAAATAGGGAAAAAAACACCAAAACTTTAAATGGCTTTTTCTCCCCTTAAACGTGCGAATTCGGCGTTTTCACGATTTAATTTCAAGGCTTGGTAGATCTCTAGCTTTGACCGTTCACTGTGCCCACAATTTCTATCCGATTGTCAAAATTTTGGTCTCATTTTGTAGCTGCCAGTCTATTCTTTACGACAAGTGCAAATTCACAATATTATTTACAAATACACTATTTTTTATGAAGGTTGAAATAGGGAAAAAACACCAAAACTTTAAATGGCTTTTTTTCCCCTTAAACGTGGGAATTCAGCGTTTTTACGATTTAATTTCAAGGCTTGGTAGATCTCTAGCTTTGACCGATCACTGTGCCCACAATTTCTATCTGATTGTCAAAACTTTGGTCTCATTTTGTAGCTGCCAGTCTATTCTTTACGACAAGTACAAATTTGTAATATTATTTACAAATACACTATTTTTTATGAAGATTGAAATAGGGAAAAAACACCAAAACTTTAAATGGTTTTTCTCCCCTTAAACGTGGTAATTCAGCGTTTTTACGATTTAATTTCAATCCTTGGTAGATCTCTAGCTTTGACCGTTCACTGTGCCCACAATTTCTATCCGATTGTCAAAATTTTGGTCTCATTTTGTAGCTGCCAGTCTATTCCTTACGACAAGTATAAATTTGTAATATGATTTACAAATACACTATTTTTTATGAAGGTTGAAATAGGGAAAAAAACACCAAAACTTTAAATGGCTTTTTCTCCCCTTAAACGTGCGAATTCGGCGTTTTTACGATTTAATTTCAAGGCTTGGTAGATCTCTAGCTTTGACCGTTCACTGTGCCCACAATTTCTATCCGATTGTCAAAATTTTGGTCTCATTTTGTAGCTGCCAGTCTATTCTTTACGACGAGTACAAATTTGTGATATTATTTACAAATACACTATATTTTATGTAGGTTGAAATAGGGGAAAAAACACCAAAACTTTAAATGGCTTATTCTCCCCTTAAACGTGCGAATTCGGCGTTCTTACGATTTAATTTCAAGGCTTGGTAGATCTCTAGCTTTGACCGTTCACTGTGCCCACAATTTCTATCCGATTGTCAAAATTTTGGTCTCATTTTGTAGCTGCCAGTCTATTCTTTACGACAAGTACAAATTTGTAATATTATTTACAAATACACAATTTTTATGAAGGTTGAAGTAGGGAAAACAACACCAAAACTTTAAATGGCTTTTTCTCTCCTTAAACGTGCGAATTCGGCGTTTTTACGATTTAATTTCAAGGCTTGGTAGATCTCTAGCTTTGACCGTTCACTGTGCCCACAATTTCTATCCGATTGTCAAAATTTTGGTCTCATTTTGTATCTGCCAGTCTATTCTTTACGACAAGTACAAATTTGTAATAGTATTTACAAATACACTATTTTTTATGAAGGTTGAAATAGGGGAAAAAAACACCAAAACTTTAAATGGCTTTTTCTCCCCTTAAACGTGCGGATTCGGCGTTTTTACGATTTAATTTCAAGGCTTGGTAGATCTCTAGCTTTGACCGTTCACTGTGCCCACAATTTCTATCCGATTGTCAAAATTTTGGTCTCATTTTGTAGCTGCCAGTCTATTCTTTACGACAAGTACAAATTTGTAATATTATTTACAAATACACGTTATTTTATGAAGGTTGAAATAGAGGAAAAAACACCAAAACTTTAGATGGCTTTTTCTCCCCTTAAACGTGCGAATTCGGCATTTCTACGATTTAATTTCAAGGCTTGGTAGATCTCTAGCTTTGACCGTTCACTGTGCCCACAATTTCTATCCGATTGTCAAAATTTTGGTCTCATTTTGTAGCTGCCAGTCTATTCTTTACGACAAGTACAAATTCGTAGTATTATTTACAAATACACTTTTTTTTATGAAGGTTGAAATAGGGAAAAAACACCAAAACTTTAAATGGCTTTTTCTCCCCTTAAACGTGCGAATTCGGCGTTTTTACGATTTAATTTCAAGGCTTGGTAGATCTCTAGCTTTGACTGTTCACTGTGCCCACAATTTCTATCCGATTGTCAAAATTTTGGTCTCATTTTGTAGCTGCCAGTCTATTCTTTACGACGAGTACAAATTTGTGATATTATTTACAAATACACTATATTTTATGAAGGTTGAAATAGGGGAAAAAACACCAAAACTTTAAATGGCTTTTTCTCCCCTTAAACGTGCGAATTCGGCGTTCTTACGATTTAATTTCAAGGCTTGGTAGATCTCTAGCTTTAACCGTTCACTGTGCCCACAATTTCTATCCGATTGTCAAAATTTTGGTCTCATTTTGTAGCTGCCAGTCTATTCTTTACGACAAGTACAAATTTGTAATATTATTTACAAATACACAATTTTTATGAAGGTTGAAGTAGGGAAAAAAACACCAAAACTTTAAATGGCTTTTTCTCTCCTTAAACGTGCGAATTCGGCGTTTTTACGATTTAATTTCAAGGCTTGGTAGATCTCTAGCTTTGACCGTTCACTGTGCCCACAATTTCTATCCAATTGTCAAAATTTTGGTCTCATTTTGTAGCTGCCAGTCTATTCTTTACGACAAGTACAAACTTGTAATATTATTTACAAAAACACTTTTTTTTATGAAGGTTGAAAAAGGGAAAAAACACCAAAACTTTAAATGGCTTTTTCTCCCCTTAAACGTGCGAATTCGGCGTTTTCACGATTTAATTTCAAGGCTTGGTAGATCTCTAGCTTTGACCGTTCACTGTGCCCACAATTTCTATCCGATTGTCAAAATTTTGGTCTCATTTTGTAGCTGCCAGTCTATTCTTTACCAAAAGTGCAAATTTACAATATTATTTACAAATACACAATTTTTATGAAGGTTGAAATAGGGGAAAAAACACCAAAACTTTAAATGGCTTTTTTTCCCCTTAAACGTGGGAATTCAGCGTTTTTACGATTTAATTTCAAGGCTTGGTAGATCTCTAGCTTTGACCGTTCACTGTGCCCACAATTTCTATCTGATTGTCAAAATTTTGGTCTCATTTTGTAGCTGCCAGTCTATTCTTTACGACAAGTACAAATTTGTAATATTATTTACAAATACACTATTTTTTATGAAGGTTGAAATAGAGAAAAAACACCAAAATTTTTAAATGGCTTTTTCTCCCCTTAAACGTGGGAATTCAGCGTTTTTACGATTTAATTTCAAGGCTTGGTAGATCTCTAGCTTTGACCGTTCACTGTGCCCACAATTTCTATCCGATTGTCAAAATTTTGGTCTCATTTTGTAGCTGCCAGTCTATTCTTTACGACAAGTATAAATTTGTAATATGATTTACAAATACACTATTTTTTATGAAGGTTGAAATAGGGAAAAAAACACCAAAACTTTAAATGGCTTTTTCTCCCCTTAAACGTGCGAATTCGGCGTTTTTACGATTTAATTTCAAGGCTTGGTAGATCTCTAGCTTTGACCGTTCACTGTACCCACAATTTCTATCCGATTGTCAAAATTTTGGTCTCATTTTGTAGCTGCCAGTCTATTCTTTACGACAAGTACAAATTTGTAATATTATTTATAAATACACTATTTTTTATGAAGGTTGAAATAGGGAAAAAAACACCAAAACTTTAAATGGCTTTTTCTCCCCTTAAACGTGCGAATTCGGCGTTTTGACGATTTAATTTCAAGGCTTGGTAGACTTCTAGCTTTGACCGTTCACTGTGCCCACAATTTCTATCCAATTGTCAAAATTTTGGTCTCATTTTGTATCTGCCAGTCTATTCTTTACGACAAGTACAAATTTGTAATATTATTTACAAATACACTATTTTTTATGAAGGTTGAAATAGGGAAAAAATACCAAAACTTTAAATGGCTTTTTCTCCCCTTAAACGTGCGAATTCGGCGTTTTTACGATTTAATTTCAAGGCTTGGTAGATTTCTAGCTTTGACCGTTCGCTGTGCCCACAATTTCTATCCGATTGTCAAAATTTTGGTCTCATTTTGTAGCTGCCAGTCTATTCTTTACGACAAAGACAAATTTGTAATATTATTTACAAATACACTATATTTTATGAAGGTTGAAATAGAGGAAAAAACACCAAAACTTTAGATGGCTTTTTCTCCCCTTAAACGTGCGAATTCGGCATTCTTACGATTTAATTTCAAGGCTTGGTAGATCTCTAGCTTTGACCGTTCACTGTGCCCACAATTTCTATCCGATTGTCAAAATTTTGGTCTCATTTTGTAGCTGCTAGTCTATTCTTTAAGACAAGTACAAATTTGTAATATGATTTACAAATACACTATTTTTTATGAAGGTTGAAATAGGGAAAAAAACACCAAAACTTTAAATGGCTTTTTCTCCCCTTAAACGTGCGAATTCGGCGTTTTTACGATTTAATTACAAGGCTTGGTAGATCTCTAGCTTTGACCGTTCACTGTGCCCAAAATTTCTATCCGATTGTCAAAATTTTGGTCTCATTTTGTAGCTGCCAGTCTATTCTTTACGACGAGTACAAATTTGTGATATTATTTACAAATACACTATATTTTATGTAGGTTGAAATAGGGGAAAAAACACCAAAATTTTAAATGGCTTTTTCTCCCCTTAAACGTGCGAATTCGGCGTTCTTACGATTTAATTTCAAGGCTTGGTAGATCTCTAGCTTTAACCGTTCACTGTGCCCACAATTTCTATCCGATTGTCAAAATTTTGGTCTCATTTTGTAGCTGCCAGTCTATTCTTTACGACAAGTACAAATTTGTAATATTATTTACAAATACACAATTTTTATGAAGGTTGAAGTAGGGAAAACAACACCAAAACTTTAAATGGCTTTTTCTCTCCTTAAACGTGCGAATTCGGCGTTTTTACGATTTAATTTCAAGGCTTGGTAGATCTCTAGCTTTGACCGTTCACTGTGCCCACAATTTCTATCCAATTGTCAAAATTTTGGTCTCATTTTGTAGCTGCCAGTCTATTCTTTACGACAAGTACAAATTTGTAATATTATTTACAAAAACACTTTTTTTTATGAAGGTTGAAATAGGGAAAAAACACCAAAACTTTAAATGGCTTTTTCTCCCCTTAAACGTGCGAATTCGGCGTTTTCACGATTTAATTTCAAGGCTTGGTAGATCTCTAGCTTTGACCGTTCACTGTGCCCACAATTTCTATCCGATTGTCAAAATTTTGGTCTCATTTTGTAGCTGCCAGTCTATTCTTTCCGACAAGTACAAATTTGTAATATTATTTACAAATACACTATTTTTTATGAAGGTTGAAATAGGGAAAAAAACACCAAAACTTTAAATGGCTTTTTCTCCCCTTAAACGTGCGAATTCGGCGTTTTTACGATTTAATTTCAAGGCTTGGTAGATCTCTAGCTTTGACCGTTCACTGTGCCCACAATTTCTATCCGATTGTCAAAATTCTGGTCTCATTTTGTAGCTGCCAGTCTATTCTTTACGACAAGTACACATTTGTAATATTATTTACAAATACACTATTTTTCATGAAAGTTGAAAAAGGGAAAAAACACCAAAACTTTAAGTGGCTTTTTCTCCCCTTAAACGTGCGAATTCGGCGTTTTTACGATTTAATTTCAAGGCTTGGTAGATCTCTAGCTTTGAACGTTCACTTTGCCCACAATTTTTATCCGATTGTCAAAATTTTGGTCTCATTTAGTATCTGCCAGTCTATTTTTTACGACAAGTACAAATCTGTAATATTATTTAATAATACACTATTTTTATGAAGGTTGAAATAGGGGAAAAACACCAAAACTTTAAATGGCTTTTTCTCCCCTTAAACGTGCGAATTCGGCGTTTTTACGATTTAATTTCAAGGCTTGGTAGATCTTTAGTTTTGACCGTTCACTGTGCCCACAATTTCTATCTGATTGTCAAAATTTTGGTCTCATTTTGTAGCTGCCAGTCTATTCTTTACGACAAGTACAAATTTGTAATATTATTTACAAATACACTATTTTTTATGAAGGTTGAAATAGGGAAAAAAACACCAAAACTTTAAATGGCTTTTTCTTCCCTTAAACGTGCGAATTCGGCGTTTTTACGATTTAATTTCAAGGCTTGGTAGATCTCTAGCTTTGACCGTTCACTGTGCCCACAATTTCTTTCCGATTGTCAAAATTTTGGTCTCATTTTGTAGCTGCCAGTCTATTCTTTACGACGAGTACAAATTTGTGATATTATATACAAAAATACTTTTTTTATATGAAGGTTGAAATAGGGGAAAAAACACCAAAACTTTAAGTGGCTTTTTCTCCCCGTAAACGTGCGAATTCGGCATTCTTACGATTTAATTTCAAGGCTTGGTAGATCTCTAGCTTTGACCGTTCACTGTGCCCACAATTTCTATCCGATTGTCAAAATTTTGGTCTCATTTTGTAGCTGCCAGTCTATTCTTCACGACAAGTACAAATTCGTAATATTACTTACAAATACACTATTTTTTATGAAGGTTGAAATAGGGAAAAAAACACCAAAACTTTAAATGGCTTTTTCTCCCCTTAAACGTGCGAATTCGGCGTTTTTAAGATTTAATTTCAAGGCTTGGTAGATCTCTAGCTTTGACCGTTCACTGTGCCTACAATTTCTATCCGATTGTCAAAATTTTGGTCTCATTTTGTAGCTGCCAGTCTATTCTTTACGACAAGTACAAATTTGTAATATTATTTACAAATACACTATATTTTATGAAGGTTGAAATAGGGGAAAAAACACCAAAACTTTAAATGGCTTTTTCTCCCCTTAAACGTGCGAATTCGGCGTTCTTACGATTTAATTTCAAGGCTTGGTAGATCTCTAGCTTTAACCGTTCACTGTGCCCACAATTTCTATCCGATTGTCAAAATTTTGGTCTCATTTTGTAGCTGCCAGTCTATTCTTTACGACAAGTACAAATTTGTAATATTATTTACAAATACACTATTTTTTATGAAGGTTGAAATAGGGAAAAAAACACCAAAACTTTAAATGGCTTTTTCTCCCCTTAAACGTGCGAATTCGGCGTTTTTACGATTTAATTTCAAGGCTTGGTAGATCTCTAGCTTTGACCGTTCACTGTGCCCATAATTTCTATCCGATTGTCAAAATTTTGGTCTCATTTTAAAGCTGCCAGTCTATTCTTTACGACGAGTACAAATTTGTGATATTATTTACAAAAACACTTTATTTTATGAAAGGTTGAAATAGGGGAAAAAACACCAAAACTTTAAGTGGCTTTTTCTCCCCTTAAACGTGCGAATTCGGCATTCTTACGATTTAATTTCAAGGCGTGGTAGATCTCTAGCTTTGACCGTTCACTGTGCCCACAATTTCTATCCGATTGTCAAAATTTTGGTCTCATTTTGTAGCTGCCAGTCTATTCTTCACGACAAGTACAAATTTGTAATATTATTTACAAATACACTATTTTTTATGAAGGTTGAAATAGGGAAAAAAACACCAAAACTTTAAATGGCTTTTTCTCCCCTTAAACGGTGGAATTTGGCGTTTTTACGATTTAATTTCAAGGCTTGGTAGATCTCTAGCTTTCACCGTTTACTGTGCCCACAATTTCTATCCGATTGTCAAAATTTCGGTCTCATTTTGTAGCTGCCAGTCTATTCTTTACGACAAGTACAAATTTGTAATATTATTTACAAATACCCTTTTTTTAATGAAGGTTGAAATAGGGGAAAAAACACCAAAACTTTAAATGGCTTTTCTCCCCTTAAACGTGCGAATTCGGCGTTTTTACGATTTAATTTCAAGGCATGGTAGATCTCTAGCTTTGACCGTTCACTGTGCCCACAATTTCTATCCGATTGTCAAAATTTTGGTCTCATTTTGTAGCTGCCAGTCTATTCTTTACGACAAAAGCAAATTTGCAATATTATTTACAAGTACACTTTTTTTATGAAGGTTGAAGTAGGGAAAAAACACCAAAACTTTAAATGGCTTTTTCTCCCCTTAGACGTGGGAATTCGGCGTTTTTACGATTTAATTTCAAGGCTTGGTAGATCTCTAGCTTTGACCGTTCACTGTGCCCACAATTTCTATCTGATTGTCAAAATTTTGGTCTCATTTTGTAGCTGCCAGTCTATTCTTTACGACAAGTACAAATTTGTAATATTATTTACAAATACACTATTTTTTATGAAGGTTGAAATAGGGGAAAAAACACCAAAACTTTAAATGGCTTTTTCTCCCCTGAAACGTGGGAATTCAGCGTTTTTACGATTTAATTTCAAGGCTTGGTAGATCTCTAGCTTTGACCGTTCACTGTGCCCACAATTTCTATCCAATTGTCAAAATTTTGGTCTCATTTTGTAGCTGCCAGTCTATTCTTTACGACTACAAATTTGTAATATTATTTACAAATACACTATTTTTTATGAAGGTTGAAATAGGGAAAAAAACACCAAAACTTTAAATGGCTTTTTCTCCCCTTAAACGTGCGAATTCAGCGTTTTTACGATTTAATTTCAAGGCTTGGTAGATCTCTAGCTTTGACCGTTCACTGTGCCTACAATTTCTATCCGATTGTCAAAATTTTGGTCTCATTTTGTAGCTGCCAGTCTATTCTTTACGACAAGTACAAATTTGTAATATTATTTACAAATACAATATATTTTATGAAGGTTGAAATAGGGAAAAAACACCAAAACTTTAAATGGCTTTTTCTCCCCTTAAACGTGCGAATTCAGCGTTTTTACGATTTAATTTCAAGGCTTGGTAGATCTCTAGCTTTGACCGTTCACTGTGCCCACAATTTCTATCTGATTGTCAAAATTTTGGTCTCATTTTGTAGCTGCCAGTCTATTCTTTACGACAAGTACAAATTTGTAATATTATTTACAAATACACTATTTTTTATGAAGGTTGAAATAGGGAAAAAACACCAAAACTTTAAATGGCTTTTTCTCCCCTGAAACGTGGGAATTCAGCGTTTTTACGATTTAATTTCAAGGCTTGGTAGATCTCTAGCTTTGACCGTTCACTGTGCCCACAATTTCTATCCAATTGTCAAAATTTTGGTCTCATTTTGTAGCTGCCAGTCTATTCTTTACGACTACAAATTTGTAATATTATTTACAAATACACTATTTTTTATGAAGGTTGAAATAGGGAAAAAACACCAAAACTTTAAATGGCTTTTTCTCCCCTGAAACGTGGGAATTCAGCGTTTTTACGATTTAATTTCAAGGCTTGGTAGATCTCTAGCTTTGACCGTTCACTGTGCCCACAATTTCTATCCAATTGTCAAAATTTTGGTCTCATTTTGTAGCTGCCAGTCTATTCTTTACGACTACAAATTTGTAATATTATTTACAAATACACTATTTTTTATGAAGGTTGAAATAGGGAAAAAACACCAAAACTTTAAATGGCTTTTTCTCCCCTGAAACGTGGGAATTCAGCGTTTTTACGATTTAATTTCAAGGCTTGGTAGATCTCTAGCTTTGACCGTTTACTGTGCCCACAATTTCTATCTGGTTGTCAAAACTTTGCTCTCATTTTGTAGCTGCCAGTCTATTCTTTACGACAAGTACAAATTTGTAATATTATTTACAAATACACTTTATTTTATGAAGGTTGAAATAGGGAAAAAAAACACCAAAACTTTAAATGGCTTTTTCTCCCCTTAAACGTGCGATTTCGGCGTTTTTACGATTTAATTTCAAGGCTTGGTAGATCTCTAGCTTTGACCGTTCACTGTGCCCACAATTTCTATCCGATTGTCAAAATTTTGGTCTCATTTTGTAGCTGCCAGTCTATTTTTTACGACAAATACAAATTTGTAATATTATTTACAAATACACTATTTTTTATGAAGGTTGAAATAGGGAAAAAAACACCAAAACTTTAAATGGCTTTTTCTCCCCTTAAACGTGCGAATTCGGCGTTTTTACGATTTAATTTCAAGGCTTGGTAGATCTCTAGCTTTGACCGTTCACTGTGCCCACAATTTCTATCCAATTGTCAAAATTTTGGTCTCATTTTGTAGCTGCCAGTCTATTCTTTACGACAAGTACAAATTTGGAATATTATTTACCAATACACTATTTTTTATGAAGGTTGAAATAGGGAAAAAAACACCAAAACTTTAAATGGCTTTTTCTCCCCTTAAACGTGCGAATTCGGCATTTTTACGATTTAATTTCAAGGCTTGGTAGATCTCTAGCTTTGACCGTTCACTGTGCCCACAATTTCTATCCGATTGTCAAAATTTTGGTCTCATTTTGTAGCTGCCAGTCTATTCTTTACGACAAGTACAAATTTGTAATATTATTTACAAATACATTTTTTTTATGAAGGTTGAAATAGGGAAAAAACACCAAAACTTTAAATGGCTTTTTCTCCCCTTAAACGTGCGAATTCGGCGTTTTAACGATTTAATTTCAAGGCTTGGTAGATCTCTAGCTTTGCCCGTTCATTTTGCCCACAATTTGTATCCGATTGTCAAAATTTTGGTCTCATTTTGTAGCTGCCAGTCTATTCTTTACGACAAGTACAAATTTGTAATATTATTTACAAATACACTATTTTTTATGAAGGTTGAAATAGGGAAAAAAACACCAAAACTTTAAATGGCTTTTTCTCCACTTGAACGTGCGAATTCGGCGTTTTTACGATTTAATTTCAAGGCTTGGTAGATCTCTAGCTTTGACCGTTCACTGTGCCCACAATTTCTATCCGATTGTCAAAATTTTGGTCTCATTTTGTAGCTGCCAGTCTATTCTTTACGACAAGTACAAATTTGTAATATTATTTACAAAAACACTATTTTTTATGAAGGTTGAAATAGGGAAAAAAACACCAAGACTTTAAATGGCTTTTTCTCCCCTTAAACGTGCAAATTCGGCGTTTTTACGATTTAATTTCAAAGCTTGGTAGATCTCTAACTTTGACCGTTCACTGTGCCCACAATTTTTATCCGATTGTCAAAATTTTGGTCTCATTTTGTAGCTGCTAGTCTATTCTTTACGACAGGTACAAATTTGTAATATTATTTACAAATACACTATTTTTTATGAAGACTGAAATAGGGAAAAGAACAATAAAACTTTAAATTGCTTTTTCCCCCCTAAACGTGCGAATTCGGCGTTTTTACGATTTAATTTCAAGGCTTGGTAGATCTCTAGCTTTGACCGTTCACTGTGCCCACAATTTCTATCTGATTGTCAAAATTTTGGTCTCATTTTGTAGCTGCCAGTCTATTCTTTACGACAAGTGCAAATTTGCAATATTATTTACAAATACACTTTTTTTATGAAGGTTGAAGTAGGGAAAAAACACCAAAACTTTAAATGGCTTTTTCTCCCCTTAGACGTGGGAATTCGGCGTTTTTGCGATTTAATTTCAAGGCTTGGTAGATCTCTAGCTTTGACCGTTCACTGTGCCCACAATTTCTATCTGATTGTCAAAATTTTGGTCTCATTTTGTAGCTGCCAGTCTATTCTTTACGACAAGTACAAATTTGTAATATTATTTACAAATACACTATTTTTTATGAAGGTTGAAATAGGGAAAAAACACCAAAACTTTAAATGGCTTTTTCTCCCCTGAAACGTGGGAATTCAGCGTTTTTACGATTTAATTTCAAGGCTTGGTAGATCTCTAGCTTTGACCGTTCACTGTGCCCACAATTTCTATCCAATTGTCAAAATTTTGGTCTCATTTTGTAGCTGCCAGTCTATTCTTTACGACTACAAATTTGTAATATTATTTACAAATACACTATTTTTTATGAAGG
The DNA here is from genome assembly GCA_963969285.1 of Odontomyia ornata. Classification (NCBI taxonomy): domain Eukaryota; kingdom Metazoa; phylum Arthropoda; class Insecta; order Diptera; family Stratiomyidae; genus Odontomyia; species Odontomyia ornata. The sequence goes on from OZ017743.1 coordinate 22,077,767, forward strand.
TTGAAATAGGGAAAAAAACACCAAAACTTTAAATGGCTTTTTCTCCCCTTAAACGTGCGAATTCGGCGTTTTTACGATTTAATTTCAAGGCTTGGTAGATCTCTAGCTTTGACCGTTCACTGTGCCTACAGATTCTATCCGATTGTCAAAATTTTGGTCTCATTTTGTAGCTGCCAGTCAATTCTTTACGACAAGTACAAATTTGTAATATTATTTACAAATACAATATATTTTATGAAGGTTGAAATAGCGAAAAAACACCAAAACTTTAAATGGCTTTTTCTCCCCTTAAACGTGCGAATTCAGCGTTTTTACGATTTAGTTTCAAGGCTTGGTAGATTTCTAGCTTTGACCGTTCACTGTGCCCACAATTTCTATCTGGTTGTCAAAACTTTGCTCTCATTTTGTAGCTGCCAGTCTATTCTTTACGACAAGTACAAATTTGTAATATTATTTACAAATACACTTTATTTTATGAAGGTTGAAATAGGGAAAAAAAACACCAAAACTTTAAATGGCTTTTTCTCCCCTTAAACGTGCGATTTCGGCGTTTTTACGATTTAATTTCAAGGCTTGGTAGATCTCTAGCTTTGACCGTTCACTGTGCCCACAATTTCTATCCGATTGTCAAAATTTTGGTCTCATTTTGTAGCTGCTAGTCTATTTTTTACGACAAACACAAATTTGTAATATTATTTACAAATACACTATATTTTATGAAGGTTGAAATAGGGAAAAAAACACCAAAACTTTAAATGGCTTTTTCTCCCCTTAAACGTGCGAATTCGGCGTTTTTACGATTTAATTTCAAGGCTTGGTAGATCTCTAGCTTTGACCGTTCACTGTGCCCACAATTTCTATCCAATTGTCAAAATTTTGGTCTCATTTTGTAGCTGCCAGTCTATTCTTTACGACAAGTACAAATTTGGAATATTATTTACCAATACACTATTTTTTATGAAGGTTGAAATAGGGAAAAAAACACCAAAACTTTAAATGGCTTTTTCTCCCCTTAAACGTGCGAATTCGGCATTTTTACGATTTAATTTCAAGGCTTGGTAGATCTCTAGCTTTGACCGTTCACTGTGCCCACAATTTCTATCCGATTGTCAAAATTTTGGTCTCATTTTGTAGCTGCCAGTCTATTCTTTACGACAAGTACAAATTTGTAATATTATTTACAAATACATTTTTTTTATGAAGGTTGAAATAGGGAAAAAACACCAAAACTTTAAATGGCTTTTTCTCCCCTTAAACGTGCGAATTCGGCGTTTTAACGATTTAATTTCAAGGCTTGGTAGATCTCTAGCTTTGCCCGTTCATTTTGCCCACAATTTCTATCCGATTGTCAAAATTTTGGTCTCATTTTGTAGCTGCCAGTCTATTCTTTACGACAAGTACAAATTTGTAATATTATTTACAAATACACTATTTTTTATGAAGGTTGAAATAGGGAAAAAAACACCAAAACTTTAAATGGCTTTTTCTCCACTTGAACGTGCGAATTCGGCGTTTTTACGATTTAATTTCAAGGCTTGGTAGATCTCTAGCTTTGACCGTTCACTGTGCCCACAATTTCTATCCGATTGTCAAAATTTTGGTCTCATTTTGTAGCTGCCAGTCTATTCTTTACGACAAGTACAAATTTGTAATATTATTTACAAAAACACTATTTTTTATGAAGGTTGAAATAGGGAAAAAAACACCAAGACTTTAAATGGCTTTTTCTCCCCTTAAACGTGCGAATTCGGCGTTTTTACGATTTAATTTCAAGGCTTGGTAGATCTCTAGCTTTGACCGTTCACTGTGCCCACAATTTCTATCCGATTGTCAAAATTTTGGTCTCATTTTGTAGCTGCCAGTCTATTCTTTACGACAAGTACAAATTTGTAATATTATTTACAAAAACACTATTTTTTATGAAGGTTGAAATAGGGAAAAAAACACCAAGACTTTAAATGGCTTTTTCTCCCCTTAAACGTGCGAATTCGGCGTTTTTACGATTTAATTTCAAGGCTTGGTAGATCTCTAACTTTGACCGTTCACTGTGCCCACAATTTTTATCCGATTGTCAAAATTTTGGTCTCATTTTGTAGCTGCTAGTCTATTCTTTACGACAGGTACAAATTTGTAATATTATTTACAAATACACTATTTTTTATGAAGACTGAAATAGGGAAAAGAACACTAAAACTTTAAATTGCTTTTTCCCCCCTAAACGTGCGAATTCGGCGTTTTTACGATTTAATTTCAAGGCTTGGTAGATCTCTAGCTTTGACCGTTCACTGTGCCCACAATTTCTATCTGATTGTCAAAATTTTGGTCTCATTTTGTAGCTGCCAGTCTATTCTTTACGACAAGTGCAAATTTGCAATATTATTTACAAATACACTTTTTTTATGAAGGTTGAAGTAGGGAAAAAACACCAAAACTTTAAATGGCTTTTTCTCCCCTTAGACGTGGGAATTCGGCGTTTTTGCGATTTAATTTCAAGGCTTGGTAGATCTCTAGCTTTGACCGTTCACTGTGCCCACAATTTCTATCTGATTGTCAAAATTTTGGTCTCATTTTGTAGCTGCCAGTCTATTCTTTACGACAAGTACAAATTTGTAATATTATTTACAAATACACTATTTTTTATGAAGGTTGAAATAGGGAAAAAACACCAAAACTTTAAATGGCTTTTTCTCCCCTGAAACGTGGGAATTCAGCGTTTTTACGATTTAATTTCAAGGCTTGGTAGATCTCTAGCTTTGACCGTTCACTGTGCCCACAATTTCTATCCAATTGTCAAAATTTTGGTCTCATTTTGTAGCTGCCAGTCTATTCTTTACGACTACAAATTTGTAATATTATTTACAAATACACTATTTTTTATGAAGGTTGAAATAGGGAAAAAAACACCAAAACTTTAAATGGCTTTTTCTCCCCTTAAACGTGCGAATTCGGCGTTTTTACGATTTAATTTCAAGGCTTGGTAGATCTCTAGCTTTGACCGTTCACTGTGCCTACAGATTCTATCCGATTGTCAAAATTTTGGTCTCATTTTGTAGCTGCCAGTCAATTCTTTACGACAAGTACAAATTTGTAATATTATTTACAAATACAATATATTTTATGAAGGTTGAAATAGGGAAAAAACACCAAAACTTTAAATGGCTTTTTCTCCCCTTAAACGTGCGAATTCAGCGTTTTTACGATTTAGTTTCAAGGCTTGGTAGATTTCTAGCTTTGACCGTTCACTGTGCCCACAATTTCTATCTGGTTGTCAAAACTTTGCTCTCATTTTGTAGCTGCCAGTCTATTCTTTACGACAAGTACAAATTTGTAATATTATTTACAAATACACTTTATTTTATGAAGGTTGAAATAGGGAAAAAAAACACCAAAACTTTAAATGGCTTTTTCTCCCCTTAAACGTGCGATTTCGGCGTTTTTACGATTTAATTTCAAGGCTTGGTAGATCTCTAGCTTTGACCGTTCACTGTGCCCACAATTTCTATCCGATTGTCAAAATTTTGGTCTCATTTTGTAGCTGCCAGTCTATTTTTTACGACAAGCACAAATTTGTAATATTATTTACAAATACACTATATTTTATGAAGGTTGAAATAGGGAAAAAAACACCAAAACTTTAAATGGCTTTTTCTCCCCTTAAACGTGCGAATTCGGCGTTTTTACGATTTAATTTCAAGGCTTGGTAGATCTCTAGCTTTGACCGTTCACTGTGCCCACAATTTCTATCCAATTGTCAAAATTTTGGTCTCATTTTGTAGCTGCCAGTCTATTCTTTACGACAAGTACAAATTTGGAATATTATTTACCAATACACTATTTTTTATGAAGGTTGAAATAGGGAAAAAAACACCAAAACTTTAAATGGCTTTTTCTCCCCTTAAACGTGCGAATTCGGCATTTTTACGATTTAATTTCAAGGCTTGGTAGATCTCTAGCTTTGACCGTTCACTGTGCCCACAATTTCTATCCGATTGTCAAAATTTTGGTCTCATTTTGTAGCTGCCAGTCTATTCTTTACGACAAGTACAAATTTGTAATATTATTTACAAATACATTTTTTTTATGAAGGTTGAAATAGGGAAAAAACACCAAAACTTTAAATGGCTTTTTCTCCCCTTAAACGTGCGAATTCGGCGTTTTAACGATTTAATTTCAAGGCTTGGTAGATCTCTAGCTTTGCCCGTTCATTTTGCCCACAATTTCTATCCGATTGTCAAAATTTTGGTCTCATTTTGTAGCTGCCAGTCTATTCTTTACGACAAGTACAAATTTGTAATATTATTTACAAATACACTATTTTTTATGAAGGTTGAAATAGGGAAAAAAACACCAAAACTTTAAATGGCTTTTTCTCCACTTGAACGTGCGAATTCGGCGTTTTTACGATTTAATTTCAAGGCTTGGTAGATCTCTAGCTTTGACCGTTCACTGTGCCCACAATTTCTATCCGATTGTCAAAATTTTGGTCTCATTTTGTAGCTGCCAGTCTATTCTTTACGACAAGTACAAATTTGTAATATTATTTACAAAAACACTATTTTTTATGAAGGTTGAAATAGGGAAAAAAACACCAAGACTTTAAATGGCTTTTTCTCCCCTTAAACGTGCGAATTCGGCGTTTTTACGATTTAATTTCAAGGCTTGGTAGATCTCTAACTTTGATAGTTCACTGTGCCCACAATTTCTATCCGATTGTCAAAATTTTGGTCTCATTTTGTAGCTGCTAGTCTATTCTTTACGACAAGTACAAATTTGTAATATTATTTACAAATACACTATTTTTTATGAAGACTGAAATAGGGAAAAGAACAATAAAACTTTAAATTGCTTTTTCCCCCCTTAAACGTGCGAATTCGGCGTTTTTACGATTTAATTTCAAGGCTTGGTAGATCTCTAGCTTTGACCGTTCACTGTGCCCACAATTTCTATCTGATTGTCAAAATTTTGGTCTCATTTTGTAGCTGCCAGTCTATTCTTTACGAGAAGTATAAATTTGTAATATGATTTACAAATACACTATTTTTTATGAAGGTTGAAATAGGGAAAAAAACACCAAAACGTTAAATGGCTTTTTCTCCCCTTAAACGTGCGAATTCGGCGTTTTTACGATTTAATTTCAAGGCTTGGTAGATCTCTAGCTTTGACCGTTCACTGTGCCCACAATTTCTATCCGATTGTCAAAATTTTGGTCTCATTTTGTAGCTGCCAGTCTATTCTTTACGACAAGTAAAAATTTGTAATATTATTTACAAATACACTATATTTTTATTTTATGACGGTTGAAATAGGGAAAAAAACACCAAAACTTTAAATGGCTTTTTCTCCCCTTAAACGTGCAAATTCGGCGTTTTTACGATTTAATTTCAAGGCTTGGTAGATCTCTAGCTTTGACCGTTCACTGTGCCCACAATTTCTATCCGATTGTCAAAATTTTGGTCTCATTTTGTAGCTGCCAGTCTATTCTTACAGACAAGTACAAATTTGTAATATTATTTACAAATACAATATTTTTTATGAAGGTTGAAATAGGGAAAAAACACCAAAACTTTAAATGGCTTATTCTCCCCTTAAACGTGCGAATTCAGCGTTTTTACGATTTAATTTCAAGGCTTGGTAGATCTCTAGCTTTGACCGTTCACTGTGCCCACAATTTCTATCCGATTGTCAAAATTTTGGTCTCATTTTGTAGCTTCCAGTCTATTCTTTACGACAAGTACAAATTTGTAATATTATTTACAAATACATTTTTTTTATGAAGGTTGAAATAGGGAAAAAACACCAAAACTTTAAATGGCTTTTTCTCCCCTTAAACGTGCGAATTCGGCGTTTTAACGATTTAATTTCAAGGCTTGGTAGATCTCTAGCTTTGACCGTTCATTGTGCCCACAATTTCTATCCGATTGTCAAAATTTTGGTCTCATTTTGTAGCTGCCAGTCTATTCTTTACGACAAGTACAAATTTGTAATATTATTTACAAATACACTATTTTTTATGAAGGTTGAAATAGGGAAAAAAAACACCAAAACTTTAAATGGCTTTTTCTCCCCTTAAACGTGCGAATTCGGCGTTTTTACGATTTAATTTCAAGGCTTGGTAGATCTCTAGCTTTGACCGTTCACTGTGCCCACAATTTCTATCCGATTGTCAAAATGTTGGTCTCATTTTGTAGCTGCCAGTCTATTCTTTACGACAAGTACAAATTTGTAATATTATTTACAAATACACTTTTTTTTATGAAGGTTGAAATAGGGAAAAAAACACCAAAACTTTAAATGGCTTTTTCTCCCCTTAAACGTGCGAATTCGGCGTTTTTACGATTTAATTTCAAGGCTTGGTAGATCTCTAGCTTTGACCGTTCACTGTGCCCACAATTTCTATCCGATTGTCAAAATTTTGGTCTCATTTTGTAGCTGCTAGTCTATTCTTTACGACAGGTACAAATTTGTAATATTCTTTACAAATACACTATTTTTTATGAAGACTGAAATAGGGAAAAGAACAATAAAACTTTATATGGCTTTTTCTCCCCTTAAACGTGCGAATTCGGCGTTTTTACGATTTAATTTCAAGGCTTGGTAGATCTCTAGCTTTGACCGTTCACTGTGCCCACAATTTCTATCCGATTGTCAAAATTTTGGTCTCATTTTGTAGCTGCCAGTCTATTCTTTACGAGAAGTATAAATTTGTAATATGATTTACAAATACACTATTTTTTATGAAGGTTGAAATAGGGAAAAAAACACCAAAACTTTAGATGGCTTTTTCTCCCCTTAAACGTGCGAATTCGGCGTTTTTACGATTTAATTTCAAGGCTTGGTAGATCTCTAGCTTTGACCGTTCACTGTGCCCACAATTTCTATCCGATTGTCAAAATTTTGGTCTCATTTTGTAGCTGCCAGTCTATTCTTTACGACAAGTACAAATTTGTAATATTATTTACAAATACACTATATTTTTATTTTATGACGGTTGAAATAGGGAAAAAAACACCAAAACTTTAAATGGCTTTTTCTCCCCTTGAACGTGCGAATTCGGCGTTTTTACGATTTAATTTCAAGGCTTGGTAGATCTCTAGCTTTGACCGTTCACTGTGCCCACAATTTCTATCCGATTGTCAAAATTTTGGTCTCATTTTGTAGCTGCCAGTCTATTCTTGACGACAAGTACAAATTTGTAATATTATTTACAAATACAATATTTTTTATGAAGGTTGAAATAGGGAAAAAACACCAAAACTTTAAATGGCTTATTCTCCCCTTAAACGTGCGAATTCAGCGTTTTTACGATTTAATTTCAAGGCTTGGTAGATCTCTAGCTTTGACCGTTCACTGTGCCCACAATTTCTATCCGATTGTCAAAATTTTGGTCTCATTTTGTAGCTGCCAGTCTATTCTTTACGACAAGTACAAATTTGTAATATTATTTACAAATACACTATATTTTTATTTTATGACGGTTGAAATAGGGAAAAAAACACCAAAACTTTAAATGGCTTTTTCTCCCCTTGAACGTGCAAATTCGGCGTTTTTACGATTTAATTTCAAGGCTTGGTAGATCTCTAGCTTTGACCGTTCACTGTGCCCACAATTTCTATCCGATTGTCAAAATTTTGGTCTCATTTTGTAGCTGCCAGTCTATTCTTGACGACAAATACAAATTTGTAATATTATTTACAAATACAATATTTTTTATGCAGGTTGAAATAGGGAAAAAACACCAAAACTTTAAATGGCTTTTTCTCCCCTTAAACGTGCGAATTCAGCGTTTTTACGATTTAATTTCAAGGCTTGGTAGATCTCTAGCTTTGACCAATCACTGTGCCCACAATTTCTATCCGATTGTCAAAATTTTGGTCTCATTTTGTAGCTTCCAGTCTATTCTTTACGACAAGTACAAATTTGTAATATTATTTACAAATACACTATATTTTTATATTATGACGGTTGAAATAGGGAAAAAAACACCAAAGTTTAAATAGCTTTTTCTCCCCTTAAACGTGCGAATTCGGCGTTTTTACGATTTAATTTCAAGGCTTGGTTGATTTCTAGCTTTGACCGTTCACTGTGCCCACAATTTCTATCCGATTGTCAAAATTTTGGTCTCATTTTGTAGCTGCCAGTCTATTCTTTACGACAAGTACAAATTTGTAATATTATTTACAAATACACTATTTTTTATGAAGGTTGAAATAGGGAAAAAACACCAAAACTTTAAATGGCTTTTTCTCCCCTTAAACGTGCGAATTCGGCGTTTTTACGATTTAATTTCAAGGCTTGGTAGATCTCTTGCTTTGACCGTTCACTGTGCCCACAATTTCTATCCGATTGTCAAAATTTTGGTCTCATTTTGTAGCTGCCAGTCTATTCTTTACGACAAGTTCAAATTTGTAATATTATTTACCAATACACAATTTTTTATGAAGGTTGAAATAGGGAAAAAAAAACACCAAACTTTAAATGGCTTTTTCTCCCCTTAAACGTGCGAATTCGGCGTTTTTACGATTTAATTTCAAGGCTTGGTAGATCTCTAGCTTTGACCGTCCACTGTGCCCACAATTTCTATCCAATTGTCAAAATTTTGGTCTCATTTTGTAGCTGCCAGTCTATTCTTTACGACAAGTACAAATTTGTAATATTACTTACAAATACACTTTTTTTTTATGAAGGTTGAAATAGGGAAAAAAACACCAAAACTTTAAATGGCTTTTTCTCCCCTTAAACGTGCGGATTCGGCGTTTTTACGATTTAATTTCAAGGCTTGGTAGATCTCTAGCTTTGACCGTTCACTGTGCCCACAATTTCTATCCGATTGTCAAAATTTTGGTCTCATTTTGTAGCTGCCAGTCAATTCTTTACGACAAGTACAAATTTTTAATATTATTTACAAATACACTATTTTTTATGAAGTTTGAAATAGGGAAAAAAACACCAAAACTTTAAATGGCTTTTTCTCCCCTTAAACGTGCGAATTCGGCGTTTTTAGGATTTAATTTCAAGGCTTGGTAGATCTCTAGCTTTGACCGTTCACTGTGCCTACAATTTCTATCCGATTGTCAAAATGTTGGTCTCATTTTGTAGCTGCCAGTCTATTCTTTACGACAAGTACAAATTTGTAATATTATTTACAAATACACTTTTTTTTATGAAGGTTGAAATAGGGAAAAAAACACCAAAACTTTAAATAATTTTTCTCCCCTTAAACGTGCGAATTCGGCGTTTTTACGATTTAATTTCAAGGCTTGGTAGATCTCTAGCTTTGACCGTTCACTGTGCCAACAATTTCTATCCGATTGTCAAAATTTTGGTCTCATTTTGTAGCTGCCAGTCTATTCTTTACGACAAGTTCAAATTTGTAATATTATTTACAAATACACTATTTTTTATGAAGGTTGAAATAGGGAAAAAAAACACCAAAACTTTAAATGGCTTTTTCTCCCCTTAAACGTGCGAATTCGGCGTTTTTACGATTTAATTTCAAGGCTTGGTAGATCTCTAGCTTTGACCGTTCACTGTGCCCACAATTTCTATGCGATTGTCAAAATTTTGGTCTCATTTTGTAGCTGCCAGTCTATTCTTTACGACAAGTACAAATTTGTAATATTATTTAAAAATACACTATTTTTTATGAAGGTTGAAATAGGGAAAAAAACACCAAGACTTTAAATGGCTTTTTCTCCCCTTAAACGTGCAAATTCGGCGTGTTTACGATTTAATTTCAAGGCTTGGTAGATCTCTAGCTTTGACCGTTCATTGTGCCCACAATTTTTATCCGATTGTCAAAATTTTGGTCTCATTTTGTAGCTGCCAGTCTATTCTTTACGACAGGTACAAATTTGTAATATTATTTGCAAATACACTATTTTTTATGAAGGTTGAAATAGGGAAAAGAACAATAAAACTTTAAATGGCTTTTTCTCCCCTTAAACGTGCGAATTCGGCGTTTTTACGATTTAATTTCAAGGCTTGGTAGATCTCTAGCTTTGACCGTTCACTGTGCCCACAATTTCTATCCGATTGTCAAAATTTTGGTCTCATTTTGTAGCTGCCAGTCTATTCTTTACGAATAGTATAAATTTGTAATATGATTTACAAATACACTATTTTTTATGAAGGTTGAAATAGGGAAAAAAACACCAAAACTTTAAATGGCTTTTTCTCCCCTTAAACGTGAGAATTCGGCGTTTTTACGATTTAATTTCAAGGCTTGGTAGATCTCTAGCTTTGACCTTTCACTGTGCCCACAATTTCTATCCGATCGTCAAAATTTTGGTCTCATTTTGTAGCTGCCAGTCTATTCTTTACGACAGGTACAAATTTGTAATATTATTTACAAATACACTATTTTTTATGAAGTTTGAAATAGGGAAAAGAACAATAAAACTTTAAATGGCTTTTTCTCCCCTTAAACGTGCGAATTCGGCGTTTTTACGATTTAATTTCAAGGCTTGGTAGATCTCTAGCTTTGACCGTTCACTGTGCCCACAATTTCTATCCGATTTCAAAATTTTGGTCTCATTTTGTAGCTGCCAGTCTATTCTTTACGACAAGTACAAATTTGTAATATGATTTACAAATACACTATTTTTTATGAAGGTTGAAATAGGGAAAAAAACACCAAAACTTTAAATGGCTTTTTCTCTCCTTAATCGTGTGAATTCGGCGTTTTTACGATTTAATTTCAAGGCTTGGTAGATCTCTAGCTTTGACCGTTCACTGTGCCCACAATTTCTATCCGATTGTCAAAATTTTGGTCTCATTTTGTAGCTACCAGTCTATTCTTTACGACAAGTACAAACTTGTAATATTATTTACAAATACACTATTTTTTATGAAGGTTGAAATAGGGAAAAAAACACCAAAACTTTAAATGGCTTTTTCTCCCCTTAAACGTGCGAATTCGGCGTTTTTACGATTTAATTTCAAGGCTTGGTAGATCTCTAGCTTTGACCGTTCACTGTGCCCACAATTTCTATCCGATCGTCAAAATTTTGGTCGCATTTTGTAGCTGCCAGTCTATTCTTTACGACAAATACAAATTTGTAATATTATTTACAAATACACTATATTTTATGAAGGTTGAAATAGGGAAAAAAACACCAAAACTTTAAATCGCTTTTTCTCCCCTTAAACGTGTGAACTCGGCGTTTTTACGATTTAATTTCAAGGCTTGGTAGATCTCTAGCTTTGACCGTTCACTGTGCCCACAATTTCTATCCGATTGTCAAAATTTTGGTCTCATTTTGTATCTGCCAGTCTATTCTTTACGACAAGTACAAATTTTTAATATTATTTACAAATACACTATTTTTTATGAAGGTTGAAATAGGGAAAAAAAACACCAAAACTTTAAATGGCTTTTTCCCCCCTTAAACGTGCGAATTCGGCGTTTTTACGATTCAATTTCAAGGCTTGGTAGATCTCTAGCTTTGACCGTTCACTGTGCCCACAATTTCTATCCGATTGTCAAAATTTTGAACTCATTTTGTAGCTGCCAGTCTATTCTTTACGATAAGTACAAATTTGTAATATTATTTACAAATACACTATTTTTTATGAAGGTTGAAATAGGGAAAAAAACACCAAAACTTTAAATGGCTTTTTCTCCCCTTAAACGTGCGAATTCGGCGTTCTTACGATTTAATTTCAAGGCTTGGTAGATCTCTAGCTTTGACCGTTCATTGCGCCCACAATTTTTATCCGATTGTCAAAATTTTGGTCTCATTTTGTAGCTGCCAGTCTATTCTTTACGACAGGTACAAATTTGTAATATTATTTGCAAATACACTATTTTTTATGAAGGTTGAAATAGGGAAAAGAACAATAAAACTTTAAATGGCTTTTTCTCCCCTTAAACGTGCGAATTCGGCGTTTTTACGATTTAATTTCAAGGCTTGGTAGATCTCTAGCTTTGACCGTTCACTGTGCCCACAATTTCTATCCGATTGTCAAAATTTTGGTCTCATTTTGTAGCTGCCAGTCTATTCTTTACGAATAGTATAAATTTGTAATATGATTTACAAATACACTATTTTTTATGAAGGTTGAAATAGGGAAAAAAACACCAAAACTTTAAATGGCTTTTTCTCCCCTTAAACGTGTGAATTCGGCGTTTTTACGATTTAATTTCAAGGCTTGGTAGATCTCTAGGTTTGACCTTTCACTGTGCCCTCAATTTCTATCCGATTGTCAAAATTTTGGTCTCATTTTGTAGCTGCCAGTCTATTCTTTACGACAGGTACAAATTTGTAATATTATTTACAAATACACTATTTTTTATGAAGTTTGAAATAGGGAAAAGAACAATAAAACTTTAAATGGCTTTTTCTCCCCTTAAACGTGCGAATTCGGCGTTTTTACGATTTAATTTCAAGGCTTGGTAGATCTCTAGCTTTGACCGTTCACTGTGCCCACAATTTCTATCCGATTGTCAAAATTTTGGTCTCATTTTGTAGCTGCCAGTCTATTCTTTACGGCAAATACAAATTTGTAATATGATTTACAAATACACTTTTTTTATGAAGGTTGAAATAGGGAAAAAAACACCAAAACTTTAAATGGCTTTTTCTCTCCTTAATCGTGTGAATTCGGCGTTTTTACGATTTAATTTCAAGGCTTGGTAGATCTCTAGCTTTGACCGTTCACTGTGCCCACAATTTCTATCCGATTGTCAAAATTTTGGTCTCATTTTGTAGCTACCAGTCTATTCTTTACGACAAGTACAAACTTGTAATATTATTTACAAATACACTATTTTTTATGAAGGTTGAAATAGGGAAAAAAACACCAAAACTTTAAATGGCTTTTTCTCCCCTTAAACGTGCGAATTCGGCGTTTTTACGATTTAATTTCAAGGCTTGGTAGATCTCTAGCTTTGACCGTTCACTGTGCCCACAATTTCTATCCGATCGTCAAAATTTTGGTCTCATTTTGTAGCTGCCAGTCTATTCTTTACGACAAATACAAATTTGTAATATTATTTACAAATACACTATTTTTTATGAAGGTTGAAATAGGGAAAAAAACACCAAAACTTTATATCGCTTTTTCTCCCCTTAAACGTGCGAACTCGGCGTTTTTACGATTTAATTTCAAGGCTTGGTAGATCTCTAGCTTTGACCGTTCACTGTGCCCACAATTTCTATCCGATTGTCAAAATTTTGGTCTCATTTTGTATCTGCCAGTCTATTCTTTACGACAAGTACAAATTTGTAATATTATTTACAAATACACTATTTTTTATGAAGGTTCAAATAGGGGAAAAAACACCAAAACTTTAAATGACTTTTTCTCCCCTTAAACGTGCGAATTCGGCGTTCTTACGATTTAATTTCAAGGCTTGGTAGATCTCTAGCTTTGACAGTTCACCGTGCCCACAATTTTTATCCGATTGTCAAAATTTTGTTCTCATTTTGTAGCTGCCAGTCTATTCTTTACGACAAGTACAAATTTGTAATATTATTTACAAATACACTATTTTTTATGAAGGTTGAAATAGGGAAAAAAACACCAAAACTTTAAATGGCTTTTTCTCCCCTTAAACGTGCGAATTCAGCGTTTTAACGATTTAATTTCAAGGCTTGGTAGATCTCTAGCTTTGACCGTTCACTGTGCCCACAATTTCTATCCGATTGTCAAAATTTTGGTCTCATTTTGTAGCTGCCAGTCTATTCTTTACGACAAGTACAAATTTGTAATATGATTTACAAATACACTATTTTTTATGAAGGTTGAAATAGGGAAAAAAACACCAAAATTTTAAATGGCTTTTTCTCCCCTTAAACGTGCGAATTCGGCGTTTTTACGATTCAATTTCAAGGCTTGGTAGATCTCTAGCTTTGACCGTTCACTGTGCCCACAATTTCTATCCGATTGTCAAAATTTTGGTCTCATTTTGTAGCTGCCAGTCTATTCTTTACGACAAGTTCAAATTTGTAATATTATTTACAAATACACTATTTTTTATGAAGGTTGAAATAGGGAAAAAAACACCAAAACTTTAAATGGCTTTTTCTCCCCTTAAACGTGTGGATTCGGCGTTTTTACGATTTAATTTCAAGGCTTGGTAGATCTCTAGCTTTGACCGTTCACTGTGCCCACAATTTCTATCCGATTGTCAAAATTTTGGTCTCATTTTGTAGCTCCCAGTCTGTTCTTTACGACAAGTACAAATTTGTAATATTATTTACAAATACACTATTTTTTAAGGAGGTTGAAATAGGAAAAAAAACACCAAAACTTTAAATGGCTTTTTCTCCCCTTAAACCTGCGAATTCGGCGTTTTTACGATTTAATTTCAAGGCTTGGTAGATCTCTAGCTTTGACCGTTCACTGTGCCCACAATTTCTATCCGATTGTCAAAATTTTGGTCTCATTTTGTAGCTACCAGTCTATTCTTTACGACAAGTACAAACTTGTAATATTATTTACAAATACACTATTTTTTATGAAGGTTGAAATAGGGAAAAAAACACCAAAACTTTAAATGGCTTTTTCTCCCCTTAAACGTGCGAATTCGGCGTTTTTACGATTTAATTTCAAGGCTTGGTAGATCTCTAGCTTTGACCGTTCACTGTGCCCACAATTTCTATCCGATCGTCAAAATTTTGGTCTCATTTTGTAGCTGCCAGTCTATTCTTTACGACAAATACAAATTTGTAATATTATTTGCAAATACACTATTTTTTATGAAGATTGAAATAGGGAAAAAAACACCAAAACTTTATATCGCTTTTTCTCCCCTTAAACGTGCGAACTCGGCGTTTTTACGATTTAATTTCAAGGCTTGGTAGATCTCTAGCTTTGACCGTTCACTGTGCCCACAATTTCTATCCGATTGTCAAAATTTTGGTCTCATTTTGTATCTGCCAGTCTATTCTTTACGACAAGTACAAATTTGTAATATTATTTACAAATACACTATTTTTTATGAAGGTTCAAATAGGGGAAAAAACACCAAAACTTTAAATGACTTTTTCTCCCCTTAAACGTGCGAATTCGGCGTTTTTACGATTTAATTTCAAGGTTTGGTAGATCTCTAGCTTTGACAGTTCACCGTGCCCACAATTTTTATCCGATTGTCAAAATTTTGTTCTCATTTTGTAGCTGCCAGTCTATTCTTTACGACAAGTACAAATTTGTAATATTATTTACAAATACACTATTTTTTATGAAGGTTGAAATAGGGAAAAAAACACCAAAACTTTAAATGGCTTTTTCTCCCCTTAAACGTGCAAATTCGGCGTTTTTACGATTTAATTTCAAGGCTTGGTAGATCTCTAGCTTTGACCGTTCACTGTGCCCACAATTTCTATCCGATTGTCAAAATTTTGGTCTCATTTTGTAGCTGCCAGTCTATTCTTTACGACAAGTACAAATTTGTAATATGATTTACAAATACACTATTTTTTATGAAGGTTGAAATAGGGAAAAAAACACCAAAATTTTAAATGGCTTTTTCTCCCCTTAAACGTGCGAATTCGGCGTTTTTACGATTCAATTTCAAGGCTTGGTAGATCTCTAGCTTTGACCGTTCACTGTGCCCACAATTTCTATCCGATTGTCAAAATTTTGGTCTCATTTTGTAGCTGCCAGTCTATTCTTTACGACAAGTTCAAATTTGTAATATTATTTACAAATACACTATTTTTTATGAAGGTTGAAATAGGGAAAAAAACACCAAAACTTTAAATGGCTTTTTCTCCCCTTAAACGTGTGGATTCGGCGTTTTTACGATTTAATTTCAAGGCTTGGTAGATCTCTAGCTTTGACCGTTCACTGTGCCCACAATTTCTATCCGATTGTCAAAATTTTGGTCTCATTTTGTAGCTCCCAGTCTGTTCTTTACGACAAGTACAAATTTGTAATATTATTTACAAATACACTATTTTTTAAGGAGGTTGAAATAGGAAAAAAAACACCAAAACTTTAAATGGCTTTTTCTCCCCTTAAACCTGCGAATTCGGCGTTTTTACGATTTAATTTCAAGGCTTGGTAGATCTCTAGCTTTGACCGTTCACTGTGCCCACAATTTCTATCCGATTGTCAAAATTTTGATCTCATTTTGTATCTGCCAGTCTATTCTTTACGACAACTACAAATTTGTAATATTATTTACAAATACACTATTTTTTATGAAGGTTGAACTAGGGAAAAAAAAAACCAAAACTTTAAATGGCTTTTTCTCCCCTTAAACGTGCGAATTCAGTGTTTTTACGATTTAATTTCAAGGCTTGGTAGATCTCTAGCTTTGACCGTTCACTGTGCCCACAATTTCTATCTGATTGTCAAAATTTTAGTCTCATTTTGTAGCTGCCAGTCTATTCTTTACGACAAGTACAAATTTGTCATATTATTTACAAATACACTATTTTTTATGAAGGTTGAAATAGGGAAAAAAACACCAAAACTTTAAATGGCTTTTTCTCCCCTTAAACGTGCGGATTCGGTGTTTTTACGATTTAATTTCAAGGCTTGGTAGATCTCTAGCTTTGACCATTCACTGTGCCCACAATTTCTATCCGATTGTCAAAATTTTGGTCTCATTTTGTAGCTGCCAGTCTATTCTTTACGACAGGTACAAATTTGTAATATTATTTACAAATACACTATTTTTTATGAAGGTTGAAATAGGGAAAAGAACAATAAAACTTTAAATGGCTTTTTCTCCCCTTAAACGTGCGAATTCGGCGTTTTTACGATTTAATTTCAAGGCTTAGTAGATCTCTAGCTTTGACCGTTCACTATGCCCACAATTTCTATCCGATTGTCAAAATTTTGGTCTCATTTTGTAGCTGCCAGTCTATTCTTAACGACAGGTACAAATTTGTAATATTATTTACAAATACACTATTTTGTATGAAGGTTGAAATAGGGAAAAAAACACCAAAACTTTAAATGGCTTTTTCTCCCCTTAAACGTGCGAATTCGGCGTTTTTACGATTTAATTTCAAGGCTTGGTAGATCTCTAGCTTTGACCGTTCACTGTGCCCACAATATTTATCCGATTGTCAAAATTTTGGTCTCATTTTGTAGCTGCCAGTCTATTCTTTACGACAAGTACAAACTTGTAATATTATTTACAAATACACTATTTTTTATGAAAGTTGAAATAGGGAAAAAAACACCAAAACTTTAAATGGCTTTTTCTCCCCTTAAACGTGCGAATTCGGCGTTTTTACGATTTGATTTCAAGGCTTGGTAGATCTCTAGCTTTGACCGTTCACTGTGCCCACAATTTCTATCCGATCGTCAAAATTTTGGTCTCATTTTGTAGCTGCCAGTCTATTCTTTACGACAAGTACAAATTTGTAATATTATTTACAAATACACTATTTTTTATGAAGGTTGAAATAGGGAAAAAAACACCAAAACTTTAAATGGCTTTTTCTCCCCTTAAACGTGCGAATTCGGCGTTTTTACGATTTAATTTCAAGGCTTGGTAGATCTCTAGCTTTGACCATTCACTGTGCCCACAATTTCTATGCGATTGTCAAAATTTTGGTCTCATTTTGTAGCTGCCAGTCTATTCTTTACGACAAGTACAAATTTGCAATATTATTTACAAATACACTTTTTTTTATGAAGGTTAAAATAGGGAAAAAAACACCAAAACTTTAAATGGCTTTTTCTCCCCTTAAACGTGCAAATTCGGCGTTTTTACGATTTAATTTCAAGGCTTGGTAGATCTCTAGCTTTGACCGTTCACTGTGCCCACAACTTCTATCCAATTGTCAAAATTTTGGTCTCATTTTGTAGCTGCCAGTCTGTTCTTTACGACAAGTACAAATTTGTAATATTATTTACAAATACACTATTTTTTATGAAGGTTGAAATAGGGAAAAAAACACCAAAACTTTAAATGGCTTTTTCTCCCCTTAAACGTGCGAATTCGGCGTTTTTACGATTTAATTTCAAGGCTTGGTAGATCTTTAGCTTTGACCGTTCACTGTGCCCACAATTTCTATCCGATTGTCAAAATTTTGGTCTCATTTTGTAGCTGCCAGTCTATTCTTTACGACAAGTACAAATTTGGAATATTATTTACAAAAACACTATGTTTTATGAAGGTTGAAATAGGGAAAAAAAACACCAAAACTTTAAACGGCTTTTTCTCCCCTTAAACGTGCGGATTCGGCGGTTTAACGATTTAATTTCAAGGCTTGGTAGATCTCTAGCTTTGACCGTTCACTGTGCCCACAATTTCTATCCGATTGTCAAAATTTTGGTCTCATTTTGTAGCTGCCAGTGTATTCTTTACGACAAGTACAAATTTGTAATATTATTTACAAATACACTATTTTTTATGAAGGTTGAAATAGGGAAAAAAAAACACCAAAACTTTAAATGGCTTTTTCTCCCCTTAAACGTGCGAACTCGGCGTTTTTACGATCTAATTTCAAGGCTTGGTAGATCTCTAGCTTTGACCGTTCACTGTGCCCACAATTTCTATCCGATTGTCAAAATTTTGGTCTCATTTTGTAGCTGCCAGTCTATTCTTTACGACAAGTGCAAATTTTTAATATTATTTACAAATACACTATTTTTTATGAAGGTTGAAATAGGGGAAAAAACACCAAAACTTTAAATGGCTTTTTCTCCCCTTAAACGTGCGAATTCGGCGTTTTTACGATTCAATTTCAAGGCTTGGTAGATTTCTAGCTTTGACCGTTCGCTGTGCCTACAATTTCTATCCGATTGTCAAAATTTTGGTCTCATTTTGTATCTGTCAGGCTATTCTTTACGACAACTACTAATTTGTAATATTATTTACAAATACACTATTTTTTATGAAGGTTGAAATAGGGAAAAAAACACCAAAACTTTAAATGGCTTTTTCTCCCCTTAAACGTGCGAATTCAGCGTTTTTACGATTTAATTTCAAGACTTGGTAGATCTCTAGCTTTGATCGTTCACTGTGCCCACAATTTCTATCCGATTGTCAAAATTTTGGTCTCATTTTGTAGCTGCCAGTCTATTCTTTACGACAAGTACAAATTTGGAATATTATTTACAAATACACTATGTTTTATGAAGGTTGAAATAGGGAAAAAAACACCAAAACTTTAAACGGCTTTTTCTCCCCTTAAACGTGCGGATTCGGCGTTTTTACGATTTAATTTCAAGGCTTGGTAGATCTCTAGCTTTGACCGTCCGCTGTGCCCACAATTTCTATCCGATTGTCAAAATTTTGGTCTCATTTTGTAGCTGCTATGGTATTCTTAACGACAAGTACAAATTTGGAATATTATTTACAAATACACTATTTTTTATGAAGGTTGAAATAGGGAAAAAAACACCAAAACTTTAAATGGCTTTTTCTCCCCTTAAACGTGCGAATTCGGCGTTTTTACGATCTAATTTCAAGGCTTGGTAGATCTCTAGCTTTGACCGTTCACTGTGCCCACAATTTCTATCCGATTGTCAAAATTTTGGTCTCATTTTGTAGCTGCCAGTCTATTCTTTACGACAAGTACAAATTTGTAATATTATTTACAAATACACTATTTTTTATGAAGGTTGAAATAGGGGAAAAAACACCAAAACTTTAAATGGCTTTTTCTCCCCTTAAACGTGCGAATTCGGCGTTTTTAAGATTCAATTTCAAGGCTTGGTAGATCTCTAGCTTTGACCGTTCACTGTGCTCACAATTTCTATCCGATTGTCAAAATTTTGGTCTCATTTTGTAGCTGCCAGTCTATTCTTTACGACAAGTACAAATTTGGAATATTATTTACAAATACACTATATTTTATGAAGGTTGAAATAGGGAAAAAACACCAAAACTTTAAATGGCTTTTTCTCCCCTTAAACGTGCGAATTCGGCGTTCTTACAATTTAATTTCAAGGCTTGGTAGATCTCTAGCTTTGACCGTTCACTGTGCCCACAATTTCTATCCGATTGTCAAAATTTTGGTCTCATTTTGTAGCTGCCAGTCTATTCTTTACGACAAGTACAAATTTGTAAAATTATTTACAAATACACTATGTTTTATGAAGGTTGAAATAGGGAAAAAAACACCAAAATTTTAAACGGCTTTTTCTCCCCTTAAACGTGCGGATTCGGCGTTTTTACGATTTAATTTCAAGGCTTTGTAGATCTCTAGCTTTGACCGTTCACTGTGCCTACAATTTCTATCCGATTGTCAAAATTTTGGTCTCATTTTGTAGCTGCCAGTCTATTCTTTACGACAAGTACAAATTTGTAATATTATTTACAAATACACTATTTTTTATGAAGGTTGAAATAGGGAAAAAAACACCTAAATTTTAAATGGCTTTTTCTCCCCTTAAACGTGCGAATGCGGCGTTTTTACGATCTAATTTCAAGGCTTGGTAGATCTCTAGCTTTGACCGTTCACTGTGCCCACAATTTCTTTCCGATTGTCAAAATTTTGGTCTCATTTTGTAGCTGCCAGTCTATTCTTTACGACAAGTACAAATTTGTAATATTATTTAAAAATACACTATTTTTTATGAAGGTTGAAATAGGGGAAAAAACACCAAAACTTTAAATGGCTTTTTCTCCCCTTAAACGTGCGAATTTGGCGTTTTTACAATTCAATTTCAAGGCTTGGTAGATTTCTAGCTTTGACCGTTCACTGTGCCTACAATTTCTATCCGATTGTCAAAATTTTGGTCTCATTTTATATCTGTCAGGCTATTCTTTACGACAACTACTAATTTGTAATATTATTTACAAATACACTATTTTTTATGAAGGTTGAAATAGGGAAAAAAACACCAAAACTTTAAATGGCTTTTTCTCCCCTTAAACGTGCGAATTCAGCGTTTTTACGATTTAATTTCAAGGCTTGGTAGATCTCTAGCTTTGACCGTTCACTGCGCCCACAATTTCTATCAGATTGTCAAAATTTCGGTCTCATTTTGTAGCTGCCAGTCTTTTCTTTACGACAAGTACAAATTTTTAATATTATTTACAAATACACTATTTTTTATGAAGGTTGAAATAGGGAAAAAAACACCAAAACTTTAAATGGCTTTTTCTCCCCTTGAACGTGCGAATTCGGCGTTTTTAAGATTCAATTTCAAGGCTTGGTAGATTTCTAGCTTTGACCGTTCACTGTGCCCACAATTTCTATCCGATTGTCAAAATTTTGGTCTCATTTTGTAGCTGCCAGTCTATTCTTTACGACAAGTACAAATTTGGAATATTATTTACAAATACACTATATTTTATGAAGGTTGAAATAGGGGAAAAAACACCAAAATTTTAAATGGCTTTTTCTCCCCTTGAACATGCGAATTCGGCGTTCTTACAACTAATTTCAAGGCTTGGTAGATCTTTAGCTTTGACCGTTCACTGTGCCCACAATTTCTATCCGATTGTCAAAATTTTGGTCTCATTTTGTAGCTGCCAGTCTATTCTTCACGACAAGTACAAATTTTTAATATTATTTACAAATACACTATTTTTTATAAAGGTTGAAATAGGGAAAAAAATACCAAAACTTTAAATGGCTTTTTCTCCCCTTAAACGTGCGAATTCGGCGTTTTTACGATTTAATTTCAAGGCTTGATAGATCTCTAGCTTTGACCGTTCACTGTGCCCACAATTTCTATCCGATTGTCAAAATTTTGGTCTCATTTTGTAGCTGCCAGTCTATTCTTTACGACAAGTACAAATTTGTAATATTATTTACAAAAACACATTTTTTTTGATGAAGGTTGAAATAGGGAAAGAAACACCAAAATTTTAAATGGCTTTTTCTCCCCTTAAACGTGCGAATTCGGCGTTTTTACGATTTAATTTCAAGGCTTGGTAGATCTCTAGCTTTGACCGTTCACTGTGCCCACAATTTCTATCCGATTGTCAAAATTTTGGTCTCATTTTGTAGCTGCCAGTCTATTCTTTACGACAAGTACAAATTTGTAATATTATTTACAAATACACTATTTTTTATGAAGGTTGAAATAGGGGAAAAAACACCAAAACTTTAAATGGCTTTTTCTCCCCTTAAACGTGCGAATTCGGCGTTTTTACGATTTAATTTCAAGGCTTGGTAGATCTCTAGCTTTGACCGTTCACTGTGCCCACAATTTCTATCCGATTGTCAAAATTTTGGCCTCATTTTGTAGCTGCCAGTCTACTCTTTACGACAAGTACAAATTTGTAATATTATTTACAAATACACTATTTTTGATGAAGGTTGAAATAGGGAAAAAAACACCAAAACTTTAAATGGCTTTTTCTCCCCTTAAACGTGCGAATTCGGCGTTTTTACGATTTAATTTCAAGGCTTGGTAGATCTCTAGCTTTGACCGTTCACTGTGCCCAAAATTTCTATCCGATCGTCAAAATTTTGGTCTCATTTTGTAGCTGCCAGTCTATTCTTTACGACAAGTACAAATTTGTAATATTATTTACAAAAACACTATTTTTTATGAAGGTTGAAATAAGGAAAAAAACACCAAAACTTTAAATGGCTTTTTCTCCCCTTAAACGTGCGAATTCGGCGTTCTTACGATTTAATTTCAAGGCTTGGTAGATCTCTAGCTTTGACCGTTCACTGTGCCCACAATTTTTATCCGATTGTCAAAATTTTGGTCTCATTTTGTAGCTGCCAGTCTATTCTTTACGACAGGTACAAATTTGTAATATTATTTACAAATACACTATTTTTTATGAAGGTTGAAATAGGGAAAAGAACAATAAAACTTTAAATGGCTTTTTCTCCCCTTAAACGTGCGAATTCGGCGTTTTTACGATTTAATTTCAAGGCTTGGTAGATCTCTAGCTTTGACCGTTCACTGTGCCCACAATTTCTATCCGATTGTCAAAATTTTGGTCTCATTTTGTAGCTGCCAGTCTATTCTTTACGACAAGTATAAATTTGTAATATGATTTACGAATACACTATTTTTTATGAAGGTTGAAATAGGGAAAAAAACACCAAAATTTTAAATGGCTTTTTCTCCCCTTGAACGTGCGAATTCAGCGTTTTTTGATTTAATTTCAAGGCTTGGTAGATCTCTAGCTTTGACCGTTCACTGTGCCCACAATTTCTATCCGATTGTCAAAATTTTGGTCTCATTTTGTAGCTGCCAGTCTATTCTTTACGACAAGTACAAACTTTTTATATTATTTACAAATACACTATTTTTTATGAAGGTTGAAATAGGGAAAAAAACACCAAAACTTTAAATGGCTTTTTCTCCCCTTAAACGTGCGAATTCGGCGTTTTTACGATTTAATTTCAAGGCTTGGTAGATCTCTAGCTTTGACCGTTCACTGTGCCCACAATTTCTATCCGATCGTCAAAATTTTGGTCTCATTTTGTAGCTGCCAGTCTATTCTTTACGACAAGTTTAAATTTGTAATATTATTTACAAATACATTTTTTTTTATGAAGGTTGAAGTAGGGAAAAAAACACCAAAACTTTAACTGGCCTTTTCTCCCCTTAAACGTGCGAATTCGGCGTTTTTACGATTTAATTTCAAGGCTTGGTAGATCTCTAGCTTTGACCGTTCACTGTGCCCACAATTTCTATCCGATTGTCAAAATGTTGGTCTCATTTTGTAGCTGCCAGTCTATTCTTTACGACAAGTACAAATTTGCAATATTATTTACAAATACACTATTTTTTATGAAGGTTGAAATAGGGAAAAAAACACCAAAACTTTAAATGGCTTTTTCTCCCCTTAAACGTGCGAATTCGGCGTTTTACGATTTAATTTCAAGGCTTGGTAGATCTCTAGCTTTGACCGTTCACTGTGCCCACAACTTCTATCCAATTGTCAAAATTTTGGTCTTATTTTGTAGCTGCCAGTCTGTTCTTTACGACAAGTACAAATTTGTAATATTATTTACAAATACACTATTTTTTATGAAGGTTGAAATAGGGAAAAAAACACCAAAACTTTAAATGGCTTTTTCTCCCCTTAAACGTGCGAATTCGGCGTTTTTACGATTTAATTTCAAGGCTTGGTAGATCTCTAGCTTTGACCGTTCACTGTGCCCACAATTTCTGTGCGATTGTCAAAATTTTGGTCTCATTTTGTAGCTGCCAGTCTATTCTTTACGACAAGTACAAATTTGTATTATTATTTACAAATACACTATTTTTTATGAAGGTTGAAATAGGGAAAAAAACACCAAAACTTTAAATGGCTTTTCCTCCCCTTAAACGTGCGAATTCGGCGTTTTTACGATTCAATTTCAAGGCTTGGTAGATTTCTAGCTTTGACCGTTCACTGTGCCCTCAATTTCTATCCGATTGTTAAAATTTTGGTCTCATTTTGTAGCTGCCAGTCTATTCTTTACGACAAGTACAAATTTGTAATATTATTTACAAATACACTCTGTTTTATGAAGGTTGAAATAGGGAAAAAAACACCAAAACTTTAAATGGCTTTTTCTCCCCTTAAACGTGCGGATTCGGCGTTTTTACGATTTAATTTCAAGGCTTGGTAGATCTCTAGCTTTGACCGTTCACTGTGCCCACAATTTCTATCCGATTGTCAAAATTTTGGCCTCATTTTGTAGCTGCCAGTCTATTCTTTACGACAAGTACAAATTTGTAATATTATTTACAAATACATTTTTTTTTAGGAAGTTTGAGATACGGAAAAAAACACCAAAACTTTAAATGGCTTTTTCTCCCCTTAAACGTGCGAATTCGGCCTTTTGACGATTTAATTTCAAGGCCTGGTAGATCTCTAGCTTTGACCGTTCATTGTGCCCACAATTTCTATCCGATTGTGAAAATTTCGGTCTCATTTTGTAGTTGCCAGTCTATTCTTTGCAACAAGTTCAAATTTGTAATATTATTTACAAATACACTATTTTTTATGAAGGTTGAAATAGGGAAAAAAACACCAAAACTGTAAATGGCTTTTTCTCCCCTTAAACGAGCAAATTCGGCGTTTTTACGATTTTATTTCAAGGCTTGATAGATCTCTAGCTTTGACCGTTCACTGTGCCCACAATTTTTATCCGATTGTCAAAATTTTGGTCTCATTTTGTAGCTGCCAGTCTATTCTTTACGACAAGTACAAATTTTTAATATTATTTTCAAATACACTGTTTTTAATGAAGGTTGAAATAGCAAAAAAACCCGAAGAATTTAAATCTCTTTTTCTCCTCTTTAACGTGCGCTTTCGGCGTTTCTACGATTTCATTTAAAGCTTTGGCAGATCTGTAGCTTTGATCGTTCACTGCACCCACAATTTCTATCCGATTGTCAAAATGTTGGTCTCATTTTGTAGCTGCCAGTCTCTTCTTTAGAACCAATACAAATTTGTAATGTTATTTACAAATACACTATTTTTTATGAAGGTTGAAATAGAAAAAAATCCCCAAGACTTTAAATCGCTTTTCTCCCCTTAAACGTGTGAATTCGGTGTTTATATGATTCAACTTAAAGGCTTGGCAAATCTCTAGCTTTGGTCGTTCACTGCGCCCACAATTTCTATCCGATTGTCAAAATTTTGGTCTCATTTTGTAGCTGCTAGTCTTTTCTTGACGACAAGTACGAATTTGTAATATTATTCACAAATACACTATTTTCATGAAGGTTGAAATAGGAAAAAAAAAACCCCAAAACTTTAAATCGCTTTTTCACGCCTCAAACGTGCGATTTCCTTGTTTTTACGATTTAATTTCAAGGCTTGGCAAATCTCTAGCTTTGACCGTTCACTGTACCCACAATTTCTACACGATTGTCCAAATGTTGGCCTCATTTTGTAGCTGCCAGTCTATTCTTGACGACAAATATAAATTTGTAATATTATTTACAAATACACTATCTTTATTGAAGGTTGAAATCGGAAACAAAACACCAAAGCTTTAAATCGCTTGTTCTCCCCTTAAACGGGCGTATCCCGCGTTTTTACGATTTAATTTGATGGCTTGGCAGGTCTCTAGCTTTGACCGTTCACAGCACCCACATATTCTGACCGATTTTAAAAATTTTGGTCTCATTTTGTAGCTTATTTACAAACACACTATTTTTAATGCAGGTTTAAATAGGAAAAAAAAACTTCAAAACTTTAAATCGCTCTTGCTCCCCTTAAACGTGTGAATTCGGCGTTTTTACGATTTATTTTGAAGGCTTGGCAGATCTCTAGCTTTGGCCGTTCACTGTACTCACAAATTCTTTCCGATTGTCAAAGCTTTGGTCTCATTTTAAAACTTTAAATCGCTCTGTCTCCCCTTAAACGTGTGAATTCAGCGTTTTTACGATTTAATTTAAAGGCTCTGCAGTTCTCTCGCTTAGATCGTTCACTGTACCCACAATTTCTATCCGATTGTCAAAATTTTGGTCTCATTTTGTAGCTGCTTGTCTGTTCTTTACGGCAAGTACGAATTTATAATATTTTTTACACAAAAAACTATATTTTATGGATGTTGAAATAGGAAAAAAAGCCCCAAAACTTTATATCGCTGTTTCTCCGGTAAAACGTGTGAATTCGGTGTTTTCCGAGTAAATGTGAAGGCTTGGCAGATCTCTAGCTTTAATCGTTCACTGTAACCACAATTTCTATCCTATTGTCAAAATGTTGGCCTCATTTGTTAGCTGCCTGTCTATTCTTTACTTCAAGGGCAAATTTGTAACATTATTTACAAACATAATATTTTTTATGAAGGTAGAAATAGGAAAAAGAACCCCAAAACTTTAAATCGCTCTTTCTCCTTTGAAACGTGCGAATTTGTTGTTTTTACGATTTAATTTCAAGCCTTGGCAGATCTGTAGACTTTATCGTTCACCGTGCCCACAATTTCTATCCGATTGTCAAAATTTCGGTCTCATTTTATAGCTGCCAGTCTATTCTTTACGACAAGTAGAAATTTGTAATATTATTTACAAATACACTATTTTTTATGAAGGTTGAAATAGAAAAATAAAACACCAAAACTTTAAATGGCTTTTCTCCCCTTAAACGTGCGAATTCGGCGTTTTTACGATTTAATTTCAAGGCTTGGTAGATCTCTAGCTTTGACCGTTCACTGTGCCCACAATTTCTATCCAATTGTCAAAATTTTGGTCTCATTTTGTAGCTGCCAGTCTATTCTTTACGACAAGTACAAATTTGTAATATTATTTACAAATACAATATTTTTTAGGAAGGTTGAGGTACGGAAAAAAACACCAAAACTTTAAATGGCTTTTTCTCCCCTTAAACGTGCGAATTCGGCGTTTTGACGATTTAATTTCAAGGCCTGGTAGATCTCTAGCTTTGACCGTTCATTGTTCCCACAATTTCTATCCGATTGTGAAAATTTCGGTCTCATTTTGTAGTTGCCAGTCTATTCTTTGCGTTAAGTTCAAATTTGTAATATTATTTACAAATACACTATTTTTGATGAAGGTTGAAATAGGGAAAAAACACCAAAACTGTAAATGGCTTTTTCTCCCCTTAAACGTGCGAATTCGGCGTTTTTACGATTTTATTTCAAGGCTTGATAGATCTCTAGCTTTGACCGTTCACTGTGCCCACAATTTCTATCCGATTGTCAAAATTTTGGTCTCATTTTGTAGCTGCCAGTCTATTCTTTACGACGAGTACAAATTTTTAATATTATTTTCAAATACATTGTTTTTAATGAAGGTTGAAAAAGCAAAAAAACCCGAAGAATTTAAATCTCTTTTTCTCCTCTTTAACGTGCGCATTCGGCGTTTCTACGATTTCATTTAAAGCTTTGGCAGATCTGTAGCTTTGATCGTTCACTGCACCCACAATTTCTATCCGATTGTCAAAATGTTGGTCTCATTTTGTAGCTGCCAGTCTCTTCTTTAGAACCAATACAAATTTGTAATATTATTTACAAATACACTATTTTTTATGAAGGTTGAAATAGAAAAAAATCCCTAAGACTTTAAATCGCTTTTCTCCCCTTAAACGTGCGAATTCGGTGTTTATATGATTCAACTTAAAGGCTTGGCAAATCTCTAGCTTTGGTCGTTCACTGCGCCCACAATTTCTATCCGATTGTCAAAATTTTGGTCTCATTTTGTAGCTGCTAGTCTATTCTTGACGACAAGTACGAATTTGTAATATTATTCACAAATACACTATTTTCATGAAGGTTGAAATAGGAAAAAAAAACCCCAAAACTTTAAATCGCTTTTTCACGCCTCAAACGTGCGATTTCCTTGTTTTTACGATTTAATTTCAAGGCTTGGCAAATCTCTAGCTTTGACCGTTTACTGTACCCACAATTTCTACACGATTGTCCAAATGTTGGCCTCATTTTGTAGCTGCCAGTCTATTCTTGACGACAAATATAAATTTGTAATATTATTTACAAATACACTATTTTTAATGAAGGTTGAAATCGGAAAAAAAACACCAAAGCTTTAAATCGCTTGTTCTCCCCTTAAACGGGCGTATCCCGCGTTTTTACGATTTAATTTGATGGCTTGGCAGGTCTCTAGCTTTGACCGTTCACAGCACCCACATATTCTAACCGATTTTCAAAATTTTGGTCTCATTTTGTAGCTTATTTACAAACACACTATTTTTAATGCAGGTTTAAATAGGAAAAAAAACTTCAAAACTTTAAATCGCTCTTGCTCCCCTTAAACGTGTGAATTCGGCGTTTTTACGATTTATTTTGAAGGCTTGGCAGATCTCTAGCTTTGGCCGTTCACTGTACTCACAAATTCTTTCCGATTGTCAAAGCTTTGGTCTCATTTTAAAACTTTAAATCGCTCTGTTCCCCCTTAAACGTGTGAATTCAGCGTTTTTACGATTTAATTTAAAGGCTCTGCAGTTCTCTCGCTTAGATCGTTCACTGTACCCACAATTTCTATCCGATTGTCAAAATTTTGGTCTCATTTTGTAGCTGCTTGTCTGTTCTTTACGGCAAGTACGAATTTATAATATTTTTTACAAAAAAAAACTATATTTTATGGATGTTGAAATAGGAAAAAAAGCCCCAAAACTTTATATCGCTGTTTCTCCGGTAAAACGTGTGAATTCGGTGTTTTCCGATATAATGTGCAGGCTTGGCAGATCTCTAGCTTTAATCGTTCACTGTAACCACAATTTCTATCCGATTTTCAAAATGTTGGCCTCATTTGGTAGCTGCCTGTCTATTCTTTACTTCAAGGGCAAATTTGTAACATTATTTACAAACATAATATTTTTTATGAAGGTAGAAATAGGAAAAAGAACCCCAAAACTTTAAATCGCTCTTTCTCCTTTGAAACGTGCGAATTTGTTGTTTTTACGATTTAATTTCAAGTCTTGGCAGATCTGTAGACTTAATCGTTCACCGTGCCCACAATTTCTATCCGATTGTCAAAATTTTGGTCTCATTTTGTGGCTGCCAGTCTATATTGTACGACAAATTTAAATTTGTAATTTTTTTTACATATACAAAATTTTTTATTCAGGTTGAACTAGGAAAAAACCCTGAAAACTTTAAATCGATCTTTTCCCTCTTAAGCAAGTGAACTTAGCGTTTTTACAATTTAATTTGAAGGCTTGGCAAATCTCTAGTTTTGATATTTCACTGCACCCACAATTTCTATCCGATTGTCAAAATTTTGGTCTCATTTTGTAGCTGCCAGTCTATTCTTTACGACAAGTACAAATTTGTAATATTATTTAGAAATATACTATTTTTTTATGAAGGGTGAAATAGGAAAACAAACCCCAAATCTTTAAATCGCTTTTTCTCCCCTTAAACGTTTGAATTCGCCGTTTTTACGGTTTAATTTGAAGGCTTGGCAGATCTGTAGTTTCGACCTTTCACTGTACCCACAATTTCAAACTTTGTCAAAATTTTGGTCTCATTTTGTAGCTCCCAGTCTATTCCCTACAACAAATAAAAACTCGTAATATTATTTAGAGAAACACTAGTTTTAATGAAGGTTGAAATAGGAAAAAAAACCCAAAACTTTAAATCGCTTTGTCTCCCCTTAAACGTGCGTATCCGGCGTTTTTACGACTTAATTTAAAGGCTTGGCAGACTCAAGCTTTGATCGTTCACTGTACCCACAATTTCTATCCGATCGTCAAAATGTTTGATCTTATTTTGTAGCTGTCAGTCTATTCTTTACGACAAGTACAAAAAAGTATTATTATTTACGAAACCATCATGTTTTATGTAGGTTGGAAGAGGAAACAAACCCCAAAAGTTCAAATCGCTTTTTTTCCCCTTAACCGTGTGCACTCGGCGTTTTATCGATTTAATATAAAAGCTTGGCAGATCTCTAGCTTTCATCGTTCACTGTAGCCAAAATTTCTATCCGATTGTCAAAATTTTGGTTCCGTTTTGTAGCTGACAGTCTATTCTGTACGACAAGTACGAATTTCTAATATTATTTACTTTTCACTATTTATTATGAAGGCTGAAATGGGAAAAATAACCCCAAAACTTTATATCGCTCTTTCTCCCCTTAAACGTGCGAATTCGGTGTTTTACGATTTAATTTAAAGGCTTGGCAGATCTCTAGCTTTGATCGTTCACTGCACCTACAATTTCTATCCGATTGTCAAAATGTTGGTCTCATTTTGTAGCTGCCAGTCTATTCTTTACGACAGGTACAAATTTGTAATATTATTTACAAATACACAATTTTTTATGAAGTTTGAAATAGGAAAACAAACCCCAAAACTTCACATCGCTTTTTCTCCCCTTAAACGTTTGAATTCGCCGTTCTTACGGTTTAATTTGAAGGATTGGCAGATCTCTAGCTTTGACTTTTCTCTGTGCCCACAATTTC
Organism: Odontomyia ornata; assembly: GCA_963969285.1. Lineage (NCBI taxonomy): Eukaryota > Metazoa > Arthropoda > Insecta > Diptera > Stratiomyidae > Odontomyia > Odontomyia ornata. The sequence goes on from OZ017743.1 coordinate 22,108,478, forward strand.
TATCTGATTGTCAAAATTTTGGTCTCATTTTGTAGCTGCCAGTCTTTTCCTTACGACAAATACAAATTTGTAATATTATTTAGAGAAACACTTTTTTTAATGAAGATTGAAATAGGAAAAAAAAACACCAAAACTTTAAATCGCTTTGTCTCCCCTTAAACGTGCGTATTCGGCGTTTTTACGATTTAATTTAAATGCTTGGCAGATCTCTAGCTTTGACCGTTCACTGTGCCCACAATTTCTATCCGATTGTCAAAATTTTTGGTCTTATTTTGTAGCTGTCAGTCTATTCTTTACGACAAGTACAAATACGTAATATTATTTACGAAACCATCATTTTTTATGAAGAATGGAAGAGGAAACAACCCCCCAAAAGCTCAAATCACTTCTTGTCCCCTTAACCGTGTGCATTCGGCGTTTTTACGATTTAATTTCATGGCTTGGCAGATCTCTAGCTTTCATCGTTCACTGTACCCAAAATTTCTATCCGATTGTCAAAATTTTGGTTCCGTTTTTTAGCTTCCAGTCTATTCTGTACGACATGTGCAAACTTGTAATATTATTTACTTTTCACTATTTTTTATGAAGGTTGAAATAGGAAAAAAAATCCCAAGACTTTATATCGCTTTTTCTCCCCTTAAACATGCGAACCCGGCGTTTTACGATTTAATTTAAAGCCTTGGCAGATCTCTAGCCTTGATTGTTCACTGTGCCCACAATTTCTATCCGATTGTCAAAACTTTGGTCTCATTTTGTAGCTGCCAGTCTATTGTTAACAACAAGTTTAAATTTGTCATATTATTTACAAATACACTATTTTTTATGAAGATTGAAATAGGGAGAAAAACCCCAAGGCCTTAGATCGCTTTTTCCCCCCTAAACGTGCGAATTCGGCGTTTTACGATTTAATTTAAAGGCTTCGCAGATCTCTAGCTTTGATCGTTCACTGTACCTACAATTTCCATCCAGTTGTCAAAATTTTGGTCTCATTTTGTAGCTGCCAGTCTATTCTTGACGACATGTACAAATTTGTAATATTATTTACAAATACACTATGTTTTATGAAGGTTGAAATAGGAAAAAAAACCCCGAAACTTTAAATCGCTTTTTCTCCCCTTATACGTGCGAATTCAGCCTAATTACCATTCAACTTAAAGGCTTGGGAGATCTCTAGCTTTGATCGTTCACTGAACCCACAATTTCTTTCCGATTGTCAAAATTTTGGTCTGATGATGTAGCCTCCGGTCTATTCTTTATGACAAGTACAAATTTGTGATATTATTTACAAATACACGATTTTTTTTTAAGGTTGAAATAGGAAAACAAACCCCAAAACTTTAAATCGCTTTTTCTCCCCTTAAACGTGTGAATCCGATGTTTTTACGATTTAATTTGAAGGCAGATCTCTAGCTTTGATCTTTCACTGTACCCACAATTTCTATCCGATTGTCGAAAAGAGGTCTCATTTTGTAGCTGCCAGTCAATTCCTTACGACAAGTACAAATCGTTAATATTTTTTACAAAAACACTATTTCTTATGAAGCTTGAAATAGGAAAAAATCCCCGTTAGCAACACCAGCCGGAAAGGTAAATTTCTCGTATGTAGCGTAAGGTTTCGAAAAAGAAATTGGCTTATCTACTACTGGACTTCTTATTGCAGTTTTTGTAGCATTACATGGGTATTTATTAACAGAAAGGATCTGCCACCGTTCGTATTTGGAGGGCCTTCATAGAGGCACAAATATTTTGCTAATTAAATTGAGTTGCACACGTATGGACCACATATTGAAAATCGGCGGGTAATAAATTGTTATAAACATATATCTACTCGTTTCGCCCTTCTCACATTTGCTGTTTATACATTTGACAGTGGTTGTCAAACAGAGGTGATAACTTTTTGGCTTAAATTGCTCAAATAGTTAATTTCAAAAGATTTCCATAAAAGTTTAATCAGCACTTGCATTGCCATTAATATATACATTTTCGATTCTTTTCTGAACCATCAGGGGCGTTATTTTGAATTTTTATTGAAAACGGCTGTTAAAATTATTAAGCTGTAAATTTTCGAATTTTTTATTTGTCATCCGATTTGCATAATTAAATTAAATCAACTTGCCTTAATAACTTATAATTTCAAGCTTCATCGGAATCTGTTGAGAAACTTGGCTGCTAGAGGGCTACAGAAATAAAAAAAATGTTTATGTCACCCCCCTGTATGGAGAGACCCCTTAAACACTTTAAAATATGTTCTTAAACTGCAAATTTCAAGAGGCACGACTTTTGACCTACGTAGAAAATTTCCTCATTCTAGCTCATGTGGGTTGCGAGAAAACTTGTGACATACGAAAAAACGGATGGACGGACAGACAGACAAGTCGTGATTTTATAATTTTTTGGGGTATTGTTAAAAATATTTTACAATATTTAAAAAATATTCTGATTTATAAATACGTTCAAGATAAGTCAATTTAAACGTTTCCATGAAAAAAATCTATTATTTCAGTTGCTACTAAAATAGTAGATTGCGCTTGTTCCTGACCTTTGGGGGCCGCCATTTTGAATGCATGCATTTGATTTTGGACAATTTTAAATCTCTGTGGGCTAGGACCTCATCAATCAATGTGCCCAATCTCGTTCAAATCGGAGTTTGACTCTAGACTGGGCAAAATAATTCAATCTTTAGTGAAAATGGCAGCTTAAAATTATTGGGTTTTAAATTTTCGACTTTTTTATTTTTCATTCAATTTTAACAATTTTCTGCATAATACAAGAACAGAGATCCACAATCTCAAGTTTCATCAAAATCCGCTAGAAAATGTGACCGCTAGAGGTCCACAAAAAACTGAAAAAAACGCATATTTAAAACGCCGCCATTTTGAAATTTGCACATGCATGATCACCAAAATATTAAAAACAGTAGATCTAAGTAATGCCTATCTTGAAACCAAGTTTCATATATATATATATATATATATATATATATATATATATATATATATATATATATATATATATATATATATATATATATATATATATATATATATATATATATATATATATATATATATATCAGATAAAAATGGCGACTTTTAAAAGCCTTTGAAGTTTTGGGTTCCAACTGCCCGCCATTTTGTTTTTTGTGACCTGACCTCCAAATTTTTCAAGCAATACTTTAGATACTCATAATTTCTATCTAAATGCCAAATTTTATGAAAATCTGTTGAAAGCTTTAATCACTATTGTAACAACAAAATGTTGCACGTTTTCCGACATTTGTGCGGCCGCCATTTTGTTTCTGCAGTACCGACTTTGAATTTTTTATTGTGAGATTCATCACATACATCAGTGAACCTTTGTACCAAATTTCATCCAAATCGAAGCTATACTTTGGTCAGAACAGAAATCACCATTTTTCGTCTACAATGGCCGCCATTTTGTTTTTGCCCAGCCGATATAGCGGTTCACGAACTTAACCGAAATATTGGCCCAATACACCTTTTCTGAAAATTTGGTGAAAATTGGAGCAAAATTGCAACCTCTCGCGTGGTCACAAATTTCGTTATATATATATATATATATATATATATATATATATATATATATATATATATATATATATATATATATATATATATATGATGCTCTCCGCAATAGGTAAATTTCTCTCGAGAAATTTACCTAAAAAAACCCCGAAACTTCAAATGGCTTTTCCTCCACTTAAACGTGCGAATCCGGCGTTTTTACGATTTAATTCAAAGGCTTGGCAGGTCTCCAGCTTTGATCGTTCACTGTACCCACAATTTCGATTCGATTGTCAAAACTTTGGTCTCATTTTGTAGCTGCCAGTCTATTCTTTACGACAAATACAATTTCGTAATATTATTTACAAATACACTATTTTTTATGCAGGTTGAAATAGGAAAAAAACCCCAAGGCTTTAATTCGCTTTTCCCCCCTAAACATGCGAATTCGGCTTTCTACGATTTAATTTAAAGGCTTGGCAGATCTCCAGCTTTGATCGTTCACTGTGCCCACAATTTCCAACCGGTTGTCAAAATGTTGGTCTCATTTTGTAGCTGCCAGTCTATTCTTTACGACAAGTACAAATTTGAAATATTATTCACAAATACACTTTTTTTATGAAAGTTAAAATTGGAAAACAAAACCCCAAAACTTTAAATCGCTTTTTCACCCCTTAAACGGGCGAAAATTTTTGGTCTCATTTTGTAGCTGCCAGTCTATTCTTTACGACAAGTACAAATTTGTAATATTATTTACAAATACACTATTTTTTATGCAGGTTGAAATAGGGAATAAAACCCCCAAAACCTTATATCGCTCTTTCTCCCCTTAAACGTGTGAATTCGTCGCTTTTACGATTTAATTTGAAGGCTTGGCAGATCTCTAGCTTTGATCGTTCACTGTACCCACAATTTCTATCCGATTGTCAAAATTTTGGTCTCATTTTGTAGCTGCCAGTCTATTCTTTACGACAAGTACAAATTTGTAATATTGTTTACAAATACACTATTTTTTATGAAGGTTGAAATAGAAAACAAAAACCCAAAACTTCAAATCGCTTTTTCTCCCCTTAAACGTGTGAGTTCGGCCTTTTTACGATTTAATTTGAAGGCGTGGCAGATCTCTAGCTTTGATCGTTCACTGCACCCACAATTTCTATCCGATTGTCAAAATTTTGGTCTTAGTTATAGCTGCCAGTCTATTCTTTACGACAAGTACAAATTTGGAATATTATTTACAAATACACTATTTTTTATGAAGGTTGAAATAGGAAAAAAAACTCCAAAACTCTAGATCGCTTTTTCTCCCCTTAAACGTACGAATTCGGCGTTTTTAGGATTTAATTTCAAGGCTTGGCAGATCTCTAGCTTTGATCGTTCACTCCACCCACAATTTCTATCCGATTATTAAAATGTTGGTCTCATTTTGTAGCTGCCAGTCTATTCTTTGCGACAAGTACAAATTTGTAATATTATTTACAAATACACTATTTCTTATGAAGGCTGAAATAGGAAAAAAAACCCCAAAACTTTAAATGGCTTTTTCTCCCCTCAAACGTGCGAATTCGGCGTTTTTACGATATAATTTCAAGGCTTGGTAGATCTCTAGCTTTGATCGTTCACTGCACCCACAATTTCTATCCGATTGTCAAAACTTTGGTCTCATTTTGTAGCTGTCAGTCTATTCTTCACGACAAGTACAAATTTGTAATATTATTTACAAATACACTATTTTTCATGAAGGCTGAAATAGGAAAAAAACCCCAAAACTTTAAATCACTTTTTCTCCCTGTCGGCGAACCAGAGCGAAAACGATTATGGCACCGTTATCAATACTGTTCATCACGCGGTCAACAATGGCAACACCAACGACAGCACCAATCGAGTTAGCGGGTTCGTTTAGTGAGTAGTCATTTTGGGAGAAAACGTGACTGAACGAGATCTCCGCCTGGACAGCGATGAAATACAACAAGTAATATTTTAATAATCTTCTCAATGTAATAAATTTGTAATAATTTTATTTTAAATAGAAAATAAATCTTCTTATCTTTGCTCTGCGTGTGTGTATGATCGCATCTGTATTTTTTTTTTGGAAAAACTATGGCTAAAGCCGCGACATCTTTATTTTTTGTTCTTCACCATCGTGTGAGGCCATCGCCAGCCGCCATTCAAGGGGAGACTCGAGTTTTCACTTGTCCAAGCCAGCCAGCTGTTTGTGGTACTAATGTTGACGAAAAAAGGAACAAATAGCGCCAAAAGGGCTCCGAAGCGAGTGGATCGCATTGCCAGATCACCATCGGTAGCTGCAACGACACAAATCAAAGCCACTGGCTCGCCTGATCCAGAAAAGCCCGAATCATCGAAAGTTTTAGATGCCGTTGCCTCCCTAACCTCAAAGTTAGAAGCTCTAGAAGGCAGTAGTTCAGTAGCTCAACTGTCACCAGCCGTGCAGCCGTCATCCACTGCGCAGCCACCCGGGGACATGTTAGTTCCCAAATTGCCGTCGGCCACAGAGCCACAATCAGCGCAGCTAGCGTTTGCTGCACAGTCGCCCGGGGACATGTCAACTGCTAAATCGCCATCGGCCACAGAGCCACAGTCAGCGCAGCTAGCGTTTGCTGTACAGCCATCCGGGGACATATTAAATCACCAATTTCCGTCAACTGCACAGTCCAAGCCAGCCGTACCGCCACCGCCAGGTAAACTTAATTGCCAATTGCAGCAAGCCATGCAAGCACCACTAGCTCCGCCGATACCCGCGAAATGGCCTCATGAACTAATGCCAGCCGCATCGCCACCGCCAGGTAAATCTTATTACCAGTTGCCCCAATATGTACAGTCATGGTTAGTCGCGCAACCAACCGTGGGATTGCCCCACGAAGTACCGTCGGCCGGTCAGCCGCCGCCACTTGTCGCAAATTGCCATACGTCTTCAGTCCAGCCGCATACTACTGTCGCAGACTTTCATAATTTGTTTGCCAGTCGTAAATTATGGGATTTGCCCGAATTCAGTGGAAGCCCTCAACAGTGGCTACTGTTTTATAGCGCCTACAAGGGGACTTCAACAGTTTATCAGTATACAGCTGTCGAAAACCTGTTTCGGCTTCAGAAGTGCTTGAAAAGTGCAGCCAAGGAAGTGGTCGAGTCATTACTTATGCACCCGAGTAATGTTAATCAAATAATCGACACACTCGAATTTAGTTTTGGCCGTCCGGAACTTTTAATCCGCCATCAACTACAAAAAGTCCGTGAGGTGGCGACCATTCCGGAAAATAAACCTGAATTGTTGGTCTCATTGCACATAAAGGTTCAAAACTTGCTAGACTTTCTCGTATCTGCGAACAACCAGCAGCATTTAAAGAATCCGATTCTGCTTGAGGAACTTGTGACCAAATTACCACTGTCGAAACAACAAGAGTGGGCAAGAACCGCGTATTATATAAAGCCGTGTGCTACTATTGCCGACTTTAATTCGTGGCTTTCGGAAATCGCGAAACTCGTGTCTATTATGGGTGTCGGACATTTTTATCGCAGTGACAGTAAACAAGGAGGACATGTGTTGCACACACACACGTCAACACATCAGCCATCTGTGACAATTCAATGCCAGTGCTGTGGTGACAATCATTTAATTTCGCGATGTGAAAAATTTGCGGTTACTTCCGTGAAGAATAGATGGGATATTGTTAAAAAACATCGGTTGTGTTTTTCGTGCTTGAAATTCGGACACGCTTCCGCTTATTGCCAAACCAAACGACCGTGCAAAGTTAACGGGTGCCGCAAACGCCACCATCAGATGCTGCGCGAAAAATAACGAATGCCCGAAGTATCAACTTCACAATCGACAGCCAACTGTACCCTAGTGCAACCATCGCACTCGCCTGCGGTTGACATTTGTCTTCAAAACTCTGCCGAAAGAAGACACCTATTATATCGAATTGTTCCTGTCACTATTTACGGCCCGAAGGGCGAGAAACAAGCGTTCGCTTTCCTGGACGAGGGATCATCCGTCACCATGATCGAACAGAGTTTAGCCAATGAGATTGGATCTTCTGGTAAAACAGAATTGTTAAGATTGCAGTGGTATGGCAGTAAAGTCACTGAGGAGCCATCACAGCACATCGAAATTGGAATCAGTAGTAGGAGGCCAGGCAGCTCAATATACCCAATGATGAATGTCAGAACAGTCAGGGATCTGCGCTTGCCCACACAGACAGTGAATATTAATCAGCTGAGTTCCAACTTCCGACACATAAAAAATTTGCCCATCGACGAATACGAAAATGCCAAGCACAAAATCCTCATTGGTTTGGAACATTGCCACTTGGGAATTGGTAGCCGAACTGTCGCCGCCAATTATCAGTCAGCGCCAATAGCCACTCGAACTAAATTAGGATGGGTTGTCTACGGCCCAACCGAAGACTGTCCCAAGAACGAGCTCCCACGAGTCTGCTTAATTCAGCAAGATTTCCATGAAATCGTGAGTGAATACTTCTCTACCGAAGGATTTGGCACAAGGCCAATCAAAGAGGATCAGCTGGATGAGGAAACGACAAGGGCACTGGAAATTATGAAAACAACTACACGTCGACTCGTTGATAGATTTGAGACGGGGCTCATATGGAAAGCGGAAAACATCAAACTGCCAGACAGTTATGAGATGGCATTCAATCGGTTGGTAACTATCGAACGGAAAATGGAAAGTTATGAGAACTATGCCAGGCAGTACAACTCTATAATAGAGAGCTATATTAAGAAGGGATATGCCCGTGAACTATCAAAGTCAGAGCAGAGCACGATTAGAGCCAGAACTTGGTATTTGCCACATTTTCTGGGAATAAATGTCAACAAACCCGGAAAATATCGACTAGCGCTTGACGCCGCTGCGAACGCGAATGGTACCTCCCTCAACAACAATTTATTGAAAGGACCGGATCAATACACGAGTTTGGTAGAGGTATTGATAAAGTTTCGGGAAGGCCGGACAGGACTCTGTGGAGATATAGTGGAAATGTTCCACCAAATACGAATCAGATGTGAGGACCAGGACTCTCAACGCTTTCTATGGAGATATGGAGACGTATCGAGGGAGCCACGCATTTTCGTTATGTCGTCCATGATATTCGGGGCATTTTGTTCGCCAGCGTCTGCCCAGTTCGTCAAGAACTTAAACGCAAACACTATGCCGAAACAAACAGCCGTGTCGTCGAGTCTATTGTTAATCGACATTATGTTGATGACTACGTTGATACCTTTCATTCGGGACAGTAGGCGATTGACATTTCAAAAGCAGTTCGTGAAATCCATCAACATGCCGGATTTATATTGAAGAAATTTACGTCGAATTCCTGTCGAGTGTTAGCAGAGCTGAATGATGTTGCCGGAAGAGAAACCATAAATATGGATAAGGCCGCAGAAATTGCAACAAACAAAATTCTTGGCATGCATTGGGACTCAAGAGGTGACGTTTTTGTTTTTAAAATAAACACGAACAAAGTTGACCCTGGTATCATCAACGAAAAACGTAATGTTACGAAGAGGGAACTGTTGCGGACAACCATGTCTATCTTTGATCCGTACGGTATACTGGCTAATGTTTTGATCTACCCAAAACGGCTACTACAAGAAGTGTGGGAAATTAATTTAGATTGAGACGACGATTCACCACCAGAAATGCAAGCAAAGTTTCATCACTGGTTGCAGAGTCTTAACGCATGGGCTCAGTTGCGGGTGCCGCGATGTTACTCACCCCAAATATCTCAATCGAATGATATTCAGCTACACATCTTTGTTGATGCCAGCGAGGAAGCATTCGGCGCAGTCGCGTATTTACGGGTAAAAGGCTCCGAAGTGAACGTCGCCTTCGTCTGTGGTTAGTCGAGGTGCGCACCATTGAAGCGATTATCGATTCCTCGGTTGGAATTACAAGCCGCAGTGCTTGGTACTTGTCTTAAGATATCGCTGCAACATAGTTTAAGCATCGCCATCAGGAGTATCGTACTCTGGACCGACTCGCAGACTGTTCTCCATTGGTTGCGAGCTGGATCTCGAAAGTATAAGCCCTTTGTGGCACATCGAATCGGAGAAATTTTAGATTCAACATCCATATCAAAATGGCGTTGGATACCAACGAAAATCAACGCCGCAGATGCGTTGACTCGAACAGTATACCTCATCGACCTTAATCTTTCGAGCATCTGCTTAAAGGGCCCAGATTTTTTGAAACGTCCCGAAATTGATTGGCCATCTTCGAGTACAACGAATAAGGTTATGGAACCGGAAGAAGAAATCCGAAGAGATTTTATTTTGAAAATATCCATGGAGGAAAACCCCGCGTTCAAACACTTGGAAAAGTTTTCTAAGTGGTGAAAAGTAAAACGGGTCTTGGCCTGGGTCATCCGATTTATTGCCAATTCAAGGTCAGCTCAGAAGTCTAAAGGTGAATTAACTGTCCAAGAGCTGCGTCAAGCCGAACGTTCTATTTATAAATACGTTCAAACTAGGAAGTACAGCGAGGAAATAGCATCATTAAAATTGGGAATTACCATTGACAAGCAGAGTAGCTTGTACAAGTTGAATCCTGGGCTCGACGAATTTGAGTTGTTACGTGTTTTTGGTTGGCTTGATTTAGCCTCTCATTTGCCAGAGTCACAGAAAAGACCCATTATATTGCCACCAGAGAGTAAATTTGTCGAGTTGATAGTTGCTGAATACCATAACAGTGCTCTGCACCAAAACGAATTTACAATTCTATGTGAGATGCGAAGATAGTTTTACATCCCAAAACTGAGATACGTTGTCAAGGCAACAAAACGTAATTGCAACACGTGCAACGTTAGGAATACCGTTCCAAAGACGCCTCAGATGGGTCAGTTACCGATCGATCGGGTCACTCCGTTTGTACGACCGTTTACCTATACTGGCCTGGATTACTTTGGACCTTTACAAGTGACAGTGGCGAGACATAAGGTAAAACGATGGATAGCGTTGTTTACCTGCCTAACTACGCGTGCGGTGCACCTTGAAATCGCCAAGGATCTGTCAAGTAGTGCCTGTCTAATGTGCATTGCGAATTTCATAAATAGAAGAGGAGTTCCGCATCGAGTTCGCAGTGATCGTGGTACCAACTTCGTTAAGGCTGCAAAGGACATAAACAATCGAACTTACAACAATGATGACGTGCAAGCGACTTTGGCACATAAAAATATTGAATGGTTATTCAACTGTCCCGGAAACCCTAGTGCCGGAGGATGTTGGGAGAGGCTCGTGCAGGCTGTGAAGCGGGTTTTGTCGTATATACTTCAAAATGAAGCGCCGAGGATTGAAGTCCTTCATCACGTTTTGACGGAAGCCGAATATATGGTGAATTCGAGGCCACTTACCGATGTTGCCATGGAGTATGCGGAAGCTGATCCGCTAACACCAAATGATTTTTTGCTTGGAGCAGCCAGTTCAGTTCAGACGTCGGGGTCGGATCAGGAAGTTGCAATCGACATCGGCAAATTGTATCGAGTTGCGGAGCAGATGAAAATCAAATTGTGGAAAAGATGGGCGATCGAATATTTGCCAACGTTGATAAGGCGAGAGAAGTGGCATGAGAAAGTGCGCCCGTTGAAGGAAGGAGAAGTGTGGTGGTGTGTGACGAGAATATGCCTAAACGGAAGTGGAAAAAGGGAATCATCGTGCGCGTAAACTACGGGAAGGATGGTCAAACCCGAAGCACCGAGATCAAGGCAGTCAATGGGACGATTAGTCGACTCACGTCAAAAATTGCAGTCCTGGACATAACGAATGGTGAACCCTGCGAGCAATTCACGGAGGGCGGGATGTCGGCGAACCAGAGCGAAAACGATTATGGCGCCGGTATCAATATTGTTAACCACGCGGTCAACAATGGCAACACAAACGACAGCACCAATCGAGTTAGCGGATCCATTTACTGAGCAGCCATTTTGGGAGAAAACGTGACTGAACGAGATCTCCGCCTGGACAGTGATGAAATACAACAAGTAATATTTTAATAATCCTCTCATTGTAAGAAATTTGTTATAATTTTATTTTAAATAGAAAATAAATCTTCTTACCATTGCCCTGCGTGTGTGTAGGATCGCATCTGTATTGTATTTTTTGGAAAAATTATCGCTAAAGCCACGACACTCCCCTTAAACGTGTGAATTCGGCATTTTTACGATTTAATTTAAAGGCTTGGAAGATCACTAGATTTGATCGTTCACTTTACCCACAATTTCTATCCGATTGTCAAAATTTTGGTCTCATTTTGTAACTGCCAGTCTATCCTTTACGACAAGTATAAACTTGTCATACTATTTACAAATAGACTATTTTTTATGAAGGTTGAAATAGGAAAAAAAACCCCAAAACTTTAAATCGCTTAATTTCCCCTTAAACGTGCGAATTCGGCGTTTTTACGATTCAATTTAAAGGCTTGGCTGATCTCTAACTTTGATCGTTCACTGCACCCACAATTTCTATCCGATTGTCAAAATTTTGGTTTCATTTGGTAGCTGCCAGTCTATCCTTCATGACAAGTATAAATTTGTCATATTATTTACAAATACACTATTTTTAAGAAGGTTGAAATAGGGAAAATAAACCCCAAAACTTTAAATCACTTTTTCTCCCCTTAAACGTGCGAGTTCGGCGTTTTTACGATTTAATTTGAAGGCTTGGCAGATCTCCAGCTTTGATCGTTCACTGCACACACAATTTCTATTCGATTGTCAAAATTTTGGTCTCGTTTTGTGGCTGCTAGTCTATTCTTTACGACAAGTACAAATTTGCAATATTATTTACAAATACACTATTTTTTATGAAGGTGAAAATAGGGAAAAAACACCAAAACTTTAAATCGCTTTTCCTCCCCTTAAACGTGCGAATTCGGCGTTTTTAAGATTTTGATTAGAATTTGTCGTTTTTACGATTGAATTTAAAGGCTTGGCAGAACTCTAGCTTTGACCGTTCTCTGTGCCCACAATTTCTATCCGATTGTCAAAATTTTGGTCTCATTTTGTAGCTGCCAGTCTATTCTTTACGACAAATACAAATTTGTAATATTATTTACAAATACTCGTACACTATTTTTTATGAAGGTTAAAATAGGAAAAAAACCCAAAGCTTTAAATCGCTTTTCTCCCCTTAAACGTGCGAATTCAGCGTTTTGACTAATTAATTTGAAAGCTTAGCAGATCTTTAGCTTTGATCGTTCACTGTACCCACGATTTCTATCCGATTGTCAAAAGTTTTGTCTCCTTTTGTAGCTGCCAGTCTATTCTTTACGACAAGTAATAATTTGTCATATTATTTACATATACACAATTTTTTTTGAAGGTTGAGATAGGAAAAAAAACCCCAAAACATTAAATCGCTTTTTCTCCCCTTGAACGTGTGAATTTGGCGTTTTAATTTCAAGGCTTGGTAGATCTCTAGCTTTGATCGTTCACTGTACCCACAATTTCTATCCGATTGTCAAAATTTTAGTCTCATTTTGTAGCTGCCAGTCTATTCTTTACGACAAGTACAAATTCGTAATATTATTTACAAATACATTTTTTTTTATGAAGGTTGAAATAGGAAAAAAAACCCCAAAACTTTAAATCGCGTTTCTCCCCTTAAACGTGAATCAACATCGAGCTACCCTTCGCTGACCTAACAACAGATGAGAGGAATTTGCAACGCATAAGCACCAGTCTAAATTCTATGTGTTCAATGGGTAGACAAATTACCGAAAAGGTCCACTGTTGGGATCTCGTTCATCACATATCAGACTCAATTGAAGATACCAACCATAAAATCAACCTGGTACGTTTCGTGCATGACGGAAAGAAGCGCGGAGTATTTGGGCAAATGTTAACAGTAAGTTTTTGCGTTGATGAGGAAAACATCATGGATGTGCAAGATTTATCTGCAAATCAAGAAAAATTAAAAAATCTTATCAACCATCAAGGAAGAATCATGCTGCAAGCCACAGAAACGCTAAATACAACATCTAGCAGGATCAACCGACAACTCAAACGATTTCAAATTCAATTAAACAAGGTGCTTGAACTGATCAATACGGCAAAGGGATGGTTCTCTACAATAGACACGAAGCAATTAAACATCCAATTTCTAGCAACCTATCAACGAGCCATCAATTTCGTTGAGGAAATGAGTTTAAAATACAGTCACATCCTAACAGCCATCAACACCAAACAAGAAATATTACAATGTATCAAACTCGCACAGTTACAACGCATTATCCAAGGAACACAAACTCTATTACCGGCTCACCTCAAAATTCTGCATACTTCTACTTCTAAACTTACAACTGACGCTAATGAAGATAGAATCAAAATCTATGGACACTTGCCAATTATTGACAACCGGAACTTTGATCTAATCAAAGTAACTCCCATCTCTATTCAGCATTAATCCACATTTTTCACAGCATTCAGCATTTCGAATTCAATTATAGGAATAAACTATAACGATCAACTTTTCTTCGAAACAACAAGCGCCAACTTCACAGCCGCGTCAGAACTCACGAGTGGGACTTACCTCTTGTCCAGCACAACATTAATTGATATGAGAGCCAAGACCAGCTGCATTATACGGGAACTATACAACCTTCACAACCAACCCACATGTCCTCAAACATCCTTCCAGTCACAGTCACTAGTTCTACAGCAAATGGTGTCAATTCACACTTGGCTGTTCTTCATCCTGCAACCAGTCCATGCACAAACTCTATGCCAAGGGTTAAGAAAGGACATTCCACTCAACGGTACAGGCATTATTCAACTCACGCAAGATTGTCAATTACTGGCTTAAGAACACATTCTTGTAGCCGAGCAACAACACACAGGTCAGCCTTTTCCAATCTTCATATCACCAACTATCTCGCAATTATACTTCACACAATAAGATACGGAGCTCAAGCAATTGAACTCGACAAGAATAATCATAACAGGAGAATCATACACAAACTTTATCACTCAACAAGAAATACTAAATACCGCAATAGGCAGGATCCAATGGAAAACTATTAAGCCTCACGCAACGTTGTCTTCAATATCCATTATCATCTCTGGGTTACTCCTTGTTGCAGCAATCAGTACTAGCCTCTATATTTGCATACGAGCTAGGATGAGAAGAGAACCTTCTTCATTTACCACTTGGTATAATCAACATCAACTTTAAGACCCTGACGGCTCTTGGTGGGCGACTATGTACGAGTAACTAGTACTAAGGAAAATAAAAGTCATTTACCTTTTGTATCCAATTAATTATATAAAGATTTGCTAACATAAAGTAGTACAATTACCTTAAGTTCATACACCTGTAATTTGCAATGGTATCAAGCAAATATTGAGTCAATCAAAAATCAATTGAAAAATATTGAACTCGCTTGAAATGGCAATAATTCTTTCCACGCGCCAGCTATGAATTTATGCAGTTGAAGCGAAATGTAGGTATAAATTAAGACAGAGCGGCAACAATAAACCATTGCTAGTCAATCAGTTAATAATCGTGTTTCATTGCTTTTTTCACGCAGGAACACATGGATCTGGCCAAGGTAGAGGAGGCCATCAGAAGGGAGTTCCCTAGCATGGGAAGGATCAAAGCGAGACTGACACCAGAAAACTAAAGGGGAAAACGGATGGCCATCATTGACTTGACTTAAAAGGACGCTGAACAATTTCTGAGTAAGAGCAAAGTAAGAATAGGGTGGGTTGTCTGCAGAATACGACGAATAGCAGTGCTTCTTCACTGTTTCAAATGCCTTGGCTATGGTCACACTACACAAGTATGCAAAGGATCCGATAGGAGTTTCCTATGCTACAAATGCGTTGAAATGGGACATCAAAGAAAAGAGTGTACAAAGGAGGAACACTATACTCTTTGCAAGGATGCTGATCCAAGACTTGATCTTGGACACGTCTTGGGATTAGGGAAATTTTGGGTTTTCTAGAAAGCCCTAACCAAGATAAAATCAGAATTTCGATGACCCGTATCCTGCAGCTAAACCTACAATGCAGTTCAACCGCCCAAAATCTACTTGAGCAGTTTGTGAGGGGCATGAAAGCCGACTTTATGCTGCTGAGTGAGCAACACCACGATAAACGTTCTGCATCATGGTATCCTGATGAAACTGGTACTACCATCATCTATGTTTGGAACAGTGATCTCCAGGCAGAGAGTTGTGGATTGGAGGATTGGTTCGTGTGGGGTGGGTTCTAAAAGAACACCTTCTTTAGTGTGTACCTAACGCTAAACGAATCAATATCATCTTTCTAAGCCAAGCTGAATGCTTGGGAGGGCACTGTCTCGAACACAGATGGCAACGTGTTGTTGGGGTGGACTTCAACGCTTAAGCAATCGAAGGGGGCATGTCTCAAACAGATCTGAGGGAAAACGAATCCAAAAAATGACAACCAGGACGGTGCTTGTCGTACGAAGCACCAGTAATATGCTGACTTTCCATCGCATTGGCTATGAAGGAACCATACTGGACGTGACATTTGCTCGGAGTCCTTCGTACGGAGGATACACAATTGGAAAGTATTAGAGGACTACCCAGCCAGTGATCATCAGTGCATTCTGCTTGAGATCAGTTATGTTTCCCAACATCTGTGCTCTCGATCTTCTACAATTGGGTAGAACATAGAAAAGATGGACGTCGACGGGTTCGTCAAAGTGCTCACAGCAAGTGCCCTACAGCAGGGAGATTCACAGGGGACAGAAGAACTGGCAGCTAAAAAAGTAGTTAACTCAGCTATGAGCATCATCACGATTGCCTGCAAAGTTTCTATGCCCCGTCAAAAACCCCGACATGGCAAGCATGGTTGACTGAAATCACTGAAAAACGAAGGGAGTGTCATAAGCTTTAGCGTGAGGCTCAAAGGTCACGGAACCGCAATGAGGCATGTAACCGGGTAGCAGGATATAAGTCGGCCAGGAAATGCCTTTGCAAATTGATGAACAACTGTAAGACTTGCTACTGACAGGATCTAGTGGATGCTGTGAACAAAACCCGTGGGGTCTTGGCTACAAGCTAGTTATGTGGAAGCTTTTTGCCCTACGGAAACCTTGTATACATGTTACGAGAAAGATGGACGAGATAGTGCGGGGACTCTTCCTCGCCCATCCCGTCCATGTTGACGCTGTCCATGGTGAAACAGCAATTGAGCGTCCACTCTTCACACAGCTGGAACTGGAAGAAACACTCCTTATATTGAAAGCGAAGAAGACTCCGGGTCTGGTTCTAACTTGTCTATTACCATTGTCCTGACTTGCTGCTCAGCACATTTAACGCTTGCTTACGGGATGGGATTTTTCTGATACGGTGTTAGGTGGCGAGGCTCGTACTGATCAGCAAGGAGAAGGGAAATCCTGGACCGCCGTCTGCATATCTCCCGCTATGCATGCTAGACACTGCTGGGAAAGTGCTAGAGAAACTCATCAAGGGAAGACTCAGTGACGCGGTTCGTGCTGCTGGGGGACCTATCTCCTCAGCAGTACAGCTTTATAGCAGGACGCTCTACCATCGATGCGATTTCAGAGGTGGTGAGTGTGGTCTAAAAGGCAGAAATATGGGGCGACGCTCTCAGCAAGGAGATATACCGAAAGCGCTTGGTATAAGTACAGGATGAGGAGCACTGATTATTACATCTTCGTATTCGACAGTCTCTGATTCGACGGTGAGAGTTATTACAGGCGTGATACCTGTTGCCCTCTTTCGTAGAGAGTGCCGTGCTATTAACCTACGTCAAAGCGAGGGCGCGAGGGAGATAGTTGTTCGCGAGGAGAGACAGCTCTCACTCAACGATTGGCAGCAGTCTTGGGTAAATTGTGCAAAGGGAAGATAGTGTTAAGTTATTATTTATTAGAAAAAATCAAAGAATATACCTTCGTCCTCTAGCCTGATTTACTCTGGCCAAATTTTGATGTGCAGCGAAGTAAAGATTCTATGCAGCAAAGGAAACCTAGGGTTGGCCGAAATGTACAGCCAAAGTATATTGATCAAAAAGTAAAAGTCCTCGTGTTCAAATAATACCAGCCAAAATTCAATGGCCGAATCTTTATTTTAGTATGGGTCAGTACTTTCTGATCCCGTCTTCAAAAATTTACACAGTATTTATACTTTTCTAAAACATAAATCACTTACTTTATGACCTCATAATCCAATACTCAATTTGTGTGGTCTAGTGACACACAATAATTATTACCCATTTGTTTCTATTGATTCACACTTGTAATTTGACCCATCGATACAATCAATGGAAAGCACCAGTGCATAAGTGTATTGTAGAACCTTTTTCTAGGTCGTAAATTTCATGGTTGAGTGCATATGCATTGTCTTTAAGAACATGCACATGGGAAAGTGAAAGTGTTGAGTGCTGGTTAATGAGGTAAGCAGTTCTACTTATTGTTTAATATCGCTTGGGCTTAGGTAAGTGTAATATTGGCAATGATTAATGATTAATGTTTTGTAATTTCAGCTGTTTATGAAATCAGTAGATATGGGAATCATTACACTAGACTGCGCCCCTCATCTCCGATGTGGGACCGTGGCTAAATCGAAAGCATGATGAGACTGACTTCTATCTGACCCAGCTTTTGGAGAGATAGCGCTCGCTCAACGATTGGCAGCAGTCTTGGGACAATTATGCGAAGGGAAGGTAGGCTGTGGGCCTCATCCCCGATGTGGAACCGTGGCTAAATCGAAAGCAAGGTGAGACTGACTTCTATCTAACCCAGCTTTTGTGCGGGCATGAATGTTTTCATTTTTACCTGCACAAAATTGGTAAATCACGGTCCCGCGATTGTCGATGCCTGCCACACATTTTTGCGGCACAAATGGGACAAGCTTCAAAAGGACCACTACAGGGAGACGAGACAGCTCACGCCAGATAGTATAGTTGCACTGATGCTAGAATCTGTTGACAAATGGAACCAGGTGGCATATTATGTTTAGGCAGTCCTGAAAGATAAAAGGGACTCACAGCAGCTGTTGGCGTTGGCACTGGGAGATTTCTTGTCTGGCAATCTCCCCTTCTGCTACAAGAGGGATTCCCAAGCTTGAAGGTGCCTCACGGCGTAACAAAACGAGACCTGGCCCGAAGTAATGTGTCAAACTGCTCCAGGCTGGGTTCTCAGGTTATCAGGGGAGGTTTTTAATGGGTAGTCCAGTCGCTTGCGAGCATGGGAGTCACACACTCTATGCGTAAATGATATTCACCTCCCAACCACAAAAAAAAAGGCATGACCCCTATTAATATTGTAAGGTTAAGTTATTATGAATTGTAAGTACTGAAAAAAGAAACAACAATCAATAAAGACCTTGAATCAAATAAAATCAAAAATTCTATTTCTTAGATCAACATGTATTTTTAAAACATTTTGAGCCAGATGAGTTTACACCACAGCGTAGGCTGCATAATTTGCTAATCCACACATATTTTTATTTCGCTTGATTTTCATATAGCCTTCGTCGCCCCAACTGTCACTCCACCAATTTTTCATTATCCAATAATCTGGTGTGTAACCAACTACAAGCATTGCATGGTTAACGGTATCAGATGCGCATTCTGGATCGTCATATATCCCTTTACTGCGATAAAAGTAAATTTAAGATAATTAGTAGTTTGCCACCACTTCCTTACCTATAAAGCTGAAAAGTTGGAGGACTAGCATTAATAGATACCGCTACAGGACCTATAGTTGCTACCGCCACTTTGATAGCTTCCTCGTCATTCCTTGGCAAAATTGCCCACGATGAAATCTTAACCACAAATAACTCCCTTAAAGCCTTACAACGTCCTTCTTTGGCAACGTAGGGATAGTCAACAGCTCGCATCAGCCCACCGTATTGCTGCAGGTATTTAAGGGTATTTCTCAAGGATCCTCCTGCACATCCTTTATTTCCCGTAAGCGTACTGCAATCGACCAACTGTTGTTCACTGCAGTTTGGAAAGGACATTAAGAATGGAAAGTATTTTCAGTGGTTTTTTACCTCAAGTCTAGAATTTTGCCAGTCCGTTTAAAAACTTGTGCTTCAATGCTCTCTGCTATGCTAAACGCGTAACACGATCCACACCTTAATTGATTTCTCGGCTCGCTAATGAATCCTTCATCGCGCCAGTCAAAGGACTCGGGAATTTTCGCACTGCCACGATACCGATGAATTGATGATCCAACTGTTTCTGCTTGGGCGTCCAGGACTGGAACTCTAGGGCTCGGTATCAGACGAACATGATTTTTCAAGTAGTGCGGAGTGCTCTAAGAATTGAAATTTTGAAATAAAATCTAGTTTTCTTTAGTCTAGAAAGGACGCTTAATCACGCACTAAATCAGCAAAACAATTGGCCCTTAGTTGAAATGTAACATTGCCTTGATCGTACCTAGAATTGTGCGTTCGAATACGCTGACAATTCTCCTCGTAGGCTTTTCTGCAGCGCTGTTCCTCGTGGGGTAGATATGATTTGTTATTAAAACCCTAAAAAATGATAATTAACATTTTTAAATTAACGCAATTTCGCAAAATACCCGTTTGTATTACTTTATAATCATCAAAATCGTCATACACTATAATTCGGCCATTCTCTTCGGTTATTCGGCTAACGGATACTCGCGCTAGAAAAATTAAGAGGGTTGCAAAAATTAGTCCTGCATTCATAGCGATCTAGACTAGAAACGTATAGTATGAATGTTTCGCCTTGACTGCAGTTGAGTAGGAAGTTTGAAGCAATTTCGCTACGATTGTGATCTATTTTGCATAGATGGGCAAATTTTCATTTTCTGTATTGCACGTATTATGCTGATGGTCTTAAATTCATCAATAACATTTTTATGAAGTGCATTTACGTGTAATGATCAACGTATGTAATGTGTGATTATTTGTGTGCATGTTTAATGTTAATTATTTGGCCGTTCAATTTCAGATAGAGTAAAATTTAAGCAATAATTTGGATATGCTCAGCTATAATATATAATATCGAATTTTATTCTTCGAAATCAGAGCAGATTTACCCTGTTAAATTTTTAAAATATTCTCAAATTAAAATCAAATCCTCGTGTCTATTTTGAATCAACTTCCACAGAAGAGTAGGCTATCACTTGCGCACGTATATTTATTTTTATAGTCGTAGTGCTTTCGATAAACTATTTGTTTGGTTTCTACTCGTTCCGATAGGCAAGGCATGAAAATTGGACTATGGTAAAGGACATTTAGAGTTAAGAAAAATATCCCCGTTGGCAGCACCAGCCGGAAAGGTAAATTTCTCGTACGAAAAAGAATTTGGCTTGCCTACTACTGGATTTCTTACTGCTATTTTTGTAGCACCACATGGGTATTTATTAATATAAAAAGAATCTGTCGCCGTTCGTATTTGGAGATCCTTCATAGAGGCGCAAATATTTTGCTAATTAAATGGAGTTGCATACGTATGGATCACATATTGAAAATCGGCGGGTAATAAATTGTTATAAACATATAAATACTGGTTTCGCCCTTCTCAGATTTGCTGTTTACACATTTCACAGTGGTTAGTACACAAAGGTGATAACTTTTTGGCTTAAATAGCTCAAACAGTTAATTTCAAAAGGTTTCCATAAAAGTTTAATCAGCACTTGCATTGCCATTAATATATGTGTATACATTTTCGATTCTTTTCTGATCCATCAGGGGCCGTCATTTTGAATTTTTATTGAAAACGGCTGCTAAAAATATTAAGCTGTAAATTTTCGAATTTTTTATTTTTCATCCGATTTGCATAATTAAATTAAATTAGCTGGCCTTAATAACTTATAATTTCAAGCTTTATCGTAATCTATTGAGAAACTTGGCTGCTAGAGGGCTACAGAATTAAAAAAAATGTTTATGTCACCCCCCTGTATGGGGATACCCCCTGAAACACTTTAAAATATTTTCTTACACTGCAAACTTCAAGAGGCACCACTTTTGACCTACGTAGAAAGTTTCTTCATTCTAGCTCATGTGGTTTGCGAGAAAACTTGTTGTGACGCACGAACAAACGGACGGACGGACAGACAGACAAGTCGCGATTTTATAATTTTTAAGTGTTTTGTTAAAAATATTTTACAATATTTAAAAAAAATTATGATTTATAAATACTTTCAAGTTTATTCAATTAAAACGTTTCCATGAAAAAAATCTATTATTTCAGTTGCTACTAAAATAGCGAATCGCGCTTGCCTTCTGACCTTTGGGGGCCGCCATTTTGAATGCATACATTTGATTTTGGATTATTTTAAATCTTGATGTGCTAGGAACTCATCAATCAATGTGCCAAATCTCGTTCAAATAGGAGTTTCACTCTAGACAGGGCAAAATTATTAAATTTTTAGTGAAAATGGCAGCTAAAAATATTTAAATTTTCGACTTTTTTACCTTTCATTATATTTTAATAATTTTTTGCCAAATACAAGAATATAGTACAGAGATCCATAATCTCAAGTTTCGTCAAAATCCGCTTGCAAATGAGACCGATAGAGGGCCACAAAAACCTGAAAAACGCATGTTTAAATCGCCACCATTTTGAAATTTGTACATGCATGATCACCAAAATATCAAAGACTGTAGATCTAAGTAATGTCTTTTTTGTAACCAAGTTTCATATATGTCAAATCAAAATTGCGACCTTTGAAGTTTTGAGCTTCAACTGGCCGCCAATTCGTTTTTTGCCACCTGACCTCCAGTTTTTTTAACATGATTATTTAGATACTTATAATTTCTATCAAACTCTTGAATTTCATGAACATCTGTTGAAAGCTTTGATCGCTATTACAACAACGAAATTTTGCACGTTTTTCGACATATGAGCGGCCACAATTTTGTTTCTGCAGTACCGACTTAGGATTTTTTATTGTGAGATTCATGAAATACATCAGTGAACTTTTGTACCAAATTTCATCCAAATCGGAGCTATACTTTGGTCAGAACAGAAATCACGATTTTTCGTCTAAAATGGCCGCAATTTTGTTTTTGCCCGGCCGATATAGCTGGTTTGCCAACTTAACCGAGATATTTACCCAATACACTTTTCCTGAAAATTTGGTGAAAATCGGAGCAAAATTGCAACCTCTGGCGTGGTCACAAATTTCGTTATATCCCATATATATATATATATATATATATATATATATATATATATATATATATATATATATATATATATAAGATACTCTCCGCAATAGGTAAATTTCTCTTGAGAAATTTACCTAAAAATGATCGCCTTTCTCGCCGATTTATCGACATAAGTAATCGATGCGTACCTTGATTTCAATTATTTTGGTTGCATATGATAAACAACATATTGGACTAAAATGGTTGATAACGAAATCAGAATCCATTTAAAAGCTTTGGAGATATTGACAGTCACTCAAAATTAAAATTTTAGTATATTTTCACATGAAATATACCCAAAAATGTTCTATTCTGAGCGGTTTTATTGCGTAACGATAATAAATGGTTGAAACAATCAGTGTTTTGAATAATTCTGACTAAAGATGCATTTAAATCAACCTTATCTATGGGGAAATCCAATGATCTTATGATTTACAGGTATAATACATCTATCAACATAAATTGCATAATTCATTATTAGTAAGAGAAACATATTCAGGGAATATTTCAGGAATAGTTTTCCTTTTGAATATTTGTTCCTTATTTTTGCTTTAGCACTACAGCTGCTTTCAGGCCTGCACTTAAAAATAGTTAGAGTTTCTCATTATCTTGATTGTATATAATCGCACTCTAGAAGGTGATATGATCAGTGCCACGCATATTTGCTCCTTAACTGAGTGAAAACCAAAGAAAAATAAGATTTTTAACCTTTTTTACTATATGAAAAGATTGCTATACGTATCAGGTGCGCAGCCCCTAATTTTAATTTTCCGCGAAAGTAAACATTGACTTTTAATTAAAGTCAAAGTTTTATTTTTCATAATTTTTTTCCTGCTCAGTTCACTAGGTTTGTTTTTTTTTTTTTTTATGTTGAGACAAGAGGCCTGGGTCCATTACACTCGAAAATTCATCTATCAGACTCTACTCGTTATGTTAGAGTAACGAAGTAGATCCTATAGATTTGCCTCCAAGAGCATATGCCAGCTTATTGCAGTGAAATCAAATATATGCAGCCTGCACAGGCAGAAACTGAGCATTCACAAAGGTTGTGCATGGTTGTCTCATACTCTTGTAAGCACCGTTGGTATTGGAAATAATCCTATCAGTGTAGTGCCTCTTTGATGATCACATCCATCGTATGGCAGGTCGTAAGCAAGCAAGGAACAACATGAGATAAAATGTTACGGAATGAAATTTCAATTCTGGTCCTTAACCGGGCTGACTTTGGCCGAAGGCACGGGGTCCTGGATGCTTCATCCTGGCGTGGGTGCTACTCATCCACCTGTATTCTACTGCTGGTTTCGATTCAAACACCATGTCCTCGATGTTAATAGCCCTTAGTCTAGGGAATCTCTACTTTACGGGATTCGTTACGTGTTATAGTCTTTGTAGTCTAACTTATCACGCTAAATGTGTAAGATTAACTGGTCCTGTGGAAGATTTCATAATGCGAGCAGAAACTGGAGTTTATCGGTATTGAGAAATCGGTCGTGATTATTCCATCTCCACTTATGTTACCAGTTGTGAACAGCAAACTCGATCATCAAGTCGCCTTCTGATGCCTTCAAGAGTTTACAGGCTAAGCTGGGCGGTACAAAATCAGTTATAGGTAAAAAGGGGCCAATTTAGAAGGCATATTACAACCGAGACCAAATAATCACCAAGGTAGTCATGTATACGGTAACCGAAAACCCATTTAAAAATAATATTTCTATAGAGAATTTACTGCAAACGTTGCATTTACCCAATTCGGGAAAATGCAACGATAGAATTTCATAAACGGCACATGTTGAATCGCAGACATGGTGTCAGAATAATTTAATTATTTAAGTTCCCTCGATACATGACCTCGCTCAGTCGTTTTAATATATACTGATTAAGTGCACGCATGTACATACTCGAAAATTCTGTTAAAATAAAGTTTGATTTGGTTAATTTGAACTAAAAGGTGTTCGAGTGAATTTGTGAACAAATAAATTATTTTTTTTTTAACTTCTGCCCCCTCGCGAGACAAAACTGGCGCAGTTGGTATACGCGATTATGAAACGATTCGGCATCCGCGATTGGAAGCAATCGTGAAATTAAAAAACCCCGTTGGAAGCGTCAGCCTGAAAGGTAAATTTCTCGTATGTAGCTTCTTACTGAAATTTTTGTATCACTACATGGGTATTTATTAACATGAAAACGAATCTACCGACGTTCGTATTTAGAGACCCTGTATAGAGGCGCAACTATTTTGCTAATTAAATTGAGTTCCACACGTATGGATTACATATTGAAAATCGGCAGATAATAAAGGGGTTTCGCCCTTCTCACATTTGCTGTTTACACATTTCACACTGGTTATCACACAATGGCTTAAATAGCTCAAATAGTTAATTTCAAAACCCATCATTTTGATTTTTATTGAAAACGGCTGCTAAAAATACTAAGCTGTAAATTTTTGACTTTTTTATTTGTCATTCGATTTGCATAATTAAATTAAATTAACCTGTCTTAATAACTTATCATTTCAAGTTTTACCGGAATCAGTTGAGAAAATTGGCTACTAGAGGGCTACAGAAATAAAAAAAACGTTTATGTCATCCCCCTGTATGGGCAGACCCCCCTTAGATACCTTAAAATATTTTCTTGCGCTGCAAATTTCAAGAGCCACCACTTTTGACCTACGTAGAAAGTTTCCTCACTCTAGCTCATTTGGTTTGCGAGAAAACTTGTTATGACGCACGAACAAACGGACAGACAAGTCACGATTTTATAATTTTTTAGGGTATTGTAAAAAATATTTTACAATATCTTAAAAATGGTCTGGTTTATAAATACATCCAAATTAAGTCATTTAAAACGTTTCTATGAAGAATATTCATTATTTCAGTTGCTACTAAAAAAGCGAATTGTGCTTGCCCTCAGACCTTTGGGAGCCGCCATTTTGAATGCATGCATTTGATTTTGTATTATTTTAAATCTTTGCGTGCTAGGACCGCATCAATCAATGTGCCATATCTCGTTCAAACCACTCTCGACAGGGCAAAAGTATTCAATTTTTAGCGAAAATGGCAGCAAAAAATATTATGTTTTAAATTTTCGACTTTTTTACCTTTCATTCTATTTCAATAGGTTTTGCATAGTACAACAACATAGTACAGAGATCCACAGTCTCAAGTTTCATCGAAATCTGTTGGAAAATGTGACCGCTAGAGGGCCACAAAATCCTGAACCAAAAACGAGTAATCAAACGGCCGCTTTTTTGAAATTAGCACATGCATAGTTACCAAAATGTCAAAGACTCTAAACCTAAGCAATTTCTATCTTAAAATCAAGTTTCATATGCATCGGATCAAAATTGCAACTTTTAGAAGGCTTTGAAGTTTTGAGATTCAACTGGCCGCCATTTTGTTTTTTGTGACCTGACCTACAGTTTTTTTACATAATACTTTAGATACTTATAGTTTTTATCAAACCACCACATTGGTTGAAAGCTTTGGTCAAAACTACAACAAAATTTTGTACGTTTTTCAACTTTTGAGCGGTCGCCATTTTGTTTCTGCAGTGCCGACTTTGGATTTTTTATTGTGAGATTCATCACATACATCAGTTAACCTTTGCACCAAATTTCATCTAAATCGGAGCTGTCCTTTGGTCAGAACAGAAATCAAAATTTTTCGTCTAAATTGGCCGCCATCTTGTTTTCGCCAAGCCGATAAAGCTGGTTCACGAACTGAACCGAGATATTTAATTAATACACCTTTTCTGAAAATTTGGTATGTATTTTTCTATGTATTTTTTCCCCTGTAATTGTAATTTTTAAGAATAGTTTTCCTGTTATTATTTTAAGTAAATGTAACCTCATATCAATTTTCCTCTATATTAAAATTTAAATGTTCTCCGTTAATTATCTTTTCCATAAAATTTAATTTTTCATTACTATTTAAAATTTTCATTTCTTTCCTTCATGTAAATTTCTTCACTGCATGTAAATTTTCTTCAATTTATTTAAATTTCTTTACTTCATTTTTAATTTCTTTAGTTCTGTTAAAATTTCCCTACTGCAGTTAAATTTTGGTTTCTTTTAAAAATTTGAATCTGCCCATTACAATTTAGGATGTGGAACCCCTGACTTAGTGCAGGGCAACGGCGCATTATCTAAAAATGCATGCTAGTCCATTCTTGACGTTAGCGTAAACTGTAACTCTTATCTGCGATTCCCTTAGTAACGTAAAATAAATATTGTCACCTGTTTTGGTTCGCGGCCAATAATTTTAATGTTCCGGGAAAGTGAAAACGCAATGTCTTTCAAATTAAGATAAAAAAGTTTATTTATAAATGCACAATCATTAATTTAACACTTTCACTAATTTTAATTTCCACTTTGTCTATAAATTTTTCACTTTAACTGTCTTATCTATCACGAAAATCACGTTACGGACGTTACGGAAACGGAGAAACAATTCGCAAGTGTGTAAATTAAGTAAAAAGTAGCGTTGATCTGCCATATTTTTTGAAACGATAGTTACAGAAGGCGTCTTTGCTTTGCCCCCGAATCTAGTAACAATTAGTTACTCAACGCACTTAACATGTAAAGAATTTGAAATTAACAATTAGCTCTTTTGTCGGAAATTTGTCGAAATGCTGTGATGCTACTTCGTTTCATCGATTATGGAAATTGGTTCGGGTGAAATCGTTGGTGTTAAAGTACCGTACAAGTTCGGAAACTCCTCTACAATACTTGTTAAAAGAAGCATGCACACAGAGATGAATCGTAAGAATACAACCAAAATGGAACGTTTCACAGAAGTACACAGAACACTTTCATGGAATACATTCTGTGTTTGTATGGTGCATACTTGGGGTGAAATGAATTAATAGAGGATCAGAGAGCAAGTTCCTGAAGAAATGAAGTAGCAGGAGGATGCTCCTGCCAGAAGGGTATTGTAAAACAATTAGTGAATCAAACAATATATCCTGCATATCAAAACTTGACTAATATACAGATTCCATAAATTGAGTTCGAAAAATTATTATGGTTATTATGATTTTAAGCTCGCCAATATTTTGTTTCAAGTGTTTTGACCCCGTCGCTTGATAAGTCATGATAACATATGAATATAACAAACCATTTCTAAAATTTTTATCAAAATTCCTACATATTTGTAGTGTCTAGGTCCGTTGCAAGCGTGTATCTCCCTAGTATCACGTGTTAATGTTGTTGTAATTGTTAGATATTCAACCGGCTGTAACTTAGCTGTTTATTGTTCAGAAAACTTAAATTATAGATTTTGGGAAATTTAAGTGTCCCATCTTGATTTTATAGACAAAAAAGCAAAATTTATAAAATGTACTATTATTAACAAAGTTGATCGAATTTCGACTTCTAAGGTATTTGTTACCCTTGTGAAGGAAAAATTGTCAGTTTAAGTACTGTTTTGAAAAGCTCTTATAAATAACTTTCATTTGATATTCATATCGGCTACCTTTGATGAAATTTTTTGTTCAGCGGCCACTATCCTGTACTGTAATCATCGATTCATGGCTTATTTTTTCGAATCCTAGAATAGTTACAAGGCCTATTTGCTAGGAGCTCTCTCCTGCCTCCTCAACTTGTTTCACTTATGAGTATTAATTGTAGGTACTCATCTTCAGGCATTCATTAAATTGAATCAAGTATTAAAAGCATGCGCCTTAAACGTTGAAGTTGAGGCAAAATACATCAAAATTATTCAATCTTCGCATTTAAAAGAGCCACCATTTTGTTTTATGATTACTGATATCACTAGCTGAATCATTTTTCAAAGATATTCATGATACCTATCATTCCTGAAATTTTCATGCAAATCCTAGCAAAGCTGTAGTATCTGATTCGGTAAAAAGCGCATATTGTTCCATAGCCATATGTTTCCATAGTAATACAGCGCATATTGTTCCATAGTAATACAGGAAAATTCAAATCGCTATGACTTCATTAAATACCATTCGATCTTTATGAAACTTTCAGGACAGATTAATCTTATAAATAGTCATCTGTGAATGTGAAATTCATTAAATTTAAGGGCACCGTTAAGATTTTATTCAAGAAAACATAAAATCGATAAATCATACTATTACTAACAAAGTTGAGTGCATTTTGACTTCTCATGAATTTGTTGTTGTTGTACTCATAAAGGTCTACATTCATGATTTTTTTCAGATTTTTCGGGTCAAAGGTGTCCAATCGCGAGGGGGGGAGACACAAAATTTTCGTACATTTCCCCTTCCCCTGCACCCCTCAAAGCAAAATTTGTCATTTTAAGACCTGTTTTGAAAAATTCTTATTAAGACCTTTCATTTGATACCCATATTGCCTACATGCGATGAAAACTTTTTTTTCAGGGGCTACTCCCCTATTTGGGGAGACCCCCCTTAAAGACCTTATAAATTTTTTTTCGTGTTGAAACTTTGAAGAGGGCGCAACTTCGCACCTACTTACAAAATCTTGTGTTTCTAGCTTATGTAGTTTACGAGAAAAAGTGGTGTGACACACGGACGGACGGACGGACGGACGGACAGACGGACAGACAGGACGCGATTTTAGTAGGGTATTGTAAAATGATTTTACAATACCCTAAAAAACGGTAACCCGAACAAAATAAATACGCGTTTGACTGAAAAATATCTTTTCGAATCTTCTCGCGTTTCCCTATGTGGCCAATGAAAAAGAAAAGTTGGTGAATCCAAACATGTAACATTTGCTGCAATAAGTACAATCGAAAATTGTGCAAATGGACTAAATGGTGACATGTGACAGTGCTGATGAAGAATTTAGCCATGTAGTTTATTCAAGCAAAGCATTTCTTAAATGATCAAAATCAAGGATGAGAAATTTGATCCGGGAACATTTTCGTAGCGACATTATAGAATAAACTTTCAATGAGCATTGTTGCTTATCGAGTGGATACCGATGAAGTATGCAATTGTTATCCAAGATTAAGTCTGTAGACATGACACTTGCAAATATAAATATTTACGGTGAGAAGTGCACTTTTAGGATTAACCGGATAGCCTTCATTTATTTTTCAATAAATCCCACCTTCGCTTTTTACTTCTATTTTAATGGTTATTGTGTGACACAGACCCCGGCATATACAAATTGCATTTCATACGTGAAGTAAACAATCATGTCGTAACTTACAATTTCCCTTTGCCACCTGCAATTGAACGTCCGTTTAAAAGTGATTCAAGGCCTGAGAAAATCGTTTGCAGCCTGAATACATACAAAGAGTGAAGGTGTATTCTCTCTATTATGATATTGAACAAAGTTTCCACCAGCATGGAAAGCCGAGTATTATAGACATTGATATAATTGTTAATAATTGAATGCAAGTTTAAACACCGATGAGGTTTCATATCTATTCTACAAACTGAGCTTGACGGAAGAGACTTCCAACACTTTATCCGCGACGTGGCATACTGTGATTCAATCGATCCTCGAAAATTATCACATTGACGAACTGTTAAATTTATTGGATGATCGATTAAACTATAGTGTATTTAGGGATCATCATGCAGCAAATCTGTTATCGGATGAATTAGTTACACATATGGATTTCTATGTAGCAGCAAGAACTTAGACACGTGGTGGTCACTTAAAAAAAATAATATACATAAGTTTAGCTTTCAGGACTGCCGACCCCATCAACGAGCGCTCGGCGAGGAAGGTGGGTAAGTACCCTTTTTATTGCTTTTACATTTTTTTATATACATAGCTATTATATATATTTTTAAATTTTCGCTAATATACATCTAATACGGACCCTTGAAACAACTGAAATTGTGTTGCGATAGTTAGAGACCTATAATGTTTGTTGAGTTTTCGTGGAAAGATTGAAACAATAAAAATGGATTGTTAGATTTGAACGCCAGTCGTTTAATTTTATTCTGTCTGACCGAGTATAGGACCCGGTACGGTGGAAGGCTTTTCCCATCAAAAATGAGCCAGCCATCGGGCGTGCTCCAACCTTCTTTTAGTTTCAGGGACTCTCGTGTGTTGAGTGGCCTCTAGTCAAGGCGCCTTTTTATAGCATATGGTTATGACATAAATTGGTCACCGGTATATTTCTTTTCTGATAGGAAGGCTCATACAAGGTATGTTGTATGAGCTTTCCACTCAGAAGGAAAATATATGGCCACTGCAACATTTTGTATCTTGATCCGGTTGGGCGGATGCGAGGGGCACCACCACCATCCAGTTGTCCCACTCTTATTTGTGGGCCATGAGAATCGTCGGGTAACGACGAGGTTCCCCTAAGTCTGTCTGTTTTGGCTTGTTAAATCAGACGAGTTAAAACTTTTTCATAAAAATTCATTGCATGCAGATTTAAGTAGGTTCAATTCCTTACTAGTAAATACAGTGAAGGCAATGACGCAAGGCATTTTGAATGAAAAGATATACGAACATCAAAATATTAATCAAATATGAGCAATTATAAAAGAAAGGAGGTTTGAAGATTCCTGCATTAGGCCAGAATTTTGCATTAAACAATTTAAAAATAACAAAAATTTTTCTAAATTTAATTAAAACTCACCACCTATAATGAATGATCGCAACACCCAAAGACACGATTCTGATAACAGTAAATCAGTACCTGACAATACACACAACAAATTACAGAAACAAATTCCGACAAACAATCGTTTTCAAGAACAACAAAAAATTATAAGCAGCATTTAGAAAATTCTAGCGATCAATATAGAGGAGCGATCGATTACAACACTAATTACCAAAATTCTGGTAGACGGAACTTTAAAAAACAATCGAGTACCTCCAATAATTATAGGCAACAAAATTATACATCTGGCAGTGGACGAAGCTCTCACCCACAAAAACAATTCTATACCGAACCTATGGAGGTTGATAATATTCAAGGTTCCCAAAAATTTACAGATAGCGAAAATACAATGAAAATAATCTAGAAGGTGACTTTAACACCAGTCCAGAAGTTAATCATTTCGGAAAAAACGAAGCAGTTTTTCGCAACTAGCCTCGGACAACCTACCCCTTATCAAAATTAATATTGAAAATCATCAATTTATAGCCTTAGTGGATACAGGATCCTCTTTCAGTCTTATCGACGAATCAATACAAATCTTTCCTAAAATAAAAATTAATCCAATTAATTCTTTCACAATAACGGGAAAAGGCATTTTTGAATTTGAAGTTCACACCCCACCACCAACAGATTTTAAAGCTCCAAATAATGCTTTGGCCACATGGAAAGTGACAGCTTTAAAGAAACGAAAATATGAATTTATTATCGGAATTGCCCTCCTTCACAATTTAGGTACTCTTATCGGTTTTGAAGAAAAGACGATTACACTTAATGGACAACTTATTAAATTTATAAACAACCCTTTTTCTTTCCACGAAATTTCTTATCTAGAAGCAATAGAACCAGATTTTTTTAATCGTTTAAAATTAGACCATTTAAATTCTGAAGAAAGAGGAAAATTGTCCAAAATTCTTAAAAAGTTTGAGGGTATATTTTTCAAGGTGGGAGATAAACTAACGAGCACCCCAACAATTGAACATAAAATAAAAACGACTTCGGACCAGCAAATCAATGCAAAGTTGTATCGGTACCCGCCTAAACATGAAGATGAGGTCCGCAAACAGATCGCGGAAATGGAAGGACAGGGTATCATACAGAAAAGCAATTCTAGGTATTCCCGTCCATTGATTGTTGTTCCCAAAAAAATTAGATAATTCAGGTGTGAAAAAGTAGTAATAGACAAACGAAGACAGAATGAAATAACGGTTGACGATAAATTCCCCCTTCCAAAGATTGAATCAATTTTAGACAAATTAGGAAGGGCACAATACTTTTCAACTATCGACCTGGCTAAGGGATATAACCAAATATTGGTGAGCAAGGAAGACCGTCACAAAACAGCATTCGTAACACCGCATGGCTTGTACGAATTTGTTAGAATGCCATTTGGGCTGAAAAATGCTCCGGCAACTTTTCAGCGTTTGATGAACGATGTCCTCCGTGACTACATCAACAAAAGTTGCGTAGTTTGTCTTGATGATGTACTCATATTTAGCACATATCTAAAAGAACACATCAAATC
Source organism: Odontomyia ornata (assembly GCA_963969285.1). Taxonomy (NCBI): domain Eukaryota; kingdom Metazoa; phylum Arthropoda; class Insecta; order Diptera; family Stratiomyidae; genus Odontomyia; species Odontomyia ornata. The sequence goes on from OZ017743.1 coordinate 22,141,253, forward strand.
TTTAACCTAAATATTTAAAACTCTAGAAAAACATCAACTAACAGTTCAAGTCGACAAATGTTCGTTCATGCAAAAAGAAACCTCATTTTTAGGGCATATTATCACTCCCGAAGGCGTTAAAACCAACCCAGAAAAAGTCTTTGCAATTCAAAAATCGCAGCTTCCAAAGCTTCCTTAGTAGAATTAAACACCAAGAAACCAATGAGGACGATTAACAAAAAGACAGTAATGAAGTACATTCATATTCGGATCTGGGAATTTTCAATATGGAAAACGGCGAAACGTCAGATTTGGTTACAATTCACTTTGCCCAAGAGGAACTCTTGGAGCGCATCCCTATAAAAAATTAGATTTCAAATAAATATAAAACGCAATTTATTTTAACAAATAATAAAACAATTGAGCTGAAAATTATTCACGGTAAACGAATAATATACATATCAGAACACAACTTTGAAAATTTAAGCGATATCCTTAAAACATATGTAAAGAAGGGTAAAAAAGGTATTTACACAGAATCGGATGATCATAAATATAATATTGTACAACAAAAAATTCGAGAACTTTTTTCTAATGACAGCAAAATAAAGCTTTTCATATGCTCATTGCGAGCAAAGATATCGCTACAGAAACTGAAGCTGTTAAACAAGTATCATTTTACCATGTAAGAGAAAGTTTTCACTCCTGAATACAAGAATCTTATGTTGCACTTAAGAATAAAATATATTTTCCAAAACTCTCAGAAATAATAACCATTGTGTTAAGCCAGTGCGAAGTTTGCCAACGAGTGAAGTACGACAGACGTCCCATTAAGCCAAAATTCAAGCTCACTGAGACTCCGTCCAATATTAATGATATTATATACGTGGATGTATATATAATAATGAAGAACAGTTTCTTGACAATTATTGACAAATTTTCTAAATTTGCAGCAGCTTATCACCTCCCTAATAGAAATCACGTCACAATCATAGAAAAACTAGAGGATCACTTTGCCAAAATTGGGAAGCCGAAGAAAATTATTGCTGGAAATGTGTTCATATTAGAAAAATTTAGAACTCTAACCATTGACAAAACAAAAATTTCTGTGAGGAGTACCATTCAAAGAGCAATAAGAAACTATAACGAAAGATATCATTCAACTATTAAATGCACCCCTAAAGAAATACAACATGGCCAAGTTTATCTAGGGAAAATAAAAACAAATATCGAAGAAGCGAAAAACAAATATTTGGATAAATTAAATGAAATTAGAGAAGATTATGAAGAAACTCGCACTACAGGATTTATAAGAAACTATGAAGCTGCAAGACTTAAGCATCTCCTTAAATATAGAAAGTCGAAGTTAGATAACATCCACCTAACAAATATAAAAAAAGAATTGAAGTATTCAGATCAAAGTAAAGATGTAGACTTCGATTGTCAACCTGCAGCTATAAAAAATCCAAATAATAATGAAAAGGTTGAAAGCTTCAACGAAGGCCAAAAATTAATCTCAGAAAACGCAATTCAGAAAGGACCTAAAGAGGAAATTCTAGTTTCCAAATTTAATTTAAATATAACACGAGGCGTTAGTGAAATAGAAAATTCTGAATTCATGCCGAAAACCTATGCTATGAATACATTTTTCCTACCACGCTTATTGGAAGCCGAATATAATGCAGTTCGTAAATGGACAAGGCGAGTTAACCTATTTTCTTTCGATATAATATTAGTCCCAGTACACTTTCAAAAGAACCATTGGTGTTTAGCCGTAATAAATTTCAAAGATAATTCTATAAAATACTATGACTCACTAGGCCATGATAACTCTATTACTTTGTCAGCTTTAGAAAATTATATAGCCGAAGAATCACTTGATAAATTAAATCAGCCCTTAGACACAACAAAATTTGTTAAGGAACATGTAAAGAATATTCCACGACAAAACAATAGTAGTGATTGCGGAGTGTTCAGTTGCATATTCGCAGAATATATTAGTAGAAATCAGGAATTTTATTTCTCACAAGAGAAAATTCCTTACTTTCGACCGAAAATGATTATCGAAATATTTCAAGCAAAGCTTCTTTAAATAATTTAAAGATCCTAGTCTCAATACTTATCAGCATTTTTGCATTCGGTCAGTCGGCCGCTGGGACACTCTTACTGAATCCAATCGAGACAAAAAACGGATACACAACGGTAAACTTGAAACAACCGGAATTAATAACTACGACTAGGAGTACTCTACACATCATAAACGTTGACGAGATTAAATGAACAATAGACACATTTGAAGAAAACTTGCAAAAATAAGGAATTATTAATGATTCTTTCATTAAAAATGAGATAGAAAATCTCCACGCAAGATTATCCTCTATAAATCCCAGGGATAGGCATCTACGATGGTAAAGGCCTTATCAACTTAGTAGGCACAGCGCAAAAATTTCTTTTTGGAACAATGAGTGATGAAGATCGGCAGATCATATCTGACCATTTAGAAATAATTAATAAAAATCAAGAAGAAGAAATTACTAATTTGAACAAACAATTTGAGATAAATTCCTTTCTAAATGAATTCATTACAAATTTGAAGAATATTATCGAGTCAAACAGAAATAGGATAGTTAAAATTTATCAAGAAACAACTGAAAACGAAAAGAATATTATTAAACATCAGCTTAAATTGGATCAAATATTCAAAATCGAAATATTAAAAGAGAAATTAAATCAACTTATAGATAATATAGGACTGACCAGATACGGCATTATCCATCCTAATATATTCACTCCAACCGAAATCAAAGAAACAAAACTAGATTTTTACAAACTAAAAAACGTACGTACAGGACTCTTAAAACATGACGGTAATACAATTGTTTTTGCGATTAAAATTCCAGACTCCTATAAATTAATTGATTATAAAGTAATAATTGCAATGCCTAATCAAGACAATCTGGAAATCTACCTTAAAGACCAATTTGTTTGTGAAATTAATGAAACTGAATACCATTATGATGAAGAAACTTTGTATTTAAATAAGCTTAAACCTTAAAATAATTGTATTACAAACAATAATTGTAAATTAATAAAGAATAAAGAAAGTGAAAAAAGAAAAATAGACAAAAATACAATAATATGTAAAAATTTAAAAACCCTAGAAATGGCGATAGAAAAATAACATTAAGCGGAAATTACTTGTTAGTCATAAATAATTGTACGGTAAAATTTTTAAATAAAACATTCAGTAACAATAATGAAAAATTCGTTGATATATATTTTTACATTGATGAACGAACCTATAACTTCACACAAAAATTAAGTTTTGAAGACATAGTCTTGAAAAATATAGAAAACGTTAAACATATAAATCATTTAAAAATACATACAAACATAAATTATTTTACCTTTGGAATCATTCAATTTAATTTAATAAATTTAGCACTATGGATTTTTGTCATTTTGAAAAGAAATAAGAGCATGTTACAATCATTACAAATTGTAAAAGAAAACATTCATAGAATTCAGGAGAACTCTCACTCAAAGGGGGGAGAAGTCATGTATACGGTAACCGAAAACCCATTTAAAAATAATATTTCTATAGAGAATTTACTGCAAACGTTGCATTTACCTAATTCAAGAAAATGCAACGATAGAATTTCGTAAACGACACATGTCTAATCGCAGACATGGTGTCAGCATAATTTAATTATTTAAGTTCCCTCGATACATGACCTCGTCCACACGTTTATATATAACAATTAAGCGCACGCATGTACATACTCGAAAATTCTGTTAAAATAAAGTTCGATTTGGTTAGTTCGAACTAAAAGGTGTTTGCGTGAATTTGCAAGCAGATAAATTTTTTTTTAACTTCGGCCACCTCGCGATACAAAACTAGCTATATCCAAAGCTCCTGAAAAAGATATTAATAAAACTAAACCTAATCGTAATCAACAACAGTCGTACAGTCATTCTGACGATAAACAGCTTCCACTGCAGTAACTGCAAAACCCGTCTAGTGTGTATTCTAGATATCATTCATCTCTTCAGTACCCAAGGTTGTCATCTGAATCTGATCCATCGCCTTGTAGCCTCTTCAACGTGCTTGAGTCGCTTACACCATTACATGCAGCTCATCAATCTGATATGCAGATAAATCATATGAATCAACAGCCGGACCTGCAGGTGCATCATATAAATCTACAAGACAATCGGACATATTCAGGTTTCAGCGTTTCTGCATCTCTTCCTGCGCTGGATGTTATCCTGTCACCTACCCAAATCTTTATTTCGCGTTCAGCGTATAAAACATCGTTGGATACTATCAGGAAATATGTGATCACTAAGCTGGGCTTCGAACCACCTCTACTTGTGTGTAACGAACTGACGCCTGACAATCTGACTTCGCAAACAATTTCATCATGTTGCATCACTACCTGCCCGTGCCTTTTTTTTGGTAGGGAGGTGAATGCTATTCATGCACAGAGTGTAGAACTTCAATGCGCGACTGGACTACCCACTAAACATCTCCCATATCAACCTGAGAACCCAGCCTGGAACCGTTTGACACATTACTTTGGGCCAGGTCTCGTTTTGTTACGCCGTCGGGCGCCTTCAAGCTGGGGAGACCCTTTCCTAGCGGGAGGGGAGAGGGTAAGAGGAAATACCAGAAGAGTGATCCCCCAGCCCCAGCGCCCCCGGCTGCTGTGAGTCCCTTCTATCTTTTAGGACTGCCCGAGCATAATGTGCCACCTGGTTCCATTTGTCAACCGATTCGAGCATCACTGCAACTGTATTATCCGGGGTGAGCTCTCCCGTCTCCCTGTAGAATTCCCTTCGCAGCCTGACCCATTTGGTACACGCAAAAAATATGTGACAGGCATTGTCCTCCTCTCCTGGGCATAACCGACAATCGGGAGACCGTGACTTACCGATCTTGTGCAGGTAAGACTGAAAACACCAATTACGCCTGCAATATCTCTCACCGCCGAGTCGCAGACTATTGGATACGAAGATGCAATTCTCAGTGCTCCTCTTCTCTGTACCTGTGCCAAACGTTTTCGGTATACCTCCTTGCTGAGAGCGTCGCCCCATACCTCTGCTCCATACAGTAGCACTGACCCTTCAGCACTCATCAAGAGGCGTCTTCTTGATGGGCTGGGTCCCCTATGTTGGCCATAACTCGACTCAGAGCCGATATTCCCGAAGCAGCCTTCTCAGCCGTTGCCCTGATTTGCTCAGAGAAACTCATCTTCGAGTCGATCAGTAGCCCCAGGTACTTCATCGCTGGCTTCGATTCGATTTGTATGTCTCCAATACTGAACATCCTTACGCTAGGGATTCTCTTTTTTGTCAAGATGACCACTTCGGCCTTCTCCAGTGCTAAACTGAGCCCGAGAGCAGTCATCCAGTCCCTCACTCGGTGCATTAGCATACCTAGCCTAAGTTGCGCTTGTTCAACGGTGCGTCCAGCGACCAGAGCCGAAACATCATCCGCATAGCCGACCAAGCGCGACTCATCTGGCATCTCAAGTCTCAGTAGCCCGTCGTAAAACACGTTCCACTGGTCCGGACCGAGGATAGATCCCTGGGCAACACCCGATGTAATTTCCATCCTTCGTTGGCCCTGTGTCGTGTCGTAGAGCAGGCTTCGGTCCTTTAGGTAGTTCCTCAAAAGTCGCATTAGATATTCTGGAACTTGAAAAGAGTTTGCCAGCGTATCCAGATAAACACATCTAGTGGAGTTGAAGGCATTCCTGACGTCTAGTGTCACCAACAGGACGATCCGTCGCTTGGTGCGACTATATGCCTCTGCCTTTTGGACCGCGTTCACCACTTCTGCAATCGCATCAATGGTAGAATGTCCTGCTCTAAAGCCGCACTGCCGAGGAGATAGGTCCCTAGCAGCACGAATCGCGTCAGTGAGTTTTCCCGTGATGAGTTTCTCTAGCACCTCAGCTGGAACACCATCTGGACCTTGAGCCTTCCTCGTTTTCAATGAGAGGACTGCCTCCTCCAGTTCCAGCTGTGTGAAGACTGGGCACTCGACTGCTGTTTCACCATGGACAGCGTCAACACGGACGGGACGGGCGGGGAAGAGTCCCCGCACTATCGCGTCCATTTTTTCCGCGTCATGTATACAAGGCTTCCGTAGGGCACCAAGCTTCCGCATGACCAGCTTGTAGCCAAGGCCCCACGGATCCTTGTTCACATTGTCCACTAGATCCTGCCAGCAGCGAGTCTTGCTACTGTTGATCAGTTTGCGAAGGCATTTCCTGGCCGACTTATATGCTGCCACCCAGTTGCATGCCTCGTCACCGTTCCACGCCCGTTGAGCCTCACATTGAAGCTTGTGACACTCCTTTCGCTTTTCAGCGATTTCAGTTGACCACCAGTACACTGGGGGCTTGCCCTGCCGGAGTCTTCGACGGGACATAGAGGCGCAGCAAGCAGTTGTAATGATGCTCATAGTAGAGTTCACCACGTCTTGAGCTGCCCGTTCTTCCGTCTCCTCCGAAGCTCCCTGCAGCGGCTCACCTGCTGTGAGAACCTTGATGAACCTCTCGACGTCCATCCTTCCGATGTTCCATCCGATTGTAGAAGGCCGAGAGCATGGACGTCGGGAGACAGCATCACTGATCTCAAGCAGAATGCACTGATGATCACTGGCTGAGTAATCCTCTAATACTTTCCAGGTGTGAATCCTCCATACAAAGGATTCCGAGGCGAATTTCACGTCCGGTATGGTTCCCTCACAGCCAATATGGCGGGAATTTGGCGTATTTTCGGAGTTTAGTACGACGAGGGCTGTCCTGGCAGCCATTTCCAGGATTCGTCTTCCCTGCGAGTCCGTCTGAAGCATGCCCCATTCGATTACTTTAGCGTTGAAGTCGCCCCCAACGAGCACTTTGCCCTCTGCGTTCGAGACAGCGCCCTCCAAAGCATTAATCTTGGCTTGGAAAGATGATATCGATTCGTTAGGCGTTAGGTACACACTAAAGAAGATGGTGCATGAGCACCGAACCCACACGAAACCATCCCCCCGTCCACAATTCTCCGCTTGAAAGTCATTGTTCCGAACCCAGACGGCGGCAGTACCAGTTTCATCAGAATACCATAATGCAGGACTTTTATCATGGTGTTGCCCACTCAGCAGCAAGAAGTCGGCCGGCATTTCCTGATCCCAAGACGTGCCTAAAATCAGGTTTTGGATCAACATCCTTGCAAAGAATACAGTGTGCTTCCTTCGTACACTCTTTTCTTTTATGTCCCATATGACCGCATTTGTAACATAGGGAACTCCTATCGGACCCTTTGCATACTTGTGTGTTGTGACCATAGCCAAGGCATTTGAAACATTGAGGAGGCGTTGCTCTTCGCCGTATCCTACAGACAACCCACCCAATTCGTACTTTGCCCTTGTTCAGGAATTGTTCGCTGTCCTTTTCGGTCAAGTCAACTATGGCCTGTGCCTTAAGGAAATGTTGCGCGCTAGTTTTCAGCCTGCTGGTGTATTTGTGAAAGAGATCTGAAATCAGTAACACAAATTTTTCCCTTTTAGGTGAATATTTTTTCCCAAACACGTGTTTCGGAAGGTACGTTCTTCCTTCTTCAATGGTGTATTCGTTTTTAAGCTACAACAGTTTACACTTGTTTTATTTATACTACGAGCTTTTTTAAATGAATTTCCGAAAGGTACCAGGAATTTAAAAAGCTGTTAACAAAAGTTATTAAGGAACTATCTCATTTACTCTATCGATCAAAGGATAAGTGATTATCTAACAGGACATTAAAAGGACTATGAACGTAACTAAGAAGTAAGTCTACTCTGTTTGATTAATGAAAATAACGATGAGTAATTGTTTCTTAAATCTGCGTTGATCCTTTTTTGGCTGTTTTCTCTGCTGATGTAAAAGTTTGGTGCGTTGATTTCGTGTTTTTCTTATATTGTATGGCGTGCAACTAATGTCCTGACATCTGCTGATCTTTTGCTTCCTCTTTTGACGCTTTCTATCTCCCTAATGTATTCTTGCACTCTGACTCTTGCTAGTCGTTTTTTTTTGGCCGATGTTTGTTTGAGCGCAATCATTGTAGGTAATTCTATAACACCCGCTTTTCTCTTGCATGTTCTCAGGGCCTTTGGCGCTACCCAATATGGTCTTCAGCTGTGCTGCTCTGCTTGCCCCTACTATTTCGATTTCATACTTTTCCATAATCCGCTTGAATCTGTTGAACGCTGCTGAGTAGGTTATTGCTGGTCTCGTCACTTTATCATTGTTTCTGTTCTGCCGGAACAATGTGGTTTCACTATCTCTTGCATCTTGCTTGTTCTTTTTGTTGATTATTGTGTCGATGAGGTCTATTTGATGTCCGTTGATATCTACTGTCCTTTTCATATACTGCAATTCTTAGTTGTATCTCTCATCGTTGAGTGGTATCACCATTACCCGGTTGGCCATATGGTGGAAAGCTGCAAATTTGTGCCGTACTGCGTAGTTTGACGGTATCCTACCATTGGCCTCCATTCACATTGTGAATTAGATGTTTGGGTTGATTTGGTTGATGTTGCTTAATGTACTCTGTCAACGTACCTATACCACACTCTTGGCATTATTATTCTTTCCTCCATTTCGTTTTCTAACGCTGCCATGAAGATCTCTGCTACTACCGGGGACAATGGATTTCCGATTGCTGTGCCCTTCATAGTGCCATGCAAAATGTTGCTAGCTTTACGTACTGCATCACTTTTCGCCTCCATATTATCGATTTGTCGTCTCTTAGTAGCCATTGGTCCAATTTGGACATTGCTCATTTTACCAGTATGCTCGGAAATAACGTCTTAAGGTCAAATGATACTATTATTTCATCGGCTTGGAAAGGGCTAACGTTCTGCATCTTAATTATTATTTCCTCGATGTTTTTAATCGATTTTTCTCCGTATATTTTGTCTATTGTCTTAAATTTACTAACTAGCCATTTTGCTCTCCGGCAATATCATGTTATTGTTGAACATGGCTACCAATTCGGATTATAATAACGAATGTTGCTCTGCGTACATACAACAATCTTCCAGAAACAATGAAAAACGCAAACTCATTATTAGTTTTTAAGAAAAGACTTAAGGAACATCTAATAAATTCAAATTCATGATAAGTCCGGAGGATTGAAAATGCAGTATCTTAAGGCATTTAGACCCTATCGCCGAAATATTTAAAGACAGCTATTTTTTGGTAAACTCAGAGTTTTTTTGCTGCGTCGTATTCTAATATTTTTTTATCTCTGAGAACTGTTCACGAATCGAACTAGACTAGCAAAAAAGGAGTACTTAACTTATACCGATGTTTTAACATTCTCTGGAGGTGCACGTAGGAATCGGTGACGTGTTAAGTGCAGATCGCACGAGCGTTGTGCGACGATGAAAGAGTGAAGGAGAGAGTCGTACGGAATGGAGGTTTTAAAAAAAATTGTACAACTTTACCAGAAAGACTACTAGTCACTATTTTGATATTTTACACTAGTAAACTACTTAATGACTAGCTTAAGTGAGTTTCGTAACAAATTAACAATTAACAACATTTTCCATAGAAATATAAGCAAATAGTAACTCTTTACATAATTTGCCGATTAAATATTTGGCATGGAAGATTTTAGTTGGTTGGCGGAGCAGTTTGTGATGCACGCACTGCTCGCCTACTACAATATGTATATACTTAAAGGGTAAGAAGGTTCACTTTTGTTGCACGGGGAACCCACGCGTAATGTTTTCTTTTTATCACAAGTTATTATAGTGAAGAGAGGTCGATGAAATGTGCGTAAAGGACTGCAGCGATGTGATGGTCTGCTGCCTCAGCGGAAGAGGATTTTGGGATCCGCTGAGATTGACCTTGTCTAGAGACGCGTGAATGCGCTGGCAGGCTAGGATTGCAGTGTCGTGGGGCAGGTTCTTTCCGCACTCACGAATTAAAAGGGTCGAATGCCGATCGACTGGTGTCGAGGACGAGGTAACCTACTAAGGGTTGAAATGTTTCTCCAAAGAACAAATTGGGCCGAGCCAAAACGGACGGACTGGCGGAGACCTCGTCATTACCGATAATCCTTATGGCCCACAAATAAGAGTGGGGCATCCAGATGGAAGCCGTGCATTTTCGCACCAAGATCCACACGTAGACGTGACTCACAGGAGGAATACCGGTCGACAAGAGCACTCTTGGAGGCTAGCATTCTTTGGGGAGATCCGCCCCCACGTACCCGAGGAAATTCCCGCAGGGGGAATGCGGGTCGACAAGAGCACTCTTGGAGGCTAGCATTCTTTGGGGAGCGCCGTGAGGCTCCCTCCTGGCATGACAGGTAACGACTCTGATTGGATCTGCACTACGCTTTGGACAAAGAACTGGAATTGTCACTTTGGGCTGGCAGATGTGATGGTTTGGACCTAGTTGCTTTGCACAGTAGCGCCGAGATGAAACTCGTGTGTGAACGGCTCCAATTCACTGTCATACCGTCTCCGTCCCAGTAAAACCTTGGCAGGCCTCGGAGTACGTTCGAAGTTCGTACCATTGGGTTGGTGGTGTAGGTTCGGTTGAGACGGACTCCCGATTAGCGCTGATCTGGCTCTGAGCACTTGTCGCCATAAGGGCTTGTGCCAGCCCTCGTATGGCCTCCATGCTCTGCAAAGATAACCATGGGACCAAAAAGGCGACTACACACACGAACGGAGATAGCGGCTCTGAGGGGGAACCCAATAAAACTGGAGCAAACAAAATCAAAAGACCAAAAACATCCAAAAAAAGAAACAAAAAATAATAACAACGACGACGACGCAACCAGCGGTTGCAGCCACGATGTTAACAGTACATCAAAAGCGGTACTAACCACGACAAAAACGAAGAGTAATACAATGACAGTGAAGGCAGACAAAAAACGGAGAATAGCAGACAGTCTGGTTCAGACTGAGGTTCCTGCGGCGTTCGGGCGCAGCAAAAAAATGATGCGAACGTCAGAGCGTCCTATTAAGGAAAAGCTGGAAACTCTGCATGACGCTTCAGGTGTTCGAGACTCGGAAGAAGATAATATGAAGAGCACCGAAAATTCGATTGTCACTGCTGCGATCGCTACCGAAGCGACCGATGCAAGAGTCGCAAATCCCGACATTGCAATGAAAAATCCAGAAGCCAACGAGGAGATCACGGCACGAAAAGCAACGAGTGACCAGACACTGCGAAATTGCACCGCCAACGTCGCAGATGTGGCAGAAGTACTGCACTCGGAAATGGAACGCGATAACCTCTCGCAAGGATGGTTGCAAGGTACACTTGCGGCCCAGCGATATGAAGAAGAAAGGCTACTCCGTAAAGCGGGAGATGTTCTGAAAGAATACAATCTGCATGCAACTCCCCAAAAATCAGCAAAGCAGCAAAGGCAGGGCTCCTTGAACTAGAGGAGCTCCTAGATCGTGTAGGGCACTATCGGAGGAGCTGGTTAAGGGCCAAAGACGAACAGGAGGCTGAAGAGGCAAAATCTAAAGGCGACATACAGATAGCTCCACCATTAAAAGTCAATAAAAGAATGGCAAATAGCCCAATGGAAGGAGATCGGGATAAAAGAATCAAGGAAGAGGCACTTGATGGGCGTGGAGCACCAGATCAGGGGTTCCAGATGGTGCTTACAAAAGGAGCGAAGAAAGCCGCAAAGAAACTCCTTCAAAAAAAGCCAGAAAGTAAAGTTCGCATGGACGCCCAATCAGAAAAAGGATCTGATGCAAAACAGGAGAGGCAGAAGCCCCGACGAAGACTCCGGCAGCAGGCACTGCTTGTAAAGCCCCAAGATGGCCAATCCTATGCGGAGTTACTGGTACATCAAGGGAAACGTAAGGCCTGAAAACACCAATACTACCATTAAAGTAGTACAACCAACGCGGTCGGGCCACATACTGGTCGAATTCGGGGCAGAGGCCGGCAATTAAGAAGCATTCTGCGACGCAGTAAAAAAATTCCTCGGCAAAAGCGCAACTATAGCCCCGCTCGAGCCGATGGCAACGATCGAAACACGAGACATTGACTGCGTGACGGATCTGGCCGAGGTAGAAGAGGCCATCAAAAGGGAGTTCCTTAGCGTGGAAGGATCAAAGCGAGACTGACACCAGAAAACAACAGGGGACAACGCATGGCCATAGTTGACTTGACCGGCAAGGACGCCGAACAATTCCTGAACAAGGGCAAAGTACGAATAGGGTGGGTTGTCTGTAGGATACGGCGAAGAGCAACGCCTCTTCAATGTTTCAAATGCCTTGGTTATGGTCACACCACACAAGTATGCAAAGGACCCGATAGGAGTTCCCTATGTTACAAATGCGGTGAACTGGGACATAAAAGAAAAGAGTGTACGAAGGAGGCACACTGTATTCTTTGCAAGGATGCTAATCCAAGAAAATGCCGGGTGTTCTAGGAAGCCCTAGCCATACTAGCATCCTGCAGCTAAACCTACACTGCAGTTCAACTGCCCAAAATCTGTTTGAGCAGTTTGCGAGGGACATGAAAGCCGACTTCTTGCTGCTGAGTGAGCAACACCATGATAAAAGTCCTGCATTATGGTATTCTGATGGAACTGGTACTGCCGCCATCTGGGTTCGGAACAGTGACTTTCAAGCGGAGTGTTGTGGACGGGGGGATGGTTTCGTGTGGGTTCCTTGCACAGGGACCACCTTCTTTAGTGTGTACCTAACGCCTAACGAATCGATATCATCTTTCCAAACCAAGCTTAATGCTTTGGAGGGCGCTGCCTCGAACGCAAAGGGCAAAATGCTCGTTGGGGGCAATCGAATGGGGTATGCCTCAGACGGATCCGCGGGGAAAACGAATCCTGGAAATGGTGGCCAGGACGGCCCTCGTCGTACTAAACTCCGGAAATACGCCGACTTTCCGCCGTATTGGCTGTGAGGGAACCATACCGGACGTGACATTCGCCTCGGCGTCCTTAGCACGGAGGATACACAACTGGAAAGTATTAGAGGACTACTCAGCCAGTGATCATCAGTGCATTCTGCTTGAGATAACTGATGCTGTCTCCCGACGTCTATGCTCTCGGCCCTCTACAACTGGATGGAACATCGGAAGGATGGACATCGAGAGGTTCGTCGAGGTGCTCACAGCAGGTGAGCCGCTGCAGGGGGCTTCGGAGGAGACGGAAGAACGGGCAGCTCAAGACGTGATGAACTCTACTATGAGCATCATTACGACTGCTTGCTGCGCTTCTATGCCCCGTTGAAGACCCCGGCAAGGCAAGCCCCCAGTGTACTGGTGGTCAACTGAAATCGCTGAAAAGCGAAAAGAGTGTCAGAAGCTTCGACGTGAGGCTCAACGGGCGTGGAACGGTGACGAGGCATGCAACTGGGTGGCAGCATATAAGTCGGCCAGGAAATGCCTTCGCAAACTGATCAACAGTAGCAAGACTCGCTGCTGGCAAGATCTAGTGGACAATGTGAACAAGAATCCGTGGGGCCTTGGCTACAAGCTGGTCATGCGGAAGCTTGGTGCCCTACGGAAGCCTTGTATACATGACCCGGAAAAGATGGACGCGATAGTGCGGGGACTCTTCCCCGCCCATCCCGTCCGTGTTGACGCTGTCCATGGTGAAACAGCAGTCGAGTGCCCAGTCTTCACACAGCTGGAACTGGAGGAGGCAGTCCTCTCCTTGAAAACGAGGAAGGGTCAAAGTCCAGATGGCGTTCCGGCTGAGGTGCTGCGGCTCGTCTATCACCATTGTCCTGACTTGCTGCTCAACACATTTAACGCTTGCCTACGGGACGGCGTTTTCCCGATACGATGGAAGGTGGCGAGGCCCGTGCTGATCAGCAAGGGGAAGGGAAATCGCCATCTGCATACCGCCCGTTATGCATGCCAGACACGGCTGGGAAAGTGCTAGAGAAACTCATCAAGGGAAGACTCTATGACACGGTTCATGCTGCTGGGGACGTATCTCCTAGGCAGTACGGCTTTAGAGCAGGACGTTCTACCATTGATGCGATTGCAGAGGTGGTGAACGTGGTCCAAAAGGCAGAGGCATATAGTCGCACCAAGCGACGGATCGTCCTGTTGGTGACACTCGACGTCAGGAAAGCCTTCAACTCCGCTAGATGTGTGGATATTCTGGACACGCTGCAAAACTCTTTTCAAGTTCCAGAATATCTAATGCGACTTTTGAGGAACTACCTAAAGGACCGAAGTCTGCTCTACAACACGACACAGAGCCAACGAAGGATGGAAATTACATCGGGTGTTGCCCAGGGATCTATCCTTGGTCCGGGCCTGTGGAAAGTGTATTACGACGGGCTATTGAGACTTGAGATGCCAGATGAGTCGCGCTTGGTCGGCTATGCGCATGATGTTTCGGCTCTGGTCACTGGACGCACCGTTGAACAAGCGCAACTTAGGCTAGGTATGCTAATGCGCCAAGCAAGGGACTGGATGACTGCTCGCGGGCTCAGTTTAGCACTGGAGAAAACCGAAGTGGTCATCTTGACAAAAAAGAGAATCCCTAGAGTAAGGATGATAAGTATTGGCGACTTTCGAATCGAATCGAAGCCAGCGGTGAAGTACCTTGGGCTACTGATCGACTCAAAGATGAGTTTCTCTGAGCAAATCAGGGCTGCGGCTGAGAAGGCTTCTTTGGGAATATCAGCTCTGAGTCGACTTATGGCCTACGTAGGGGGACCCAGCCCATCAAGAAAACGCCTCTTGATGAGTGCTGTACGGTCAGTGCTACTGTATGGAGCAGAGGTATGGGGCGACGCGCTCAGCAAGGAGGTATACCGAAAACGTTTGGCACAGGTGCAGAGAAGAGTAGCACTGAGAATTGCATCTTCGTATCCAACATTCTCCGACTCGACGTAAGAGTGATTGCAGGCGTCATACCTGTCACCGTCCTTTCTAGAGAGTGCCGCACTGTGAACCTGCACCGAAACGAGGATGCGAGGGAGATGGTTGCCCGCGAGGAGAGACAGCGCTCGCTCAACGATTGGCAGCAGTCTTGGGTCAATCGCACGAATGGAAGGTGGACTGCGCGCCTCATCCCAGATGTGAGACCATGACTAAATCGAAGGCCTGGTGAGACTGACTTCTATCTGACCCAGCTTTTAAGCGGGCATGGGTGTTTTCAGTCTTACCTGCACAAGATCGGTAAGTCACGGTCCCCCGATTGTCGGTTTTGCCCAGGGGAGGAAGACAATGCCTGTTACACATTTTTTGCGTGTACCAAATGGGTCAGGCTGCAATGGGAACTCTACAGGGAGACGGGAGAGCTCACACCTCACCTCGAATCGATTGACAAATGGAATCAGATGGCATATTATGCTCGGGCAGTCCTAAAATATAAAACAGACTCACAGCAGCCAGGGGCGCTTTGGCTGGGGGATCACTCTTCTGGCATATCCTCTTCCCCTCTCCCCTCCCGCTAGAAAATGAACTCCCTAGCTTGAAGGCGCCCCACGGCATAACAAAACGAGACCTGGCCCGAAGTAATGTGTCAAACGGCTCCAAGCTGGGTTCTCAGGTTGACAGGGGAGGTGTTTAGTGGGTAGTCCAGTCGCGCATGGGAGTCCCACACTCTGTGCATAAATAGCAATCACCTCCCTACCACAAAAAAAACGTAGACGTGGCCATGCATTTCCCATTTGAGTGAAAAGCTCATACAAAATACTTTGCATGACTCTTTCCCTCAAATGAAAAATACAAACGTAACCGATTTATGCTATAGCGTTATGTAATGATCATAAAGGGGTTGGGTTGGGTATTTTTGGGACCGCCCCGTATCGGTTCGATTGCTTTTCTTGAAATTTTAATGGGAAGAAAAGGAGCACATTTTGTTGAAGGTTTGTGAATTGGTAAATAATTTGGGGAAAATTGAATCTTTCAAGAAAACACCATCACGGATGACTACAGGGAATTAAGCATTGTGGTGTGATATATTTGCCGGTTAGAATTGCACCGCATTTGTTTTCTAACGATATCATTTTCACTCGTTACAATGACTTACCACAAAGAATTCGGAAGCAACCACGTGCCCAACTTCGAATGGATTTCACAAGTGCGGAAGACAAAGAGAGCCGCAAATTTTCACTTTCAAAGAGTTGCTCCTGATCACTTCACGCAGTAAACAAATCAATTTTTATAACACACATGTACGTTTTATAAACTTTAAAACGATTTTAGAATCTAATAATCTAGTTTCCTAAATATTCCCGACTTTAAAACGTGGCCAAGAAAATCTGGCAACCGTTTTTCGCGTCTTCCGGGTGAGGTGGTCCAAGTCAAACTCTCGATCCGTCCCAAAACTTGTCTTTCTTCTTTCTCCCCATCCCGTGTATACTGTAAATCGCACCAGCTGCTCACGCAGTCGCGTGCGATTGCCTTCGGTAATGTAATACACCGTTGGGGTGCACTGAATCAGTGTTCCCATGTTCAAACTTTTAATTGACAGATTTAAAATTTTTTCCGGAAAAATTAACTGAAGTAAGGAAAAACAAAAAAAATTCTAAATAGTAATAAAAGTTAAATCTCATGAAGAATATAATTAAAGGGAAACATTTAAATTTTATATAAAGGAAAATTGATATAAAGTTACATTTAATAATAATAAAAATAATAATAATAATAATAATAATAAAAAAGAAAACTATGCTATAAATTACGATTATGAATGGAATAATTTAATATTTTCCCAAATCTGCCATTACAGTTTTGGATCGGAGATAGGAAGATTTTCGAGTAGTTTGCTTGTGTGACTACTCGATTGCCACATTATGTTGTAGGGAAAGGACAAATAATAGTTTGAGCAGCGTTGAAATTCCAAAAACATCATCAATCTTACATAAAAATTAAGAATAACAACCAACGTCTAATATCAATTGACTGTATTTGCTTTTGTTTTGTCTCAGTAATTTTTCTTCTTCTGTTTTTTTTTTTTGTATTTTTTTGTTTTCCGTTTTATAATATACATATAATTAAATAATTGGTAATAATATAATTTCTTATATTCTATCTATGTGTTTACTTTCTATAACAAGCACCGAAAATCCCTATATTTATGTTTATAATTTGTTATTTTATTTTAACGTAATTTTCGTATTTACTTGCATCAAATTATATTATTGCGGTTCAGTTTTCTTTTGTTATTGTTTTTTTTATTAAATATATACTTCACAAATAATATATTTCATACTTCCTAAAACATAATCTTTGTTTTATAGTTTCGTTTGATTTAGTTTGATTCCTTTGAGAATTAGTATTTTACTTTTTACTATCTTGAGTATTTCAGTTGATTTTTTTATTTTGTTTATATTTTTCATTTGATTTTACTTTCAGCAATTATCAATTCTTAGGGATATTATTTGTTACTTTTTTTCATGTATTGTATGTAGATGCACTTATTGAGTGGCATTTTATGTTTTATTATTAACTTTAAATTTTTTCATGTATTTTAAATAATTGAAAGCGAATCGAATTTTTCACAGCCAATAATTTTTTCCTCTCTACATAATTCTTTTACATTTGTTTTAAGTTGTTCATTTTGTATTATTATATTCTTTTAATGTCCTTAAATCGAGTTATATTTATTTTGATTTGCAACGAAATGAATTATGTTATTTTGTTAGTTAATTTTTTTTTATTTTTCCACACGTTTCCTGCACTTTGTTAGTTGTTTGATTCATTAAATGATTCTGATGCGATTAGGTATGATTTGAAGAGTGTTTTATTTTCATACTTAAATATGTATGCATAGCAGCATTTGGATGCATAAGACCAAAGAAAAGCATATGAACTAGCAAGCGAATTCACTTAAAACAAACTTCCAATGTAACGGTATGCAATCTTGAAAACTTATTTGAGTGCTTTCGCGCGTTTGCAAACGCTTACATGGAGAAATGTAAGAAAGAGTTGGAATTGGCAAATATTTATAGCATGGGCTCTTGCAAGGAATGCAAGATAATGAGCTTATTTTTGATCAGATGGGCAAAAGCTTCCATATTCAAGAAAGCTTAAAAGCTTAGCTCGAAGTGAATAGCGCTTTCAAAGCAAGCAAATAATGATAAAACCGCTCGTAATCTTGTGCATGTTTTTTACTTATTTTATTTGAACGTTTTACCTCTCTTTAACTTGGGCAATCAACTGGTAAACTCGCTTGTTCGTGTGTATTCTGTAGCCGTATTGTATTTGAAGTTTAATTAAGTCAATTGAGTATCAGAAAACTTTTAAAAGTTGTTTGGGGATGGGCCGCAGTCAAGCTAAAGTACAGGCATACTTTAAATTGTAAATGCAGAGGTCGCAATTTCGCTTGGGCACAACTTGCTCCCGTCATTGAATGGCCAGACTTTTTGGACTTCTTGACCCATAAGTTAGCCGTAAACATGAAGCGGTAAACTTCCACCTCTCTCTACATCTCACGGAGCACGGATATTTTCCTGGTTAGTTATAGGCAATAAAAATATTAAGAAAATTCGTTTTATACTTGCCTACACAAGGTTGACAATGTGGTCGAAACATTCTTTGATTGCAAGCGCCCTTCTATCGAAAGAAGCAGCGTTACTTCCAAGGTACTTAAGGGTCAACCCTGTCACCATCGCGGAAGCATGGAGTACGACGGCTAACTTCGTTAGGTCGCTTTCTCGGTCTGATTGCTCAGAAGAAGAATCGGTGCATGGACTCAGGTTCATTGACATTGCTTAGTATGATCTAAAAGGGACTCCACCTTCGAAGTTATGAGCGAGCAGTCAAAGGTGGAGCATAAACTACGGAAGAATTTTCGAGTGGTTGCAAATTTTAAGTATGAGGACTGATCTGGCTTTTTTGCTTTATCACCACTAAAATGTAATAAAACAACAGCTACGAGTATTTCTTAAAATTTTTAGTAAGTTTTGTGCTCGTCTTCAGTTTTTATGAAAGCCGGATTAATTTGAAGAGTCTCATTTTTGGACCCAAGTATAGGAAAGGTCAACTGGTTTACCGTACGTAATATTTCATGCATAGCTGATCTAAGTCATAGTCCTTGACATTTTTCCCCGGAACTGAAGAGTACTTGTAGGACTTAAGTCCCAGTGGGAGAGTGCAAGAAGGCACAATCTCCATTTGTATATCCCAGTCTTCTTGGAACACTCAGAAGGCATTGTCCATGATGGTTGTGATCCAGCTGCTCATTTCAGAATAAAAAAAATAGAATTCTTGATTGGGGTCGTTAGTTTATGGATATCCTCTTAAATTTCTTCCGTAAGGTCTTGAAATTTATAGGCGTGAAAAACATTTTTTAAGTGTATCCGCGCACAGGGGGGAAGAACCCACCAGATATAGCACTCGAATGTGCATCCAATTTTGGTCATCCCACTTAAACTTGATTTCGTTAATAGATCACTGGGGCAGCAGAAACACCCACCAGTTCAGCGAAATCTAGAAACCATTTTTAAAACATTATTTGATTGCACTACAAACTTGTATGAAGAAAAAAGACGTTCATCAATCAGCAGTCCATATAGTGCTGGGAGCTGTAAATTGTACCAAATATCACACGTTGGCTTCCACTAAATTTTTGGCATTTTTTGCGGCTTTTCAATTGGAAACATCTTCTGCATTTTATCGTTTGAGTCATCTGTAGTCTACCTATGTTTGAATGACCTGTAGTTTTCCTAACAAATGATTGGATCTGGCGTTACTGTCTCAAGATATTGATTTTATTTTTGGATTCAGTTGAGCCACATTATGCTGACAAACTTCTACACAAGGCAACGAAGACGATGGAAACATTATGTTATCGGTTAAAGAGTTCAATGCTTGAGACTTGGAAGCTACTTGAACAACAAGTAGGACTAGTACAATCCAACTAACAGATTACGAAACTGTTTGGGTACTCCAGAAAAATACACACAGGTATAAATCTCACATATTCATATGAAACCAACTTGGAGATCAGTATATTTCTACTGACATAGAAGAAGAGAAGAAACGAGAACAAAATAAACATGTGCAATTCAACAGGATCTCGGCTTCCCCCACGTATGCTGCTCTTGTGTATCTGTCTACTTTACGTACTATACGTAGTATAATAAAAATCACGAGATTGCAAACAACCAAGAGCTGAGAATACAAAAATCCACCTGAGTTTTCGACCCTCCATCGGATGCACCCTCAGATGGTAGATAGAAGAAAGCCCTAAATGGCTAGCTAGCTCAAAATCAAGTCGAAGTGCTAACAACGCTCCACTCAGCATTACATGATCATAAAATCTGTGATTCAGCATCAGATTAGATCGGATCAGATAAATCGTGACAGCACTTGCATAAAAAATGAACTCTTTCGGAACATGGAACATATAATCTTTATATATGACAAGGTAGACTGCAACCACTACTAAATGAGATGAAAGATATAAGGTTAGTATACCGGCCACAGAACTACGTTCTTATAGAAAACTACCCCCGTATCTTCAAAATAGCCTAATTCCGTGGTGCAAACTGTGGATTGGACCATTACTAATCCAAAAATAGATTCCCGGTTTGCATCTCCAAATATCAGAAACAATCAATCAAAAATGATCTACCTGACTTAAAAGACAATTCAGTGAAGTTCACATAAATGTCAACACTAGAAGATACACTGAAAATTATCCCGCAGGCAGAAAAAAATTGCAACGATATCCAAAAGATGTGGAAAATGGTCAAAGATGCGATCAGAGACACAGCGAAAAAAGTCTTAGGAGATCCACCAAAAAAACGATCGGATGGATTGGATCGACAGAGGATGTCAAGATGTGGTGAACGAAAAAAGTCAGGCACACAAACAGTACGTCCAAAGACCAACTCGGGTAAAAAAGGAGCAATACGTAAACCTCTGCTAATAAATAAAATAAAATTGCTCACAGAAGATGCGATGGGTCATCAATCCGAAGATAGAGAAAATTAACGAAGATATAAAAATTAATGAAGCGACATCAGCAGACCTTTCAATTAAAAACATCCAAGAGGGATACACACCAAACACGACTCTCTACAAAGATGCACAGCCAATATTAAAATCAAGGGAAGCAATATTTTTAAACGTTTCTCACAGCGCCTACAATATCTGCTGAAACTGTGAGCATTCTAGGGGCTAAAGAAGATGTCATGGTAACGCTACCAATAGAAAAAGGTAGTATAACATAGGTAGCCATTTCTGGCCTCAAAAATATCGAAGCTCCTCGAATTGATGGAATACCGGTAGAGCTGCGCCAAACCAGAGGAACACAGCTACATAACCTTTTTCATTGGTTGATGTGCAGGATATAGATAGTGAAGCAGCAATCAGAAGACTGGCCGAAAAGCATCATATGCCAAATACATAAAAAGGGAGACAGGCTATGCTGTAAAAATTACAAAGGAATTGCTCTGTTGAATACAAATTGTTGTCCAAAATCACTGAACGAAGAATGTTGCCCAATTATGAAAATATGGAGAGTACCAAGGTGGTTTTTGAAGTGGATGGTCGATGGTTGGTCAGATATTTCCATTAAAACTGGTGCTCAAAATGAGCTGGGAATATAATGTCGATTTGTAGCGGTTAGGATACTCATTGCTTGCGCAGAAGTTCTTAAGTTCAAAGTTCATTGATGGCAAAGATTTCATGCTTATGGCACTTCTTTCAGACTATCAGCCTACATAGCTATGATGAATACTGATTGAAAAACCGGATCATCATCACATAGTTGCACATGATGCTGGCCTTATCACCCCGAGTACCGTTATGTTTATGAAATGAGATTTCCTCACAAATTTCAGTGCCAAGCTTCGAATTGGATTAGTATGCGATTATTATTATTATTACTTTTTTTCAATATCAATGTAGACCACCCCTATGTAGACTTCAAACAAGCACACAACAGTGTTTACAGAAATATCCGGTATAAAATAATGCTTTGGCGTTCTAACTAAACTTGTCCGCATGACCAAGGCTACCATACTAAACACCAACTTACAGGACAACGTTAACGGAAGTTTGGCTGAAACATTTCCAACAAAGGTCTCTCACAGGGGTGTGGGCTTACCCCAATGTTTTTCAATATTCCTCACGCAACAAGAAGCATATGCCAATTATGTTAACATTATGTCCAGATCAATTCCATATACGAAGGAAGCGTTCATATGATTATAGTCAGAAGTGAAAAAATTGGCCCCCTGATCAATGAAATATAACTAAATTAATGATCCAAACTGGGAAAGATATACCGGTCTGATAAAATCTGACCTTCAGAGACTACGACTTGGAAACTGCGGGTAGTTTCCCATACTTAGCATTCCATCTTGATAGAAGGGGCACAGAAATAAACGAAATATGGAAAAGGATAAACGCAATAAACCATGCCTAGTTCTCAGTACTTCCTATGTTAAAATTCAGAGATTTTTGCAGGGAAAATAAGATAAAAGTCACTTATAACGCCTGGACTCTTACAAATATTTCTGAAAAGGCTCTGGACGTATTCAAATGCAAAGTGCTCTGGAGGATACATGGCTCAGTAAAGCATAGAACAAAGTGGATACTTCGTTGCGACAAAGAGTTGCATATCTTTATGACAACCCATTTGTATCTGCATGCTACGGAAACTTCAATGGGCAAGACATTCGGAAAAAAATGGAAGACCGCATACTCTTCGGACAAACTGAAGGATAGAGCACAAGAAAAATGATCAATTAGAAAACCGAGGAAACAATGACAAAATTCGATCAATACTGACAGTAAACCCCAGCTTGGGATTTCCAATTGGCGAATGAGGTCATAGAACCATGACAATTAGAGGCAACTACTACTGCAGGCGAAGAGCCAAACTGAACATTATGCCATAGATGATGATGGTGATGATGAAGGATACTTAGATGCACTAATAGATTGTTTGACAAGCCTTAGTTTTGCGTTCTTGAAAACTCTACTCGGGTCTGATCGTATTCGATTGGCGCAAAAAAGCAAAAAAGTATGAAATAACATGGTTATATATTTTTAATATGTCCAACAGCCTAAAATAGCTGGAACTCACAATCAGACAAGTCAAAATGGCAACCACTGGTCTCACAAACTACTAAATGTGAAACAAAGTTCACTAAGAATAGTCAGAAGAAAAATTGAAAGCTCTGGTTTAAGCTATTTTTTAAAGAAAGTGAAGTATAATTTATAGAAAAAACAGAAAGTTTGACATTTCAAAAGAAGGGCTAGTTAAGTTTATGATTATACGTCAATCGTTTAATTCATATCCATTGGAATGACAAACGACAAACGTTGAAACAGCGTTTGGTTCCCAAGAACCTCAAAGGAACAGAGAATTTATGGAAAAGAAGCAAAATACCATCAATGAGAACAAGTCTGAAAACCTTGCTTCAGGTATAATTTAGACAGAAACTTTGGGAGCTATTTAGTCAACCGTTTACTTCAATGACGCAAATATCTATATTCATGGGACTTGCAAGGTGATACATAGGGAAATCTCTTTTGAATTTTCTAAGTGTAACGAGAGAATGAAATTTACTTCAAATCAAGCATGAGATTCCTGATCTTAACGCGTCAAAAACCTCAGAACTAATAGAAAATGGAATCAAGATAGAGTTCAATGAAAGCGAAAATATGGAGCACTTAAACTCCAGGGGTCAGCGGAGAGCCGTTGTTGGGGTCAAT
The DNA here is from genome assembly GCA_963969285.1 of Odontomyia ornata. Classification (NCBI taxonomy): domain Eukaryota; kingdom Metazoa; phylum Arthropoda; class Insecta; order Diptera; family Stratiomyidae; genus Odontomyia; species Odontomyia ornata. Next base: position 22,164,910 of record OZ017743.1, read on the forward strand.
AAATCAATGGAATTGAACTACAACCAAGAATGAAAGATCGAAATGAGTTCGGATATTCGAGAGTAATGAAAGCTGATTGACGTGCCTCGATACTAATGTTGCGGTTTTAAGCCCACAAAAAGAAGCTGCAAATGACCAGACCAGTGGAAGCATAAACCAAATTGTACTTCCCACTCAACATGATGGTTTTTGCTAAAGTGGTGTAACGTTACAGACCCGTAGAGTTGTCGATGATTTGCTTCCGCGGTTGATTCATACAAAATGAAAAATTACCATGATTGATTTCCTGATTGAGCTGACATTGTCGCAATATGCTTTCAAATGAGTGCATGAATCCAGCCATGAGATGAGATTGAAGCTCTTCTATCAGTGCATCGCTGAAGCAGAGCATCCCCCAGCAAAGCACCAGAAGGTTAATAATTGGGACTGGGTGGACTCCGATTAATAAGTCCATAATTGACATGAAATTCTCCTTGGAGGACCTTGCAGGGCTTATCAGTTGTTAGCAGTGACTATGACTTCTAGGTTGAGGAGCAATGAATTGAAAGTTTTGATCAAATTTTACAGTAGAGTAGCTGGAACGTTATATTATGCTTCATAAAGAGAATTTCTTCAAACAGCTTGCCAATAGAGCAAATTATGAAGAGGAGGCCAAAAATCCATCATACCATAGAAGATTGGTTTAACGTTGAAATCACTGAGGCTTGTTGAAACACATGCACGCTAAAAGCATGATAGCTCCTCTTAGCTTACAAGTTGCCAAAACAGTGATATCCTGCATTGAGGTTATCAACTTATTGCAATTGAAATATGCGGTATTTCAAAATGATGACTACCATTGTCAGTGTATTGTAATACAAAGAAACAAATTCCCTATTCGCATATCCAAAGTCTGCACCGATCGTTCAAAAAGGGCAATTGCTTCTAAGAAGCCAAAAAAATCGACAGCAGATATTCTTAAAAGATTCATGATTGTCAACAACAGTAGCCGTTATGAAAATATGTGACTGGGAAAATAGCAAAAAACGAACTCATAAATTAGAAAGATGCTAGTCCTGATTAACTTATGCCCACCAAGGCAAGGTGTAACGAGGATATGTGTGGCTTTTTTAATGAACCACAAACTTTCGCCATTATAAAACAAAAAAATACAATGGGCAGGCCACTAGATCGTATGACGAAAGCCAAGGTACCTAGAAAGCAACTGGCCATTAGGAAATCTCCATGAACGATGGAAGGATTCAATTGACAAGTAAAGCAGAATGCTGTTAGAAATTTCAAACTGGAAGACTTGGATAATCGATCGAGAATACTGGCCGCGATACATCAATAAGGTACAAGGTTCAGTTTTGGTGTAAGTGCTGACGGAGAATGAAATGGCCAGAAGAACATTAAAGATAGAAGTAAGTCCTTACCGTTCAATATATTCATAGCTAACCTACTAATATGAAACAAAAGAGTGAGATGCTCCAAAAAACCAAGGAATCAATAGTTTGTGTAAACAGCACTATATATTGAGGAAGAAAAAACCCGGGAAATCTCAGGCAGACTATCTACCTTAGAGCACATATTATATGTAGAGGTCGATTTCCGCCTTTAAGCTACTAAATTTTTATTGGAGTTAGGATTTGTGATCCTTGTCAAAGTTAAAAGTGTCATTAAATGACATACAGCCAAATAATGACCTTAAAACTTCATGTTCTGTAAAAAATGTATTTTAGGCACTTATTGTGAGATGAGATGAGATTTCATCACGATCAAAATGGGCAATTTTATTTTATATTTATTTATTTTTATGGGACTACGTGTGGTCACTCGTCAATGCTGATAAACCAGAATTACTTGTATTCTTCAAGGGATATATTATAGGCTTTATCAGCGAGACACAATAAATAAGATTCAAAATTAGACCTCTTGCATGCTTGACCGACATTTATATGAAGAAATCTTTAAAAAATAAATAGTAACTACTTGAGGTATTAGAAGCACCGAAAAAAGAACTGGAGCCTAACTTTTTTCTTGAAAAGCCGTCGGGACTTGATTTTTTAGCGGACGGAACGATCTCTACATTTTTGACTGGCTGGCAGTATTTAGGTCAATTATTTTGTTCATTTGGTCAGTTCTCTTTTTGGTTTAAAAGCTGTCGGCCCTTGTTTTTATGAGTGCTGATTCAAAAAGTAATTAACTGGAGTCTATATATGTACTTTGTAAGAAAAAAATTAAGCGCACCATAGCTTGAAAATTTTTGGAATACAGGTATTCTAGAAAGGTAAATTAAATTCCACACAAATACGTTAATAATGGGCAATGAGAAAGTAAGTCGAATTTTGAGCTCATTGGAAAGGTTTTAACTACGTTATAAAGTTGATGTTTGGAGAAATCTCACGAGACAATATACGCATTGTTTGACAAGGAGAAATATAAAGACCAGTTGTAGGCATATATAGCGGAGAAGCCTTATCAAATTTTGAAAGGGAGGGTCTTAACATCAGAAGCGTCTAATCTTCAGAAAAACGTTGTAACCAATCCCACTTAAGCTAATTTACTGAAAAACATGAATAGTACTAGACGAAAATAAGCCAGGAAATGCTTTAGACTCTGATCCTCAAACAGCTCCTAACCTTCTTGGATTAGGCTTTGAGAGATGAGTAGCACCTGTATTTTTTTTACGTAGAACAGAGAGTATCTTTTGAAAGAATATTTACCGTACAAAAGGTGAAGTAACAATATCTGAAAAACTGACGTATCAAAATTTGAGCACAATGAAAAATCGTAAGATCAGATGGAGCTCCAGGCGATATAGCGAAATTAGTAGCAGCGACCCATCCATAGTTTCTACTATGCACATTTAATAAGTATTTGGTAATAGGATGTTAAAGATCGAAGCAATCCTGCGTTAATATAAATATAAATATATATATATATATATATATATATATATATATATATATATATATATATATATATATATATATATATATATATATATATATATTGAACGAGTATATACCGACCACGCCGTATGCTGCTAGTGTCCATTAACCGGATCAAATTGACAGGCTTCGTTTCTATTCTAGTATTGAAATATTGATTGATTTCGTCTTCAACATACTTGGCATGAAAACGGTTACTTCAAAGTACGGCAATCGGTTTTTGAAGAAACCGGATAGAATGCTTCTAAAAACAGTAACGGTAGAAACTTTTCCGGTGTCTTTCTTAAGCCTAGAACTTCGGAATGTCGCCAGTGATGGGTAACTCTGCACTGAAATGCCAAAAGATATCATCTTAGTATGTTAAGCAGATGGGGTTAATAAGTTCAAGCTCATTTAGATCAGCTTTTAATCGGTTAAGGCAAAAATTTCAGCCAATTCTCAATAATAACCTCGTTCGGTTATATGCACATATATATGGTAAATCTACTAGGAGAGTCACTTAGAAGACTAAAGATAATATTGATGGGCCTAAGAAAGGCTACAAATGTCTTATCGCAACGATCTAATCAATTATATTTTTTGACTCATGAATTCACCGAGCTAATAGAGACTTAGAAGACTAAAGATAAAAATTGATGGGCCTAAGAAAAGCTACAAATGTCTTATCGCAACGATCTAATCAATTATCTTCTGCAGAGGCAAATCAAAGCTAACGGCATGTCAGTCGGCAAAGTGCTGTATTACCTAACTGGTATGGCAAATGTTCAAAGGCAACGATCTTGGCATATAACCCTTGCAGCTATGTAATTATCTCTGAGGTAACTTAAATGATTATGGCTGGAGCTGTCCCCATCGACCTTCTCGCAAGGTCAGTATTAACTAAAGTGGAGGCAAGGAAGCGCATGCTGAAACAGTAGCCATATGAAGGTAAGGTAGGTCTGCAGACACCTTTGGCGAAATCATTTTTTGACTCATGAATTCACCGAGCTAGTAGAGAAATGGGAATACTTTAGGAAATATTGGCGCGAAATATTTATTATATTTAGAAGCTGCTGTACAATGCAGCTCACCAAGTTTTTTTTGAAATTTGGCTTTTAGCGAAATTTTGGGTATTTATCAAGAAATTCTTAAGATGAAGTGAACAAAGAAGTGCTCAAGCCTGCCAACTAAATTTGTTCTATATATATATATATATATATATATATATATATATATATATATATATATATATATATATATATATATAATATGAACAATTATCATGTTCCAACGATAAAGATTGCATCTTGATCAAATTTTATTGGGTGCAAGACAAAACATTAAAACAGTAGAAAAGAAACATTCATAATCTCAAAAAGGACAAGGTTCATTAAATTGACGGCATAACGACAAAACACCGAGGAACACATCTACACAACCTTCTTCATCGGTTAAAATATAGAATATAGACAGAGAAGCACCTACCTGATGGAAAAGCATCATTTGCCCCTTGCATAAAAAAGGAGGCAAGCTACGTTGTGAAAATTATAGACGAATTACTCTGTTGTGCATATGATGTGCTGTCCAAAGAAATTGAACGAAGATTGAATCCCTATCATGGTGGTTTTCGAAGTGAAGAATCTAGGATTGACCAGACATTTTCAGAAAAAGTATACCCAAAAACTGCTGAGAATATAATATAGATTTCCACTAGTTTTTCATATACTACAAGCAAGCATATGACAGTAGTTTTGGAGGAAACGTCCTGTTTCAAATAATCTTTGACCTTTGTGTCCCAGCAAAACCCGTCTGCATGCCCAAAGTTACAATACTAAACATCGAGTCTCAGGTCTAAGTTAACGGAAATTCAGACCTAAAGAAGGAGGAGAAGCTTGCCCCAATGCTGCCAATATTGCGCTGAGATACCTGGTCAGGAAAGTACGTATACTGACGACGTTAATATGTCCAGATCAATTCCCGATACGAAACATTCATATAACTGGAGTCAGAAGTGAAAAAAATCGGTCTGCTGGTCAATGAAACTAAAATGAAATTCCTAACTCAAACAAGGAAAGACTTACCAGTCCGACAAGACCAGACCTTCGTTGAGTACATCTTGGAAAGTGTGGATAGCTTCCTTTATTTAGGAGGCCATCTTTATAGAAAGGGTAGAGAAAAAGACGAAATATGGAAATGAATAAACGCAGCAAACCATGCCCAATTCTCAGTATCTCGTATGTTAAGATCTGGTGATTGTCACAGTAAACATCAGATATAAAAGTCAATCAGAAAATCCATACAGGCATATGGATGTGAAATGTTTCCGTAAAGGCCCTGGACGTATTCGAACACAAAGTGCTTAGGAAAATATATGGTCCAGTGAAGCATGGAGCAGACTGGAGACTTGGTTACAACAACGAGTTATATAATTTCTTTGATGAGTCCCCTTTATCCGCATGCGTAAAGCTTCGCAAACTTCAATGGAAAGGACATGCGGAAAGAATGGAAAAGCACAGGCTTTCCAGACAAACGTTGAACGATGAACAGCAAGGGAAATGTCCAGTTGAAAACCGAGAAAACTATAGGAAAATACCATTGATGCTGACGGCAGCTCTCTGCTTGGGACTTATGATTGACAAACGAGGTCGCAGAACCGCGATGATTGAACGCAACTACGATGGCCCAAATCAGGGCTATATCGTAGATGAAGATTATGAAGACAAAACAGAATTTTTTTCTAGAAACACCTTAAATTGGTGATCCTTCCACTTTTTAAACGATATTGACAGAGAGCTCTTGACCCTGACAATGTAAATGATGTGCTTTATATTAAATAGAATTAATTGAGGGTATGCAATACCTTAGAATGGTTCGAAGTCATATGTCTTTTGATGGTTTTCATAGATCATAATTTCATAGATTATAACAAAAGATCTTCAGCAAGTTATGCAGTTTTTAAAGTACAATAGTTCACCACCACTGCAATCAATTATTTTAACCCAGACTAAAATCGATTTGTGGAGCAAAGTAAAATCATTAGATCAACTTCATTAATATTTCTTCAGCAAGTTATGCAGTTTTCAATCGTATTGCGCACCACTGTATTCAATTATTTTAACCCAGATAAAAATCGACTTTAGTAACAAAGTAGACTTCATTAATATTTGCTTCGTAGTCGCAACATTTTTGGGGACAACCCAGACCTCCATTATTATAACCCATATCGCTTGCAGACTTTTCTAAACTGATGTGGGATATGATAAAAATTATATCATTTCTCAGTAGTTGCTAAGAACTATTGATGAGTACATTTTAAAATTTTGTGATTAAACAAAAATCGGTTGAATGCTTGTTACCATTGTTGTTTGCTTTGAATGCTTGTTACCTTTGTTGTTTGTTCTGCATCATGCTTCCATACATACATATTCAAGTATATTTACATGAATGTGCTAGGCGTTTATGTTTACATGTGTTTGTATGCATAAATGCATATGCACATAAATGTGCATATATACATACCTAAAAAACGCAATGATCCACTGTATTCAGAAGTTACGTATGGATGAGTTATCTCATTTTTTGAGTTCAGCTTAATTATTTAGAAAATCAAAACTAGGAACAAAGTTACCTGTTAAAAACTAGTTAGTTTGATATTAATGCTTAATTTTTTTGGAACGCAATAAATTCATCGTTATGTAGAGGCAATTTTTAAAATCAGTAAATTCAAAGCAAGAACCAAGACCGCAACTATGATTTGTAGTTTTTATACAAGAGTTCATATGAAAATACTTCAGTTTAGCAATTTTAAATTATCAATAAATAAATAAAAATAATAGAATAAATATCGGTAATGATTCTTATTTCTAAATTATTTTGATTTTAATATAAGCTTTTTTGACCACTCATAAATTGAGTAAAAAAAATCAAGCATTAAAGGTTTTTTTGAGGATCCTCTTTTTGACCAGAAAATTGGATCCATTCAAAACAATAATGAATTAGTAATCAAATGAGTAAAAAATAACAAAGATATTAACATTTTCTTTTTACTTCTTTGCTGACTTGCTTTTACTTAATTATATTTTCTTGGAAGCTTGGCTTTGTTTTTCTCTCCGTTTGTTTGTATAGATGTAGTTTTCACATATATTTATTAATATTCTTCTATTGCTAGCAATTTAAGAAGCTTAGTGTATAGTTTTTTTTGCAGCGATTCCTATTGATAAAGGGGGGACTTTAACTTAAAAAGAGCATTTATTTTTTGAAGTGGAAAGCTCAATTATAAATTTAAAAGAAAAGTACAGCGTTAATTTTCAAACCTAAGAAAATATTTGGCACTTTGGCAGTTAAACTGCTCACTAATCATTTGATAGCTGAATGTTTTTTGAACAGCGAAAAGCAGAAATTTGAAAAGTTATTATTTTTAGCAACAATGTTAAAAACTAAATATAAATTTGCTAATTATCAATAGGGTGAAGTAGAGTTCATAAGACTAAATTAAGCTTTAAATAAATTATGCGAGAAGTTAAAATAATAAATAAATCATTTATATCACAGCCTACTTGCTACATTTTATGGGCTTAGTAGAGTATCTTAATTTTTTTTTTATTTTGGCAAATATGGCTCCAAAACGATTAATATTATAATTTGTCTTGGTATTTTTTTTTTGTGTGTGTGTTTCTGTTTAAGTATGTGCTAAATAGACAATCTTCTCATTGAGAAATTGATGTGTATGCTTCTTTGAGTATTTTGTGTTACAACTACTTTTAAATGTGACAAGAAAGGATCTAAATTTTTAAGTCAAAACAACAAGAATATATTCCTTAAGAAGGAGAGTGAGATATTAATTTTATCCTGTGACATGCAAATAAAATTCTTCAATTTGATCTCGGGAAGGCCACTGATTTTTCATTTTTCAAGATAGCTTTGTATTCACGTTATTGGATTTTGATAGAATTTTATATATGTAAATATTGCAAATTTTCATCAAAATTTTGAACACGTTATAGCATTTATACCAGCCAATGACGGTTGCTAGTAGCAGCCTATATTTTATTGAAATTTTTACGGAACTTTTCTTTGTGGTAAGTGGGTGTAGGCCGCTCAGTGCAAATAAGCGCAAATGTCAAAAGTACCCACAAAATATCTCTCCTGTGAGCTTGAGAACCTACTTTGGAATCGTTTTATACCGTTGACACTGTTTAGTTTTTGTTCTAAAGCTGCTCAAATCTAATGAGTCATACATAATCTTCAGAGTATTTTCTCCGCCTCTTTCTAATACGGCATTTGAAGTACATTCTGAAAATTTTATTGTATAGCTAATCTCAACACCTTCGTTCTCATGCCCCACATACCTATATCAGAAAAAAAAAACAGTTACAAGATCACTTTCAAATCTGTGCGAACCATTTCTGTACACCAGTTAAAGATCATTTCATGCCAAAATTACTATAAATAATAAAATTTGATTAAAATTGGTGTTTTTTCATTACCAGGAAGGTTCCAATTCAAATAGGTATCTTTTTTACCAAAATTTTTGCGAAATTCACCAGAGACCACTGGTGAACCTTCACGTTAGGCCTTTCGAAAAACGCCAGAAAAGTATTTGAAAGCCTTTTTCAAAACATCATAAAAGGAATGGTGAAACAAATTAGGAAAATAATAGGATATCCACAATCAGTACGGTCTTAAATTAAAGCGAGAAATTAAAGCTAACCATTGTGAGCTTCGTGCTCACCAGACGCTGAGATTTCCTCGAACATAAGCATTTCTAACGGCCACGACCAAGCGTGGTACTGATCATATCATCTTCTCGACTGTCAATGCGATTGAGATATTCAGGGGCTGTAGTGCAAAAACAAACCTTTCTAAAAACTAACAAGGCTTTTATACGTTTGTGAGCAGACTGTGACGTCGGTTGGACATTGCTCTTCGCCAAAGTTAAATGGGCCTGGGTTAAAAAATGTGCTGATATTTTGAGCTTGTCCATTACTACGCACTTTTATTAAAACCAGCTCTATACATTGAAGCTTCTTCATCAAATCTACCAACTCAATATTTTTCTGTGATCATCACTTCTATAATAACTAAACATTTTTAAGGAATGGATCTTTAGCTATTGATAAGAAAAACTACTGCTATGCTCAAACAAAAATTAATCATGGAACATTATTGTAAGCATGTTTCTAACGAGTCCGTCCGATAAAGTGGTTAGGGTACTCACCGCTTGCGCAGTAATTCTCAGGTTCAAAGCTAGCTGGTGCAAACGAACTCATTCCAATAGTTCTTTGTCCGGGCTACATCCCTATCTAATTGTGCTGAGTATTGAATAAATAACTAGGTCATAATCATACGGTCAAGCATGACACTGACTATATAACCTTCTAGAGTAACGTAATGGTCTACAAAAGAGATTCTGTAGCAAACTCAATCCCAAGGCTTAATTTGAACTATTGGGTGATAATTTTCTGTTTTCTTCAAGAAGAAGATAAAACATGCGGTCTAAATAGAGCCACACCAAACTATTCTGAGTATAATATTCGGTTAAAACCGGATTCTAGAGAAGCGTTGACGCCAAAATCGATGTTTTGTAAACAAGATACAAAAAAGAAATCGAAAACCACAATTTTTTTTTTTATTTAGGAGCTGTCATCTTCTAATGAGTTGCACTTTAAGATATCTTAGTAGTTGATCAAAGTTCAAAGACTAGTTGGGAATCATTGTCAAATGGAGTTTACTTGTTGCAATAAAGCTAAGTGGAAATGTTAGTTTTCTGCTAGGAATCTCCGTTTTGAGTGATTCCATATAGAGTCTTACAACTAGGCTAAGGTTGGACAAAGCTTGGTCCAGCTATTGCCAATCATCGGCTCATGAAAGAATCGACCCAAATTTGGGAAATTATTGGATGATAACATGTGACCAATACTTCACACCAATATTTGTTCAATAGTTATTGCCAATGATGGGCTAATGATCATCTACGCCAATGCTTGACCATAACTTTGCTAATGCTTTTCCAATGTTTTACCATTTTTGTCGCTTGGCCAATCGTTATTCTTTTAATCAGGGCGATCATATTCTCCAATTTCGCCCAGCGAGAAATGGTGTTTTTGGTTATTTTCTGGTCAACATTGGCCTTTTTCTGGTAATTGATTGGCTTACTCAAGTATTTTGGAGTTTTCAGTACCTTGTGCATAAGAAAGACTCATTATTGTTAAACTATCAGCCAAGCTTGGAGAAGAAAAACCCAGTCCTTGAAAAGTGTATGTATTGGCTATTCGATGTTTAATCATTGCCAATCATCATAATACAGAAAATTCACTGCCAATCTTTATAATACAGAAATTACGCATCATCATAAGATACCCATGCATTGAGCGCATTATTGGCCCGTCATTGACCCATTACTGACTCATTTTTTTCAGTTGAGTTGCATTTATAACCAATTCACACATTACATACAACAATATTTTAATTTTAACGAATATCATTTTACGCATATTTCTGAAATAATTAAAATTACTGATCTCAAAACCAATACTAGAAAGTAACAAAGGTGCCAGTTATATAAAATGAAATGTACAAGTTATATAAAGCTAATGACTGGCAAATGCTGGACGAATGAATGGAGGAAGCTTGGATTATTTGTATTGATGCACATTTACTCTATTGGAATACGTGGCCATTGATTAGCCCCTTATTGGCCTTTGCTTTCCCAAAGCTTGGCCAAAATTTTGCCAATAGTTAATCAAATTTTGGCCAATGCTTGGGTATTTCGTATTTATGCGTCTTTACTATATATATGAGAATCTCTTAAAGACCCAATATTAGCCCACGGTTTGCCCTTCTTTAGCGTTTCTTTTCCCCTCAACACATTCTGATCTGCAAAATTTGAAAGCTTGCAAATCATTTGGCAGTGATGGCCCAATTTTGGCAGTGGGTCGTTGGTCAATGATAAGCACCAGTACTTGGCCAATGCTGGGCTTTATCATTGCCAATGCTTTGTCAATTGTCATTGATATAATGGAAATATTTTTCAGTTCTAACTTGTACTTCATATTGAACATCATTTTCATTTATAACTTATCGTGTTACCACATATTTCCAAAAGAATTTGGTTTCCTGACTGATGATGAACCATTGTTTGGCAAATGTTTGACCAATATTTTACAAATAAAGGATATTTTTTTCAATGACAGCTGATGTCAAGGTTCTTGGTTGTTTTCAAATACGTAGGATACAATTAATTTACTGAAAGATACATTTGATAAACGATTAATGTCATGGAACGCCCCTGTTAACTGGCCACCGTGTTCGTACGATTTGACACCGTTAGATTACTTTCTTTGGGGATATGTAAAATCAAATGCCTATACCGATAAACCAGTAACAATTAAGCACTTGGAAGCCAACACTCGACACTTTGTCGCTGCAATACAGCCTGATTTACTGTGAAGAGCGTGTGAAAATTTGACCTCTAGATTAAACCACGTATGCATCAGCCGCGGCAACCACATGCTCGAAATCATCTTTAAATATTAATGACAAAATATTTCTTTAAAGAAACCAAATTCCTGGATATTAAAATAATTTTTCTTTGTTTTATTTCAATTTAAAGTTCCTTGCCTCTAAAAAGACACGTTTTACTTTGGAAATGCTTGATCCATGTCTGAGCCTTTTGTAATTATGCGAAGTTTTTAAAGGAGAAAATTTTCATATTTTCCCATCAATTGCTAGCGATAGGTCAATGTGAGCAGTGGATCATTTGGCAATGATAGGTAATCAAAGATTGGCCAATGCTTGGGCTTTACGGGGTGATTGGCTTTTCCTATAGGTTCTTTTAGGTTTTCTTCAACTTGGACTAGCATAGTTTTAGCAACTCTGGACGTCTAGAGTTTGAATTGCAACAAATTTGCATGCACTTTTCTTATGATTTTCTTTGAAAATGATGCGTGGGTTTAAATTAAAAGTGTAAAGAGCCAGTTACTCCTACTTGTGAAGAGAAAATCTGACTGGATAAGAACAACAACGCACTTTAAGCTAAAAGTTGAAGCCTCTTTTCAATAATCAAAACTTCACTTTGTATTTAGGTTAAAGTAGGCTTTAGCTCATGCAAAGGATACCCCACACACACCCCAAGCCTAAACATCGGGAAAAATGCTCCCATTGAATGCTATTAAAAGTTTCTTATGGCAATCCCAAAATGAATCAGAAGTAGAAATCATTGAAGCATGCCAAAACTTTTAACTCGGGTTTATCGTATTGAAACCGATAGCTAATTGTATCACGCTTTTGTATTTGGGTTCAAAGCTTGCTTCAGCATTTCAGCATCTGGTAGAAGTCACAGGTATTCAATGTAATAGTAGTGCCACAATTTTCGAAAAACCTCTGTTTGATATCTACAAATGATACCACGCTTCGAAGGAATCTTGAGGGTTTCAGTAGCCAACTCACAGCGGATAATCCTTAAATGATCATGTTGTTTCATTGTACCAAAGAATAATTCAAATAATAAGGGAGGTCAAGACACATTTTCAAAAAACTTAGCAAAACGTTGAGGAGCTGTAATGATAGGTAAAACATGAAAAATTTCACCGACCTGAAATGATTTGAAATTAACTGAACTTAATCAAATTCGCACATCTCATACTTCAGTACATTTCCATCTTCTCAATCAAGTTTAATCGAAGCGTTTATCAGCTGGCTCAAGATTTTAAATTTAAGCAAAAAAAATTTTTCAAAGAAATTCCAGCAGGGAGATGTTTGGATCAGTTGACAAATGGAGCTATGTGGCACATAGCGTTTGGACCGTCCTAAAAGATGAAAAAGCTTTACTAAAGCCACTGAGAACCAGTTTCCGGAGATCAGTTTTCCAGTAGCCCCTCTTCCTGTCTCTCCTTCTGCTAGAAGAGGTCTCCCCAACACGGCGTAGCAAAATTAGGCTCAGCCTGAGATTTTGTGTCACACGGGTCCAGGCTAGGTTTTTAGGTAGACAGGGGGTAGTCTGAGTGCGCTTGGGAGCCATACGCTCAGAAAGTGAACAGTCCTCGCTTCTCAACCATAGAAAAACTCATTTAGTGCACTGAAACGATTGTAAGACTGCGGAAGCTGTAATGGGCTGGTCACGTGGATCGTATAGACGCACAACGGATACCCAAAAAGGTATTCGTTGGGAGAACTGAAGGGTGGAGACCAGTGGGGAAACCAAACCAACGCTTGTCTGACTCGGTCGACGAAGGATTTCAAAATTTAAGGACGCGGTCAATGGACCGAAATAGTTGAAGGCGCTATTTGCAGGAAGCAAAGGCCCTAGCGGGGGTATAGTGGTACAAAGAAGAAGAAGAAGAAGTGCACTAATATTTCTCTTCAAAAGGGTTCTCAACAAATAAAGTGCCACATTGAGACGGGTTTATTGCAACAGGAATATTGATGAAGGTTTCACTCTAAAGATACGTTCTTTGACAAGAATCACGTTAAGAAAGAAGAAAATAATATTTCTGGATGATTTGGCAGATGATTGGTTTGCCGAGATTTATGCGAACGCAAATTGCATTCATTTCAAAAATATATGATATATTTACTAGAGGCCAGCTTAATCATTCTGTCAAATTTTTCTGGTAAACATGTACAAAATGGACCCTTGCCTGTCTAAGTGGGACCTTAGGAAACGTCTTTTGAGCAGGACTGCGGCTTTAGCTTCTAATGCTGGTGTATGTTACTGGTGCAAGGATATTTCTGCCACAATTTATTGAAGAAAAACTAAGAGCAAATGACAGTATCGATGACATTCGGTCGTGCTACTAATAAATCACCATTTGAAACTTTGTCCGATATTTTAGTCTCACAGCAGACCACTGTGCCAGCAATACTATATAGAGTATGCTCTTACCTGTCCACCCAAACAAACTGAATAGGTTAGAGAACAAAAACGATGGGTGAGAAAGTAAGGCAAGAGCCTAACGAGATATTTGTTGCAGTTTTCCCAATCAAACATTTCCGTCGGAGTATAATGAAGTTTTAGTAGTATTAGCCTCTAGTTGCTATGAAAAGTTCTTAATTTGACCTCCCTATGAAACGGGTGTATCTTACAAGCTGTTGAAGGAACTTTGAAGTCGATCACAAATTCACGGATTTACAGCAATATAAACCACAAAGAAGATTCGGCACGAGTTCCACTACAGAAATCGCCAGATGCCAACTTTCGTGGTGATAACTTTTGACCGCAAGCTGCCCTAGATGACTCTGAGAGATTTCTTTTTAAACTAAAGGCTGGTTCGGAGTATGACAGCATACACCACACCCTTGGTATATACACCAAGTGTCTACGTGTGATCGTGGGTGCTTAACTTCTGAGATTTATTGTAACGTTTATTGCGACTTTTAAATCGCTGTAAAGTTTGCATTTTAATTTATTTATTTATTCGCCAAATCATCAGAAACAGTCCCAATAAAAGATATAGTTTACAATAAAATAAATAAAAGCATAAAAAAAATTTTATTAGACACGAAGCACTGATTTGAGTAATTTTAGAAGTCTTGAAAACTTGAGGGAAAAGAACCAAGCATAAGGTCATTATGGATCTGGGGCAGACGAACCATGGTTGAATCATAGTAGGTAACAGTCCTGGCAAACGGAACGTGCAACCAGGGAGAGAGTCACCTTTACTGGTTGGGTAAAATTCATTTAATCTCTTTACAAGTGGCGTAGAACTCGAATAGTTGAACAGCTTAACAACCCACCGGGCCAAAAAATGTGCTATCATGTTGATAGCCAAGATGGTCCGGGTGAAGAACAAGCTGTTCTTTCACTTGAAAAGGCTCCACTCTGTACCTTGGAGACATGCGGTCGAGTTGCACTGAGTATGATGGACTGTGGCGGCTGAGTGTTCTTCATCCTTAATTAAATCACCAGTTTTAGCAGGCAACAGCCCCTTTTGCCGGAAACGCTGGTCCCCACCGAGCCAAAAAAAATCAATCAAAGGCACGGCGAGACAGACTTCTGCTAGACCCAGCTCTTGAGCGGGCATGGATGTTTTCAGTCTTACGTGCACAAACAAGTCACGGTATCTTGACCGCATGTTTTTCGTAAGAGAGGTACCACACATTTTTTGCTGCAAAAGATTGGACAGGAATATGTTGATCACCAGAATAGAATTGGAGAGGTCTCCCGGGGGATGTAATCGGAAAGGTGCTTACACCCAATGGAATCATGTAGCACAATATGTTTGAGCTGCTCTTGAAGTTAAAAAGGCGCACTTGAATATCATTGAGTTCTAACAAGATACCAGTAGGGATGAGAAAACAACACTAATACAACGACTATGCGATTGAATTCTTGAATTCCAGATCACTTAACCAACCTGGTGCTGTTAAAGCATTGTCACTACAGGCCAACCAATACGAAATAAATGTGTTGGCAATACAGGAAACTCAATGGATTGGTAACGGTACTACAGACATGAGATTACACATATTATTTAAAAGTGGTAAACCTGGTGGAAGCCGAGAATTAGGAGTGGTATTTATTGTGGATGGGAAATTAAAATCACATGTCACAGACATGGAACCAATAAATGAGAGAATGTGCGTGACCAGTATCTAAGTAAAATTTATGAAGATATGACATAAATGTTCATGCCCCGACTGATGAAAAAGAGGAAGAAGGAAAGGTCACCTTTTACAACCACATGGAATATTTTTAGACTCATTGCTTACAAAATACATCAAAATAATATATTGTGGTTTCAATACGAAGATTGGCAACGAAGACATTTATCTGAGAACAACTGAACAACTTCATAATGCTAGCAACATTAATGGCCTATGCCTGATTAACTTGGCATGTAGCCAGTTATAAGTTCAACGTTCTTCTCTTGCTGATGCATTCACAAGATGAAGCACGTACTCATTTAACAAAGCTGAGCATCTGGCATACTGGACCTACGAATTTTTCGCGGAGCGAATTGTGACTCGGACCACTACTGGGTTAAATAAATGTTTTCATGCCACCTGTCAAGGCATTCACAATGAAAACCAGCCCTCTACTGTAGTTTGCCATCAAAACGGCATTAGCTGCTAAAGATTTTTATGACTCCTTTAAAACAAATGATTTCCTATCCTACAGGACATGTCAAAAAGGACAAGCAACGAACCATGGATGTAAGTGAAAGGATCAATTAAAGATCAGAGCAAAGCAATCGATTGGGTATGTAGCTCGACGCAGAAGAAATTACTAGTTTGATAGTGAATACCAGAATGCATTGGAAAGGAAAAATCAGCCGTATATAGAGTTTGTACATAGAAATACAAGGATGACAAAAAAAAAACGTACGAGAACCTTCAACGAGTAAGAAATAAAGTGATTAGAAGTTAGAAAAGAAAGTAAGACGAATGTCAATTAAGGTCTTTAAATGAAAATCTAGCAAGCAACATGCCTACAGAAAAGAGAAAATTAGAAGACAAGGATATCAGCCCAACATCATACACTGTAAACAAGGATGCGACAACATCATTGCTAACTGCAACAGGATTAATGAAAAATGGACAATATATTTCAAAGGGCTCCTTAATCCATACCATATTTCAACAACTTTGGTGTCAGGCAAAATATTTGATGAGTTCACTGTGGCTCCACCAACCTCGGAAGAAATCCACAAAAAAAAATTAAAAAAGCACCGGGTATTGGTGAGATTCCTGTGGAACTAATAAAACACGGCCGTACGGCTGCGTCAAAGGCTGATCCAGTACATCTGGGATCAAAAGCTGATGCCGCGCGAGTAGTGTAAATCCATAGCTATCCCTATCCACAAAAAAGGTGATAAATTGTCATGTGAAAATTACAGAAGAATACCACTACTTTGTACTATACATCCAAAAAAATTGTTACTAAAGTACTAGAACTTGGACTTATGACTTACGCTGAGGCAATATTAAGGTGGTTTTAGAGCTGGGCAATCAACGTTTGGCCACCTTATTATAGTTTGACAAATTCTTGAAAAATGCTGGGTATACCACATCGATATTTACTAAAACTTGTAGATTTTAAATAAGCATACGACAGTTTTGGCCGAGAAGTACTGTACAGGAACAATACTTTAGTTTAAAATGCCAGGAAAACTAATCCGCCTGACGAGAATTACTATGCCAACAACAACTTCAAAAATTAGAATCAATAACCAACTGACAAACGCCTTTGACACAAAGATCAGACTAGAGCAGGATGATGGGCTGGCCCACTTCTATTCCATCTAATCTTACAGTTTATAGTACGGAAACTACCTGTAGATATGAAAGGCGCATTATTCTACAAATTTAGCCGAATTGTGGCCTATGTGGATGACAACAACACTTTGTCACGCTCTTTTTCATCCGCAAAAGAACTTCTGCACAAGCTGGACGAAGAAGCAAAGCAGATTGGGCTAAAAATCAACGAGTCCAAAACGAAAGCTATGATAAATAACTAGAAAAACTTGTGTAATGGACTAAAAGTAACAATCAACGAATTCAAATTGAAAACGTTGACGAACTCGTTAATCTTGACTCTAAGCTGGTAAGGATGGTAGTGAGACGGTGAAAATAAAGCGCGAAATTCAGCTCGCATACAAAACTTTTTATTC
Organism: Odontomyia ornata; assembly: GCA_963969285.1. Classification (NCBI taxonomy): domain Eukaryota; kingdom Metazoa; phylum Arthropoda; class Insecta; order Diptera; family Stratiomyidae; genus Odontomyia; species Odontomyia ornata. The sequence continues at coordinate 22,182,431 of OZ017743.1, forward strand.
ATTATTGTGTATCCTGATGGCCGGCTGCGTAGACACAAAACCCAAAATCCAAGTACACAAATCTGTGATAAGACCTGTACTATATTATGCATGTGACACGTGGACTCCCACTCAAATCTCCGCATATGTTTTGAATGCTTTCGAATTTTAGGTATCAAACGAGAAGGGGATCAATTGCGAATGCGGTAAAACCACAAGTTGTATGAATTTTTCGATAAGCCAGAGGTTTCCACTATGATAAGACTACAAAAGCTGCGTTGTGCCACGTATGAATGGACGATGGGTGAGTAGCTCAACTGGTATTCGTTGGTAAAGCTGAGGAACGAAGACTAGTTGAAAAACATAGGAAGTACCGACCCAACAAACAGCAAACTGCTACTCGGATTTCAAAATCGGAAGACGCGGTCAATAGAGCGAGACAGCTGAAGACAACACTTACGGGCAGACAAGGCTGTAGCGCTACGACAACAACGACGATGATAATAAAATCTTATACGTTCCAAAATGAGGCAGTCTAAAGAAGCCTTAAAAGCCCTTAATCAGAGGGTTCATTCCAACTCAAAATCATAAAAACTGACAAATTTGCATTTCATTTAAACTACTTTGAGACTTGAGATCTCGACTCGAGAACGCCGCAGAAAATTGTGAAGGCAAAAAACTGATGAAACCTACGTATAAGGTACAAAGCGAGCTTAAAGTACAAACAAGTTGAGTAAGCAGGAGAGATCTCCTACCAGAAGTCCTTTGTAACCTTCCTAGTGTTCGAAGCAAGTTTTCCAATAGCTTGAATCGATGACTTGACTTATTTATCCAATACTTGGATAAGAAATCGTTCATATTTATGCAAAAGATGCAGAGTTTCTTTCATAAGCACATTGCAGCCGCCATTTTGATTCAGTTTAAATAATTTTTCTGAATGCTCGGACGATTGAACATATTCAAATTAAACACTATTCCTTAAATTTTCATGAAAATTGAAAGAAAATAAAAGGGCGTAGGTCAATTTGAAATATGTTTTAGCCATAAACACATGAATACAGCTCGCAAATAAAATATTTTATTTAGTATTGACGATCTTGAAGACCAGCTGTACACATGGGAGAACAAAGCTCCAAGTATCCAAATCTGTGATAAGACCTGTGTCATGCTATGGGTGTGAAACATGGACCCTAACCCAAGCATCCGCAATTATATTGAACGCCTTTGAGCGACGGGTCCTGAGGCGAATAAGCTTGACGGGGACCAATGGCAAATTCGATACAACCATGAGCTATATGAAATTTTTGACGAGCCGGCGGTCTCAACGATTGTCAGACTGCGGAAACTCCAATGGGCTGGACATATAAATCGTATGGATGAAGAGCAGATACCCAAAAAGGTATTCGTTGGGAGAACTGAAAGCCGGAGACCAGTGGGGAAGCCGAGGAAACGCTGGTCTGACTCGGTCAACGAAGACAGTTCATCGCTGCTCGGATTTCAAAATTGGATGACGTGGTCAACGGACCGTGACAGTTGAAGGCGCTGTTTGCAGAAAGCGAAGTCTCGATAGGAGCTGTAGTGCTTAGAAGAAGAAGAAGATAAACACATGTCATTGTTGATGTAGTTGCATACAATTGAAATGGCTATAACTCACTTGATTATTACCTGATTTCTATACAATTTTGTGAACATAAATATCTTATATCAATATACATAACTGGAAAATTTCAAGAAGTTTAAGCATACCGTTTTGAGTAATGGGCAAAAATGTAAAATCTACAAATCATACTATTATTAACAAAGTTGCGTGAATTTTGATTCCCACTTCCGAGATTATTTTCAGATTTTTCGAATCAAAGGTGTCCAATCGCGAGAGGGGACACAAAATTTTGGTACATTATGTCTCCCCTTGGACCCCCTGATGCATGAAATGACTCTTTTGATTCAGATTCTAAAAATTCTAGTCAAGACCTTTTATTTGAGACCCCACTCGACTACCTTTGATTAAAAAAAGTTTAAATGTTTGGCAAGACCTAAATTTGAGAGACCACCATTTCAGACTTTTTCACAAAGTTTGGGGTTTCTAGTTTCTAAGGAAACTTGCTGCGACGCACGGGCAGACGGACAGACAGGTTGCGACACTAGTAGGCCTTTGTAAAAAAAATTTTTACATAGACCTAAAAAAAAAGGTTAAACCCACATTTAACGTCGATGTTAAATGGTCTAAGCATGCTTTCAAACACACCAGGCAGCCTTATTTCAATGTTCGAGGAAAGCGTATTGACTTAAAGTAGAAAGTAAGTTCGATCGCCAATTGAGGTGGCTGGACAAAATACTTTTGATAAAAGCTGGTAGACTCTACTTTCTCAAACTTAAGCTCCGATTGTCCTTGAATTTGATAGAAATGCTAGTGAATTTTTGTAAAGAATTCAATTCATTATAGAAGGTTCAAATCTCAGCTGGTAAATAACAAAATTTTTACTAAAAAGTCTGCAAACAGATCATTATTGAACTTCTCATACAATAAAGGCAGCAATTTTGAAAATGGTAGTCAAATTTCAAAATGTTCACCATTTAAGGATAAGAAGATTTTACATAATTGTGAAAAATAGCAATAAACCACTTCAAATCAAAAACGATTTGTCAACAGATTTCAAACTGGCAGCGTATGCAATAGGCGAATTTTACGATTTTGGCGATGTTTTTCTAGCAATTTGATCACAAATTGATAGAATGTTTTTTTTTTGAAATAATTTTTTAGTGCCTTTACAAAAAAACGACCTCAGTTAAGACGCAAACCAAATGCAAGCTTTATACAAAGCTCGTTGGTGTCAACAAATTTATTACAATGGTTCCTCTGTCAAATTATAAGCCTGGCAAGCTATAATTTGCCGTCAGGGTCATGAAATCAAATTCTTTAACGAATCTCAATAAAAAATAAATAATATGAGCGAATGAGTAGATGGTTATTACTATCAGTATGCTGCAACGTAATTACAAAGAATGGAATTTAAGTTAGTATAAAAACAGCTGAAAAATTACTCTGGGAAATTTAAAGTGACGTAAAATTTCGATATCATTTTGCATTCTATGTAGTTTTGACCCAAGCTGCCACGATAAAATAAATAAAAAATTTGATCCTTTCAAGTCACAAGCATTAATCGTTTTTTTATGGTTTGTAATTAGAGTTACCATTCGACCAATCAGTGTAAGATAATTTTACGTTTTCTTTTATTTTATTTTTTTAAGGATGGCGATTTTAATAACAATTTTAGGAAATATTTGACCACATTGTAGATTTCCTCGTTCCCATTTTGCGTATAACGCAAATGTCGGGTTGACCGTTTCAACATTTGCATATCCCAGCAGGAAAAAAATGGGATTTAGTATTAATAACCTTAAACGATGTTTAAAATATATATTTACTTTATATTTTTGGTTAATTTCTTAATCGTATATCATGTTTATTTAGTTTGCTAGCCGTTTTTAGTTTACTTACTTTCAATCTCATTGTATAGAAATTAATGCTGCTGTAAATTTATTAAATAACTTCGGTTTTTTTTTAAATATCTAAGGCACATACCTTAGGCTCAGTACAGTCTGTATTTAAATACTAGGATTATTTTGAGTAATTATTTCATTTTAAATTTTTACACGTTTCTTTTTAATTATTACTTGCTTTTATATTCTTTTGAGCTTCGTTCCACTGTTGCTTTTCCTTTAATTTATTTATGCTTCTAGTGCGTATATCTTTTTGTTTGTTTGTTATATTTAAGAAACAATTTAGTGAGTGGTGAAGGACACGCGGGGAACTGAAACTTTTATATTGTTTTATCCGCAGGCCTATAGTTTGGAAAGCTATTAAATCTAATTATTCCCTCTTTGTTGCTGTGTTTTGTTTTCTAAAATATATATTCAATATTTTAAGTTTGTATAGAGTATTTTATGTGTAATTGCATATACTGTAGTCTGTTACTGTTGAGCATAATAATTGCGTAATATTTTGTGTGTTTTAACAGTTTCTTACGAACATAAGTTTTGGCTTCGTTTTGCTTTTCCTAATTGTCTTTCCTTATTTTAATATAATATTTATAGTTTAAATTAACAACTACTTTTTAACTTATTTGTTGTTTTTTGTTATTTTCTTCTAAACCTACTATTGTCTCTTTGCTAGTTTCTTTTATTATTCTGTTATTTAGCGTTAAATGTACTTCAGTAAATAACGTGTTAAAACGAGCGGCCTTTTTCAAATATAAATCTAAATTCTGATTTTTATCTTTCAGCCGAAATTTTCGTTGTTTAATTGATTATTGCTTCGTTCCTTTTTAATTATTTTAACTTACATATATATAATTTAAAATATAATTTTAATATGTACATATTAATGCCTACCGCATTTTCGCCTCCTCATCGACTTTAATAAAAAGTCTTTAGGAAAATTCTAACCGTCATCGCATCTTACGGATCATCATCAATGAATATGTTGAGGAGCTCAAGTAACTTTTGATCTTATAATCATGTAACATAATCCCGTGGTGGATAGTCTTCATTGTATCGTGGGGTTGATGAATGTTCGGCTGTAAACAAAACAAAATTAATGATTGGGTTGTTTGAGTTTAGTAGAGAGAAACAGCTCTAACTCATGAAATTTAAATTATATCTTAGTGTTGAAAAAAAGATCATAAGTCTGTAAATTTATTTTTGCTGCAACCTTGTTTGCTAGCAGCTTCAATAAAACATAACTTTTTGGAATAGTAGTGAGTTAAAGCGGATACGGATAATGTTGAGGGGCATAGCTGTGTTATTAGTGTATGCTGGCTACTCTGAGGGTACCAGGGGTCAAGTAAATATATGAGCCGCATACTTGAGGAACTCAAGCTGAAGAACGTTGCGCTAGAAGCGCAGTTACAAGAAGCCCCTTGGGCCAAAGTAGCTCCTCAGCAACCAAGCACGTCAGTTAGTGCACCTTCATACTCGAAGGTATTAGGGGAAGCTGAGTTCCAGTACCTTGTTCTGCGTCTGCCGATGGAAACATGGAGCGTAGTGGCGAGGAGTACGGAGAGCGGTGCAACACCTGAGGAAGTGTTTGAGGCAGTCGGGAAGGAGGTTTTTCCTAAGCTAGGTGTCAGGGTACATGGGCTTTTAAGCTGCAGGCTGGTGGTGTCGTCTTCGAGACAAACTTGAGCGACCAGGTGAGCAAGAAAAATTTCCAGGAGGAAATTCACATCCACTCACAACCGCTTCGTGAGGGACCGATAGCCAAGCCGAACGTGATTGTAGAGGATACCCAGCAGGTCATCGAGGCACTGCTTAACAGTAAGAGGTTATATGTGAAATCGATGGATTGTAGAGTGCGATATCAGGACCATGTTGGCGCGTGCTTCCACTGTCTAGGGCTTGACCACTGGATGTCTAATTGTCGGGCCACGGAAAAAGTATCCTCTCACTGCTCACAAATAGGGTATAGTATATCTTCTATCGTTACAGCCCCTCTCGGGTCTTCGCTTCTTAAAAATAGCGCCCCGGATTGTCTCAGTCCATTGACTGCGTCCTACGATTTTGAAATCCGAGCAGCGATTAACTGTCTTCATAGACCGAGTCAGACCAGCGTTTCATCGGCTACGTCACTGATCTCCATCCTTCAGTTCTCCCAACGAATACCTTTTTGGGTATCTGTTGTTCGTCCATACGATTCATGTGGCCAGCCCATTGCAGCTTCTTCAGCCTTACAATCGTTAATACCTCCGGCTCGTCAAAAATTTCATACAGTTCATGGTTGTATCGAATTCGCCATCGGCCCCCATCCAGCCTCGCTTCGATTATTCGCCTCAGGACCCGCCTTTCAAAGGGGTTCAGTATGTTCGCAGATGCTCGGGTTAGGGTCCATGTTTCACACCCACAGCACAGGTCTTATCACAGATTTGTATACTTGGAATTTTTTTCCTGGTTATGCAGTTGGTCTTCAAGATCGTCAAAACTGAATACAATATTTTATTTCCGAGCTGTATTCTTGGGCGTATTTCATCTATTTCATTACCGGTTCTCGTTATTTTGGTTTTCGATACTGTATTCGCTAAGTGTGGTATTTTGGGTGTTTGAGATATTTTACCTCAACTGCATCATGAGTTTTGTTTCATTCTCATTGATTTGTAGCCCTACTAGTTTTGCTTCGCGGTCGAGTGCCAGGAAAAATTCTTTGGCGGTTGTTAATGATCGTGGCAAAATATTGATGTCGTCCGCATAAGCTACTACTTGGCTTGACTTGTATAGTAATGTACCTCTTGTATCGACATGTAGCTTTCTGATGACGTGTTCCAGAGCCAAATTGAATAGCAATGGGGCCAGTTTATCTCCCTGCTTCAGTCCGATATTTGTGTCAAAGGCGTCGGTCCGTTGGTTATTGAAGCAGACTTGGGAAGTTGTCGATGTGATTGTCATTTTGCTAAAATATACTAATTCGGCTGGAATACCAAAGCAAAGCTTTATTTCGTATAGTCCGTTACGATGAATGCTTTCGTGTGCTTGCTTAAAGTCAACGAAAAGTTGGTGTATGTCTATGTTGAACTCCCAGCATTTTTCAAGTACCTGCTTGACTGTGAACAATTGGTCTATCTTTGATCTACCTACCCTGAAACCATCTTGATCCTCCGCAATAATACTGTTGGCGTATGATCTGATTCAGTTTTCGAAGATCTTTGAAAATATTTTCTATGCCGTACAGAGAAGTGAAATGCCTCTATAATTTCGCACTGTAACTTGTCAAGCCCCCCAGGACGGAACTGATCTGGTGACTCAAAGGGGTGCAACTGCTATTGTTGGGTTGTCGTCTCCGGTTCCAGTAAAGCCGACGGAGACTGGCGTTCCCGGGGTACCCGAATCATTTAGTAAAAACACGAGGGCAGGAACTTGATCCGAAACATAGTGGCTTTGTGATTGTACGATAACCTCAACCCTGAAGGTATACTCAAGTACCACGCCCATATGGTTATATGGTCAGCTGATTGGTTGCGGCCCTTTGGGGAGTACTGTGGTGGCTGTTGGTTGAAAACAAAGGTTGGCGTTGACCTTATAGCGTTAGATACAGCTGGGTCTCGTATCTACCAGTATGAAAGTTGAGAGTTCCCTCTATGTAAACTGGAACCGATCTTGGGGGCGATGATTGGCGCTAAAACCAATCGCAGTCTAATGGTGACCGTGAAGTTAGGCCTTAAAAGGCAGGTACTCATCTTAATCGTATTCAACTATGTAACTTGTCAGGTTTTTTATGGATAGGGAATATAATTGATTAGCCCCCTCTTTTGGCATATGTTCTTGTTGCCAAATGTGCTGGCTGATTTTATGGATGGCTTTCTGAAACCCGCTGCCACCAAGTTTAATGAGCTACACTGGAATATCACCCATACCCGGCACTTCATTATTCTTTTGGGCTTTAATTGTGGAACAAACTTCATCCAGAGTAGATATCACCAATGAAAGCTCTCCGGGAATATCTATAAGCTCCAATGTTCTGGAGCTGTGCGAAGGATTAAGGAGGTCCTTGAAATACGATGCCCTACTTTCCATAATCCTGGTTTCATCAGCGATAATGTTGCTGATATCATCGCGGCAGAGCGTGGTCTTGGGCTGATAACTACGTGTGAGGCTTTTCATTACTTTGTATGCTTGTCTTGTATTGTTGCTCGCTAAACTTACATCAATACTTCTCGATTGTTCATCATAGTATTTTATTTTCTTGACTCTAATTATCTTATTCACTTGTCTTCTGAGATTTTCATAATGTTCTTTCTGCATCTTGATTTTCCTTCCTACATATTCTTTGTACGCCTGATTCTTTTTGTCTAACGCATTCTCACATTTTGGCACTCATAAACGAACCAATCATTTCTTTTGCGGTGGGCTTGATATCCGATCGTCTGTTCTGCCACGGTCTTAATCGCCACTTTCACTTCCGTCCAGAGCTCGTTACTTGTTTTCAGCGATTTATCTGATAGGATGGGAACTACCTGGTTGTTGAGGGTCTCCATGAAATTTTTTGGTACAGACGCCGTTTGGAGCCTTTCAATGTCGAATTTTTGTAGCAGGCTGGTCTTCGCCGAATACGCCTTTGACATATGACATTGATACGTTAATTTGATCAAGTAATGATCCGAAATACAATTGGCTCCTCGGTATGTACGGGCGTCAAGTGTGCTTGAGGCCCAACGTCCTTGAATCAGAACATGGTCGATCTGGTTTTGTGTGTTGCCATCCGGTGATACTTAGGTCATTTTATGTATGCATGGATGTGGGAAGCAAGTCGAACGTATGACTAGATTTCTGCTACAATCAAAGTCAATCAGGTGCTAATCGTTGTCATTCGTTTAATTGTGGAGACTATATCCTCCAGTTGTTCCCCGATGAGATAGCTAATTGCCAATTTTCGCGTTGAAATCACCCAGAATTATTTTTGTGCCGTTTGTAGGCAACGACTCAAATTGTCTTCCCAGGTGATTATAGGACATTTCCTTCGTTTCTTCGTTCTTTTCTTTAGTCGGGGTGTATACATTAATCAGCCAAATTTCGAAGAATTTTGCTTTTATACGGATTACACACAACAGACCATTAACTACCTTGAAATCAATAACGTGTGATTTGAACTCGCTATCCACAATGAAGGCCACTCTGAACTCTCGCTTTCCAGCAGGCTTTCCCCCTTTTGAATATTGTATGCGATCTCATACCTTGAATATCACTTTCAGCCTCCATTTCGGCGGCATGGTTATTACTTTCTATTCCGCTTTCAGGCGCAAAGTACTCGCCTTCACCCTTTTTCGTCACCATAAAGGAGGTGGGTATAAGTAGGATTTAAAAGCAAGAGCAGGTGTATTCGCAGTTATTGGCATTTTTCGGCATTTAGTGTCCCATCATTGGAGAACCTGTAAACCAAATGTGCGACCCCGAGACCATTTGCTCGTGGGGTTTAGCAGGAGGAATCATGGTGGCTAGGAGTGGGGGAAACAAGGGGATCTCTCTGTCTTCCTCGACCGGGCTTGGGAACGTCTACGGCGGAGTTTGCATAATACATCACGTTGCGGTAATCCACCACATTGTAGGAACTGTGCTGCCTGTAGGACATACGATTAAGGCACCCACATGCCCAGTGTACGCCGAGCAGGTTGCTAGGGCGAATGCTAGACACTAAGTATGGCTGGCCAGAAGAGGAGCTCTGTAGTTATGTATGAGCGAGGAGCATATCTTCACGAAAATTGTATTGCCATCGCAATACTGAAACATGGGTCCTGTTTGACGTTGTTAAGGGCCTCCCCACTGATATGCATATATACGCGTCTGGGAGCAGGCAAAGCAGCTGTTCTTGTTAACTTGACGGGTGAATGCGGTGTGTATGTGTGGGTGCAGGGTAGTTTTGGTGAGTTGTTTGTTGTAAGTGTGTACTGTAGTTAAGTAGCCCCATTGAGTCATTCCTAGAGTATTTGGATTGGTGGCAAGTCCTGCATCCTGGGATTGAATACCAATGCTGACACAGTGGCGTGACACAGCAAGTCATGGAGGACTCGTTCTGTTGCTATACGCCAGGGGGAAAGCTGGCGGAGCTGATCCTTCTCCATGGTCAACATGTTTTGAATGTCCCTTGTGAATTGTCCACCTTCGATGGCCCAATGGGATGTAGTGATGTTGATGTTACGTGTGTGAATACTGCTGCATGTTCTGTGGAATTCCAATGACCGGGGGGTGCCTGACTTGGGGATGAGTGACGATAACCTCATTGAAGTTGTGATGACCTCTAATGAGATAAAAGGTGCTCGTCATCCTATTGGGATGACCTGAAGTCTGGTTCTGGAGTGTGAGAACGTGAGATACGAGGCGCTGGTGCAAGAACAGGTCGAAGGCCTGCCTCATGTAGTTTTCAGTGGCCTGAGCGTTGACCAAATGTTATCTCATCTTCATGAGTGCTTTGTCCGTGTCAGCGAAACCGTGCTCAGCAAAAGCCACCCTGCTGCTCCTGGGCACGTCATGTGGCGGATGACCGAGCTATCTGCCAAGTGCAAGAATGTCAGGCATGCACCAAAGAAGCTCTAAAGAGCGCGATTCCGGAAAGTTGGAGACTGCTGGGATACTTAAACTGCTCACGTAGTCTAAGGAAAATATAGGCAAGGCTTCGTCAGTGATAACGCTGATGGTCCTTGGGGGCAGGCATATAAAATCTTTTGACGAAAGAGCAACAGACACGGCATGACGGGACTTCGCATTCGTGAGCATAAGACACCAACATGAAGTGAATGTGTTGAGCACTTACTGGGAGAATTATTTCTTAGGACGGAATATGAGACACAGCATCTTGAAGATGCTACAGAGCAGGTCGGGCTCTTCCTCTGCACGCTGGATAATAGACGCGAGTGTCAAAAGATTATACTTTGGGAAGTTACCTGCGGGAGATAATATGATTGGCGAGATGTGTAAAAGCATCTGGCAAGCCGTCCCAGACTGTGCTCAGTAATTTTTCTCCAAGTGTTTTGAACAAGGCTGCTTCCCTTTTGATTTAAGTGTGCCAAGACGGTTATGCTGCTTAAATCCCCAGACAAGGAAGGACCCTGGCTTGTCAAGATCGTATAGGAGTATCTCCCTACTGCCATCACTTGCAAAAGTAATAAAAAGGGTGATAGCCCAGGGATTGGAAGTTTGTTTCTGAAACTCTGTTGGACAGGCAGTATGGTTTCCGTACTGGGCGTGGCACTAATGACACATGGCTTCAGGTCATGTCTACGGTACGAGCAAATGAACAAAACTATGTGCTGGGCTCTTCATTGACTGCAAGGGTGCTTTTGACCATCTAAAATAGCCGGCAGTCCACGCTAAACTAACGTCGGTGGGTTGCAAGGGAATAAGTCTTTGGAGGGTCTACTTCTTGGGCAGATGTGCATTTTTTAAGGGGCTGTGGAACAAAAAGGAAACGTCAGTGCAGAAAATATGTCATCAGGGGGTCTATGGTGGGTCCATTTATATGGAACATTGCTATGGATGACTTGTCGGTGGAGCTCTCTGGTGCTTGCAATCTTTGTGCACATGCTGATAACTTCGGTTGTTGGTTGAAGGTCGAAGTCAAGTAAAACTGGAAGACAAGGCCACGCATTATATGTGGATAGTGCAGAAATGGTGTAACAAAGTGGGGCCGACCGTCTCTGTTGAGAAAGCATCGATGATGTTTCTGAAGGGTACACTCAGTCCGAAACGTCCACATTGGGTGCGGTACGAGGGACGACTTCTTAGGTATGAAACAACAGTCACATACTTTGGAATTCGTGTGGGTGAGAGACTATTCTTTTGCCCCCATATAAGGGGTATGAAGGGACGTCTCGCGCTTCTGGCCTCGATGCTGTGACGACTATGTAAGAAGGACTGGGGACTCCGAAGGAGGGCTCTCAAGAGACGTTGGCCTGTTGCTCGCTTGTGCGGCCTACGGGTCACCAGTATTCATTTAGATGTATCACAGAGTAGCTCTGCTACCATGCCTTCCTGTATGTCGTACAGTTTTTGACTGACACCATGCAGGTACTAATGGAAGTTCCACCGCTTGACTTTGAGATAATCCGGAGAGGCTTGTCTCTCTTGTTTTGGAGAGGATTGCCTATTAATGAGCATGAGTGGTTAGACGCCACTGATGAGGGACTTCAGAGTCTGACCATACTGGAGGACTGCATGATTTCTTTCTGTCAAACCAGGTGGAATGAATGCACCAAGGGACGTGTGATGTACATGTTTCTACATGATGTCTTGTCAGCTATGCGGGCTGCTCACCTGGTTTTCTGTCTTGGTTTGGGGTTCCTACTGGCAGGGCATGGAAGTTTGAATGAATAGTTACTTAGTCGCAGTTGGATGGATGGAACATGTTGTAAAATCTGCAAGGCAGAGAGTGAGATTATTCGCGTGTCCAGCATATGCCGACCGAGCTCCGTAGTGCATTTGACACAGACTCAATCCGTCCAAGTGAGTGTGATAGACAAAGCGCGATTCGCGGAGTTAGACTCTTATGCTCGGCGAGCCCTTCAAAATCGACTGGGAAGTGCCGTCTCCAAGGACTCAAAGCTGGATCACCAACCCATCGTTGTTGAGAATGAAAATTGACGGAGTCACGCACCACCCTGAGCAGAGCTATGACCTGTACCACAGGTTAGGGAGAGCCCATGACAGGTTACTGTCACCCCCTGCATAGCAAGGAGCCTATCCTGGCTGAAACGTGGTGGTTTGTGGTTTTTAGTTCTTAGTTAGAAAGGAGATTTGCGCACCTACCAGTATGCGGCGGGTATCCTTACAGGGGTGACTGGCACCTCATTCTTTGGGTGGAGGGCGTTCGTTGATGTTTAATTTAGCCCCATATATGTAGACCGTAAGGTTAGGCCTCATATTGCAAGGTACTCACGTTAAACACTTCAACTTCTGTCCGTCCGTCTGTCAATGCGTCACAGCAAGTTTTCTTAGGAACTATAGAAGCTAATCAAATTACAATTACAGTCATCAAATTTTGTGAGCATATCAGACGTTTCTGGTTAATGGAAGCTCCTTAATCAAAAAAAAGTTCAAATGCTTTTAAATGGGTTCTCCCCATATAAGGATGTGAATAGTAGAAAAAAAATTTCCCACCAAATATAGTCGGATAGGGTTTCAAATGAAAAAATCGTGAGGGTAGCCTTAAATTCAATGAAATTTTGCATCCACTTGGCTACTTATAAAGCTTATAGTATTGAATGTAGTTATGGTCGTTCAAATCTTCGGTGTTACAACACCATCAATACGTGGCTCTTGAGCAATATGTGCTTCCAATCGACTCAGACACTACGGGCTTGTAAGGATTTGTATGAAAGTTTTAGGAAAGATGTAAATCATGCACATCTTTGAGAATTGAGTGATATAATTAAGTGATATAAGCAGTCGTAAAACAAAATGACGGACGTTTTAAATGAGAATATGCCCAACATTAGCATTGACAGTACAGGCTATTAACTGTTGATGAATGCATACATTTTAAAGGTCGCAAAGTCATGATAGAGGTTTTTATACACGAGTACAACAATAATAAATACTTTAAATTTAAGCAGTCAAACGAAACCTCCTTACAGTCTGAAAGTTTCAATAAAGTTAAATCGCATTCATGGAAGTAATAGCCATTTGAAAGTTCTCCGTTATTTGCATCTTCACCAAATTTTGAGATAAAATCAATAACGAAAAAAACCTTTAGGATTTCATTCAGTCAAAGGTTGTTAGTGATGTTGCAATAAAATGGCGGCAGACTCAAAGGGTAAAACAATGATTTTCCTTTTAAAGCGAGTACGTATTTGTTGTACATGTTGTTGAAGTTTTTCTTGAATTTATTCATTATTCGTGTCTGTATATCGTAGCTTAAGTACAAAACCATTCTAACATGAGCGTAGTTCTGTATGCCCAGCCTGTTTTGTTCAATTTCGTAGCGATTAGAAGGTAATTCGGGCTAAGAATGGCCTGAGCAGAATTAAAGGCCCTGGCCAGCAGGTTTGATATATTTGCCCCATGAGGGCGGCGCAAAAAGAAGCATATTGACCCTCATTTAAGTGTGAAATGATTAAGAAATTAAAATGATCCATTTGGCAAGAGCTGGTGTGAAAATTTCAGTCAAAGCGGTATCAGCCTACGAGTTTCAATCGATCATAATACGATCTTATGAAGGTGGAATCAGACTCTCATCTTCATATAAACGTAACAATTTACGTGAGTTAACATCCTCTAAGTCTCAGTGTAGTGGTTTAACATGACAAAATAAACTTAACCTGACATATTAATCATCAATGAATGTAGTGAGGTACGCGATGGCACTTTTGTAATAAGTTAGGTATACAGAACTATGCTCATGTCGGAAGGGTTTTGTACTGTAAAGGACCATTTAATTCAAGAAAGCCTTGAATTACACGCACAACAAATATATTCTTGCTTTACAAGAAAAACCAGTGTTACAGTATTGCTAAAATCATTGTCTCAGCGGAATTTTAAATGTATTTTCGTTTTTCATCTTATCTGGAAATGTTGAGAAGATCCAATCAAAAGTATATTGTTTGACTCGATGGAAAGGCCATTTAGTCGAAAAACCGTGTATGATGGTTGTAATAGGGGATTGTTCAAACGGCTAAAACTTCTTTAGATTTTAATGAAAATTATTGAATAGAAGGCCCTTTCAAAAGACTACTTAAATATCTAATATGATTGAATTCAATAATATCAATAAATTTTTACTGGCGAAAATGTCAAATTTACACATCCTACTATTATTAGCAAAGTTCAACGAATTTCAACCTCTAATTAATTTATTATTGGATCCATCACCCGCAAATTGTAGGTGCTCATCTTCAGTCATTCTGAACTTGGAGAAAAATAACACAAATTTATTAAATACTCTCATTTATAATGGTCGTCATTTTGTTTTACAATTGCTGATGTCACTCTTTGAAGAAGTTCACAAAGATAGTCAGGAAACATATTATTCCTGAATTTTCAATGCAAATCGTAGCAAGGCTATAGTGTTTGAGTCGCATATTGTTCCATAACCATTTATTAATGTCGTTGTCACACAGAAAAATTCAAACCGCTATAACTTCTTTGAATACTATTCGATCGTTCTGAAATTTCCCGTATAGATTAATCTTGTAAGTAGCCGTTGTGTATCAATTTTCGTTAAATTTAATGGTCTCCTTATCATTTTATTCAAAAAATGTAAAATTGATAAATCATACAATTTTTTTTGTGGTTGAGAGGTGAATACCATTTACGCACTGAGTGTGGGACTCCCATGTTCACAAGCGACTGGACTACCCATTGACCACCTTCCCTGTCAACCCGAGAACCTAGCCTGGAACCGTTTGACACATTACTTCGGGCCAGGTATCGTTAATCTTTTAGGACTGTCCGAGCATAATGTACCACATAGCTCCATTTGTTACCCGATTCAAGCATTGCCGTAACGATACTATTCGGGACAAGCTCTACCGTCTTCCTGTAGAGGTTCCATCACAGTCTGTTCAATTCTTGCAAATAAAAATATGTGGCAGGCATTATCTTCCTCTCTTGGGTAAAACCGATAATCGAGGGACAATGCCATACCAAGCTTATGCAGGTAAGACTGCAAACGCCCATGCCCACTCAAAAGCTGGGTCAGATAGAAGCCATTATCATGATGTCTTCAATTCAGCCAAAGTCTCACATCCGGGATGAGGCTGGCAGTCCACCGTCCCTTCGTGCAATTCACCCAAAACCGTCCTCACTCCAACGCAAGTAAATAGCATCCCGCTCTCTAGCAAGGAGGGCAACTGGTATCACGCCTGCAATAACTCTCACCGCCGAATCAGAGACTGTTGGATATGAAGATGCAATCCTTAGTGCTCCTCTTCTTTGCACCTGTGCCAAGCGTTTCCGGTACACCTCTTTACTGAGAACGTCGCTCCGTATTTCTGCTCCATACAGTTGCACTGACCCTACAGCACTCATCAAGAGGCGTCTTCTTAATGGGTTGGGTCCGTTGGCCATAAGTCAACTCAAAGCCGATACTCCCGAAGCAGCCTTCTTAGCTTAGACAAACTCATTTTTGAGTCGATCAGTAGTCACAGGTACTTCACCGTTGGCTTTGATTTAATTAGTATGTCTCCAATACAGACCATCCTTATTGTAGGGATTCTCTTTTTTGTCAAGATAACCACTTCGGTTTTCTCCAGTGCTCGAGTGAACCCACGAGGAGTCATCCAGCCTCTCACTCGGCACATTAGCCTACCTAGCCTAAGTTGCACTTGTTCAACGGTACGTCTAATGACTTGACCCACAGCATCATTCGAAAAGCCAATCAAGCGCGACTCATCTTGCATCTCCAGTCCCAATAGCCCGTCGGAAGACACGTTCTATAGCTCTGCACCAAGGATAGATCCCTGGGCAACACCCGATGTAACTTCCATCCATCATTGGCCCTGTGTCGTGTCGTAAAGAAGGCTTCGGTCCTTCAGGTAGTCCTTCTGAAGTTGTACGAGATATTCTGGAAATTCCAGTGCATCCAGAATATCCATCCATCTAGCGAAGTTGAAGGCGATCCTAACGTCGAAATTCACCAACAAGACGATCTCTCGCTTGGCGCAGTTATATGCCTCTGCATTATGGACAGCGCTCACCACCTCTGCAATCGCATCAATGGTGGAGCATCCTGCTCTAAAGCCGTACTGCCGAGAAGATAGATCCCCAGTAGCACGAATCACGTAGTGAGTTTTTCTAGCACCTTCCCAACAGTGCCAACCATGCATTATGGGTGGTATGCAGATAGTGATCCGGGGTTTTCCCTCCCCATGCTGATCATCATGAGCCTTGCCACCTTCCATCGTACCGGGGAAACCCCGTCCTGTACGCAAGCGTTGAATTTAATGGGCAGCAAGTCAGGTCAATGGTGATAGACAAGTTGAAACACCTTAGCTGAAACACCATGACAGCCTGGAGCCTTCCTCGCTTTCAATGAAAGGATTGCCTCTTTCAGCTCCGGCATGTGAAGAGTGGTGGCTCGATTGCTGTTTCATCGTGGAAAGCGTCAACATGGACGATATGGGCAGGTAAGAGTGCCTGCATTATCTCGTCCACCATTTCCGTTTCATGTATGTAAGGCCCAAGCTTGTAGGCAAGGCCCGACAGATCCTTGTTCACTAGATCTTGCCAACAGCAAGCCTTGCTGTTGTTAATCAATTTGCGACGGCCCCTCCTGGCCGACTTATATGGGGGCTTGACGTGCCGGGGTTTTTGACGTCGCATAGAAGCATTGCAAGTAGTAGTGTTGGTGCTCATAGTTGAGTTCACCACGTCTTGAGCTGGCAGTTCTTCTGTCCCCTGCAAATCACCCTACAGTGGAGCACCTGCCCTGAGCACCTCGACGTCCATCCTTCCGACGTTCTACCCTATTGCAGAAGGTTGGGAGCACGGACATCCGAAGATAACATCACGGATCTCAAGCAGAATGCACTGATGATCACTGGCTGAGGTACTAAGGACTCAAAGGCAAATGTCACGTCCGGTATGGTTCCATCGCAGCCAATATGGCGAAAAGTTGGCAATTAAGTAGTGAGACTGATCCCATGAAAACCGCATATTTACAAATTATTCTACAATTCTACCATCCCCTTCGAAGTAGTCCCTTTGGGCAGCTATACAACGATTCTAGCGCGTTTTTCATGGTTCGTAACCTTCGTAACCTTCGTCACGGCCACCTGGCTGTCTGTAATCGACTCAAAATGGGTTCCTTTCACCACCGATTTTGTTCTAGGGAACAAAAAAAAGAGCCAGGGTCACATATCGGGCGAATAAAGCGGCTGTTGCAACACGGCGATCCCTTTAGAGGCCAAATACTGGGACACGCTGAGGGCGGTGTAGAACGGCACGTTATCTTGATGACGGATCCAGTTACGAGCGATGTCTGGGCGCACCCTGTTAACTCGTTTTCGCAATCTTTCAAGTACTTGGCGATAGTAGACTTGATTTACGGTTTGCACCGATGGAACAAATTCTTTGTGGACGATTCCACGGCCAGCAAAAAAGGCAATAATCATCGTTTTCACCTTCGGCTTGCTCATGCGAGCTCTTTTCGGGCGGGGGGTGTGCGGAGACAACCATTGTGAGCTTTAGCGTTTGGTTACCGGGTCGTTTTGGAAAAACCAATAATTTTAGCGTACGTTTCCGAAGCTGTTTCACCCAATCTGGCGCAACATTTTATCGCGACGCGTTCCTGTTGATTTCGGTTCTCCATTTTCGTGACGAACACCCCCAATAGACGTTTACTCAACACGACACAGCAGGCAAACTAAACAAGCCAGAGTGATGATAAATATATCAACGAAGAGGGAAGGATGCCGGGGAAGGGGAAGGGAATTTCAAGATCACAGGTTTACCACAAGTGCGACAATACAATCGGTCTCATTACTTAATTGTCACACCTCGTATTTCCGGTGCTTAGCACGATGGGCACTATCCTGGCCGCCTTTGCTAAGATTTGTTTACCCCACGGATCAGTTTGTGGCATCCCACATCCGATTGCTTCAGCGTTGAAGCCTCCCTCAATGAGCACATTGTCATCTGCATTCGAGACAGCGCACTCCAAAGCATTAAACTTGGCTTATAAGATGATATGGGTTCGTTCGGCATCAGGTACATACTAAAGAAGGTTGTCCCTGAGCACCGACCTCGCACAAAACAATCCCCCCGTCCACAGCTCTCCACCCAGAAATCACTGTTCGCAACCCAGATGACGGCAGTACCAGTTTCATCAGAAGACCATGATAAAGAACTTTTATAGAAGTATTGCTCACTCAGCAGCAGTCTCTTGTCAACTGCTCAAGCAGGATTTGGGCGGTTGGACAGTGGTGTAGGTTTACCTGCAGGATATGGGTCATCGAAGTTCTGATTTTGCCTTGGCTAGAGCTGTCTGGAAAACCCAAAATTTCTCTGATTCCAAGGCGTGCCTAAGATCCGATCTTGGATCAGCATCCTTGTAAAGGATACAATGTGTGTGTTGTACACTCTTTTCTTTTATGTCCCATTTCAACGCATTTATAACATAGGGAACTCCTAACGGCTTCTTTGTATACTTGTGCGGTGTGACTCTAGCCAATTTGAAGCATTCAAGAGGCACTGCACTGCGCCACCTACCCTATTCTTACTTTGCCGCTATTCAGAAATTGTTCGGCGTCCTTTTCGGTCAACTCAATGATGGCCATGCGTTGTCCCCTATGGTTTTCTGGTGTCGGCCTCGTTTTGATCCTGCCCACGCTAGGCAACTCCCTTTTGATGGCCTCTTATACCTCGGCCAGATCTGTGACGCAGTCAGTGTTTCTTATTTCGATTGTTGCCATCGGCTCGATCGAGGCAATATTTGCACTTTTGCCGAGGACTTTTTCTACTGCGTTGCAGAGTGCTTCTTTATTGTCGGCCTTTGCTCCGAATCCGACCACTATGTGGCTCAACCGCCTTGGTCGTACTGCTTTAATAGCAGCGTTGGTGACTTCGGGCCGTATATTTCTCCTGATATTCTACAGCACTTCTGCGTAGGATCGGCCTTCTTGGGATTTTACAAGCTTTGCTTGCTACCGGGGCCTTCGTCGAGGTTTTTCTCTCCTATTTCGCATCAGGTCTTTTTTCTTGCTGGGCATTATGTTTGGGCAGTCCTGAAAGATTAAGGGGACTCACAGCGGTCGGAGCTGGGGGATCATTTGTCTGGCAATTCCTTTTCCCCTCTCCCCTCTCGCTGAAGGAGGGATCGCCCAGCTTCACGGCGTAAGAAAATTAGACCTGGCCCAAACGGTTCCAGGCTAGGTTCTCGGGCTGACAGGGAGGTGTTTAGCGGGTAGTCCAGTTCCTTGCGAGCATAGGAGTTCCACACTCAGTGCTCAGTGCCCAACCGCATAAAAGGCCATAGGTCAATCGAGACCACGTTGAGACTAATTTGTATCCGACCCAGCCCTAGAGTGGCACGCCCTCCTGATTGCATATCCTGCGTAGGAGAGGTGGATGCGCCTTAGCATATACTTTTCGTATTCAAAAGGTAAGACAGGCAACGTGGTAAGCTCATCGTAAAGATGGGAGAACTTTTCCCGGAAAACATAACTGAAGAGATGCTCATATCGGTTGACAAAATGGAACTTTGTGGTACATTACGCTCGGGCAGTTGAGAGAAAAAGAGAAGTATATTTAAGTACGTGGAGGCGTCGTTTCTTACGCTGGAAAAGGGAACCCTGCAAGCTGGTGGTGCCCAGATGCATCGAAAAACGAGGCCTACTCCCATGTAATCTATTGATCTATTCCAGGCTAGGTTCTCAGATTGTCAGGGGAGGGGGTTGGTGGGTAGTCCAAAGGTATAAAGCTGTGCTGGAAGCCTCACGCTGCAAGCACAAATGCCTTCACCCCCTACCATAAAAAATGATATTACCAGAAAGCTTCCGGCTTTCACTAGTAGACTCTGAACAATCGTTGGGAATCTCTTATGATACCCCACGATATTAGAACAGGTCACTTCTTCACTTCTCTATATAGCAAGCTCATCCTCCTCTACTACTACGTAGGAACAGGATTCTCGATTGAGCAACAGCCAATCATCGAGTGGAACTTGTCTATAGTCTTGAGCAACAGCCGTGCTGTCGCCTTCATTTCTAAGAGAGTACATTTTACTGCCTTCTGTAGTAAGAAGAACGATGAGTACCACATCTGTAACTACCAACACAACTTACTCGGGTATTGCCCTCCTTGCTAGAGAGCGTCACGCTATTTATCTACGCCGAAGCAATGACGCGAGAGAGACGGTTGCTCACGAGTAGATACAGCGGTCACTCAACAATTGGCAGCAGTCTTGGGTGAATTGCATGAAACAAAGGTGGATTGCGTGGCTCATTCCAAATCTGAGACCATGGCTAAATCGAAGGCATGGTGAGACTGACTTCTATCTGACCTAGCTTTTGAGCGGGCATGTGTGTTTTTGTCTTACCTACATAAAATTGGCAATGACAATGCTTGCCACACATTTTTTGCACGCAAAAAATGGGATATGCTGCGACGGGACCTCTACAGGCAGGCGAGAGAGCTCATCCCAGATAGTATAGTCGCGGTGATGCTTGAATCGGTTGACAAATGAAACCACTTGGCACATTATGTTCGGGCAGTTCTAAAAGGTGAAACGGATTCACAGTAGCCGGGGACGTTGAGGCTGGCAGATCGATTTGATGACAATTCCTCTTTCTCCCTCCTTTCCCGCGGAGAAGAAATCCCACTGCGTGAGGGCACTTCACGTCGTAGTAAAACGAGATCGGGCCCAAAATAATGTGTCAAACGGTTCCAAGCTATGTTCTCAGGTTGACAGGGGTGGTGTTTTATGGGTAGTCTAGTCACTCGCAAGCAAGAGAGCCCCCACACTAAGTGCGTAAATGGCATTCAACTTCCAACCCCAAAAAAGCATGATTTATTCAGACTGTCCAATAAACACAAACAATCCTCAGCAGTCCCCGTCTCTGCAACTGCACCAGTCATTTTCGGTATAGCTCCCTCCATTTCTTTGATCTGGATAATAACAGAAACTGTATGGCGCTCGTCAAAAGTCACCTTCTTGATTCGGTAAAATAGTTGGTTGCTATTGATTTTAGAGCCTTACTTTTGTATATTTTTGAAAAAGTAGAGTTATGCCATGAAAATGATCTAAAACATGTAGTGGTGAATCAAATTTAAGAAATAAATGTCAGAGTGGCAACTGTTCCCGTTTAGTTAACATAAAAAGTGCCCTCAGACACCTTTAGTGTTCAAAATAGATTTAAGCTCTAAAATTATATCAGATTGTTTCACTTACTTTCATCCATAAGAATAACTGGGTTTGTTTCTGGATTGTTATTCGAAACTGGATGTGTGATCATATTGAAATCCTCTTCCATCAAAAATGGTGCATTCCATCGACCACGCGGTGTTGTTCGTGGTGTTGTAACGGGCGATGAATACAGACTTAAATTTGTTGGACTAATTACACCAGACATGGTTGATATTGAACTTGTGTATCCTAAAAGCTGGAAGAGGAAGGAAATAACGAAAAAGTTGTTGTTAGCGTTTAATCTAGTTTTTGATTCACAGTATATGGTGGGCTAAAGTTCATACGGGTGTTGCTACATTAGGAGAAGGTAAATCATTTTCATTATAAATAAATATGAAGGGGAATATCTTTTAAAAATATGCAAATTTCAAAGGCTCACTATACTGGTAGTGAAACTTGAACCACAAGTCTCCTATTAAAAAGCAATTACGTTAACTACAATCAGACGAAACTGCTGCTGGTTGATAATCCATGCCTTCAAATTTTTGACGCAAATAGTCCACCATTCCAATCATGTAATTATTATAATTATCCTTGCAATGCTTACCGGGGTAGATTGTGTGTGAAAATGATTGAACGTCGCATATTCTCGACCAGTGGAATATGGGTTTGCGGAAAGTCGTGTCAAAGGCTTTCGATTTGCATCCATATTATGCGCAGGACTCAGAGGTGGTGATGAGCTGATTTCTCCAGTTCCAGATCCCATTCCACCATTATTGCTGTTTGCTCCAGAGTTTGTAGGACTCCCATTCTCACCGTTCCCTCCTCCACCACCACTACTGCTTCCACTGTTACTATGAACGGGTGTGCTGCTGTTTGTGGCTACGCCATCTTGATCCGCGTTGGAATGCTGGTGTTGATGATGATGATGTGGTGAGGAAGAGACGGTTCCAGATGCCCCCGCCGGAGGGGTAATTGATGATGGAGGCGAGCCGACCATTGTTAAATCGCCCGTCGAGCGAATAATCGCTACGGGTCGAGCCATTGGTGGTAGGGGAGGTGGAGGCAACATAGTGCTATATTGTGCATACTGACTTTTCGGACTTCGTCCTACGTGCTGAACCGGGAACTGAGAGTTTTGTGAAGTGTTGTCTGTTTCTTGACACACAAATGTAACGAAATCGGACAAGGTGTCATGACCTCCATTTACATTCTCCGTGTACTTGGTATTGTGCGAATGATGCTGATGTTGTCCACCATCATTGGAAGAACCACCGCTAACTTCGGGTGGACCAGCCGACGGACTGTGCTGATAGTAGATAGCACTAGGACTCACTGAATGAGATATTAAGCCGCTGCTCGAATTGTGTTGTAGCAAGACTGCAAAAAAATTTTTCGGTATAATTGAGATTCTCAATGGAGATTCTGTTGCATACCTTCATTGGTCCGTGACTGGCTTACAGCCACCAGCCTCGAAGCTGGATGCCCGGATGAGTATCTTTGGAGGGACAATGAATCCGAATTGTGGTTACCACCCAGTTGATCACTCGGGCGAAGAATTACAGAGAAGCTACTCCCAACATCTGGTGGCGAAGAACAAGGATCGGCTTTACAGTTAGGCTGCCCTCGAACGAGCGGTGATCCTGCTACGGAGAGGTGCATTGAACGCGGGTCTACAAGGTCTACTGGAGTAAATAAATATTCTTATCATTATCTTGCACTGATTCCGAGGTATATGCAGTCCTTACTACTGTATCCACTGGAAACAACCATCGACGAACCAATCGTTCGATCCGTTACAGCTGATACAATTCCAGGGGCAGCGGTTAAGGGGTAACTATTACAATAGTAGGCCCCTGATGAGCTCTCCATTTTTATCGAATTCGCATTTGCCTGGATCAGTTCGTTGGTTTCATCCAATATTGATGCTGAAAGGACAAAAAAAGCTTATGTCAATTATCAAACGCTCATAGGGGGAATGGAAAATTTACTACCTTTCGATAATTTCCAAAGTTCTTTGGAAGAGAACACACCTGTAGCCAGGATGATGTCATTGCAAATCACCCCATTATATGGATTGTGGGTGTACCCTACAATAGAAAAGATCGTCTCTTTTAACTTTCGCAAAATTCTATCGAAAAATGGTAAATTTGAAGTTTTTCTCTTTATCAAAACCGAAATTCAAATCAGCCGCCAGTTTTTTTTAGCCCCGCCCTTGAACACTTACCTTTATGTTTACGTTCTTCGTCTTTTTTGTTATTATAGATCGGTGGTGGACTAATTGTATCTACAAGTAACCAAATAGTGGGCGTCAAATAACTGCACCATAAAATTTTTTACTTACCATGAGTGTTAATGAAATTCGCCAAATACAGGTCCAATTCACGCACTGAAACATTGATGTGATACGGGTTAACGCATAGTCCAGGATTCGTGCAATCAGGATTCTTCTCCAAACGCTCGCCATCCGTGCTTTCTAGTGGTATTGCCTTGAATAGTATGACCATTACTAAATCGAGACGCCACACTTTGTCAGCTTGTCTCAGACAATCGATCCGTCGCATCTTGCCCTTTTGATCGGGATTTGATAGAACGCATAACGATTGGCGCTTGCCCGTTATGCTTTGTACGAAATCTTCACGACATTCTTGATTGATGTCTTTGCGTAATTTACCAAGTAGGCGTGACGCCCACTTTTGTTTCACCTCCGCCTTTTCATTCTGGAATGAGATATGTAGTAATAGTGTAGTAATAGGCGTAGTGATAGTTCACTAGTAGGAGTGTACTTAAGAAGAAGAATGAATATAGAGTTTCTTGAAACAAACATTGAAAGTGAAGAACGTGTTTGTCCGGAATGAGACGATAAAGTTCATTTTGCTACCGCATCAGAAGTGAGATTGATACATCGATTGTGTGTGAGTGTCAAAATGAGTACAAGAAAAGACTTCTAACGAAAGTTGCGTGATTTAGGATAACCAATAACTCGCCAAAAAGTAAATTTAGAAAAAAGTTTCGCTAACGGTATAAATCAAGAACGACATCACACCACGACGACTCTCCTGAACGAGCCACCATTGTCAAATATACTGCCATCACTTCCAACAGCATATACAGTGACTTTTCTGAACGATCCACCACAACCGCACATACTTCCATCGCCCTCGACAGCACAACCCAAGTAGCAATTCGCTATCTAATAAATCTTATAGAGGTTCTTTATAGACTTCTTGAAGGTTCCAAAAACTTCTTCTTCGTAGCACTACAGCCTCTCTCGGGCCTTCGTTTCCTGCAAATAGCGCCTCCAACTGTCTCGGTTCAATTCTCCCAACGAATACCTTTTTGGGTATCCGCTGTTCGTCCATACAATTCATGAGTCCAGCCCACTGCAGTTTCCGCAGTCTGACAATCGTTGAGACCTCAGTCAAAATGCGTCTGCTCAAACAACAAAGCAGGGACCACTGGCTTTTCAAGAAAAAGAACTGAGGGTTGAGTCTACTGAGGAAGTTCAGATAGCTCCACTACCAAACCCCATCAAAATAATAGTTTCTACTCCAATTGATGGAGACAAGGATGAAAAGTGGAAAGAGGAGGCACTTACTTGGCATGAAAGTTAGATCAAGGGTTCCGGACGAAGACCCCTGTAGCAGGCACAGCTTGTAAAACACAAGCATGGCTGATCCTACGCAGATGTGTTGCAGAAGACACTAAAACTGAGGTCTCGCCTCAAACTGGTCGAATTTTGAGAAGCATCTTGCGATGCAGTCAAATATGTTCTCAGCAAAAAAGCAACTGTAGTGTCACTCAAGCCGGTGGCAGCGATCGAAATCAGGATAATTGGCTGCGTCATGGACCTAGCAGAGGAAGAGGCCATCAAAAGGGAGCTCCCTATCGTAAGCAAAGCCAAAGCGTGGTTGACACCAAAAAACAATTCGTGACAATGTATGGCTATCATTGACTGGACCAAGAAAGACGCCAAATAAATTCTGCGTAAGGGAAAGTTGGAATAAGGTAGGTCATCTGCAGAATGTTCAAAGAGCAGTACCTCTCGAGTACATTAAGCGCCTTGGTCATGCCGCCTAGGGGTGCGAGGAATCCGAAAGAAGTTTCTTATGCTACAAATGTGGCGATATCAATATCATCATCTATGGCGTGATAGGCCAAGCATCAAATCATTACAGATCCGCTATGTTGTTCGCCAGTTGGTCACACTCAGCAAAGATCCACGGTAAGCTTCTATCGTGTCTTCCTATCGAGTCCTCGGTCTTTCCGCTGGACGTTGACCTAAGGCTCCGCTCCTTAATGTGCTTTTGGGTTGTATTTTTTCGTTCATCCTTTCTACTACATAGCCCGCCCATTTCATTTGCGCAGTCTTACACAAGCAGATACAGGTGGTTCATCAAATAATTTAAACAACTTACCGTTGTAACGAAGTCTCCACTTTGTTCCTTATTTCACTAGACTGTAGATTTTTTGGAACATTTGGCAGTCAAATATATCCACAGCCTTTTCGAATTCGCTCGTCAGTGTCCATGTTTCACTTCTATATATCAGCGTAGCGTTGGCTATTTATTTGCAAATACAACGCTTACGGAGCAATAGGCTTTATTCGCAGCGTTTATGCGGCTTCCACTCTCGTCCTTTTTGATGCCTCTTCTATTCAGGTTGGCTCCAAGATATACGAAGTTATCCACACTCCCAAGGCTATAGTCTCCTATGGTCAGGCTTTGTCAGACAGGAGTGTCATTTCTTGTTTGAGTCTTGAATTTGGTTTAAGTTTCATTAACTTGTAAGTCAATTCAGTTTACTTCGAATTTTAGGCTCAAAATGCTCCTTTTGGCAGATTGAACGTGCCATAATATTGACGTCATCAACACATGCTACCAATTGTGTGGACTTGAATAATAGTATACCAGAGGTTTCAGCTGATGTCTTGCTGATGCCTTGTTCTTGCGCAATATTAAAGAGCGCTGGAGCACGTTCATCTCCTTAATTTGAGCCTGATTCTATTACGAAGCTGTCCGTTAGCTCACCATTTACCCTGACCTGAGACTCTGTGTTTAGCATCTTGGCTTGAATCATGTATACTAGTTTTGTTGGGACGCTCAAGTCAAGTTTTATTTTGTACAGGGCATTTATGTCGACACTGTCATATGCTTGCTTGAGGTGCACGTCAATGTTATATTCCTAGCACTTCTCAAGCACCTGTTTAACTTAGAATATTTGGTCTGTTGTAGACCATCAACTTTGACTTATTTGGGGATTTAAGTGTTCTCTTAGTTATTTAATAGAGGCACAGGCCGATTTGACTTCATGTAGGGTCATATTTTCGTTTAACTGTTGGATCTTGGTATATTGGTCTGTAGTTTGTTTTTTTTCGGTATATTTTTTAGCTTGTTGTTGGATGGTTTTATATTGTTCTTTTATGGCCCGAGTTGGTCATTGGATGTATTCTTTATACGCCTGGCTGTATTTACAACTGCTTGTTTACAGCATCAGAACTTAACCCTTATAAGGAATAGCGGATATATAGCGAGCGCGTATCGAGAATGGTGGTGGCCTCTTGGCTTTTTATGAGAACATAGTCATAGTCATAGTCATAGTCTGGGGATGCCCACGCCCTCTTGTGAATTTCTTGATGTGGAAAGCATGAGGAGCTTACTGTGAAGCCTTTGCTAATAGTGCAGTCTTTTAGGTGCTACCCATTATCATTGGTCTCTGCATGAAAGCTGTACTCTCGGGTTGTTCTTCTTTATACCAGTTCTTTGCCGATTTTCGTATTGAAGTCACTCAGAAGAATTTAAATGTCGTTTGACGGCAATGTATAGACATTGCATTCCAGAGTGCTTTAAAATTTGGCCTTAATCGCCTCCTCCTTGTCTCCTGTGGGCGCGTGACAGTCGACTAGCCAGACATTAAAAAATTTTGTCTTGATACAAATTGCTCAGATCCATTCGCTAACGAGCAGAAAGTCGTTGACCATTTGTTTAAATCGACTGCCCACAACGAAAGCCACTCCAAGCTTTCTGCTTTTAAACATGGTATGCGTTTGCCTGCCAATAAATCTTCACCATACCATCTGGTTTCTTCTACTGCAAGAATTTTGATTTTATATTTCTGTTCAATTATCCAGCATTCCAAGTTCCATGTTTCGTGTAACATCGTTGGAATTAGCTTTGCATTTATCGAAAATTTTTAACAAATAGTATTGAATAAAGCGCTTTTCACTTTGATTTTAAAGAATAGTCCTTTATTTGTTGCGATATTTGTTGCTGTTTATTTAATCCGATCCAGGCCTGTTGTTCTGATTCTATGAGAGGTAAATACTAATTGGAGCATTGACAGCGCTTCTCAGTTTTTGGTCTGCAAATGTTAGTTTATTTCCCACCTACTCGTTGGCTAGCCAGTTAAGGCATCCCTATATTCACCAACTGAGAACGCGTCCAATGGGGGACCGAAAGCCCCACACGGAATGCCCTGCATAAAGGAAGTAGAAAAGATGGATAAGATAGTACGCGCACATTTCCCCACCCATCCTATCCATTTGGATACTGTCCACTATTAAACGGCAGTCCAGTGCCCACTCTTGACGTGGTTAGAATTAGAAGGTAGCGAGGCTTGAACTGATCAGTAAGAAGAAGGGAATCTTTAAGTCACCGTTTGCATATCATCTATTATGCATGCTAGAAATGGCTGGGAAAATGCTAGAAAAACATATCAAGGGAAGACTCACTGACGCGATTCGTTCTGCTGTGAACTTATCTCCTCGACAGTATATCTTTAGAGCAGGATGCTCTACCATTGGTGCGAATGTAAAGGTTGTGAGTGCAGTCCAAAAGTTGGACACACAGAGCTGGGCCAAGCAAAGGATATTTTTGTTGGTGGCACTTAATGTTTGGAATGCCTTCAACTTTGCTAGATGAGTGGTGGATGTTCTAGATACGCTCAACAACCTTTTTCAAGTTCCAGAATACCTTATTAGGCTTTTGAGGGACTATCTAAGGGACCGAAGCCTGTTTCATGATACGATGCAGGGATGTAGCTCAAGGATCTATCCTTGGTCCAGACTTGCGCAACATATCTGACGATGGTCTACTCAGACTAGAGCTGCCGGATGAGTTGCGCCTGATCGGCTATGTGGATGATATTGCGGCGCTAGTTGCTGAATGTACTGTCAAACAGGTGCAACACGTGCTCAGTATACTAATGCATCAGGTGAAAGACTGGATGACTGCTCGTGGGCTTAATCTAGCCCTGCAACAAACTGAAGTGGGCATTCTGATATAGGAGAGAATCTCCAGAGTAAGGACCTACAATATTGAGGAGATACTGGTTGAATCGAGACCATCAGTGAAATACCTAGGGTTGCTGATCGCATTGAAGATGAGTTCTCTGAGCAAATCAGTACAACGGCTGATAAAGCTGCTTCGAGCGTATCGGCTCTGAGTGGAATTACCGTCCATGTATAGAACCCAATTCATCAAGGAGGTGACTTTTAATAAGGCTGATAGAGTCGGTGCTACTGTACCAAGCAGGAATTATAAGCGAGGCCCCCAGCAAAGGGCTGTACCGAAAATGCTTAATACAGGTACAGAGAAAAAGAGCACCGACAGTCTCTGATACGGTGGTGCAAGTCATCGCAGGCGTGATTCTGATTACCCTCCTTCATGGAGAGTGCCGTATTATCTTCCTGTGTTGAAATAAAGGCACGAGGGTGACAGTTGCCTGTGAGGAGAGACAACGCTCACTCAATCATTGGCGGATGGACTACGCACCTCATCCCTGACCTAAGATCATGGCTCAATCGAGCACACGGTGAGACTGACTTATACCTGACCCAGCTCTTGAGCACGCAAGGGTATTTTCAGTCTTGCTTGTTCTGAATTGGTAAGTCGTGGTGCGCCGACTTTACATTTTGCGCAGGAGAAGAAGACGACTTCTGCCACACATGTTTTGCATGCAAAAGATGGAACAGGCTGCTCCAGGACCTCTAGAAGAAAACAAGAGCATTGCCCTCAGATAGCCTTATCAGGAAGATGCGAGCATCTGTTTCCGTTTGGACAGTCCTAAAAAATAAATTGGGCTCCAAGCAGCCGGGAACGTTGGGGTAGGGGACTCATTTCCTAGGGACTAATTTTCTAGAGAGGAGGAATTCCCCAACTTGAGGGTGCCTCATGGCATAGCAAAACGAGGCTTAGTCCGAAAAATATGTCAAACGGTTCCACGCTATGTTGACAAGGTAAGTGTTTAGTGCGTAGTCCAGACATCTCATGTTTCTGGAAAGCCCACACTCATGGCGTAAATAGCATCCACCTTCAAAACACGAAAAAACGTTACTGGCAACGCAGTTTAACGACTTGATGTGAAAATATCTCACCATTTTATACCACAGTCGACTATCCACTGTGGTCACATCCTTATATTTGGAGCCCTTCCCCTTTAAAATCTTTTGAAATTTTTTCACTGAAAAATCCTCAGGAGACTTCCAGTTTCTAGCTTTCAACAAAGTTTGCTGAATCTAGCTTTAACTGCTCAAGAGAAAATTTGCTCCGAGAAGCATTCGCACGCACGAATTGAAAGACAGACAGGTACCGATTTTAATAGGGAATTATAAAAACTATTTTAAAACTAATTGAGAATAAGACTGAAGATAGTGTTATTACTTCCAACTACAAATAATACCACCAGCTATGTCTTTGGAGGGAGTAAAAGGCGCCAGTTCTTTCTGGCAGGCAATGATGCAGCGCTTAGATTCATAAAGGGTGCAACAAGTTTTAAACGCTGATTGACAGCTTTTCCCCCTCTACGTAGAAGATAAATGATTGTTTTTAATTTTTGACGAGTGCGAAAATTTACATGCTTAAAATAATTTCGTTCAATAGTTGAATTAATCGATTAGTAATGCAATTTTTGTAAGAAATCCATTAAAAACTGGCAATTCACAGAATAAAGTGCCATTAGCCTTGGTGCAACCAACTACAAAAAGGATAGTCAGCTGCGTGTTTGAAGGTTTAGAAGGCGCCAGTTCCTATTGGAACGCGATGATGCAACGATTTGATCCATACATGACGCAACATCTATCTGGCGTTGACTAACGGGTTTGCTCTAAAATATCATCCATAGATTTTTGGTGTGGTATGAAAGGACTTTTTGGATGGCAATTTTTACAACTTCCACTACTTCTTGCCTCACCACGGGATTGGCGACTTGCGTTCATTATGATGGTTAGTGATAATTAATTTACTGTGAAATATTAAATTCATTTGGTATGAAGCCACTTCGATATTTATAATAGATTCCGACTTCAAAATACTCTCTAGAAATTAAAATTGCTTCCTTGTAATTTTGTGATTTGTTTTATTGTACTGAATTCTCTTTTGGACTGTAAACGTCGGTCTTCGCCAGTAATTGGCTTGCTTATCCCAACATCTCTGGTTGTATACTAAAAGTGCTTAAAACAAATTACTTAAGCTGATATAAGCTAATAAAAGTTAATTTGATATAAGAGCTAATAAAAGGTAAATTACAACAGGTAATATAGGGTAACTTGTAAGAAGGACTACAAATTATTGCTATTTACAAAGTTATGAAAGGTAAGACACCCATCATCTTGATTCATCAACTTTTTCTTTTATTTTTGTTACATCTAACTCCCGTACATCCCTAGCTTCCTTGACGAACGTTGCATTTCCCATTGTTATATGTTCTGCTACCGCCGACTTGAAGCTTGAGTTTCTTCTCTTCTTTTTCGCTATCGTTTCTTTACCTAGGTGCTGGTAGTAATCAAGCAGCCTGCCTATGCAAACTATTCAAAGAACCTTTGCGAAGAAGATACCTTCTCATAAAAATAACAACACAATAAGCGCGGAACAGTTTAATCTGCAACTTATTAACATTGTTATTACTAACCCGCAATAAACCCCGCCACTACCATTATTAATAAAAAGTTTTTCAAAAAAAAAATACACAAAATAACAAATAAAAATCAATCATGGCAACCCCATTGCACCAGTCTAGGAAAGCAGTTGCTAGTTTGTTGCAATTTTGGTTGTCGTTGCAGGTGCTCTTGCAGGATACAGGGGCCTTCCGCTTTGGTTTCCCATTTATGTTAAAGTGTAATGTGATTCCATCATAAATCTGAAATGTTCATATTTTTCACATAAAGGAATAATGCGAATAATGTTTGTATGAGTTTTTCATTTAAATGGAAAATATACGGCCACGTCTACAATGGATGTTGATTCGGATGGGGGGGTGCGACGAGGCACCGCTTCCACCTGGATACCCCACACTTGTCTGGGGGTCGTAAGTAATAAATAGTAAAGACGAGATCCTCACGAGTCCCGCAGGTGTTCATCAGACACGGTCTGTCGTACATGGTTATCTCATTCCTTCGGTAGGTTATCTCGGCCTCGACATCGTCAAACCGATATACTTTTCAGAACCCTGCGAGTTCGTGGATACGAAATGGGGGAAATTAACCCGCCCCACGACACCGCAATACTAGCCTGCCAGCGCATTCACGCGCTCTCAGACAAGGCTGATTGAGCAACAACATCTGCAGTCCTTTACGCACATTGATAATCCTCAAAAACGCTCCATGCTCCTTGATTTTTATGCCGATTAGTCTCCTCGTTTGTCCTTCGTACACTTCTTCACAGATGTCCCATGTAGCCGACACGTATACTTCATTGATTCGAGAATATTTTTGAGCTGGTTTCCGCTACTTGTTTCGGTGAACTTTAAAGAATTGAATCGATTGATTTCCTGATGATTCTATTGCTAGTACCTTCGTGGTAAGTCAACGCCTTCCAGTGTACCCTTTCCGTGCTCACAGTTAATAAAGTTGGTCGTTTCTGTCACTGCCTAGTTTTTTGGATCTTTTGTGCCGTACTCCTGACCGTCGAGCTGTTCCTTCATCTTGGCTTCTTCACTTCGTTGCAGATAGAGCATCCGGTGAATCATAGCTCTGTTCAGGGAAACTTTGATTTGTTGCGAATGGTTGGATGTGTTTAGGATTGTTCTCTGCATGTGTGTTGCTTTTGTTAACACTTAAAAAATCAGATAAGATTCACTTTACTTCACCACTGTGTCTAGAAAGGACAGTTCTTGATCCCTTTCCTCCTCCATCGGGAACACTTTATTCTTGTGGGCACAATTCGAGTCGGCAAGCACGTTCTCCGACTTGCTCCTCTTCACGTATGCAAAACATCCTTCACTTATTTGATCCAGCATGTTGGTAACTGACCTTTCTCTTGCAGGGTCTCTTCTAGTTTCGTCATCGCTACTCTGTGTTTAGTCTTGAAGAATTTCCCCCTGAAGATTAAATAATTTTTTGTCATCCAAAGTTTTGCCAGTTGGATGTGTTGCCTCATTTTCAGCTTCCACAATATAGTTTTTTAAGGTTTAAAAGTCATTCCTCTATGTATCGTGGTGTTTCTATCACCGAAATGCTCGAAAGTAGAGCTTTTACATCGAAGAACACCATTATCTCGCCTTGCGTTGGAAGGCCAAACAGTAGAAGTTTCTTGGAGATCTCCTTGCTATTTTTCACCAACTTGCTGCATATTTGTTTCATTCGTTTGAACTCGTTTATCAACCATCTTGCCAGTTTTTAGGTAGAAGCATTCACGGCCGAAATTATTTCAAGCATTTCGTTTCCCTCCTTATGTATTTTTGGCTGACACTTTACACTTGGCAGCTTTAAGTTGCTTACCCTTACCTTCGTTAACTGTCCAATTAGCGACTAACAACTTTTGATCGTTCTTTCGAATCACTTTATGGATTCCTCTAACGGGTGGCGGCGTAGCTTAATGAAGTTGTCACCGCTTAACTTTTCGGACACCGTCTCATCATATTTATGCTTATCCATCACTACCACTGTGTTGCCTTTTTCTACCTTAACAAAGTAAATCGGTATCTCCTTTAGCTTGACAACTATGCTCGCCTCTTTGCTACGTAAACCCTTCTTCGCACCGTTTATCGCTTCAGCTACACCATCCCTTGTTATCTTTTGCTTTTATTAGCTCTTTCAAATTACCTTTGTAAGAATACTTAAAATTATTACCTTTTATTAGCTTTAGTATTTCAAGAATTTTAAGTACTGTTATTAGTACATGTACTCGTATAAACAGAGATGTAAGGATAAGTAAACCAATCGCTGAAGAAAACCGAATGCTTACGGTCGAAAATCGATTTCGATACAATAAAACAAATCATAAAGCTAAATGGAAGCAAATTTTAATTTCTATTTCCAGGATAAAACCGCTTGCCAAATTACTCCCCATTGTACGAGTATATTTGTGTAAACACATAGAGCATGTAAAAGAGCAACGAAATTCAAGAATGCTATGCTGTAACTTTGCGGAATACTTTGTGTTGGAAATTAATTACCCTATTGGAAGATGTTATAATTTTTGCAAATAGCGTCGTAAATGAATCATATTCAATCAATGAGCAAAATCTTTGCGTGTGATGTACAAGCGACCATTACATGCACTCAAAGCCACTGTATGGTGTGGCGTTCACGAGGGAGGAGCGATCGGGCCGTGTTTTCTTGATGACGCCATCGACAATACCGTCACTGTTATTGACGGGCGCTACTGCCGGAATCGCATGAGCAGGTGAACATGTGGTTTCAACAAGATGGTGCACAGCGTTAGGTACAATCGATGTTGTGAAAGAAGCGTTTCCTGGTCGCGTAATCTCCTGTTTTGGCGATTTGACATGGCCAGTAAGATCACTCGATTTCACCACTCCAGACGTCTTTCTTTGGAGCTACTTGACGTCACGGGTTTAAACCAACAAGCTTCAGGCAATCGAAGACCTTAAGGAGAATATTTGACAGGAATGCGAACAGTTATCACTGGAAATCTTGCGGAAAGTCATGGAAAATACTGTTACATGTCCACACAATTCTGCGAGCTACTGTCGCAACTTTTAATGACATCATGATCAACACTGATTGAGGCGATACAACCAAAGAAAATTAAACGAATGACGTCAAAAGCAAGTACTCGAAAGCGCAAGAATGAACGAAGTAGATCCATGATCAATATCTGAACGTGACGTCACTGCGGGTATTCAGAATCGTTCGAATCTTCCTGTTAGTTTTCGTCAGCATATTCGCAAATATTCGAGAAATGGATTGAATGACTAGAGACCCTATATAAAGCCGAGATGAATGAATGGGGGATATTGTAGTAGTACAAACTGCGATAGTACAATGGCGATAAGAGTAGAGCGCGAATTAAAAGTCGATATTGATTGATGATGAAGTCAAAGATTTTTGTAACATATTTGAAAACAGTTGAAACATAAATTGACAGACAAGTGATAAGTAAATTGAAAGGCAACTTTTAAAATAGTTTTAAGGGAAAAGTAGATATATCAAATTCAAAGGAACTAGAAAATGCGCTGATGCAAATGTTGATGCTGATGCAGCAAGAGCAGCGACAGCAGTCATCCAGTTTAAATCAAATCAAGGCAGACATGTCACAGAAGCTGTAGGACCAACTAATGAGGCTAGACCAACCAATCGAAATCAAGGTAGCTTTGCAAAAACAGTCAACCAAAATAAAACCGGAGCTCGGTAGCCTCAACAACCAAATTAAATAAGTCAAGGAAAAGGTTTACCAGGTCGAGGAGCAGGTCAGCTATGTCGAGGTGAGAATGAACCATGAGATGAATAAAATAAAAAAGAAATTGGAAGCAGCGAAGGCAGTAGTAACCACCTCACCAGCCCCGCTTATAACCACAGCGCATAGCACATCCATAAATGTGAAAGCACCAATATTCAACAGACAAAAAGCCTAGAGTATCTCCAAAATCCAGTTTGAAGCCGCCACTGGGCAAATCACTGGAATGAGCAGGAACGAGCAAGTGCATTAATTCTTGCTCTAAGAGGCCCAGCTGCCGAACTTCTACAGACTATCCCCGTTGAGTTGCACTCAAACTCGGCTGCTATAATGAATGTACTTGACATGCGTTATGGAGACGATCATCTGAAGTAGATTTATTAGTCACAGCCCCGGTATCGGATGCAGAAGTCTAGCGAAACCTTACAGCAGCTAGCCGAAGACATTGAGTGATTGGCACTTTTGGCTAATCCACCTTACGACCCAGAACATCGAGATGAAATGACGCAGCAATGGAAGCATTCTTCCGCAGATTATAAGACCAGGAATTGCAACAAGTGGTGCGTTTAGCTTAAAAACAAACGGTTAAGGACGCATTGGCTTATAGTATGAGCTTTGAGGCAGCGAAAAATGTGACTCGTACCACTGCCCGGGTTCACGAGGTAGTGACAGATGAGTGCAAGTGCGAGCGCGTGGAAATTGAGCGAAAGCTGTGAGGTGATGGTGCACCTGGATGCTGGGATTGCGGTATGAAGAGGCACCTTCAAAAAGACTGCAAGAAGCGAAGAAAGTCGAGCTATTGTCCAAGGTGTGCAGCTAGGAGGAGATCCAGACCTAGTCTGGAGCCCAGAATGGAAGCCCTTCAAACTGAGAGGGCCAACTTCGTGGGGCAGAGGTTGGCTAGGAGGATCGACGTCCCCAGCACCACCATCATCGTCTCAAGACTACATCGAGGAGAAGCAGACTTATGCCTTTCGGGTCACGATGACGGAGAGTGTTGCACCATAACAATCGACACTGGTGCACCCCGATTGATTATCTGACCAGACCATGTGAGGCAACAACTACTTCACAATGGCAAAATTCTTTCACTACGAACAGCTACGGGAGAAACTTCACCTGTCCGTGAAGAGATTAACCTCCAGATAGAGTTAAGGGACCTTGCGTTCCGACATAATTTTCTGGTCGCGAACATTATGGATGACTGCATCCTCGGAATGGATTTTCTGCGACCGCATGGAATCACGTTGGATTTGGGCAAACGGGTATTGAAATGGCGGAATGTCGAAGTATTGATGGAGGGTCCCAGCGTCCAAATTCCCAAGATGAATGTGGTCGTATGTGCTGAGACTGATGTACCGAATTCTTCCGAGAGCATTGTATGGGCCAAGATTGATGATGATTCTGGAGACCACCAATCTTATCTGAGAGAGCCAACGACGACGTCGGCATTGTGCAGTTTAATTATAGGATGAAGCCTGGTAAGATCTATAAAGAACGGATACGTGCCGGTCAGAGTCCTTAACACCGCAGACTCAACCACAAGCATCAAAGGGGGAGAAGTCATCGGCAGCTGCTAGCTCGTTTCCACCATCACCTCTTTGGAAGCTACTCACGACCATCATTGGAAAAGGAGGCACAACACAGACAAATCCCGGGAATCTACGTCTGCAATATTGCAGTAAGTCAAATTGCCAGTGCAGCTATTCACACAAGCCTCTGATCTGGTCACCAAGTACAGTGACATCTTTTCAATAAGCTCAAGCTCAAGTTACCCGCTTCCACGCATCGACGACATCATGGGCACTTTGGCGGACGCAAAATGGTTTTCTACACTCAATCTCAAGAGTGGCTACTGGCAGGTAGAAATCGACAAGAAGGACCGAGAGAAAACCGCATTTTAAGTTGGGACCGGATTGTGGCGATTTGTGGTGATGCCATTTGGGCTTGCTAATGCTGCAGCCTCCTTCGAACGCCTGATGGAATACGTGCTACGAGGCCTAACCTGGAAGGCCTTCACGGTGTACTTAGATGACATCATTTTTATCGGAAGAATGTTTGAAGAGCATGTGCGGAACTTAGAAGATGTGTTCTTCTGATTGCGACTGGCGAATCTGAAACTTAGCCCCGACAAGTGAACCCTTTTCGCAGCTGAAGTAAAATACATGGTACACGTAGTAT
Organism: Odontomyia ornata; assembly: GCA_963969285.1. Lineage (NCBI taxonomy): Eukaryota > Metazoa > Arthropoda > Insecta > Diptera > Stratiomyidae > Odontomyia > Odontomyia ornata. The sequence goes on from OZ017743.1 coordinate 22,219,544, forward strand.
CAGCAGAAGGGTTCAAAGCAGACCCTGAGAAAATTGAGCCATGAAAGGCTGTCCAACATCAAACAACAAGCGCCAACTACGAAGTTTTCTGGATCTGGTGGCCTACTATCAAAGATTCGTCGAAGACTTTGCCAAAATAGCTAAGTGCCTCCATCAGCTAACCGAGAAAAATTGTCCGTATATCTGGAATAAACAATGCCTGGCAGCCTTTGAGACCTTGAAGGAAAACGTGTGTCAATCACCCGTGCTAGCATATCCAAAACCCGGAAAAATGTTTGTAGTTTATGGCGATGTAAGCAACGGCGGCATTGGAACTGTACTATCCCAGCAGATCGATGGCGAAGAAAGAGTCCTCTCGTATCGCAGTCGCGTTCTCTCAAAAAGTGAGAGGAACTACCGCGTAACCAGGAAGGAGCTATTGGCTATAATAGAGGCCACCAAGCAGTTCCACAAGTAACTATATGGTCAGAAATTTGTTTTTCAAATATAGCATTCATCCCTGAGTTGGCTGTTTAACTTCAAAAACCCCGAAAGACAAGTTGCGAGCTGGATTGAAAGATTGCAATCATACGACAACAAAATTGTTCATCGGAAGGGTGGAGCTCATGGAAATACCGACGCTCTATCTCGTCGCCCGTGTCCAGCTAACTGCAAACATTGCCGACGGATTCAGAAAAAGGAGCCAACTGTTGATATGCGGGTGATAATGGCCGAATATGATGAAGGTTGGTCATCGGAGGAGATTCGAAATGCCCAGTTAGCCGATGAAGACATCGGACCATTACTTGTACGGAAGGAGATAACTGGGTGGCCTGAATGGAAGGACGTTTCGATGCATGGAGCCACCCTGAAAAGTGATTGGGCAGAATGGAACTCCCTTCAGTCGGACGGTGGAGTACTCCAGCGGGAATGAGAAACGACGGATGGCAGCTTCTATAGGATGCAAACTATACTTCCCAAAAGCCGAACCCTCGATGTGGTTAAGAAAATGCACGAAGGATCCTCGGGACGCCACCTTGGTGTTAACAAGACCTTAGCGAAATCTCGGGAAAGGTTTTACTGGCTCCACGCTCGAGAAGACGTACAGGACTGGTGTTGTAGGTGCACAATTTTTGCTTCCGACAAAGGTACAAAGCGATGACTGAGAGAAATGCAAACCTATAACGTGGGGGTACCGTTTAAAAGGATTGCTGTAGACGTCGCAGGACTCTTTCCTGAATCCGAATGGGGAAATCGATACACGCTGGCTGTAGCCGATTATTTCAGCAAGTTACCCGAGGTCTACCCCATTCTCAACCAAGGAGCTGCTGGGAATACGGAAAACGAGGGCAACATCACTGCATCCCCAATCCGATGGAATGGTCGAACGTTTCAACGGCACGCTCAATAAACACCTGGCCAAGATGGTTGACGAGAACCAAAGGGACTGGGACCGATACATCCTATCATTCTTGATGGCGTATAGAGCTGCCGAACATGCATCGACGGGGAGACCCCAGCCAAAGTCATCTATAGAAAGACTATTCGTCTGTCGGCTGATATAAAGTTCGGAACACGTCCTGAGAAACCCCAAACTATCTCGGAGTACGCAAGTGAGCTAAGGCGACGGTCGAACCAGATACATCGGACAGTGCGAAAACACCTCGAATCGGCTACTGACCGCATGAAGACCAGGTATGATCTAAAGGCAAATTCTACTGCCTTCCAGTATGATGACTTGGTGTGGCTATATAACCCACAACGGCGGAAGGGTAGGTCTCCGAAGTTGCAATATAATTGGGAGGGATCATACCGAGCTACAAAGTGAATCAATGACGTCGTATATCGCATACAGGAACACCGTAAGCCGAGAGGTGAAATGAAAATCGTGCGCCTGGACCGTTTTGCCCCATATGACATCTACGGAGACGTAACTTCAACTGGCGAAACATCTTTTCGAGGCGAAAAGAACTGAAGTGGGGGCAGTGTCGCATGTCCACACAATTCTGCGAGCTACCGTCGCAATTGTTGACGTAACTATTTATAGCATCACAGTCGATATTGATTGAGAAGAAGCAACCAAGAAAAGTAAACGAATGACATCACAAGCATTTGCTCGAAAGCACAAGAATGGACCAAGTAGATCCATGATCAATATCTGAAAGTGACGTCACTGCGGGTATTCAGAATTGTTCGAATATTTCTAGTAGTTCTCGCCAGAACATTCGCTAATGTACGAGAAATAGATAGAATGACTACATACCCGATATAAGGCCGAGCTTAATGAATGGGGGATATAGTAGTAGTAAAAACTGCGATAATAAAACGGCGCTAAGAGTAGAGCGCGAATTAAAGGCGATATTGATTGATAGTGAAGTCAAAGATTTTTGTGATACATTTGAAAACAGTTGAACCATAAATTGATAGACATGTGAAAAGTAAATTAAAATGTGATTTGTAACATAGTGAAATTAATTATTGTGCCTTCCTAGTAAATAAGCTCTTTTAACTTAATTTAAAAGATAGTATGTTTTCACTTTCTCTGGACGCTAAACTTATCGACCGCGAACCGTAACACGCGACAATGCGTATCAACACTGTTGGCAGCCACTAGATGGATATAATCTTTTCCATTTAACAGAAAAAAATGTAAAGGTCCATGTAAAGATTTCCATCATCCAAAATAATTTTTTTTTTATTTAATAAAAAAGTTACTCAAAAACAAAATTGGATGATTAATTATGTGCCTTCTTATATTATTACTTATGAATTTATGATTCAATGTAATCTCATTAGGAAACGAAAAAATTTAATATATAATTTACGCACCTGCAATTCCTCCTTGCAATGTCTCTCTTCTTCCAGTGACATACGCTTTTCGTGTTTTTTGTAGTATTTCCGTTTTGCCGCCTGTAAATTGAACCATGTGTACGAGAATGATTTGACGAATGGTAATAACGCCTCAATGAACGGATGAAATTCATCCTTTTTTATTGCAAATTTCAAAGAACATTCAATGCATTCAATGGTTGATTGGTTGGTTGATTTGGTATATGTTGGATTTTATTTTTATATATATTTTTTGAGTTTTATTTTGGTATTTGTTGTTGTAGGAGTAAGTTTTTTGTTGTAGTTGATGATGTTTTTTTTATATGTAGACATATCGATAATACGTACACAGATCAACACAAAGCACATATTTTTTTATGTATCGTATAGGAAAATGACATCAAGATATATATTGAACACATATATATAGAGAGAGAGCGAGAGAATTACAACAATATATGAAATATTGTATGAAGATGGTTATGTTTTTTTTGAATATATTTTTTTGCAAATATTACATCCATCCAGCAATCCACCAACAAACATGAAAATAAAAGAAAAAAGAAAAAATCGAAATGAAAAAATAAATTATATATAGTCTTTGCTGTTGTTTTTATTTTAAAATACTTTTTTAGGTCTCATATTCTGAATTGCGTAGAAAATATTACACATTTGGTTCTGCTGGCATTTAATCAATTTGATTATCTTTTAGTTAAAACAAATGTTTTCATTACTTCCGCACTTCATTGATAAATAGGCCGAGTATCTCAGCGTTGCTGGAAACACTACAGTATTTACAATACATCAATCAGAGATTTAGTCTTTCAAAAAATGTGTAATTTATTCTACGATTAAATTTTTTTTAAATTTATATTTATCGATAAATATATTTATAAATATATGTATGTAAAAAATGCTCCAAACACCGAAATTACATAATCAAATAGAAACAAATTGTGTGACTAAACGCTTAAAAGGAGACTAGAAAGACACAGAGAGGTAGACAGACATAGTGGTACAATATTGATAGCGATAAATATATTAATTTTGATTAAGGCAGTGAATTAATTTTGTTTTGTTTCAAAGTTAACGTGTTAATGATTAAAACAAAATGAATAGAAGGCTGGTTGAATAAAATGAACAAATATAAAAACAAATCGACAAAATTTGCACTAGTCTACATAAATTACAAAATCACTCAAAGAAAAATTATTTGAGTGGAAAATCATTAAATCTATTGCAATGCTAGTTTGAATGCTGCTTATAAGAATGATTTAAAAGGGAATAACATAAATTAAACGTGCTTTTTGTTTCTTTTGTTAGAAATTTGGTTTCAGTCGATGCTTAAAGACAGGAACTGGAGAGAATGCTCAATTACCTCAGAAGTCAATTGAGCATAAGTGACAGCAAATGATCGTTGGACCTTCTTCAAAATAGACATAGTATGGTTTCAGCCACATAAAGAAAAATCTACCAAAACAGGTCCAAAGATTTGTCTGACACAGCAAAAGAAAATGTATGAGGAAATGATCTCATACATACATATGTAATGCAATGCTGAAGACAATGAAACGCTTCCAAGCGCAAATTAAGAACTACTTTTCCGTAATATACTCGAAAGTACTTTCAAAATCCAAACATTGGATATTGAAAAAGGGCGTGATTAATCAAAACCAGTGTAGGAACAGGATACTCTATTATTTTAACGAAAATCTAGGGAATATGTATAATGTTCTGGTAATACCCGAATATGTATGAAAGAAATTTTATGACAAGTGGAAACTATTTTTGTATGTAAAATGATTTAAATTATAAGGTCTGTACCACTAATAATAAGCCCGTTCAGCTATGATACGATCTGGTTTAGAATCAGAACGTATCACAGCTGGGTCAACGGACACACGGCCAAAGCGTGGTACTGAAGATATCACCTTCTTGAGTGTCGGTAGAATACTAAAGGCTTTTTTAAAATGTTAACGAATTGTATGAATTTCAGAACAATGCACTTTGCACGAAAGAAATACGACAGTGTTGACAGAAACATCCTAAACAAAATAATGCTTGACTTTGGCATCCCAGCTAAACCCGTCCGCATGATCAAGGTTGCAATACTAAACACCGAGTCACAGCTCACAGTTGATATAGATTTGACGGTAAGCTTCCTAACAAACTCAGGCTTAAGACAAGGGGATAGGCTTACCCGGATTTTGTGCAATATTTCAAACAAACATGTGGCCAGGAAAACAGTATCAGACACTACCGCATGCTTCTCTACAAGTCCACATAACTAGCAGCGTATGCTGACGATGTTAACATTACGTCCAGATCAATTCCAGATGCGAAAACACTCGGGCTCCTGGTCAATGAAAATAAAACTAAATTTTTGACTCAAGCAAGGAAAGACATGCTTGTCCGACAAAATCTGACCTTCGGAGACTACAACATGGAAAGGGTGGAAAGATTCCCATACTCAGTAGTCCATTTTGATAGAAACTGCACAGAAAAGAATGAGATATGGAGAAGGATTAACGCAGCAAACAAAACCTACTTCTCAGTACTACCTATGCTTAGATTCAGAGATGTTCACACGGAAAATAAGGTTCGCATATACAAGTCACCAATGAGACCTATGCTGCTGTATGGATCTAAAGCCTGTGCACTTACAAATATTTCCAAAAAGAACCTAGACGTATTTGAACGCAAAGTGCTCAGGGAGATGTATGGCCCAACAAAGCGTGGAACAGAGTGCAGTCTTCGTTACAACAACAAGTTCTATAATATTTATAATGACCCACCTATATCCGCATGCGTGAAGCTACACAAAATACATTTGGCAGGACATGTGGCGACAATTAAAAAGCACAGGCTTCCCAGATGAATATTGAAGGAGAGAGCGGAAGGAAAACGTCCACCTAGTAAACCAAGGAAACGAGTAACGATTCAACCGATGCTGCCAGCAGATCCCCGCTTGAGATTTCTCATTGACGGATGCGTCTTCAGGTGGTGGATTGCTGGGTAGCCTAACTAGCTAGCCGACCGGTAGATGGGAAGAAAAGAGAATACCACTCGCAAACCAAAAACAGATTAAATCGAAGCGGTCCCAACGCTCCACTTTGTTTTTACTTGTACTGGACCCAGGACAAAAATCTCGCATCAAATTGGATAAACGGCAACGACTATCGCAATGAACATAGGACTTTTCTATTCTATTGGAACATCGAACGTTCGATCAGTGGACAGACAAAGTGCATTGCAATAAATCCTGGATGAAAGAAAAAATATAGAATCAAAATTCTCGTAGTGCAACCCCATTGGCGACAACGAGATTTGCTTCAAGTAATTCTTCGGACGGATGTAAGCCAGTTTCGTTTTGATATCAGAACGTATCGCAACTTGATGGACGGATACATGGCCAAAGCATGATACCTACCTTATCACCTGCTCGAGTGCCAATCCATATGACCAAGATAATGAGATACTCTAACTATCTCCAAGTGAAGGCCCGAAAGGGTATGTAGTGCTACAACAACAACAGCGAAGTTATTGCAGTTCAAGCAACCAGATGTCATGCTGATAATACAATTGACATGTGAACGCACACCGAGTTTAAAAGCGGAAAATCATACGGAAGTTGTGAGTTCAAAATGACTTTTATTGTGGATAGTGCATTTAAATAAATCGCCGATGACTTCAAATCCGTTAATGACCAAATTCGTGAATATTTCACTGGTCAACTGTCACGCGTCTACAGACAGGAGGCCGAATTTCACAGCGCCCTAGATTGCATTGTCAATCTATTGCTGCTAAACGACGCAAAAACTGTTCTAGATGACTTCAACATTCCGCGTAAACGGTCCTAAGCCCATTTGAGAAAGAAGGAGTGAACCCCTTGTTTCCCCAACCCAAAGTTTCCATGGTTCCTCATCCTAAACCCCTGATTAAATGGTAGTAAAAGTTCTCAGGGTCACACATTGGGTCTATTGGTTCCCCAATGATGGGACATTAAATGCCAAAAAATGCTAATAACTGTAAATAAATCTACAGCTCTGCTCCTGAATTCTACTTACATCTCCTTTGTGCGGACGTAAGTTGGTGAAGACGAGTCTTCCACGCCTAATAACGGACTCGAAGTAATAACCATGCCACCGGAATAGAGGTTGGGCGACGGGCTAACTCTCCGTACCTGGAAAATCCTACAATGTTTCTAAGCCTACAGAAGGGCCTCGGAATGGATTGGACTCACAGCAACAACCTCGCAAATGGAAAAAGGACAGTGGACCCTGGCATTAAGGAACTTCTACAACAGGCCAGTCAATATAAATTAAAAATACTAGCAATCCAGGAAAAGAACTGGACTATAAATGGTATTCACGCCATAAGATCGCACTAAATATTCAAAAGTGGGAAGCCTACTTGAAAACAAGAATTCAGAGTGGCTTTCATTGTAGGTAAGGAGTTCAAATCACACGTTATAGATTTTCAAGTAGTCAATGAACGGTTGTGTGGAATCCGCATAAAAGTGAAATTCTTCAAAATCTGACAAAATCTTGACAACGGCCTGCGGCTGATCAAGTTTGAATGTAGCAGAAATCTAGTCGTACGATCGACTTGCTTCCCTGATCCACGAGCACATAAAATTACCTGGGTATCACCAAATGGCAACACACAAAACCACATAGACCATGTTGTGATCGAACAACGTTGGGCATGAGAAATGATTGGTTCGATGATGAGTCCCAAAATGCGCTAGACAAGAAGAATCAGGGGTACAAAGAGTACTTAGGCGGAAAAACCAGGGCGAAGAGAGAATATGATGAAAATCTTAGAAGAGTAGCGAATAAGGTAATTAGAATCAAGAAAAGAAAATACTATGACGACAAATTCAGAAGTATAGATATAAGTATAGCGAGCAACAACACAAGACAAGCATACAAAGTAGTGAAAAGCCTGAAACGTGTTTATCAGCCCAAAACCACTCTCTGTCGTGATGACATCAGCAATATCATAGCTCGTGAAACCAAGATTTAGGAAAGATGGGCTTCATATTTCAAGAACCTCCTTAATCCTCCACACAGCTCCAGAGCATCGGAGCCTGTAGATGTTTCCGGAGAGCTTCGATTGGCCCCACCAACTCTGGATAAAGTTTGCTCTTTCATCAAACCGCCTCGCATCGATGAGATTCCAGTGGAGCTCATCAACTATGGTGGCAGCAGTGTTCATACAGCTATTCACAAAGTCATTCAGCACATTTGGCAACTAGAACATATGCCAAAAGAGTGGAGTCAATCAATCATATTCCCTATCCACAAAAAACGTGACAAGCTTCAGTGTGAAAATTATAGGGGCATATCACTATTTTGCACGGCATACAAAATATTTTCAAAGATCTTAGAAAATAAAATCAGATCATACGCCAACAGTATTATTCGCAAGTGTCAAGGTGGTTTCAGAACAGGTAGATCAACGGTAGACCAATTGTTGACAGTCAAGCAGGTACTTGAGAAATGCTGTGAGTTCAATATAGACATACACCAAATTTTCGTTGACTTTTAGCAAATATACGATTGTATTGATCGTAACGTACTGTACCAAATAATGATTTCCTTTGGTATCCCAGCCAAATTAGTCTGTCTTACCAAAATGGCAATAATGTCGACGACCTCCCAAGTCCGCGTCAATAACCAACTCACAGATGCCTTTGACACAAATATCAGACTAAGACAGCAAGATGGGCTGGCCCCATTGCTATTCAATTTGACCCTGGGGTACGTCATAAGAAAGCTACCTGTCGATACACGAATACATTACTATGCAAGTCGAGCCAAGTAGTACCCTATGCGGACGACATCAACATTTTGTCACGTTCATTAACAACTGCCAGATAACTGTTCCTGAAACTCGACAGCGAAGGAAAACTTGTAAGGCTACAAATCAATGAAAATAAAACAAAACTCATGACGCACTCAGTTGCCCAAAATATCACACTTGGCGAATGCAACATCGAAAATGTGGGTGAATTTGTATATTTAGGCGCTAACATAATGAGAACTGGTAATGAAAGAGACGAAAAACGCCGAACGTTGAGCGACGGATTCTAAGGTGAATAAAAGGTGCAAAGCTAGACGAAGGCCAATGACGAATTCGATGCAACCACGAGCTACATGGATTGTCTCAACGATTGTAAGACTGCGGAAGCTGCAATGGGCTGGCCACGCAAGTTGTATGGACGAACAACGGATACCCAAAAATGTATTCGCAGGCAGAACTGAAGAGTAGAGACTAGTGGGGAAACCAAGGCAAAGCTGGTCTGACTCGATTGGTGAAGACAGTTCATCTATGCTCGGATTTCATAATTGGAGGACGCGGTCAAAAGACTGTAACAGTTGGAGGCACTATTTGCAGGACGTGAAGGGCCGAGGGGGCTTAGTGCTACGAAGAAGGAGAAAAAGACTTCAACACAAAAATCGACTCGGAAACGGCACATGAAAGAACAACCAAAGGGCATAGCATTCATGAAAGGCCAGTGATAGCGCGCAACACTAAATAGATTTAGCTACTAGTAGAGGCTTCACAGTAAGCTCTACACACTTTCTGTACCGAGATATCCACAAGAGAACGTGGTCACCCTTTCGACCAAATCGAAGTCTGCTACAAAGACGAGTGAGCACCACCATTCTTGACAAGTACTTATTTTGCAGCACTGTCTGTTATTCGGGCCACTACTTTCTAAGGGTCAGTTTCTGATGCCGCATCTCCAAAAGCTGTAAACAAGGAGTATCAGTTACCCCAAGGTACCAGTTACACAAGCTAAACGATAACTTAGTAACGGCCACACGCATTTCTATGCCGTAAAATTATAGCAGCATATACTTACTGGTGGGATAAAGTGATGACATTAAACCCATCTGGATGACAGAAAGAGACGCGGCAACAGAAGATGTCTTGGGGATCAAGTAGAGAAAAGTAGGAGCGAAGTATGCAAGGAAGCGGTTGAAAAAAGGAATCAAGCGTACGAAGAATACATCATAGCCTCCTCTGACAACAATCTCGAAAAGTGTGCCAAGGAAAGGAATGACTGACCATCAACACTATTCCAACAGATAAACGAAAATATGATTTATATGAAACCAAGTTGGCGTATGCTACTATTAAACAACTAAAAGATGGCTTCAATCCACAAACAAGTCTTTACAAAAGTGCACAAGGATCAATCATAGGTAACTCAGTTGACATCACAATCAGATAGCCGCATATTTCCACAAGTTATTCAAAGCGACTCACACAGCTACTAAAGCCGTGAATGCTTCAGAAGCAGAACAAGAGAACCCAGTTTCACCCCCCAAGCAGATACGAAGAACAGGCAGTTTTGCGTGACCTTAGATAAAAAGCTGATTTAATAGATGAAATACCAGCAAAAATGCTCCAGAGCGAATCGCCAGCTGAGTATCCTTCTCTTCCTACTAATATACAGAATATGGTCAGAAAAGCAGTTACCAGAGGACTTGAGAAAAAGTATAATATATTCTGTAAACTTAAAGACAGACAATGTAAGGTTTGAAAATTACGGAAATATCGCTTTACTTTGTCCAACATTTAAAAAGCCCTCCAAAAATATGGAGAGAAAATTAAAGGCATAGTATGAAATTATTATAGAAGAGTATTAGGGACGCTTTCAAAATGGATGGAAGTGCTGTTCAGCAAGCTGAAGCGAAATCCCGGATTGCTATTTGTATACCGCCCATTATGCCTTCTAGACACTCCTGGGAATGTGCTAGAGAAACTCATTAAGATAGACGTGATTCGTGCTGCTGGGGACTTATCTCCTCGGCAGTATGGCTTCAGAGCAGAACGTATCACCATTGATGCGATTGAAGAGCTGGTGAGCACGGTCCATAAAGCAGAGGCAAATAGCAGTGAAGCGACGGATCGTTCTGTTGGTGACACTTGACATTCAACTCCACTACATGGGCGGATATTTTCAAGTTCCTGAATATCTGACGCGCCTTCTGAGGAACTACCTCAAGGACCGAAGCCAGGGCACAGGGCCAACGTAGGATGGAAGTGATATCGGGTGTTGCCCAGGGGTCTATACATGGTCCAGACCTGTAGAATGTATCTTACGACGGGCTACTGAGACTGGAGATGTTGTTGTGGCTCTAGTCGCTGCACACATCGTTGAACAAGCGCAACTTAGGCTAGGTATGCTAATGCGCTGAGTGAGAGACTCGTGGATTCAGTCTTACTGTGGAGAAAACCGAATTCGTCGTCTTGACGAGCGACGTACTAATTGTATTGAAGCCAGCGATGAAGTACCTGGGGCTACCGATTGACTCAAAGATGAGTTCCTCTGAGTGAATCAGGGCAATGGCTGAGAAGGCTGTCTCAGGAGCACAGGCTTTGAGTCGACTTTGGCCAACGTATGGGCACCTAGCCCATCAAGAAGACGCCTCTTGATGAGTGCTGTAGGGTCAGTGCTACTGTACGGAGCAGAAATATGGGGCGGCGCTCCCATTAAGGAGGCTACCGAAAATGCTTGGTACATGTATAGAAAAGAGGAGCACTGACGATTGCATCTTCATATCTGATAGTCTCTAATTCGGCACTAGGAGTTATTGCAGGCGTGATACCTGTTCGCCTTTTTACTAGCGAGCACCGGGCTATTTACCTGCGTCGAAATAAGGACGCAAGGGAGATGGTTGGCCGTGAGGAGAGACAGCGCTCATTCAACGATTGGCAGCATTCTTGGCTGAATTGTTCCAAGAGAATATGGACAGCGCAATTTATCCGGGATCTGAGACCATGGCTGAATCGAAGGCATGGTGAGATTGACTTCAATCTGGTCCAACTTTTGAGTGGGCATGGGTTTTTTCAGTCTTACCTACACAAGATTGGTAAGTCTAAATGGGACAGGCTGTGAAGGGACCTCTACAAGGAGCTGGAAGAGCTCGTCCCCGGAAAGTATAGTCACGGTGATGCTTGATTTGGTTGACAAACCAACCATGTGGGATATTATGTTGAGGCCGTCCTAAAAGAAAAAAGGGACTCACACCGACCAGGGAAGTCAAGGCTGGGAGATCGCTAGTCGGGCAATTCTTCTTCCCCTCCCGCTTCCCGCTAGAGGAGGCGTAGCGCAGCAAAATCTGGCCCGAAGTGATGTTTCAAACGGTTGCAGACTAGGTTCTGGAGTTGACATGGGAGGTGTTAAGTGGGTAGTCCAGTCGCTTGTGAGCATAGGAGGGCCACACTCAGTACGTGAATGGCATACACCTCCCAACCACAAGGAAAAGTAGATGGTCTAGACCAAATTTTCTCAGTTAAGCAGGTACTTGAAAAGTTCTGTGAATATATCATCGACGTGCACCAACTCTTTGCAGATTTGAAGCAAGCCGTGTACAACATATAGCTTATTTTTTTAAGTACCTGTATTCCCTACCACTCTATCCATCACTCTTTCTTCGTCGCACAACGCTCGTGCAACCTGCGTTCAGATATCAGGTGTGCCTCCCAAACAATGTTCAAAACAACAAAGCTACTCTGAATGGACATAGTTACATAATGTCACTGGTGAACAAAGGGACGGCTTCAAAATAAAATCAAGCTTAAAACAAGGGTATGGGCTTGCCTCCGATTCTGATCCACTCTAATGACGTCAATACAATGGCAGGTTTAATTTCAGATTCTAACGAAAGCATTTCTGAGCCAAGGATCTGAAACAAACTGAATTGGTCTTCAATATTATGAAACGAAAACTAAATTTGTGAATCGAAGAAGACCACTCAGTTTGACAAAACCTGACAACCTTGCAAGTGCGGATAGCTTTGATTATCTTGGAGCTAACCTGAAAAGAAGAGACACCAAAAATAACTAGCTTGGAGGGCCTCTATAACGGCCCAAATAATTAAAATAAATAAACAAAAATAACTCCGTCCCATCCATTCTAAGAACCGGAACTATGCACAGGCAAAATAAGCTTCTTATCAACAAATCACTTATGGTGCTGCTATATGAAAGTGAAACTTGGTCTCTGATGAGCAAATTCAAAGTACACATATTTGAACACAAAGTGCTCCGGAAAAAACATGGTCCAGTGAAACAACGAACAGAGTGGAAACTGAAGGAACGAACTTGTATTAACTATATGATGAATCATCTGCATCTGCTTGCGTAGGCTAGGAAAATCGCGGTGGACGGGCCATGTAGAAGGAATGAAAGAAAACCGATTACCCAAAAGAGTATTAAAGGATAGAGCAAAAAGTAGACGTCCAGCGGGATGACCAATGACTCGATAGAAAGCCACAATAGAAACTGACACCAGATATTTGCTGGGAGTGATCAACTGGCAAACAAGGTCACAGAACCGTGATGATTAGAGGAGATTGATCCTGGAGGCCTAAGCCTGGATTTGGCTGTCATGCCTAAGATTACAAAATACCAAGAAAACAAATCCACAAATACATATGTCTTTGAAATGCAAAGACATAGCTTTTGTGAGGTGTTGCTTTCCCTAAACGACGTACATCGTAACTTAAGGTAGAACTAGTCTTATATTGATATGCGACTAATTCTACCTAAAGCTCCAATGTAAGTCGTACATATGCGGGGAAAGTTACAAAAAGTGGAAAGCTAGAGCTTTTAATCATAACAAAAGTGTTCACCGGACCGTTAGTAGCAAGTCTGGCTACTATAATGTCAACTTTTCGTTGGAGAGCAAGAGTTTGGAATAACGGCGACTGATATTCACACCAAAATCTTATTCTAGAATACAGAATTCAGCAGGGTTCATAATGAACCCCAATTAAGGTACTGAGAGTAGTTACTGAGAATAAACCAAAATTGGCTTGTGCTTTACCCTGAAAAGTTTCTTCAAATATGACGGAGACTCTAAGGTTAAGGGCATTTATAGATTGGCCATTATGTATCTTCATATCGTCAAAAAATTGGATTCCGAACCTGCCTGCTCACTTGTGTCAATGACAATTGCAGTCTTTCAATAAGAGCGCATAGATGTGAAACTCGAAATGTGTAAAATTATCCTTCTACGTGGTTGAGTATAATACGGTCCTACTCCTGATAATATACATGTCTGCTCAAATGCTTAGCGCTATCTTGATTAGACGACGATGTAGACCAATGTTTTGAGAAGAGTTTTTGTAACCTACTTGGCCAGGAAAAAAGCGATGAAAGTCTATTTAAACTAAAGTGCTCTACTAGTGAAAACTGGGAAAGTACTTTAAGAGATACTGTGCTGGGGCAGTTCCTGTAGAGATTCCTGCAACGATCGACTTGGAAGGTATGAAATATCAATGGTAAAATGAAGGAAGAAGTAGAGGTGGTCGAAGATCGAATGCTTGGCAGACAGTGAAGCAATGGAACTGCTGGAGGGGAGGAGCAAAGAAAGAACCAGAAGTTTACAAACGGTAATGTAGCAGAAGGAGTCACAAACCATTGAGAGTAGTTGCTAGTGAATAGTTAAATTTATGGAGGGTCATGCCCCTACAACCAAAGTGATTCAAAGGTTACTTGACAGGAAAAGGTTTGATGCATCTTTCGAATCAGGGGAGCCCATGACGGGTTATTGTTGTCCTTTGTTCAGTACATTTTAAGCGCGGTGAAATGGAATCCCACTCTTTACAGTTGATAATACCAAGTTATGTTCAGGTGACTGTCGGTTGAAGTGTTCCCATGGCGGTAAACCACGTTAATCCAATTTTCCTTACGATTGAGCTGAAGTTACAGGGAAGTCACGTACCGTAAGTTTCAACGGGGGATAGCGTTTGCTCAAATTGAGTTATTTAATACAATGTTATGTCTACTTTTTTCAATATTATGTAACCAATGTGTGCCCGTTTAGAGAAGCTGCTGCCATCGATGTGGATTTTCAAATAAGATTCTGATACAAACAGCTCATTTTAGGTCACTGATTGTTTCTGATGAGTAAATGCAACTGTCCAACTCATGACATAAGCAAGGTGATCCACACAAAGTTGGCGTAATTTGATACAAGGAGACCACAACCTTGAAATTGTAGATAACTGCAAAGGAGTCTACTGTAACGAACTTCCAGACAGACAAACCGACAGACAGACTGACATAGGAATGCATGGACAAGCAGATGCCTGTGATGAACTTCTAGACAGATGGTTGGGTAGACAGAATGAAATGCGGACGCACAGACGAACAGACAGATAGCGGGTAGTGCGCTTCAAATATATAATCAAACTTCCTCAAGTTGTCGCAGTTCCTGATGAGAACATCTGTTCACCTCGTCAAAATTGCTTATCAAAAAGAAAGAATTTGGTTCTTAAGGATAATATAATAATGTTGGTCACATCCGTTACGTTTCCATAATTTCGGTAGGGATGAGTGATTCACTTTTGCCACCTTCGGCGGTTTGACTCTCTAAACATTCTTACCTTTTTCCTTATCATACAACGACCCTGCTCAGAGAAGTGATGGAAGTTTTTTTTTTTATTGTAGTTGGTGTATGTATTTGTCTCAAGCTTTTATGTCCACTAACCTTGATTAGATGAAATTTTTGAATAACGTAGCGTAGCATGATCGATCAAAATGTGTAATGACGTAGACTACACGTGATAAATGTTTTGTAGTGCAGCTTTGTGGTGCGACAAAAGAACATACCCATATGATCACGCGAATAGCTAGCCGACAAGCAAGCATACGTGGTCCCAAAGCGAAGCTGGTCAGCTGAACTCGGCTTTCTTTCTTAGTTCGCTGGCTCTTGGGCCTAACCATCAGCACTCGAATCCTGCACGGACTTTAAATACTCAAACTCACTACACCACATTAAAATAAAGACATCGATGACTGGAAAAATGTCCCATCGATGGGTTTGAACAATATAACCAAAAAATAAGGTTCAGAATGCGGTCTATAGGTAGGTACTCGCTGGTACTTGTTCCAATCATAACTATGAATCGCTTTTTATGAGTACCGGTTTTTCAACCATGAGCGAGTTATTTCCAGTATCGGATCTAATACGCATTCTTGGGTACCGGTACAAATTGTTTAAATCATAAACTAGATTTTGAATACCGGTTCTCATATAAACCAGTATTGATATAGATTAAAATCCGGTACCAACTCGGTTTACCGATTGTAGGAGCAGTCAAGAGGGAACTCTGGATAGATGTTTGCATGATTAGTTCCACCCGAAAAACAAAAATGGGCTAAGCAGCGATGATTTTAAATGTTATAAGTCCCTTTCCTTATTAATGTGATCAAAAATTTGGGTGATATCACACTTTGCTAGCTGTTGTGCCCTTGTTCCAAGAACAGGTATTAAAGGTTTCGGAATAAGCAAGGTAACATCCAACACAGGAGCAGATGTGATTCAAATCAAGACACTGATATAAGTACTAAAGGGATTCCCCATAGCTTTTACTATACACCAATAATGGAAAATCAACTTCAGGTACTCTTACTGTCCACTAAAAAATGTAGAAATTGGCCCCTGCTACCAAAGGCAAAGTAGTACTGCTTTTCGATCAATGCAGCGGTAACTTTTCATACTGGTATTGCGTGGTCCCCTCTTTCAGAAAGCCGCTATGGAAATGAGATTCGATACAGTTCTCAAAACAATTCTCAAAAATATGCTTATGGGTAAGAGGTATGGTTAACAGAGCTGAATGTTTACAAGGCCTCAAATGCGCCAAGATATGCAGGGACATAAGCGATATATTGGGTAAATTCTGTATTCAAACTTTCATTTCTAGCTAATTGATGGTCTATTGCTACACCGGTAGTGTCTTTGTAACAAATTCTCAAAGAACTCTGAGACTTCAACCAACGCAAATTCAATCAAAACCCATGACCAATCCAGTACTGAATGTGGCCAAGATTCTTTTGGCAACTGTATTAAGACAAAAAAAATGGGGCAGCGATGCTTTCTATCAATCTATACATCATAATTGTACTGAGTCTCAAACTGCATTGATCGTCTTGCAAAAGAAATAAAAATCTACTACTGAACAACGAACACTAAGTGCTCATGAAAAACCGGCTGTGACTTTTATGGACACTTTGTAATAATTTTTAAACGGAATCTTCTGAAGTTCTTAGTATGCCTGGCGAACATATGGTAGTAAATGGTATCGGGGTTGCACATTGGGCTTACCAGTTTCCCAGTGATAGGAGATTAAGTGCTTCTATTGCCAACTACTGCTAATACACCTTCAACTTTGCTACCAAACCCTACATACACCTGCTTCTGGTAGTCGCTGAAAATTTTTAAATTTTCTAAAAAGTTGACGTAAGTGGAAGAGAGCGAGGCTTCAATGCTTGATAACGAGATTGAAAGTAATAACCATGCCACCTAAGTCGAGGTTGAGCAAGAGGCTAGCTCGCCATCCCCGGAAAACTCTACATTGTTTTGAAACCTGCAACAGAGCTTTGGAACCGATTGGACTTACGCCAACGATTTCGCAACTAAAAAAGGCCTATGACGTCGGATCCTTGAGTATCAGATCAATGAACCACCCTGATGCTGTTAAGAATCTTTTACAAAAAACGAGTCAATATAAATTAAATGGACTACCAATCCAAGAAGCGAACTGGGCTGGGAGCGACATTCTAGACATGGGATCGCACATTATTTGTAAAAGTGAGAAACCTGCTGGAAAGCAAGAATTTGGCGTGGCTTTTATTGTACAAAAAAAGTGGGCATCGCGCGTTATTGATATTAAGGCCGTGTGTGAATGATTGTATGCAATCCGTATGGAAGTGAAATTCTTCAAAATTTAGCTGGTAAGCATATATACCCCGGAAAAACATAAGGATACAAAAACGAATAAAAAATTCTAAGATCTCCTGGAAAGATTATTCAACTCATTGCCCACAAATGTTACAAAAATAATTCTGGATGACTTCAACGCTAAGAATGACAATGAGCTATCTAATAGGGAAACGCCAACGAAATAAATGACAATGACCAGCGCCTGAATGACTTTGCATATGGTAGAAATCTAGCCATATGTTTGACTTACTTTCCACATCAACGCATACATAAAACGCCCTGGGTGCCACGAGATGGCAGCACCCAAAACTAGATCTACCATGTTCTGATCTAACAAAGATGAGCCTCTAGCATGCTTGACGTCCTTACATATTGAGGAGCCAATTGTAACTCAGATCAGTACTTGCTCAAATGAACCGATTGATGTTATATGATACTGACGTATTCGACGAAGACCGGTCCTCTTCAGTACTTCAGCATCGACAGGCTCAAAATGGCGTCTCTTGTGAGACATTTCATGGAGATCCTTGACATCCAGCTGGCTCCCATCCTATCAGAAACATCGCTGAAAACCAGCAAAGAGCTGTGGGTGAAAGGGAAAGTAGGCGATTAAGACTGTGGTAGAATATACAATCCACCAAGTCGGGACAAAGTTTGTTCCGCCATCAAAGTCAAAAAGAATAATAAATCGTCGCGCATCGGTGAAATTCCAGTGAAGCTCATTAAATATGGTGGCAACAGTGTTCAGAGAACAATCCATGAAGTCACCATGCACATTTGACAACAACAACAACAAGAAGAACTAATCAATTACACTCCCTATCCACAAAAAAGGTCACAAGCTACAGTGCGAAAACTATAGAGGCATATCACTACTTTGTATGGCGTACAAAATATTTTGAAAGATTTTAGAAAATAAAATCAGATTATATGCCAACAGTATTATTGGAGAGTATCAAGGTAGCTTTCGTGGAGATAGATCAGCGATAGACCAATTGTTTACAGTCAAGCAGGTACTTGAAAAATACTAGGAGTTCAACATAGACGTACACCAAATCTTCGTTGACTTTAAGAAAGCATACAATAGTATTGATCGTAACGTACTATATCAAATAATGCTTTGCTTTGGTGTCTTAGCCAAATTTGTTCATCTTATCAAAATGACAATTTTATCGAAAACCTTCCACGTCCGCATCAATAATCTACTCACCGATGCCTTTGATATAAATACCGGACTAAAGCAGGGAGATGGGCTAGTTCCATTGCATTCAATTTAGCTATTGAATACGTCATATGAAGCTACCTGTCGATACAAAAGGTACGTTACTATGCAAGTCGAGCCAAATGGTAGCCTATGTAGATGACATCAACATTTTGTCACAGTGGTTAACAACTGCCAAAGAGCCTTTCCTGAAACTTGACAGCGAAGCAAAACTAGTAGAGCTACAAATCAATGAAAATACAATAAACCCCATGACGGAGTCAGCGAAAATACCTCAAACATTCAACATACCAGAGTTGGTTCCGCCAGGGCGAGACAAATCTGGCAATTTGAAGGGAACCAACTGCTATTGTTGGGTTGTCGTCTCCGTTTCCAGTGAACCCAACGGGAATTTGCGGTCCCGGGGTACCCAAATCACTTATTAAAAATACTAGGACAGGAATTTGATCCGAAACACAGTAGTTGTATGATTGTTCGATAACACGATCAACTCATAGCTGCGAGCCTCAACCCTGGAGGTATATTCAGGTACCATGGGCGGCTGATGGGCCCCCATCTTTGGACGGTCAGCTTCGTGGACTATCGTGGTGGCTAGCGGTGCAAACAAATGTTGGCGTTCATCTTATAGCGTCAGAAACAATTAGGTCTCGTATCGACAGTATGAAAGTTGGGAGTTCTCCCAATGTAAACTGGAACCATTTTTGGGGGCGATAATCGGCACATTGTTCCAATCCCAGTGTAATGTTTACCGTTGGGTTGAACCTACGCGTGGCGTGAACCCACATGAATCATGTCGACTTTATATCACACTCGGTAAATATGTATTAGTATCAAAAATGTGATCAAATTTGTGTATTTAGGCACCAAAACAACGAGAACCGGTAATGAAAGAAATGCGAAAGACAAAAGAATACAGCTCGCAAATTAAATGTTTTATTCAATTCTGATGATCTTGAATGCGAGCTGCATACACAGAAAATAAAGCTCTAAGTGTACAAAACTGTAACAAGACCTATGATTTGCTATAGGTGTGAAACAAGGCCTCCAACCCAAGCATTCGCAGACATATTGAACACCTTCAAGGGACGAGCTCTTAGTCGAATAATCAGAGCAAAACTCTTAAGGTGAGTGAAATTCTTTTATAAACTGAAAGTCTCAACGATTCTCAGACTACGGAAGCTGCAATGTGCTACGTAAATCGTATGGTCAAACAACGGATACCTAAAAAGGTATTCATTGGGAGAACTGATGAGTGGAAACCAGTGTGGAAACCGAGGAAATGAAGGCTGACTTGACTTGACAGCTCACTGCTAGTCGAATTTCAAAATTGGTGGGCCGAGAGATTTGGAGGCGCTTTTTGCATGAAACAAGGGCCCGAAAAAGGCTGTAGTGCTACAAAGAAGAATAAGAACAAAGTATGCCTAGTAACTGCTTTGAATACCTTAGATATTCTTGCAAACCAAGCTGCAAGGAAAAAACTGATGGAACAGGCAAAGCTAGTAGTACCTTGATTGTAAGGATATCCCCGTGCACAGACCATGGCAAAGAAATATTTATACAAAATAAATACGTTTACAGTTATTCAAACATAATGTTCTTACTCGAATCCTTGTAAAAATCTATCGATCAAGTTCAAATGAGCTTCACATAGTAATTGGTCTCTGAGGTGTAATGTAGGCCGCTTCATCATGGTGCTACCAGGATAACGCTAATTGGTTACGACTCTATCGGCGAACATAAATTGACGTTTATATTTTGGACCTAATCGCTTAGAATGGAGGAAAGCTGGCTATCCAAAAGAGCATTAAAGAGTAAAGCACAAGGTAAGCATCCAGTGAGAAGACCAAAGACTCGATGAGAAGACACAAGTCCTTGCTGGGAGTGATCAACAAATGAGCGGGGTCGTAGAACCGTAATGATTAATCCTGGAGGCTAAGGCCCGGCTTGGGCTGTCACGCCACAGATGATTATGAATAACTTAGCACGGCATTCTAAGACTCCAATTGGAATGTCAATCCACTCCCTCTCTTTCTTCCTGTTAGAGAAGGGTTTCCTATAATTTGAGGGAACCTCCAAGCATAGGAAAGCGAGGCGTATCCCAAAGTAATCTATCAAAAGGTTCCAAGCTAGATTCTCAGATTGACAGAAAGGTGTTTAGTGGGTAGTCCAGAAGCATACCACCCTTGAGAGCCCCCACACTCAAGGCGCAATCAGCGTTTACTTCGCTACCACAAAAAAACAAATCGAAATATCATTCTGCTTTAGAATCGACAAAACATTGATAAGACTCGGAGGATGATCAAAAAAAACCACGCATGCTGAAGAATTCTGGAAAAGAGGAGCGGATATTGGGTAAAAAAAACTATTGGATAGTTGAAATCAGGCACACTGTGGAGTTCAGAGATAAGCTATTAGATTAACCTGGGCCAAAAAGCCATCACGAAGGAAATTAGATGGGCTGTGGAGAACACAGAATCGATATAGAAAGAAGTAATGCTTCGAACGAATGTGTGCAGTTGGCCCAGATTCCACGATCCCGTATAAAAACTGTTTCTGAACGAAAAACTAAACAACAAAGTAAAAGGATTTACAATACTTGAAGCCGAGTAGCTGATTTGAGTGAAAAACGAATCTTACATTCTAGGTATACCTATGCTCTGTATTGAAGGCAGGTAGAAGTTATTGTGCTATAATGCCTCTATTGCTATCAGAATGGCTGAGACGCTGAATTTAAAGGCTCAGAACTTTCTACTAGGGGAAAGCTCCAAAACTCAACCTTTCCTATGAGGAGAAGCTTATCAAAAAAATGGGGAAAGTTGATCAAGAAAGTGAAAAATGCAGAAAGTGGAGTAGAGTACTGGACACAAAGCGTCTTATACGGATGAATATTTACAGGTTCCTTCTGAAAACAGTGGATGAATAAGCTTTAAGAATAATGACTTTTCTCTTGTCATTGTCGCATTGTTTAAATTCTTGGGTATCATATTTTCTCGTTCCTCAACATTTAAGATCCAATACCTTGTCTTTCTTTTGTGTATCACTTTCCCTTCCCAATAATCTATAGGGTTAACGAGGGAATCCAAGCAGATGCTGTTTGCCTAGATCTTATTGGCACAAGTCCAGTCGATTGAACCCCAGCTATTTTCAAATTTATTCGTGTTTAAAAATGTACGTGCCTTTCAAGCATATTTAACAAAAGTATGCTGATAAAACCCCACCCGCTACTTCCATTATGTACAAATGATAGAGTAAAGTGATTAGCTAAAGAGAGAATGACGAATGACATCTGTGACACTTAGAGAGATTTCTACATTCATCTGGCTCAAGCTGGAGTAGAGAAATAAGTCTTATAACAATATATATATATATATATATATATATATATATATATATATATATATATATATATATATATATAATTAGAAAGATCCTACATAATAAAACAGAGTAGACCATATCTCCAGAAAAACGATTTAAAAATGCAATGAGATTGTGTAAAAGGATACTTTGGCAGCCTTAGTTCGGCATGCAAAAGAAGCAAAACCAATTTTCGAAGTAGTAGCTTTATCCAGGCTACTCAACTATATTTAGGATTCTCAAAACTCCATATTCCGATTGGTGCTGCAAAAAGTGCGCTAAACTGAAGCTCGAAAATGTTTCGACGACAGCAAAGATTAGACTCTCCTATAAGCTTTACCTTTCCCTTCGCCAGTTTTTTCTTAAATATAAAATTCTTGAAGGCTTTCAAACCTTTTGCAAACAAGCCCTTCAAAAAATTTCACATGGGTTGTAGGAAACTTTCATCTGGTTGATTATCACATACATTCCCCCAGTCCATTAGCCTTAATTTTTAAATATCTTCAATGATATGTACGAGATTTTTAAATTCATCATCAGGGGTTCTCTTACTTAGGTACAAGCTAAGGGATATTGATGCCAGATCGGCTCCTGATACCTTAAAACATAAATTAAAATAAAATCTCAAGCGAAAAAGCGCATGCTTTCCTATGTACATCCAGGCTTTAAATCCATCAACTGCCACATAAGAAATTTATAAATCAAGTTTTAAATTTTTTTTAATTATTATATTTAAACAAACAAAACACTCATTTAATAAACCAAAACTTCAAAAGTAAAGCATATGTATATATTTAATTAAATCCATATAATACACTGATATACATACATATTGACAAAACAAACCATTCAGCCAAATTATCAACGAGCGATTAAATCGAACAAAAACGTCAAAAGCTTGTTCTCTTTGAAAATTCGTAACAAAAACCACGATCATTGATTTATAGGTAACAATAGAATATATATAGTTAAGAACATTAAAAATACCGATAGACATTGATAGTAAACAGAAAGAAATTTGGGCGTGCATAATTTTATGTTAGTTGGAAATGTATAAAGTAAGCGAATCTTTTAGTTTTTTTTTGATGTGTTGATGTTTTAACTTGTTTAAAAGGAATGCAAATGGTATCATGCATTACGCGGACAAGTAGCGTATAAAATGTTTGCCATGAAAAGATAGTCTTCGATGTCATTCCAATTTTTGAATTGTTAGCAGTCTTCAGCAAGCAAATCTTTTTGCATATGATGAATTTTGGTGGTTTAGTAGAATTTGACCAAATTCTTTACTTGTGTAGGTAAGCTCTGGAGCTTCCACCAAAATGTCAACTTCGTGCCGAACCTGAAGTTACAGGTATTTATCAAACATCTTTGTAAACACAGCAAAGATTCTGCATTATATACATATGTATCTTATGAAGCTCTCTCTCGCAAGTGCTTAGAATTTTATCTATCTAGGCAAGCATAAGGTCAAAAATGGTAGTCGTGTTGATGATTTGTAAACCACCTAGAAAATCCTGAAGAGCTAGGTTTTGAAATAACCTTGCAAACCCTCGTTATTCTTTGGGTAACTCTGAATTTCGAATGACTGTCGTTTAGAACTGCAAGAAAGCTTAGATTTATTTTAAAAATAAAACCATCCCTCATTCCTTTGAACAAGCAATATCTCACCAAACTCATCAATTTTCAACACAACCAATGATCGAGATATAATAGTCAATAAACACGCTAAAACTGAAAATGTCAAAATTCATAAGAAAGTACAACACATTTACGAAAAAACGAAAGTAGAAGAACAAGAATTAGAGGGACGTACACACGTAAACACGTATAAACAACATTATCATCATCTCATTATCAATTTTCACCAAAGTTCGCAAAAAATAGCTCGCCAATTAAGAATTTCGATTGTTTTTGATTTTTTGGTAGGTTTTTTGTTAGGTTAATGACATATGTTAATTACATATGATATGGATTTCGGCTGGTTGGTAGCAGAAGAGCACAAGCACCTGTCCTGAGGATGGCGTCTGTAAATATGACGATACGTCCGTCTCGATCATACAGCTTCGCAATGAGTCAGGTATAAACATGCCTCCCACCGCTGTATAACGGTGTCCCCCGCTTGATGCTTCTGGATTTGAGAAATAACGCTTTGATGGGAAGATTTTGTGCTAGTTTTCTCCTTCCAGTTTATGCAAACTTCCTTAATGTATCACCAAAATATTGTCTTCTAATGTTTTATGCTGAAACAGGAACTAGCCAAATTGTGTGTTACGTTGAGGAAATTGACGTTAGCTTTTGCCTTGATATTTATGGTACATTGCCGTGGAAGTCCTTTCTTATGTATTAAAACAAACCTTAATTCTGCAGCCTCTTGAGTGTATCCACAGAAGAGTTATTGTACTGTAAGTCAGGCATAAAATTATGCCAAAGTAATCACGTTAAGATGCACTTTTACTTATTTTTTGAAGACTCAGAATCAATCAACTTAGTTTGAGATATTTGAAATTGGCGTCAAACTTAAAATCTAGTGCGTTTTGAAATTGGCAACACAAAAAGTCACTTCCCATCGTTGTTTCATTTGCTTTGGGAGTGACTTTAGTTTGAAATTCTTCGATTATTGTGGATACGAGCTCTCCAGCAAATATCGTAGTTGACAAGTTTCATTTTGACAGCTGCTTGCTACTGATCTGAAAAGAATATAAAAATCATAACTTATTTTATAAGATAACACTATAATTGAAGAGAAACAGAAATTTTAAAACTTTTATCGAATTCACTATTCTAGAGATACCTAATCAAAAATGAAATGTTTGTAAACCATTGGTCTCTAATCAATTATAAAGGCTAAAAACCTTTAAATGCTTCTACGGTACAATATTTAGTTTGTTTTCGAAATGCCTTATCAGAGACAAATGAACAGGATATTGTTGAAAGCTAGGGATCCACACTTATTTTTATAGTCGCTAGCCTTAAGTTTTCAAGTTGGCAGCACAGTTATAACCAGTATGGAGCTTAAACCTCTCCTTTTACTATAGTTTTGGTAAGTTCAAACTTTTCGTTTCGGAATTCTTTTTGTTTTTGTGGGAATTAAAAAGGTCGTCCTAGTTAGTAGAAATGCGTGCTTAGTCATTGGATAACAATTGCAAACCCGAAAACCAAAAATATATAATAAATAATTTTCCTAACTAGTTTAGTTGTACTATGTCATGTTTATTGAAATCTAACCAAGCTACGCGATCTTTTTGAGCACTTAAATTACTTTCTTGTGAGTTTTGTGATATCCCTTGACTACTCGAGGTCGTCCAGCACTAAAATGAAATGTGTAAAACGTTTCAAGCAACAAAAAGATTGAGTTCGGAATGTGCTGGAATTGTATGGCACCGTCGGCATCCTTGAGAAAACAACTGTGAAACCTGAACTATAAGATGCTCCAACCAAAATTGAAACGACTAAACTCGGGACGTACAAAAAAGCGTCAGCTTAAGCGAAAATCATCATTTCCCAGTGCATATCCACACCATCGTATTCCAGGTAAATGATCTGCTAAGGAAGCATGGAGCATTTTAGTTTTGTTAATGTCTTGATTTTTCAACATTGAAAATGTGCCATCAACAGCGTGAGTTTTTTGCTGACCTTAAACGCATAAGAAAGAAACAGTCGATGACTTACTCGAGCTGCTTTACTTTTCAAAAGTTTTGCACATCTTACCTAGACGTTTTAAGTAATTCAAGTCAAACTTCTTACTCGTGAAAGCAAATAAAACCAAGAGTGTCGAAGTCATATCGTCAGTGCTAATTCTGCATGAACAAAATGCAGCACCAGCGTCGTGTTCTTAGTGTTACAAACAGTAGTGGCCAGAAGAAGTGACCGTAATGTACCAATAAGTGCCAGTACTGTAACATGAAAGGTCACTGGATTTGTCATTGTGCTGAGTGGAAAGCTGATGGCAGGCCTCCATATCCAGCGTGAGCTACGGGATCGTGCAAAACCCTAAACCCAAGAGACGGTCAAAACAGCACTCAAGCCAACTTGACTGGACACCGTATTGTACCGGTTCGAATCAGCAATGACGTTAACATGACTTCTACAAATGATCTGTGGTGGATTGATAATGACGCCACATGCTATGTTACGTCAAACTCGAACTGCTTCCCCGACTACTATCCTATTTCGGTGAGCTCGAATGCTATGGTCAAAGCGGCAGAAAAGCAGATTATCAAAGCTCCCAGGAGCGGTACTATTAAAGTGGTTGCCTACATCCATCGTAATAAGGAAATATTCACTTTAAATGATGTATGGTACGCGCCTGACATACGACAAACTCTCACTTCTGTCTTTGCAGGCCACAAGCAAAATCCTAAAAGCAAGTATGAATTAACAGATACAAAGTGTCAGTACAGTATTGATACGCAACCAATAATTAAAGGTACCTATAACTCAGGTGAGACTCTCATTTCACACTTTTTAACCGGCAGGGATATGTGCCCGCGTAACTCAAGATGACTGAACTCTTTAGCCCTACCATCGACGTTTGGGTCACATGGACAAGCGTTACGTCCAATTCAAGCTTGATTTTGAATTGGGAATTAAGTTGCCAACTGAAAACAAAATCTGCGGACCATGTTGGTTCGGCAAGGCACTTCCGTTTGGAAGCTGAGTAAAAAATTGTTGTCTGGTAATGTGTGCGGACCATTTGATTCATCTTTCAGTGGTCGTCGCTGCTTAACCGTCATCAAGGATCATTGCTCCAGATATCGCTACTGCTTTGTAGCATGCAAAAAATCTGTTGTCAAGAAGGCCTTTCGTGAAGTGCTGACAAAAGCTCATACGGTGTGCCACACTGTTAAGGTGTTCCTCAGTAGCATCGGTGGCGAATTCAACGATGATGCGTGAGATTCTGAAGAAGTATGCCGTAAACAGGAGACAGTATACACTGGAACAAAACGAGCAATGGAAAGAGAGAACAGGAACATTGTAGAAACGGCACATTTTGGTATGCGGATCCTAACGTCAAATTTCCTGATGCTATCTGGGCGGAACTCGTAACAATGGTAGGCTACGTCAGACATTTAGGATCAAATATATTTGCGTTGTGAGTTCAAAATGCAATGTTCACGTCTCCATACATTAGAGACGCCAAATGGACGCAAAGGCAGTGGTTGGCCAGGTAAGGGAACCTCCTGGTTGACTAAGTGACTATGTCAACTTTGCAGAAGCTGTTGTCACGGAAGAGAAGCTAAAGACTTTCGATGAAGCTATCCAAAGCAAGGTTAGTGATACATGCAAATCAGCTATAGACATCAAAATCAAGTAAATATTCAAGAATGATGCATGGGATCTGACTGAACTCTCTCCTGAAAGAAGACAATAAGCATAGGTCTATCATCTCTTCTATAATCCTGACAGAAGTATTGACAAGTAACGCACGAGATTGGTCATGAAAATATACGCTCTATGGCCCGGTATTGACTGTGACCACACCTTCAGTTCAGTTGTGCATTTGAAAGTAACTCAGTCACTGTTGTCCCTTCGTCATCATCATCATTATCTATAACGTGACAGCCCAAGTTGAGCTTCGGCATCCAGGACAAATCTCCGCCAATCATCAAGGTTCCGCGACCTCCTTTGCCAGTAAGCCACTTCCAATAAGGATCTGCAATTAGCATTTATCGTGTCTTCTCATCGAGTCCTCAGTCTTCTCGCTGGACGTCTACCCTATGCTCTACCATCGAATGGTCTTTTGAGAAACCGGATTTCTCCCATTCTTTCTGCATGGCCTGCCCATTGCAATCCGGGCAACTTTACACAAGTAGGAACAGGTGGTTCGTCAAAAAGTTTATACAACTCATTGTAACGTAGTTTCCATTGTTTCTTTTTTCACTGGGCCATCGATTTTTCAGAGCACTTTGCATTTCCTGTCTATTGCAGCTGCTTAAAAGATGATTCTGTAGGAGTTACTACAGCGTTCCTATATAATGACGTTGAAAAATAAATCTTCATAAAGCAGCCCGAGGGACATACTGATAAGATAAGCCGTATTTGTCTCCTGAAATGAAGCTTATCTGGCCCCAAATAAGGTCCACGCTTTTGGAACAATACGTTCGAAGGTTTCATGCTGCTTGGTCTAGAAACAGAGCCGTGAAGATCCTTCCATCTACATTTGCCGCACACTGGCAGGGAAAATGATAGTTGCACTTAATATTTATGTTAAACTAGTGGCGGCAGCTAGTCAGATTGAAATAAACCTATCCATCGGGCTGTTTCACTCTCAATCCGAAATTGTTGCGAAGAAAGTGACACATTTTCTTGAACTTAAAATGGTTTATCAATCGGTCTATACGAAGAAAATCCTTACTTGATTTAATATAGAAGGATGCAAACCGGTTTCCATTCTTATAGAGGAATGAGAAACTTAGCACTCAAAAGCCGGGCAAAAGAACACGATTTTCCTAATCATACAGTTGTTGGGGCCCTTCTCTATGTAGTCCGTGGCCTTCAGTCTAAGCATTCTTTCGAGTCAAATGAATAACTTCACCGATGAGAACGTGGTACGAGTGAAAAAGGTTATACGCTGCCTAGCTGGTGTACTCTTCTAATTCCAAAAAATGTCTTCTCAGGTGCTGAGCAATGCCGACTTTGCTGGGTGTCCTGCTACAATGCGTTCTACCAGTGGAGTAATTGGCGAAAAGGCTGGTGCAGCAATCACTTGGCTAAGATGTCGTCAAGTACTGGTTACCGACTTTACCTGCAAAAAATAGCTGCAGCTAGCCTGGATCAAAGAAGACTATCTGGACTACCTGGCTGTTTAAGGAGCTAACTGGTTTGTCTGCTCTTCCCATTCTAAGGATTGACAACGAATCTGTAAAGAAACCCTCTCAAAAACCTAAATTCTCCAAACACATTCAGTGGAAGAACCTATTTATCCGCAACTGGATCAGTGAAACATATTGCAACCAAGTACCTGACATTATTATAAATTGCCTCATCCCCAACTACAAGCTCTTCGTGAGAATCTTGGCATGGAGTGGGCCAGCTTCGACTATGCAAATAAGGGAATATTTTGAAAATATGGAGCTACAGCTATTTTTATAGTCGCTTGTTCTACGTTTCACGTTGGCAGCACTGTTGTAACCAGTATGGAGCTTTATCTTCTCTTCTTACTTTTGATAAGTTGACAGATTTCGTTCTAGAATTCTTTTTGCTTCTGAGGCAATTAAAAAGGCCGTTAAAGTAAATTTGGCTACGTATTCAGATACAAACTCTTAAACGAAAAATATCAACAGGTATTACTTTCACTCTCAAATTCATTTCAGAACTCAGATTTTGAAATACTATTTGAGTTTATCACCGCTTTTTTTACTTTGCCAGAATTGTAAAAATTGCTCAGACGATAGTCCCGAATCTCTAGAAAGCATATGTAGGTAAAAGTAAAACAACTCAATAAGTAACCGTCGAAATTGAAACGGGAATTCGGCTTTGTAATTAGAACCGTTAGAAAAGTAACCTTTTTGGGTTCTTGTGTGAACCATTTTTCAAAATAATAAGGGATGTGTCAGAGTATACAAATATGAGCTATCAAGCGGTATGTAGGTTTCCATCAGAAAGCATTTATCTTGTTCCGTCCGTTAATTTCTTATTCTAAAATTATCAGGACGAACATTTTTCTTGGTTTTCGCGTGGTTAAAATTTATTTGCATTGATGTATCTGAGTTTATCATTTTCGCATGCCCTTAAATTTTTCACGTAGCCTTAGTTTTCTTACTCCCTAATTGAAGGGGGAAAAATGAGAAAGTAATGCATTTTACTTAGTTTTATCAAGTTGTTTGGACAATGTTAACTGTTGAACTTCTACTGTCAACCACCTTTCTTTGCTACGAACAAAACTTTTCTAATATTTATCGTGTCGAAACACCAATTTGCTATCCACCTGAATAGTATGGACGAACAACGGATACCCAAAAAGGTATTCGTTGGGAGAAGTGGTGGGTCGTGACCAGTGGGGGAAACCAAGGAAACACTGGTCTGACTCGGTCGACGAAGACAGTTCGTCGCTGTTCGAATTTAGAAATTGGAGGATGCGGTCAATGGATAGTTGGAGTTGGAGGCGCTTGTTGCAGGAAGTGAAGGCCCGAGAGGGACTGTCGTGCTACGAAGAAGAAGAAGAAACAACTTGCTCTCAGTGATGAGTTCGATATTATCTATCACAATCATTATTATCTTTCACAAGTATTCTGTATATTCTGTAACGTAAAGCCCGTTACCTATTTAGTTTTTACATGTATATCAAATAGGATGTAAATCCTCTCTGGAGCTCGAAATTGACATCCTATTTTGTGCCTAAATATGAAACCAATGGAAATTTATGCCACTTTTAACCACTAAATATGGTTTTATTTTGGGTTGGCGTCAGACCTATTTGATATTTTTAACTACTCAACTATTGAGGAGAAAAAGTTCCAAATTTTCAACTTACGTCGTCAAGGTGTTGTATTCGCGTTCTCTAGCAAACATAACGTCAAAAGCACTTGATTCTTTTCTCACTATCAACGATTGTACTTTAAGAATTTTTTTGTCAAGTACCAAAAAGTTGAAATAAATTTTCTAGAACTGATGCATTTTATTTTTATTCGTTTGAATAAAATTCAGAAAATATCTAAGCCATTGAGCTGTCTGAATTAGGAAAAGGACCTGCGCAACTTCATCAAATATGAAATCAAATGGATGAAATCGTTTGCTTGAAGATTCACCTTTATTCAAACGAATACTTTACTTCCCTACATTTCAGTTATAATATTGAGCCCAAGAATGGAATGGGTATTTCTCTTGCAAAAACAACAAAATGTTATAGACTGACCAAATTGACATCCCTCTGATCAAAATTTTGTAAAAGCTTTGTTACGTGCAGTTAATCGCAGCTTTATCAAAATCAGTCAGGCACTGTCGCATCCATCGAATATGGGAAGAAATTCAAAAATATAAGCATTTCTCATATTGAACTAGTTACCAACCGTTCAATTTGAATAGCTCAATGGATGATGCCTCGATTACATTGTTTCGCGGAGTTTTTCGCCGTTGATATGTGACGGCTATTAATGCCTTGAATTTGAAATTGCGCGCAAAGCTCCTGGGATACCAAGTAAATACCTTTCCAGTCAACCTCAGATCTTTGCTGGAAACATTTCGAACATTACTTTGGGGTGGGCATTGTTTTTTTATGCCTTAAGGATCATCCTTTGCCAGTAAGCCACTTCCAATAAGGATCTGCAATTAGCATTTATCGTGTCTTCTCATCGAGTCCTCAGTCTTCTCGCTGGACGTCTACCCTATGCTCTACCATCGAATGGTCTTTTGAACAACCGGATTTCTCCCATTTTTTCTGCATGGCCTGCCCATTGCAATCCGCGCAACTTTACGCAAGTAGGAACAGGTGGTTCGTCAAATAGTTCATACAACTCATTGTAACGTAGTTTTCATTGTTTCTTTTTTCACTGGGACATCGATTTTTCAGAGCACTTTGCATTTCCTGTCTATTGCAGCTGCTTAAAAGATGATTCTGTAGGAGTTACTACAGCGTTTCTATATAATGACGTTGAAAAATAAATCTTCATAAAGCAGCCCGAGGGACATGCTGATGAGATAAACCGTATTTGTCTCCTGAAATGAAGCTTATCTGGCCCCAAATAAGGTCCACGCTTTTGGAACAATACGTTCGAAGGTTTCATGCTGCTTGGTCTAGAAACAGAGCCGTGAAGATCCTTCCATCTACATTTGCCGCACACTGGCAGGGAAAATGATAGTTGCACTTAATATTTATGTTAAACTAGTGGCGGCAGCTAGTCAGATTGAAATAAACTTATCCATCGGGCTGTTTCACTCTCAATCCGAAATTGTTGCGAAGAAAGTGACACATTTTCTTGAACTTAAAATGGTTTATCAATCGGTCTATACGAAGAAAATCTGTACTTGATTCAATATAGAAGGATGCAAATCGGTTTCCATTCTTATGGAGAAACGAGAAACTTAGCACTCAAAAGCCGGGCAAAATAACATGATTTTCCTAATCATTCAGTTGTTGGGGCCCTTCTCTATGTAGTCCGTGGCTCTCGTTTTGATATACCCTTCAGTCTAAGCATTCTTTCGAGTCAAATGAATAACTTCACCGATGAGAACGTGGTACGAGTGAAAAAGGTTATACGCTGCCTAGCTGGTGTACTCTTTTAATTCCAAAAAATGTCTTCTCAGGTGCTGAGCAATACCGACTTTGCTGGGTGTCCTGCTACAATGCGTTCTACCAGTGGAGTAATTGGCGAAAAGGCTGGTGCAGCAATCACTTGGCTAAGATGTCGTCAAGTACTGGTTACCGACTTTACCTGCAACAATAGCTGCAGCTAGCCTGGATCAAAAAAGACTATCTGGACTACTTGGCCGTTTAAGGAGCTAACTGGTTTGTCTGCTCTTCCCATTCTAAGGATTGACAACGAATCTGTAAAGAAACCCTCTCAAAAACCGAAAATTCTCCAAACACATTCAGTGGAAGAACCTATTTATCCGCAACTGGATCAGTGAAACATATTGCAACCAAGTACCCGACATTATTATAAATTGCCTCATCCCCAACTACAAGCTCTTCGTGAGAATCTTGGCATGGAGTGGGCCAGCTTCGACTATGCAAATAAGGGAATATTTTGAAAATATGGAGCTACAGCTATTTTTATAGTCGCTTGTTCTACGTTTCACGTTGGCAGCGCTGTTGTAACCAGTATGGAGCTTTATCTTCTCTTCTTACTTTTGATAAGTTGACAGATTTCGTTCTAGAATTCTTTTTGCTTCTGAGGCAATTAAAAAGGCCGTTAAAGTAAATTTGGCTACGTATTCAGATACAAACTCTTAAACGAAAAATATCAACAGGTATTACTTTCACTCTCAAATTCATTTCAGAACTCAGATTTTGAAATACTATTTGAGTTTATCACCGCTTTTTTTACTTTGCCAGAATTGTAAAAATTGCTCAGACGATAGTCCCGAATCTCCAGAAAGCATATGTAGGTAAAAGTAAAACAACTCAATAAGTAACCGTCGAAATTGAAACGGGAATTCGGCTTTGTAATTAGAACCGTTAGAAAAGTAACCTTTTTGGGTTCTTGTGTGAACCATTTTTCAAAATAATAAGGGATGTGTCAGAGTATACAAATATGAGCTATCAAGCGGTATGTAGGTTTCCATCAGAAAGCATTTATCTTGTTCCGTCCGTTAATTTCTTATTCTAAAATTATCAGGACGAACATTTTTCTTGGTTTTCGCGTGGTTAAAATTTATTTGCATTGATGTATCTGAGTTTATCATTTTCGCATGCCCTTAAATTTTTCACGTAGCCTTAGTTTTCTTACTCCCTAATTGAAGGGGGAAAAATGAGAAAGTAATGCATTTTACTTAGTTTTATCAAGTTGTTTGGACAATGTTAACTGTTGAACTTCTACTGTCAACCACCTTTCTTTGCTACGAACAAAACTTTTCTAATATTTATCGTGTCGAAACACCAATTTGCTATCCACCTGAATAGTATGGACGAACAACGGATACCCAAAAAGGTATTCGTTGGGAGAAGTGGTGGGTCGTGACCAGTGGGGGAAACCAAGGAAACACTGGTCTGACTCGGTCGACGAAGACAGTTCGTCGCTGTTCGAATTTAGAAATTGGAGGATGCGGTCAATGGATAGTTGGAGTTGGAGGCGCTTGTTGCAGGAAGTGAAGGCCCGAGAGGGACTGTCGTGCTACGAAGAAGAAAAAGAAACAACTTGCTCTCAGTGATGAGTTCGATATTATCTATCACAATCATTATTATCTTTCACAAGTATTCTGTATATTCTGTAACGTAAAGCCCGTTACCAATTTAGTTTTTACATGTATATCAAATAGGATGTAAATCCTCTCTGGAGCTCGAAATTGACATCCTATTTTGTGCCTAAATATGAAACCAATGGAAATTTATGCCACTTTTAACCACTAAATATGGTTTTATTTTGGGTTGGCGTCAGACCTATTTGATATTTTTAACTACTCAACTATTGAGGAGAAAAAGTTCCAAATTTTCAACTTACGTCGTCAAGGTGTTGTATTCGCGTTCTCTAGCAAACATAACGTCAAAAGCACTTGATTCTTTTCTCACTATCAACGATTGTACTTTAAGAATTTTTTTGTCAAGTACCAAAAAGTTGAAATAAATTTTCTAGAACTGATGCATTTTATTTTTATTCGTTTGAATAAAATTCAGAAAATATCTAAGCCATTGAGCTGTCTGAATTAGGAAAAGGACCTGCGCAACTTCATCAAATATGAAATCAAATGGATGAAATCGTTTGCTTAAAGATTCACCTTTATTCAAACGAATACTTTACTTCCCTACATTTCAGTTATAATATTGAGCCCAAGAATGGAATGGGTATTTCTCTTGCAAAAACAACAAAATGTTATAGACTGACCAAATTGACATCCCTCCGATCAAAATTTTGTAAAAGCTTTGTTACGTGCAGTTAATCGCAGCTTTATCAAAATCAGTCAGGCACTGTCGCATCCATCGAATATGGGAAGAAATTCAAAAATATAAGCATTTCTCATATTGAACTAGTTACCAACCGTTCAATTTGAATAGCTCAATGGATGATGCCTCGATTACATTGTTTCGCGGAGTTTTTTGCCGTTGATATGTGACGGCTATTAATGCCTTGAATTTGAAATTTCGCGCAAAGCTCCTGGGATACCAAGTAAATACCTTTCCAGTCAACCTCAGATCTTTGCTGGAAACATTTCGAACATTACTTTGGGGTGGGCATTGTTTTTTTATGCCTTAAGGATCATCGGGTTGCAAGGATCCCTTTAACAGCAAAAAGAGAGAGGGAAAGGGAAGACTAGAAAGTATAACCTCTTCACCTTCAGCGCAGCCGCACACATAAATATGCACTATTTCACTGTGAAGGCTACCCGAGCGTAATAAGCCACATGATTTCATTTGTCAACTGATTCAAATATCTCTGTGATTAGACTTTTCGCACAGCTCTGCTATTTCCACCATGCTACCTATTCTATGTTATGAAAGCAAACAGTAAGTAGGCCGCGTAATCCTCCTCTCCTACCCAAAATAAACCATCGGGATTCTCTAACCTGCCAACCAATAGCTCGGTCAGATAAAAGGTAGTCTTGCCAGACTTTCAATTGAGCCATGGAATTGATTGGTCATTCAGTGGTATCTTCTGTTTCTTTTGTTCACTCAGGATTATAGCTGGTTACTGGGGGGGGGGGGGGGGCATTGTCTATTTTTATCAGCGCCACCCTCTCTATTGCCTATGTTTTGATGTTAAACAAATTTCGCTATACCGTCTTGTGAGAGGTGATGGGTATCGCTCCTGCGATGACAAAAACTGTTTTATATGCAGATAAAATAGCAGTACTTTTCATCCCTCCATATTTAGATCCGCACAGTAGCACAGACTGCGTTGCTCCATATTTTAGATCCGCCCAGTAGCACATACTGCGTGGCGCTCATCAAAAGTCGAGATGGGTCACTCGATATTGACAATTAATCGATCACTCCAGCCTTATTACCCTGATTTGCGCTGAGAAACTCAGCTTCAAGTTTATCCGATATAAATTGTGCAACTCATTAGCATATTTGGCCTAAATTACACTTGTTTAACTGCACGTCCAGTGATTTACGCCGCAGGTTCATGCAAATAGCAAATAAAGTATGTCTCGTCTTGCAGCTCCAGCTTCAGTAGCCCATTATTCGAGGCATTCTGTAGGTCTTCTCCAAGATAAAATGTTGAGAAACGCTAATGCAGCTTCCATCTTTCATGTCAAGTATTTCAGGATCTAGAGAGATTTTCCCAATGTTACCTGAATATCTACCCCATCATGGAGTTGAGAATATTTGTAATGTCAAGTGGCACAAGTAAAATAAGTCTTGGGTAAACCATCTGGGAGTCTCTGCTCATTGAACCGCACTTACCACTTCAGCAATCGCATTTATGATTAAATGCTCTGCTCCAAAAACATACTGTCATGGAAGTACGTCCTCAGCAGCTTGGACCGCGTCACAAATTTGTTTTTCTTCTGGTATTCTCGAGGATTACCCCACCCATATCTCCGATATTTAACACGTCGTATACAAATGGTAACATGGGGCTCACCTTCCCCTTGTCAGGAAAGACCGTTTTAGGCTAGCCTCGAACATATTCAGCAGCCAGTCAGGACAAAACTGATGGCCGGCCTGCAAGTTTCAAATCGAATTCCACCCGGTCCTAGTGCTTTCCTTGTCATGGTGAATACAACTGCCTCTTCCAGTTCCACCTTCGTGTTGTGCGTTGTTCTGGTTGCCATTATTGCGAATCGCTTTCTTCTTCTGTATCATGGGCTATTCAATGGCTTGAGCATTAAATGCTCCCCCGACGAAAAACTGGTCTTATGTGCTCGAGATAGCGTTCCGAAAATCATTGAGTTTGGCTTGAAAAGGTGGGGTTGGTGTGATTATTGTTTTTTGTTCTTTTATTTGTGGTTGGGAGGTGAATGGCATTTACGCACCGAGTGCGGAGCTCACATGCTTACAAGTGACTGAACTACCCACTAAACACCTCTCCTCCCACTCCGAGGATCCAACCTGGAATCGTTTGAAACACTAGTTCAGGCAATGTCTCGTTTTCTTACGTCGCAAGGCACCTTCAAGCCTGGGGATCGCTCCTCCAGCATAAGGGGAGAGCGCAAGAGGAACTAACAGGCAATCAATCGCCCAGCCCCAACGTCCATAGTCCCTTTTATCTTCTAGGACTGCCCGAACATAATGTGCCACAGGGCCCCATTTGTCAACTGACCCAAGCATCACCACGACTAAACTATCTAGAGTGAGCTCTCTCATCTCCCTGTAAGGTCCCGTCACAACCTGTCCCAATTTTTTGCACGCGAAAATTTGTTGCAGGCATCATCTTCCTCTCCTGGGCAAAACCGACAATCGGGGGACCGTGATTTACTAATCTTGTGCAGGTAAGGTTGAAAATACCCATTCCTAGTCAGAAGCTGGATCAGGTAGAAGTCAGTATAACCATGCCTTCGATTTAGCCACAGTCTCACATCCAGAATGAGCCAAGGAGTCCACGTTTCTTTCGTGCAATTCACCCAAGACTACTGCCATCGTTGAATGAGCGCTGTCTCTCCGCGCAGGCAACCGTCTTCCTCACGTCCTCGCTTCAATGCAGTTAAATAGCGCGGTGCTCTCTAGCTAGGACGGCAACAGGTATTACGCTCGCAATAACTCTTACCGCCGAATCAAAGACTGTTTTATATGACGATGCAATCCTCAGTGCTCCTCTTCTCTGTACCCGCGCCAAGTGTTTTTGGCATACCTCCTTATTGAGAGCGTCACCCCATATTTCTGCTCCGTACAGTAACACTGACGCTACAGCACTCATAAGAGGCGTCTTCTTTGTGGGTTGGATCCCCATACGTTGGCCATAAGTTGACTCAGAGCCGATACTTCCAAAGTAGCCTTCTAAGCCGTTGTCCTGATTTGCTCAGAGAAACTCATCTTTGAGTCGATCAGTAGCCCCAGGTACTCCAGCTTTGATTCGAGTAGTATGTCTCCAATACTGATCATCCTTAGTCTAGGGATTCTTATTTTTTGTCAAGATAACCACTTCGGGTTTCTTCAGTGCTAGACTGAACCTATGAGCAGTCATCTAGTTTCTCACTCGGCGGCTTACCATACCTAACTTAAGTTGCACTTGTTCAACGGTGCGTCGAGCGACTAGAGCCCCAACATCATTCGCATAGCCGTTTAAGCGCGACTTATCTGGCATCTCCAGTCTCAGTAACCCATAGTAAGTCTCATTCTACAGACCTGGACGAAGGATAGATCCCTGGGCAACACCCGATCGAAAGTTTTTAGTTACACCCTAAAATATGTTCCTGAATACCGAACATCAAACCCACCACAACTTCTTCTCTGGCCTTGTACTCGAAATGAAGCTTTGTTTTGAAAAGATGTTGCGCAGATATTAGGTCCAATTCCCATTTTTTTTTTTTTGTGGGGTTACTCATTAAGTAGCAATGGGTTGGTTTCCATTTAACTAACAAATATTTTAACCAGATCAAGCATGCGTTTTCTTTTGTGTAGATTCACTTCCAAGATATGGCTTATTGCTACTGCAGCAATCCTTTTATTGATGGGGTTAAGAAAGGCGAAGAAAAAGAACACGAAAAAATTATGTGTGTGTATGTTCCTCGCGCGATACAGCCCAATGGACTGAAAAAATCTGACGAAAAAAACCGCAGATGTAGGTCATGATGTGTACAAGGGAATAACTGCAGTGTTTTTTTTAAAGATATATAGAACTTTGAAAAAAAAATAAAATACGGATAAATAAAAATGGCAAAAAATTATCTTTCCAACAAAACCAATTTCGTGGCAATCAAAATAGATTGGCACGAAATTGGTTTTGTTGGAAAGATAATTTTTTGCCATTTTTATTTAAATTTGATTTGGGACATGTGAGGGCTACGACTGGCGCAGGGGAAGTCCAAACGAGAGGCCCAGTTTTCGACTACTCCAACCAATCATAGGGGGCGTATCTCACAAATAACGCGGTGAATGTTGTCTTCCATTCCATCCTATTTATGATAAAATGGCAAAACAAACTAACATTAACACGCATGACAGCTGTCACACCATACGTAGCATTAAAAAGTATTGCCAACATAAAGTTCTATGCCTCTAAAAAACACACTTTAAATTCCAGCTTTCGAATATGGAGTCAAACCATATTACAACGAAATATACCGGAAATATATACCACCGACCTATAAAACCTATTCGTAATACAATGGCTTATCAAATTAACCATAAACGCATGACAGCTGTCATACCATGCTTAGCATTAAAAAGTATTGCCAACGTAAATTTCTATACCCCTAAAAAACACCTTTTACTTCACAAGTCAAACTCCGATCAACTTTCTTAGTAAAAGTATGATTTGAGAATTTTACACGAGACCCTTAAATATTTTTTCTAACTTTCAATTGCTCTAGCTCCCATAGGAATTCAAATTTGGGAAAACAGTGATAATTTTAAAGAACCTTAACTGAAGAAATATTTTGTAGGTCGAAATAATCGCGCACTAGTCCAATTTGAGCTTTGGCGTTGAGATTTATTAAGGATTCTCATTTCACAACCGTAAAGGTGTCCGAAGTATCACGCTCAATAAAGTGATTGTTACCTGACTTTTCAGCCGGGTAGGCTGAAAGTCCAATAGAAGTACCATAATCACAAACTCGTTGCCACTAACGAACTGTGAACTTGGGGACTGCTGCGCGTTCGATGAGTGCCTTAACTACTACACCAAACGGGCCTATCTACCCTACGTGGTGGTAGTATAAAATTAGGTCTTCTCTGGGCATTTAACAGCTAGCCAGCCGGACATTAACGGATTTGGTCTTGATACGAATCGCACAGATCCTTTCGCTAATGGGCTTGAAGTTGGTGACAATTTGTTTAAAAGTGCTTCCAAGAATGAAAGCCAATCCGAGATCAAGGCCTCCTTGCGATTTTCCGCTTTTAGGCAGTGTGTGTTCACATGCCAAATATGACTTCATGGTGCCATCTGGTTTCTTGCACTGCGAGGATGTTGATTATATATATCTTTACTTCATCCAGAAATCACCGCATTGCATCTGGTCTGTTGCATAATCTTACATTTCAAGTTCTAAATGAATGGTCCTTTATTCATTGTGATAGACGTTACCGTTTATCCGATCCTAGGCTGTTGTCTTGGTTCCAAAACTAAATACTAAGTTACGCGTTTTAAGCGCTTTGACTAAGGTCGGTTTTGGTCCACGTGTGGTATTTTATTTTCTACCTACATGCCAGCTAGCCCTTTAAGGCACCCTCTATCTGCCATCTGAGTACGCAGCCGATAGGGACCAAAAGCTCCACATCAAATAGAGAATATAGTAAATACGGTGAACTTCTTTAAGTGGTAGTGGCGCGGTATATACAGAGCGCTATTTTTACATGTTTTCAGCTTAGGAATCATTTGGAGTGTATAGCTGAGGGCTTACCACATGCATACCAAACTTTCACTTTATTTTTTTATAAGTGATATTTGAAAATTAGAGCTTCTTATTGCTGTGTACGGCATGCCTTCAAATTGATCAGAGCAACTTCCTCGTATTTCGTTATACCTCTTACTGTTTTTCGTAAAAAAATATTGTTATTGTTTTACATTGTTTTCCAATTGCATTTTGTATACGACAGTACTCATTCATTTCCATTTTTGCAATGAAATTAATGATAGTTACTTTGTCATATTTCCTCTTCTTCTTCATAGCGCTACAATCCCTCTCGGGCCTTCGCTTCCTGCAACAAACACCTCGAAATGTCTCAGTCCATTGACCGCGTCCGTCAATTTCGAGATCTGGCCAGCGATGAGCTGTCTTCGTCACCCGAGTCAGACCAAAATTTCCTCGGTTTCTCCACTGGTCTCCACTCTTCACTTCTCCCAGCGAATACATTTTTTGGAACCCGTTGTTCCTCCA
Source organism: Odontomyia ornata (assembly GCA_963969285.1). Taxonomy (NCBI): domain Eukaryota; kingdom Metazoa; phylum Arthropoda; class Insecta; order Diptera; family Stratiomyidae; genus Odontomyia; species Odontomyia ornata. The sequence goes on from OZ017743.1 coordinate 22,260,259, forward strand.
TACGGTTCACGTGGCCAGCTCATTGCAACTCCCGCAGTCTTTCAATCATTGAGACCTGTGGCTCGTCAAAAATTTCATACAGCTCATAGTTGTATCGAATTCGCCAGTGGTCCCCGTCTAGCTTCGCCCCAGGACACGACGTTCGAAGGTGTTCAATATGTTTGCGGAAACTTCGGTTAGGGTCCATGTTTTACATCCATACCTTCACACAGGTTATATACTTGGAGGTTTGTTTTACTGTGTACGCAGCTGGTCTTCAAGATCGTCAAAACTAAAAAAAATATTTTATTTGCGAGCTGTGTTCTTCTGCGTTTGTTGTCTCTTTCATTACCGGTTCTCGTTATTTTGGCGCCTATATACACAAATTCGCTCATATTTTCAATACTACATTCGCCAAGTGTGAACGAAAATGTGGTGTACGTCCAAGTTGAATTCTCAGCATTTTTCAAGTACCTGCTTGACGGTGAACAATTCGTCTACTTTCGATCTACCTACTTTAAAACCACCTTCATACTCCGCAATAATACTGTCGGCGTATGATCTGACCTTATTTTCTAAGATCTATGAAAATGTTTTGTACGCCGTACAAAGCAGTTATATCTCTCTATAGTTTTCAGACTGTGACTTGTCGCTTTTTTTGCTGATAGGGAATATAATATAATTCCACTCCCTCGGCATATGTTCTTGTTGCCAAATTATGTCATACTTATTGTGTGTTTATTTTTTACAATTGAAAGCCTTTTGATTCAGGTAGATAAGTTTTTTTTTTGTTCTCCTGAAAAGACTTCGTGGCTCACCTTGACACTGAAGATGACTCAAAGGACTCGAAACACGTTTGCTTACTTACAAAGGAAAGACACGAAGGCTTTTCAAAAAAAGATAATTGGTCTGCAGATATCAAACAAACAATGTAGTTTTCATTGCATTTTAATTAGCAAGATAATTAAATAAATGTATGTAAGTATTTACGTCCGGAGTGATTTGAAGCAGGCTCTACCTCAGGCTTGGATTTATTCTCACTGTGCACATACTGAAAGAAATAACGCTATGTTTTTTTTTGTAGTCGAAGGCTCAGATGTAAACAAACTAAACCTTCTTAATGTCAACTTTTTGTCAATCACTTGTTGCCAACGCTTAACGTTTAGAAAATCAGCAACTACACGAAATTTTCTATATACAGGTAATTGTAATTACTACACCAAGATCAAATGTTAAGAAGCAAGTTCCTTAATCGAGTCTTAAAAGCAAAATATAGTATAAAGAGGAGAAGGGATCAAGCTGAACATAATTGGAACGGAAAAGCGGAGAGTATAAATAAACATCTCTTCTAGTATAAGGAATAAGGAGCAGATAATTTGATCTGGCCGAACGGAGAGCCTGGCATATGGATAAATCAAGTTGAAGATTGGAGGCAGTCTGATAGTGACAAGAAATATTGAAATAAAAAGATAAGACGAGACTCTACAGAAGGAAGACCCAGAAGGTTTTTTTGTGGTTAGGAGGTGAAGAGTATTTACACCCTCCCAAGCGCATAAGACACTGTGGGCTACCCACTAAATACCTACCCTGTCAGCTGAGAACCTAGTCCGGAACCGTTTAGCACATTACTTTGGGCTATCCCTAATTTTACCCCGCATAAAGGTGTCTTCGGGATCCAGAAATCCCCTTTCCAGGAGGAAGAAAGGGAAGGGAAGAGATTACTAGAAAAGGTATCCCTTACCCCTAATGCCTCATGATGCTCAAGTATGCCTTTTTGTCCTCCGTACATAATGTGCATCGCTGTTCCATTTGCCAACGGGTGCGCGCATTTTTCCAATTGTAATTCCCGGGGAGAGTACTCCAACTTCATTGAAGAGGACATCACGCAGTCTGTCCTATCTATTGCAGCCAAAAAATGTATGGCAGGCTTCATCTACCTCTTCTACTCAAGACACACTATTCAGCGACCATTAATTAACATCCTTGTGCAGGTAAGGCGAAAAGCATCCATGCCTGCTCAGTAGCTGTCAAGTAGAAGTCAATCTTGGCATCCATTCGATCGAGCCACTGCCTCGATTCAGTCCATCTTTCTTTGTATCACTTTCTCAGGACTGTTGCCAATCGCAGGAAGTCTGTTGTACCTCCTCTATTGTGACTATCTCACGATCGCCTTCACTTCTACGTATGTAAAATTTTTACGCTCTCTAGCAAGGAAGGCGATTGGTATTGTTGCAACCACGGAAGTCACCGCAGTTGCAGACATTATTATGGCAGAGGATTCTTTAACCCAAGATGGCCCACCACATGCAGAGGATTTCCTGAAAAATCCCCCATTGCAACAGTATCACCTCTGCTATCACTAACTCTGTCGACTCGGAGACTGTACGATATGCACTTGCAATTCGTTACGCTCCTTGCTTCTGCATCTGTGCTAACCACTTTCATTGTTGCTCCTTGCTGAGAGCGCCGCTCCATATTCCCGATCCGCAAAGTAGTGCAGACTGCACAGCGCTCAACCAGAGTCATCTTCTTGATGAGGAGAGCTCCCTTATATTGGCCGTTAAACGTGCAAGTGTCATTACCCTCCCTACCATTATACCAGCTAATATCCTGATTTGTTCGGAAAAGCTCATTATTGAGTCTATCTATATGCCCAATTATTTCGCTACTGATTTTGATCCTACTAGCATTTTCCCCCGTATTAATATTCCTGACTCAAGAGATACTTTTCTTTATGAGGATGACAACTTCGGTTTTTTCCAGTGCTAGGTTTAAGCCGCGAGCAGTTATCTCGTCCCTTACTCGGCTCGTTTGCATACCAAGCCTATGTTGCGCATGTTCGTCCGTGGGTCTAGTGGCTTGCGCCACAACATCGTCCACATAGCCAAGAAAGCGTAACTTTACTAGCATTTTCAGCCTCAGGAGAGATATTCCACAAGTCAAGGCAAAGGATAGCGCCCTAAGCGACACCCGATCGAATTTCCATTCTTTGCCGACCTTCCTTCGTTTCAGATATTAAGTACTTGGTAAGAATTTTCCAGTGCTGGCAGAATATCCGCTCATCTATTGGAGTTGAAAGTATTTGTGACATCAAGAGTGAGCAGAAGGACAAGTCGTCCGATGGAACTGGTATGTTCCTCTAAGCGCTGGACCTCGCTCACCACTTCGCCGATAAGTCGATGGCGAAACGACTTGCTCTAAGGCCCTGAGCCCTGAGCATGGGATTCCCAAGCGCATCAGGTACTATGGGTTACCCACTAAACACCTCCCCTGTTAGCTGAAAACCTAGCCTGAAACCGTTTAGCACATTATTTGGGCTCAGCCTTATTTTCGTTCGCCTAGAAGCGTCTTTGGGATCCAAAAACCTCCTTTCGAGTGTAGACAAGCGCAGAGAAGAGACTACTAAAAAATAAATCCCTTGCCTTCGATGCCTCCTGATGCTCAAGTATGCCTTTTAACCACCCAGGACAGTCTGTTCATGATGTGCTATGCGGTTCTATTCGTCAACGGTGGTAAACATCTTTCTACCTCTTCTGCACACGCAGCCGGCAGACGCTGACTTGTCAACCCTGTGCAAATATATTAGTACTTTTCCAGAAAGTGGGGAAGGAGGCAGTCATTAGGCTAAGGTTAAAAAAGATAGATAATGGCACACTTAACAAGGTGCCAAAAGATTTCAAGAATATAGTGTACTAAGAATGCCATCTGGGCCGAGTTTCCACGTATTGTAGTGAATGAAACCATTGAAGGTAAAATTATATGAAACAGTAGCCAAAATAAAAGATATAGAAATCGGAGAAAAAAGTTGGTAAAAACAGATCCGAAATTGCCTCGGGAGAAGAGGTTACTAAGTCATTCCAATGGACCGTGCAAAAAATAAGCGAGGAAGATGTAAGCGACATAATTTTAGGACCAAAACGGGTTTGTCTTACTTGCCCTGAGCGCATCCGCCAAGCTGAAGGAATAGTCCTTTAAGACATGCTCTGCTTCTTTTTTGTTAGCAGCATGTAGTGAGCTTCTTCATTACCAGACAATTTAGAGTGACGACGTGACGTTGAAAGCATTCAGTACAAATTTAATATGCCAGAGTTTCTGTTTCGTGGTTATTAGATGATTGAGATATTCATGAAGTTCTAGTGAAGCATCCTCTATATTTAGATAAACAAAAAACACTGGCCAATCAACAGAAGAAAGTTTGTGCTCAGAGCTTCATTGTTTGTCTTGAAAAAGTTAAGCTTGGGGTTCTAGATAGGCCTAAGTGTTTTGAGAGGTAAGACAGCAATATCAAAGGATAGTGAAGGGTGGTATGAGTCAATAGCAATAAAGGATGCAGAGCACAAGTAACGGATAAGAAATAAGGAAGCACATTTTAAAAAACTAGATCAAGGAGAAGCCCATTGGGATCTTCTTTTTATGTGGTTGGGAGGTGAATACCAGGCACGCACTGAGTTTGGGGCTCCCACGCTTGCAAGCAACTTGATTAACCATTAAACATCTCCCCTGTCAACCTGGAAACTTAGCGTGCAGCGGTTTGAAACATTACTTCGTGCCAAGCCTCGTCTTGCTACGCCATGAGGCACCTTCAAGCTGTCAGATCCCTCCTGCAACAAAAGAGGAGGGAGAAAGTGGTTTTGCCAGACAAGTGATCCCCCAGCGCCGACGTTCTTGGCTACTATGAGTCCCTTTTATCTTTCAAAACTGTCCAAACATAATGTGCCACATGATTCCATTTGTCAGCCGATCCAAACATCACCGCAACTATACTATCTGGGGTGAGCTCTCTTGTCTACCTGTTGAGGCTCCATCACATCCTGTCCCATATTAACACACAAAAAGTGTGGCGGGCACCGTCTTCCACTCCTAGGCAAAATCTGTAGTCGTGACTAATGAATGTTGTGCAGGTAAAACCCGTACCTACTCGAAAGCTGGGTCAGATAGACCTGTCTCGCCATGCGTTCGATTTACCCGCGGTCTCGCATCCGAGATGAGCCACGCAGTCCCCTTCCGTTCGTTTGGTTCATCCAATCGTTGATTGACCAGTTTCTCCTAGCGTCCTTGTTTTGAGGCAGGTATCACACTTGCAATAAGCCTCATCGCCAAACCAGAGACTTTCGGATATGAAGATGCGATCCTCTATGCTTCTCTTCTCTGTACCTGTGTCGAGCGTTTTCGGTACACTTCCTTACTGAGAGCCCCATATTTCTATGGCATTCTAAAGCAAACAATAGAAGGCATCTTCTTGATTGGTGCGCTCCCCCTACGTCGACTTAGAGCTGAAACGGCCGAAGCAGCCTTCTAATCCGTTGCCGTGATTTGCTCAGGGAACCTCATCTTCGAGTCGATCAGTAGGCCCAGGCACTTCATCCTGGCTTCAGTTTGATCAGTATGGCTCCAATATGATCATCCTTACTCTAGAGATTCTCTTTTTTGTCAAGATGACCACTTCACTTTTCTCCAGTGCTAAACTGAATCCGCGAGCAGTCATCCAGTCTTTCACTCGGCGCACTTGCATACTTAGGTCGTAAAATACGTTTCACATGTCTAGACCAAGGATAGATCCCTGGGCATTCCGATGCAACTTTGTTCGCCCTGTGTCGTATCGTAAAGCAGGCTTCACTCTGCAGGTAATCCCTCAGTCTGAATATGAAAAGAGTTTTCTGGCGTATCCAAAACATCCAAGGTGTTCCTCACGTCGAGTGTCACCACGACCTGTCGGGTAGTATGGCTATATGCCTCTACCTTCTGGGCCACGCTCACCACCTCTTTAATTGCATCAATGGTGGAACGTCCTGCTCTTAAATCATACTACCGGGGAGATAGGCCCCAGCAGCACGAATAACGCCAGTGAGTCTTCCCTTGATGAGTTTCTGTAGCACTTTCTCAGCAGTGTCTAGTATGCGTAACGGGTGGTGTGCAGACGGCGATCCGGAATCACCCTTCCCCTTGCACGAGCCTGGCCACCTTCCATTGTCTCGGGAAAACTCCGTCCCGTAGGCAAGCGTTGAATGTGCTGAGCAGTAAGTCAGGACAATACTGTTAGACAAGTCGTAACACCTCAACTGGAACACCATCTGGGCCGGGATCCTTCCTTGGTTTCAATGATAGACTGCCTTTTCCAATTCCGGGTGTACGAAGAGTGGGCACTCGATTGTTGTTTCACCGTAGACAGCGTCAAACTGGACAGGATGGGCGGGGAGGAGTGCCCGCACTATCTCGTCCATCTTTTTCGCTTCATGTATGCAAAATGTCCGTAGGCCATCAAGCTTCCGCATAACTAGCTTGTAGCCAAGGCCCGTCGGATTATGCTCACATTGTCCCCTCGGTCTTGCCAGCAGCGAACCTTGCTTTTGATAATGAATTTGCGAACTCATTTCCTTGCCGACTTATATGTTGCTAGCCCGTTGCATGCTTCATCACAGTTCCTCACGCCAAAACATGTTACACTCCTTTCACTTTTCAGCGATTTCAGTTGACCACCATTACACTGGGGCTTTCGACGGAGCATAGAAGCGCTGCAAGCAGATGCGATGATGCACATAGTTGAGTTCACCACGTCTTGAGCTGCCAGTTCTTCTGCCTCCCGCGAATCACCCTGCAGCCGAGTACCTCGACAAACCTCTCGACGTCCGTCCTTCTGATGTCCCACCCAATTGTGGACGGTCACGAGCACGGGAGTCGGGAGACAACATCACTTATCTCAAGCAGAATGTAACGATGATCACTAGCTGAGTAGGCCTCTAATACTCTCCAATTGTGTATCCTCCAAGCTTAGGGCTCCGAGGAGAATGTCACGTCCAGTATGGTTCCTTCAAGGCCAATATGACAAAAATTGGGCACACTACTATTGGTATTCAGAACTACGCGTGCCATCCTGGCCACCATTTCTAGAATTCGTTTTTCCCATGGGTCCAGCAAAGGCGTGCCCCTTTCGATTGTTTTGGAGTTGAGATCCCCCCAACCAGCACGTTGCCTCCTGCTTTCGAGACATCGGGAGTTTGGAAATGATCAAGATGTGATGGCAAACACTGAGAAATAAAGAATTATACAGCAAGGAAGAGCGGATTCGTAGAGAGAATAATTGGAGTGAATAAGGTTAACCATTCAATAGAGGGAGGGAGTATAGTCGCCACAAATTAAATTTTTTGACTGGGGATGGCATTTAAGAAGATAGGAACATAAATCATCAAACCACTGCTCCAATACATACAAAGGCGAATTACAAAGAATGTAGATAGGCAAGACTAGTAAAGATTCACTATACGACAAGAAGATTTTAACCAAGGTAATTTCCAAAATATTAGGCGAACCAAAATCAGAGGAAAGCGAGCTTAGAGCTTTGTTAAAAGAATCTAAGACCCCACCACCATCGAACTTACGTGTAGCAATATGATTATGGTCCAATCTGTAGACGCCATGGTCGGGAAATATTTTAGAACTCAAGATATTTTGGTTTAATTAGGCTCTCCTAAGGCAAATGATCAAATTGTAATTAATCTAATAGAAAACTGAAAGCCTCGTTCAGTTTGATAAAAAACAGAAAAATCATTTTGCTTATGCTTGAAAGCAACAGACAAATTATGCTCAGCAACACCCAAGCAGCATTCAGAACACAAGGTAATATTCCTACGCCTTACATTATAGTTTGGTGAGCCTTTGTCCAGAGGCATGATAGGTTTTCCTTGTCGAAGTGAAGAAGTCTTACTAGCACTTCGAGAGGCCAATACTCTGACAGACAGTATCGTATCTATTGGAGCAAAGTTATTTGAAAAGAAGCGATGACCTTGTTAGGCAGGTTATTCCTTGTCAGTTGAATGTAATTTAAGACGGCATTGTGTTACCTAGCTTTGTTCTCACGAAATCACGCACCTCATCAGCCAATGTATCATAGGCTAAACGTGACACAAATTTTGTACCAATTAGTTGACGACACAAGCGTGTAACTTCAATATTCGAAAGTTTCTCATTGAATAAGACAAAGGGACGTGATACTGGCTCATGCTGGAGTGCAGTTGAAATTACATATGGCTAAGATAATGAGATACTCTATCTCTGGGCAAAGGCCCGAAAGTGGCTGTACAGCTAAAACAAACAAAAACTCTCAAGTTCAAGTTGGAGTTCAGAACATGTACAATGGTTCTTACAACATACGATGAACGACAAAGTGCATAAGTGATTTGTCTCTTGTATCAACAGGTAGCTTTGTCATGACAAATTTTTTAACAGAGCTGAACAACCGTGGGGCCTACCCACCTCCCTATTTTATTTAGACAACTATGTCAAAAAAATCTTTCACTTGATCATCCATCCAGAATTATTTTGTAATTAATGTGGCACTACGTTCCATAATCGCCAAATCAGCCATTTCTTGTATCAACAGGTAGCTTTGTCATGACAAATTTTTTAACAGAGCTGAACAACCGTGGGGCCTACCCACCTCCCTATTTTATTTAGACAACTATGTCAAAAAAATCTTTCACTTGATCATCCATCCAGAATTATTTTGTAATTCGTAAAATCAGCCACAATCGTAAAATCAGCCATTTCAATTGGCCCTTCTTGAGCTAGAATCGCACCCCGTTAGTTTTCTCTTTAGGGGTACCATGAAAATTTGAGCCAACTTTTGATTTAGGTTCTTGAATTGAATATTTCCCAAGTTATTCACTAGTTAGATCTCAAAATTATCTGCAGACACATAAATGAAGGCAAGTTGGTAGATGCTGTGAATATTTTCATAGAAATGAAACTTCTGTTTTGTATTTTTGGTACTCGCTCGTACAAAAGGCAAACTAACGTCTGAATAAGAGAGGGCTGCAACAATCTTCCGTTTTATTTAAAAACATTTTATCTCACTCATGTAAGAGCATAAAATAGAACGTTAGCTAGACAATATCGTAACGCGTGCGAGAATCTATCTTGTTTAGTTTTTAAAAATTGGTATACAACTTCAACTGTTCCTTCGAATTTTCACAAAGTTTGATTGTTTTACGGAATTTTTTGAATTAACATAACGAAATTGGAGAGCATTAACTGCTGAATTGGAAAGTAAAAAACTATTTGATCTGATCCTAGTGGTCAGTTTTTAATGCATATAAATTTGAATACCATTTTAAATAATCAAGTGCATTGGATTTATGATTGAATTCATTTGGAGCCATTGAAGCGTTTCATAAATATTGACTAAAGTCCCGAAAGTAGCACGAAATATATCATAGCCTTGCTAATATTTATTCTTACAATAACGCGCGAAACCATTCCTTAGCAGTTCAGTCAGCCCAACCTTATTAAAAAAATAATATCTCATCTAGGCCTTCGTGACTTGAACAAATTATTTTTTACATGAATCAAAAGTACAAATCGCGATAGAATAACCCATCCCACATATAACACCCTTGACAAAAGCACGTGGATATCCTGTCAGATGTAGCTCAAATCATTTTGCCAGGACTAAGATTCCGAAAATCAACATATCGTGATTTATTTGCCATTAATCATTTCCGTGCTAAATTAATTTCCCAACAATATATCGCTGAGGATTAATTAGCCCGTGAAAAACCAATAATATACGTTTTTTAATCGCCACTACTACCGAAAAAAAACAACTACCCTTATATATTCTTATCATCTTACTTTGCCTTCAACACTCGCTACGAAATTCCTTTCCTCCTCCCCGCAAACACATAACACGTTAAAAGCTACGGCAACAACAACCACCCTACGGAACACAATTTTCAGCTGCGAAAATTCAACACAGTCACTAATTAGAAAAGTCGCCGCGAGAATCCTAGACTGACACCGCGCACATCGAATTTTCCCGAGTAAATTTTCACCGCATTTAATTAAATATTTGGAACTGACACCGCACTCTTAGCTTTTCGATTTATTTATGGAGAGAGTGAGGACGAACACACTTTTTATTTTGATTAATTTTTTTGATTTGGGTTTCAGTTGGTTTATTTTTGAATTCAGCCGAAATTTATAGATCTCTAGGATTTAGCTAAGAACTGATTGTTATTGTCCGAGACATTCGAATTGATACTACTACAGTTGGCGATGTGCGATTAGATGGTATGCACGGAAAAGCCAAAGCAGACGAACGAAAATGCTTTTTCTTCGAGGAAAACCGTTCTATTCAGTCGGATCGTCGCGGACGTGAACGATACGTTCTATCGAACTATGTACACATTTCAGCACACACATGAGCGTATTTTATTCTTGCACACAGGCTCGCGGTCGTCTAGGAGCGAGAGGAAAAGCCGAACCGTGGAAACGTATGTACTAGCAGCCAGCAGACAGACAAACAGACAGTCAGCGCGTTCGCCTAGACGTGCTAGACTAGACCGCCACCGCAGCACTAGTTGCCGTTCTTCTATTATGGGCAGCTCAGCTTTTCCGATTCGCGCCAGCCTGCTTTGAGGAACTGCACGAACCTTCGACGACTTCCATTTCCACACACGACATTACCAAAAGACAACAAGCACCACACACCTTAAGCACATATTACCCAACAAGCAAGCTAAACAGATTCTTACATTTCGGGATTCCTGTGCAGTTCATCCTCGGAATTAGCTTCTGTTTGAGTGATTTCCTATTTTCCCAGACTGATTACTTAATTTTTCCGCGATTCACCTAAACTTCCATCACAAAAATCTGCACCGCGAAATTAATTAATTGATTCTTTAAAGCTAGACAGGCACAAGATGCATCCCGATTGTGTCGTGCATCGGGAAAACTATCTCCACCCCGATTTTCCCTACTCTGAACGCTGGAAAATAGGAAAAGCGCCACTAGTCTACGATGTGTCGCATGAAGTTCTAGTGTTTATGCTGTAATGGTAGGTGCAGCAGAAGGATTGGAACGAGTAGTGATGTATCGATGGAAGTTTCTTTGAATAATCGGGAATTTAATTGGATATCGAAGAAATGAGAAAATTTGTTAATAATTCATTTAAAACGTTCAAGTACTTAATATGATTATCAGTAGATAGTGATTACGATTCCGTCTTAGTGAAAGAAACAGTGAGACACAGAAGATTCCAAGATTTCGAATGCCTAATGAAACAATTCTCATATCTGGGAGATAAATCAAGACATGACTTCAAAGTATCAAAATAAGTCAGGATCTCGAGTTGGGATGAAAGAACTTGTCGAATGTCGTGGAAAATGAAACTTATTTCCATATCAAGCCATTATCCCCGTCTTAGTGTAACGGAAAAAAATCAAATTTTACAGGCGATGGTTTTTAAAAAATATTTTACACAGAAACATGCTCCAAATTGAAACTTAACATAGAACTATGATTTTTAAGCAATTTGTTTATAATAATTAAAATCTATGAAAAATAATTGGTTTTAAGGCTTTAATTGCGTTCAAGCTTTTGAGACAACGCGATAATAATACCGATTTGAGCTTTTATTGCAAGCGACAATGATAGATGTGCCAAAGGTATTTTAAATAAAAATATATATGAACGTTAAAAAAATTTTTTTATATTAAACATTTGGAACACTGAGATCAATGCAGAAGTTTAACGTCTGGTAAAATTAAGCTTTTAATTCTTTTTATCCAAATTATCTGTATATGAAACGTATAAACAACTTATATCGATCGCTCTTTATGATCTGCAAAGAGTAATAATATTTTTAATACATAATTAAGCATTTGGATAAGTGAGATCATTTTATTTCTAATTCTCTGACTGCCTCTATTTATAAGCGCTTACTAATAAATCCGTAAATAGAAGAAAATAAGTTGGGTAGACAGACCTACACCCATGTCAGAAGGGTTTTGTACCCAACTTGTCAGAAATGCAGTCACCAGCAACGAATAAAGTCAAGAAATATGTCAGAGATGTGCACGTTTTGAAGAAAATCCATTGTTTCCCTATTTTCAATGGCCGCCATTTTGTTGTAAAATTACAAAAATCACTCAATGAATTCCCAAAAATACTAATGTAATTGACCTTATTTGAAAATTTCAAGAAGATCAAATCAAAACTGCAGTGACTGATTCGATGGAAAGTCCATAAAATACCAAAATCATGTGCTATTGTTGTTGCAATTGGAGAAAATTCAAATGGCTATAACTTCCGTGTATATCATTCGATTTTCCTCAAACTTACAAAGTTTAAGGACCCTTAGTAGGACTACCTAAATATCAGTTTAAGTATACCTATACGATTTTATTGGGGAAAATAGGAAATTCGAAGATCATACTATTGTCGCGTGTTATTGGTTCGCAGCCTATAACTTTAACGTTCCGGGAAAGTGAAAACGCAATGTCTTTTAATTTAAGTTAAAAGAGTTTATTTAATTCAAGAAAATGCACAATAATCAGTTTAACACTTTCACTAATTTTAATTTTCACTATAAAAATAAATCTAACACTTGTCCATAAATTTCTTATCGCAATTGTCTTCTAAATCACTTCACTATTACGAAACACACTTCCCACACACTTTCGCAGTTCTTATCGCGGTCGAATGAATGATTCCCCCATTCATTCAGCTCGCCTTTATATAGGGTCTCTACGTATTCACCCATTTCTCGTTTATTGGCGAATGTTCTACCGAGAGGTAGCTGGTAGATTCGAGAAAATTTAATGAATGGAGTGACGTCACTTGCAGATGTTGATCATGCTTGTTGGGTTCTCGTGTCTTCGAGTGAATTCGTGTTCTTCATTGTTGTGAAAACAATTGCGACAGTAGCTCGCAAAATTATTTGTACATGTAACACTGCCCCCACCTCAGTTCTTTTCGCCCCGAAAAGATGTGTCGCCAGTTGTAGTCAATTCTCCCTGGGTGTAATATGGGGCAAGACGGTCCAGATGCACGATTTTCATTTTAGCTCTCGGCTTACGATGTTCCTGTATTCGGTATACGACGTCGTTGATTCGCTTTGTAACTCGGTATGGTCCCTCCCAATTATGTTGCAACTTTGGAGACCTACCCTTTCGCCGTTGCGGGTTATAAAGCCACACCAAGTCATCTTGCTGGAAGCCAGTAGAATTAGCCTTTAGATCATACCTGGTCTTCATGCGGTCAGTAGCCGATTCGAGGTGTTTTCGCACTGTCCGATGTATCTGGTTCAACCGTTGTCTTAGATCACTTGCGTACTCCGAGACCGTTTGGGGTTTCTCAGGGGGTGTTCCGAACTTTATATCGGCTGGCAAACGAATAGTCTTTCCAAAAATGACTTTGGCTGGGGCTTGGCCCGTCGACGCATGTTCAGCGGCTCTATATGCCATTAAAAATAGTGGGATATGTCGGTCCCAGTCCCTTTGGTTCTCGTCAACCATCTTGGCAAGGTGTTTATTGAGCGTGCCGTTGAAACGTTCGACCATTCCATCGGATTGGGGATGCAGCGGTGTTGTCCTCGTTTTCCGTATTCCCAGCTGCTCGCACATTTCGCTAAAAACTAGTGACTCAAAGTTTCGGCCTTGATCCGAATGTAGTTCACAAGGCACGCCGTATCTGCTGACCCAATTTAACACTAGCTGTTCGGCTACAGTAGTTGCTTCCTGGTTGGAAATGGGGTAGACCTCGGGCCACTTGCTGAAATAATCAGCTACAACCAGCGTGTATCGATTTCCCCATTCAGATTCAGGAAAGGGTCCAGCGATGTCAACAGCAATCCTTTCGAATGGCACGCCTACGTTATAGGTTTGCATTTGTCCTCTCAGTCGTCGTTTTGGGCCTTTGACGGAAGCGCAAATGGTGCATCTGCGACACCAGTCCTCTACGTCTTCTCGAGCGTGGAGCCAGTAGAATCTTTCCCGCAATTTCGCTAAGGTTTTGTTAACACCAAGATGGCCTCCCGAGGATCCTTCATGCATTTCCTGTACCACATCGTGGATTCGGCTTTTGGGTAGTATAGTTTGCATCCTATAGGAGCTGCCATCCGCCGTTTCCCATTTCCGCTTGAGTACACCACGCTCCACCTGAAGGGAGTTCCATTGTGCCCAATAGCTTTTCAGGGTTGCGCCATGCGTTGAAACGTCCTTCCACTCAGGTCGCCCAGTCGTCTCCTTCCATACGAGCAATGGTCCGATGTCTTCATCGGCTAGCTGGGCATTTCGAATCTCCTCCGATGACCAACCTTCATCGAATTCGGCCGTTATCAGTCGCAGATCAACGGGCGGTTCCTTTTCCTCAATCCGTCGGCAATGCTTGCAGTTAGCTGGACATGGGCGACGAGATAGGGCGTCAGCATTTCCATGAACTCCGCCCTTTCGATGAACAATTTCGTAGTCGTATGACTGCAATCTTTCGATCCATCTCGCAACTTGTCCCTCGGGGTTTTTGAAGTTAAGTAGCCATCTCAATGATGCATGGTCCGTTCGAAGAACAAATTTCTGGCCATATAGGTACTTGTGGAACTGCTTGGTGGCCTCTATTATAGCCAATAGCTCCTTCCTGGTCACACAGTAGTTCCTCTCACTTTTTGAAAGAACTCGACTGTAATACGAGAGGACTCTTTCTTCGCCATTGATCTGCTGGGAGAGTACAGCTCCAATACCGCCGTTGCTTGCATCGGTGTCAACCACAAACATTTTTCCGGGTTTCGGATACGCCAGTACGGGTGATTCACATAGCTTTTCCTTCAGGGTCTCAAAGGCTGTCTGGCATTGTTCATTCCAGACATACGGACGATTTTTCTCGGTTAGCTGATGAAGACACTTAGCTATTTTGGCAAAGTCTTTGACGAATCTTCGATAGTAGGTTGCCAGGCCCAGGAAACTTCGTAGTTGGCGCTTGTTGTTTGGTGTTGGCCAGCTTTTCACGGCTTCAATTTTATCAGGGTCTGTTTTGACCCCTTCAGCTGATACGACATGTCCCAGGTATTTTACTTCAGCTGCGAAAAGGGTACACTTGTCGGGACTAAGTTTCAAATTTGCCAGTCGCAGTCGGGAGAAGACCTCTTCTAAGTTGCGCACATGCTCTTCGAACGTTCTCCCTATGACGATGATGTCATCTAGGTACACCAAGCAGGTTTTCCAGGTGAGACCACGTAGCACGTATTCCATCAAGCGTTCGAAAGTGGCTGGAGCATTGCAAAGCCCAAACGGCATCACCACAAATTGCCACAATCTGGTCCCAACTGAAAATGCGGTCTTCTCTCGGTCCTTCTTGTCAATTTCTACCTGCCAGTAGCCACTCTTGAGATCGAGTGTAGAAAACCATTTTGCGTCGGCTAAAGTGTCCATGATGTCGTCGATGCGTGGGAGCGGGTAACTATCTTTCTTAGTGACGTCGTTAAGCTGCCTATAGTCGACACAAAAGCGAGTGCTACCATCCTTTTTCTTTACTAGAACTACAGGCGCGGCCCATGGACTTACAGAAGGTTCGATAATGCCTTGCTTTTCCATGTCCGAGATCAGCGCGCTCACTTCTCCTTGTTTGGCTATAGGGAGACGTCTTGGTGCTTGTCGAATCGGCTTGGCTCCCTGTGTGTCTATGACGTGAGTTACCAAACTCGTTCGGCCTTGGTCATCCGGGCTTGTTGAGAAGATGTCACTGTACTTGGTGACCAGATCAGAGGCTCGTTTGAATAGCTGTACCGGCAATTTGACTTGCTTCAATATTGCAGACGTGGATTCCCGGGCTTTGTCTGTGTCTTGCCTCCTTTTCCAATGATGGTTGTGAGTAGCTTCCAAAGAGGTGATGGTGGAAACAGGCTGGCAGCTGCCGATGACTTCTCCCGCTTTGATGCTCGTGGTTGAGTCTGCGGTGTTAAGGACTCTAACCGGCACATATCCGTTTCTTAAAGATTTTACAAGGCTTCGTCCTACAATCAAACTGCGCAATGCGGATGTCTTCGTTGGCTCTATCAGATAAGATCGGTGGTCTCCAGAATCACCATCAAGCTTGGCCCATACAATGCTTTCGGAAGAATTCGGTACATCAGTGTCAGTACATACCACTACATTCATCTTGGGGATTTGGACGCTGGGATCCTCCATCAGTACTTCGACATTCTGCCATTTCAAGACACGTTTTCCCAAGTCCAACGTGATTCCATGTGGTCGCAGAAAATCCATTCCGAGAATGCAGTCATCCATAATGTTCGCGACCAGAAAATTATGTCGGAACACAAGGTCTCCCAACTGTATCTGGAGGTTGACCTCTCCATGAACAGGTGCAGTTTCTCCCGTAGCTGTCCGTAGTGAGAAAATTCTGCCCTTGTGAAGTTGTTGCTGTCTAACTAGGTCTGGTCGGATAATCGATCGGGTTGCACCAGTGTCGATTGTTATGGTGCAGTGTTCTCCGTCAATTTGACCCGGAAGGCATAAGTCTGCTTCTCCACGATGTAGTCTTGACACAATGATGGTGGTGCTGGGGACGTCGATCCTCCTAGCCAACCTCTGCCCCACGAAGTTGGCTCTTACATGTTTCCCGACCCCTCTGTTTGAAGGGCTTCCATTCTGGGCTCCTGACTCGGTCTGGATCTCCTCCTAGCTGCACACCCTGGACAATAGCTCGGTTTTCTTCGCTTCTTGCAATCTCTTTGCAAGTGCCCCTTCTCTCCGCAATTCCAGCATCTAGGCGCACCATTTACATGCGGGTCTCGCTCAATTTCCACGCGTTCACACCTGCACTCGTCTGTCACTACTTCACGAACCCGGGCAGTGGTACGAGTCACATTTTTCGCTGCCTCAAAGTTCAGACTGTAAGCCAATGCGTCCTTAACCGTTTGCTTTTGAGCTAAACGCACAGCTTGTTGCAATTCCGGGTCCTTTAGTGCGCTGATGAATGCCTCTGTCGCTGCATCATCTCGATGTTCTGGGTCGTAGGCTGGGTAAGCCAAAAGTGCTAGTCGCTCAATGTCTTGGGCTAACTGCTGTAGGGTCTCACCAGACTTCTGCACCCGATGCCTTAGCTGTGACCGATAAATCTGCTTTAGATGATCGTCTCCATAACGCATGTCGAGCGCATTCATTATAGCATTCGGGTTTGAGTGCAATTCATCGGGGATGGTCTGCAAAAGCTCGGCAGCTGGGCCTCTTAGAGCAAGAATCAATGCAGTTGCTCGTTCTTGCTCATTCCAGTGATTTGCCCTGGCGGCGGCTTCAAACTGGGTTTTGTAAATACTCCAGACCGTTTGTCCGTCGAATATTGGTGCTTTCACATTTCTGGACGAGCCTTGCACTGCGGTTGTAAGCGGGGCTGGTGAGGTGGTTACTACTGCCTTTGCTGCTTCCAATTCCTTTTTCATGTTTTCCATCTCATTGTTGATTCTCTCCTCGACCTGGCTGACCTTTTCCTCGACCTGGTAAACCTTTTCCTCGACCTGGTCAACCTTTTCCTCGACGTCTTTAATTTGTTTGTTGAGACTACCGAGCTCCGCTTTTATTTCGGTTGACTGTTTCTCCAGCTTCTGTGTGATGTCTGCCTTGATGTCTGCTTTGATTTCGATTGCTTGTTGGTCTAGCTTCGTAGTTAAATTGGACGACTGTTCATTGAGCTTCGCAGTTAAATTAGATGACTGTTGTCGCAGCTCTTGCTGCATCAGCATCAGCATTTGCATCAGCGCATTTTCTGGTTCCTTTGGTTTTGATATTTCTGCTTCACCACCTTCTGCGCCTTTTTCTGCATCTGAGGGCTCACCCGAATCCAGATACGCGCCTTCCGATTCAATTGCGTCACGCAAGCGTGCAATCAGTGTGGCCTTTGTACCTTGCGTAGCCAGGTTTCGCTGTTCCAACTCTTCCTTAAGCTCCGACATGGTCAATTCATTAATTTTTAAGTTTAGGCTTCGTGGCATTTTCAATGTTTCTTTAAATTTTACTATTGTGCACTATAAAAATGTTCAAATTTTCACTTTCAAAATTTTAATCTCACTTCTCGACACCACTGTCGCGTGTTATTGGTTCGCAGCCTATAACTTTAACGTTCCGGGAAAGTGAAAACGCAATGTCTTTTAATTTAAGTTAAAAGAGTTTATTTAATTCAAGAAAATGCACAATAATCAGTTTAACACTTTCACTAATTTTAATTTTCACTATAAAAATAAATCTAACACTTGTCCATAAATTTCTTATCGCAATTGTCTTCTAAATCACTTCACTATTACGAAACACACTTCCCACACACTTTCGCAGTTCTTATCGCGGTCGAATGAATGATTCCCCCATTCATTCAGCTCGCCTTTATATAGGGTCTCTACCTATTCACCCATTTCTCGTTTATTGGCGAATGTTCTACCGAGAGGTAGCTGGTAGATTCGAGCAAATTCATGAATGGAGTGACGTCACTTGCAGATGTTGATCATGCTTGTTGGGTTCTCGTGTCTTCGAGTGAATTCGTGTTCTTCATTGTTGTGAAAACAATTGCGACAGTAGCTCGCAAAATTATTTGTACATGTAACACTATTATTAACAAAGTTGAGCGTATTTTGACTTCTAAGGTATTTGTTGTTGTTGTACGCATAAACACCTACCTCCATGATGTTTTTCAGATTTTTCGGTTCACAGGTGTCCAACCTCGAGGGGGGGGGGGGGGGGCTGCATACACATTTTTCGTGTATTCTCCCTCCCTGTGCGCCCCTCGAAGCAAAGAGTGTCAAATCAAGTCCTGTTTTGAAAATTTCTCATCAAGACCTTTCATTTGATACCCATATCAGCTACCTTTGATGAAATTTTTTTTCCGGGGGGCCACTCCCCTATATGAGGAGACCCTCTTTAAATACCATATTGTCGCGTGTATGGTTCGCGGCCAATAATTTTAATGTTCCGGGGAAATGAAAACGCAATGTCTTTTAAATTAAATTAAAAGAGTCTATTTATTTACTAAAAATGCACAATCACTCATTTAACTATTTCACAATTTTAATTAGAATCTAACTTTCACTTGTCAATTAAATTTCCCTAACAACTGTCGTCACTTAACAATCAACGAAAATCACTCGATCAATATCGCTTATCAATTCGCTATCGCAGTTTTTACTATATCGCGGTTCTATGAAAGATCCCCCCGTTCATTCAGCTCGCCCTTATATAGGGTCTCTACCCATTCAACCCATTTCTCGTACATTGGCGAATGTTCTGCCGAGAGGTACCTGGTATATTCGAGCAGCTTGATGAATGGAGTGACGTCACCTTCAGATGTTGATCATGCTTGGTGGGTTCTCGTGGTTTCGAGTAAATTCACTTTATTGATCATGAGGTTCTTAATGGTTGTGAAAACAATTGCAACACCAGCTCGCAGAATTATTCGTGCATGTAACACTGCCCCCACCTCAGTTCTTTTCGCCCCGAAAAGATGTGTCGCCAGTTGTAGTCAATTCTCCCTGGATGTAATATGCGGCAAGATGGTTCAGGTGCACGATTTTCATTTTTCTCTTGGCGTACGGTGTTCCTGTATGCGGTATACGACGTCGTTGATTCGCTTTGTAACTCGGTATGGTCCCTCCCAATTATGTTGCAGCTTTGGAGACCTACCCTTTCGCTGTTGCGGGTTATCTAGCCATACCAAGTCATCTTGCTGGAAGGCAGTAGAATTTGCCTTTACATCATACCTGGTCTTCATGCGGTCAGTAGCCGATTCGAGGTGTTTTCGCACTGCCCGATGTATCTGATTCAACCGTTGCCTTAGCTCACTTGCGTACTCCGAGATGGTTTGGGGTTTCTCGGGGGTGTTCCGAACTTTATATCAGCTGGCAGACGAATAGTCTTTCCAAAAATGACTTTGGCTGGGGCTTGACCCGTCGATGCATGTTCGGCAGCTCTGTACGCCATCAAAAATAGTGGGATATGTCGGTCCCAGTCCCTTTGGTTCTCGTCAACCATTTTGGCCAGAAGTTTATTGAGCGTGCTGTTGAAACGTTCGACCATTCCATCAGATTGGGGATGCAGCGGTGTTGTCCTCATTTTCCGTATTCCCAGCAGCTCGCACATTTCGCCAAAAACTAGTGACTCAAAGTTTCGCCCTTGATCCGAATGTAGTTCGCAAGGTACGCCGAACCTACTGACCCAATTTATAGCTGTTTGGCTACAGTAGTTGCTTTCTTGTTGGGAATGGGGTAGACCTCGGGCCACTTGCTGAAATAATCGGCTACAACCAGCGTGTATCGATTTGCCCATTCGGATTCAGGGAAGGGTCCTGCGATATCAACAGCAACACGTTGTAGGTTTGCATTTGTCCTCGCAGTCGTCGCTTTGGACCTTTGACGGAAGCGCAAATGGTGCATCTACGGCACCAGTCCTCTACATCTTCTCGAGCATGAAGCCAATAAAACCTTTCCCGCAATTTCGCTAAGGTCTTGTTAATCCCAAGGTGGCCTCCCGAGGATCCTTCGTGCATTTCCTTAACCACATCGTGGATTCGGCTTTTAGGAAGTATACTTTGCATCCCAAAGGAGCTGCCATCCACTGTTTCCCATTCCCGCTTGAGTATGCCACCCTCTACCTGAAGGGGGTTCCATTGTGTCCAATAGCTTTTAAGGGTTGCGCCATGCATTCCACTCAGTTCGCCCAGTCGTCTCCTTCCATACGAGCAATGGTCCGATGTCTCATCGGCTAGCTGGGCATTTCGAATCTCCTCCGATGGCCAACCATCATCAAATTCGGCCGTTATCACTTGCAGATCAACGATCGGCTTCTTTTCTTCAATCCGTCGGCAATGCTTGCGGTTAGCTGGACATGGATGACGAGATAGGGCGTCAGCATTTCCATGAACTCCGCCCTTCCGATGAACGATTTCGTAGTCGTATGACTGCAATCTTTCGATCCATCTCGCAACTTGTCCCTCGGGGTTTTTGAAGTTGAGCAGCCATCTCAGCGATGCATGGTCCGTTTGAAGAGCAAATTTCTGGCCATATAGTTACTTGTGGAAATGCTTGGCGGCCTCTATTATAGCCAATAACTCCTTTCTGGTCACGCAGTAGTTCCTCGCACTTTTTGAAAGAACTCGACTGTAATACGAGAGGACTCTTTCTTCGCCATCGATCTGCTGGGAGAGTACAGCTTCAATACCGCCGTTTCTCGCATCGGTGTCAACCAAAAACATTTTCCCGGGTTTCGGATATGCCAGCACGGGTGATTCACATAGCTTCTCCTTCAAGGTTTCAAATGCTACCTGGCATTGTTCATTCCAGACATACGGACAATTTTTCTCGGTTAACTGATGAAGAAACTTAGCTATTTTGGCAAAGTCTTTGACGAATCTTCGATAGTAGGCTGCCAGACCCAGAAAACTTCGTAGTTGGTGCTTCTTGTTTGGTGTTGGCCAGCTTTTCACGGCTTCAATTTTCTCAGGGTCTTTTTTGACCCCTCCTGCTGATACGATGTGTCCCAGGTATTTTACTTCAGCTGGGAAAATGGTACACTTGTCGGGACTAAGTTTCAAAATCGCCAATCGCAATCGGGAGAAAACCTCTTCTAAGTTCCGCACATGCTCTTTGAACATTCTCTCGATGACGATGATGTCATCCAGGTATACCAGGCAGGTTTTTCAGGTTAGGCCACGTAGCACGTATTGCATCAGGCGTTCGAAAGTGGCTGGAGCATTGCAAAGCCCAAATGGCATCACCACAAATTGTCACAATCCGGTCCCAACTGAAAATGCGGTTTTCTCTCGGTCCTTCTTGTCGATTTCTACCTGCCAGTAGCCACTCTTGAGATCGAGTGAAGTGTAGTGTAGAGTGTTCATGATGTCATCGATGCGTGGAAGCGGGTAACTATCTTTCTTAGTGACGTCGTTAAGCTGCCTATAGTCGACACAAAAACGAGTGCTACCATCCTTTTTCGTTGCTAGAACTACTGGCGCGGCCCATGGACTGACAGAAGGTTCGATAACGCCTTGTTTTTCCATGTCCAAGACCAGTGCGCTCACTTCTCCTTGTTTGGTTATAGGAAGACGTCTTGGTGCTTGCCGAATTGGCTCTGCTCCCTGTGTATCTATGACATGAGCTACCATACTCGTTCGGCCTTGATCATCCGGGCTTGTTGAGAAGATGTCATTGTACTTGGTGACCAGATCAGAGACTCGCTTGAATAGCTGCACTGGCAATTTGACCTGCTTCAATATTGCAGACGTGAATTCCCGGGTATTGTCTGCGTCTTGCCTCCTTTTCCAATGATGGTCGTGAGAGGCTTCCAAGGAAGTGATGGTGGAAACAGGCTGGCAGCTGCCGATGACTTCTCCCGCTTTGATGCTCGTGGTTGAGTCTGCGGTGTTAAGGACTCTAACCGGCACGTATCCGTTCTTTATAGATCTTACTAGGCTTCGTCCTACAATCAAACTGCGCGATGCGGACGTCTTCATTGGCTCTATCAGATAAGATCGGTGGTCTTCAGAATCACCGTCAAGCTTGGCCCATACAATGCTTTCGGAAGAATTCGGTACATCAGTGTCGCCACATACTATCTCATTCATCTTGGGAATTTGGACGCTGGGATCCTCCATCAATACTTCGACATTCTGCCATTTCAATCCATTCCGAGAATGCAGTCATCGATAATGTTCGCGACCAGAAAATTATGTCGGAACGCAAAGTCTCCTAACTACATCTGGAGGTTGATTTCTCCATGGACAGGTGCAGTTTCTTCCGTTGCTGTCGTAGTGAGGAAATTCTGTCCTTGTGAAGTAGTTGTTGCCTCACTAGTTCTGGTCGGATGATCGATCGGGTTGCGCCAGTGTAGATTGTTATGGTGCAATGTTCTCCGTCAACTTGACCCGGAAGGCATAAGTCCACTTCTCCAGGATGTAGTCTTGACACGGTGATGGTGGTGCTGGGGGCGTCAATCCTCCTAGCCAAACTCTGCCCCACGAAGTTGGCTCTTACATGTTTCCCGACACCTCTGTTTGAAGGGCTTCCATTCTGGGCTCCTGACTCGGTCTGGATCTCCTGCTAGCTGCACACCCGGGACAATAGCTCGGCTTTCTTCGCTTCTTGCAGGTGCCTATTCACTCCGCAATTCCATTGACATGCGGGTCTCGCTCAATTTCCACGCGCTCACACCTGCACTCGCCGGTCACTACCTCGCGAACCCTGGCAGTGGTACGAGTCACATTTTTCGCTACCTCAATGTTTAGACTATAAGCCAATGCGTCCTTTACTGTTTGCTTTTGAGCTAATCGCACAGCTTGTTGCAATTCTGGGTCTTTTAATGCACTGATGAATGCTTCTGTTGCTGCGTCATCTCGATGTTCGGGGTCGTAAGCTGGGTAAGCCAAAAGTGCCAGTCCTTCAATGTCTTGGGCTAGCTGCTGTAAGGTTTCGCCAGACTTCTGCATCTGCTTTAGATGATCGTCTCCATAACCTTGTCGAGCGCATTCATTATAGCAGCCGGGTTTGAGTGCCACTCAACGGGGATTCTCTGCAAAAGGTCGGCAGCTGGGTCTCTTAGAGCAAGAATCAATGCAGTTGCTCGTTCCTGCTCATTCCAGTGATTTATCCGAGCGGCGGCTTCAAACTGGGTTTTGTAAATACTCCAGACCGTTTGCCCGTCGAATATTGGCGCTTGAACGTTTCTGGATATGCTTTGTACTGCGATTTTAAGCGGAGCTGGTGAGGTGGTTACTACTGCCTTTGCTGCTTCCAATTCCTTTTTCACTTTTTCCATCTCATGGTTGATTCTCCCCTCGACCTGGCTGATCTCATTGTTGATTCCCCCTCGGCCTGGTGTACCTCCTCCTCGACGCATTTTATTTATTTGTTGAGACTACTGAGCTCCATTTTTATTTCGGTAGACTGTTTTTCCAAATCTACCTTCAAATCAGTTGATTGTTTGTCCAGCTTCTGTGCGATGTCTGCCTTGATTTCGATCGCTTGATGGTCCAGTTTTGCTGATTAATCATTTAGCTTCGCAGCTAAACTGGATGTCTGTTCATTTAGCTGCGCTGATTGTTCATTTAGCTTCGTTGATTGTTCATTTTGCTTCGCAGCTAAACTGGATGTCTGTTCATTTTGCTGCGCTGATTGTTCATTTAGAATCGTCGATTGTTCATTTTGCATCGCAGCTAAACTGGATGTCTGTTCATTTAGTTGCGCCGATTGTTCATTTAGCTTCGTTGATTGTTCATTTGACTTTGCAGTTAAATTCGATGACAGTTGTCGCTGCTCTTGCTGCATCAGCATCAACATTTGCATTATCGCATTTTCTGGTTCCTTTGATTTGGGTGTTTCTACTTCTCCACCTTCTGCGCCTTGTTCCGCATCTCACCGCAATTCAGATTCGAGCCTTCCGACTCGATCGCGTCATGCAACCGTGTAATCAGTATAGCCTTTGTTCCTTGTGTGGCCAGATTTCGCTGTTCCAACTCCTCCTTGAGCTCCGATATGGTCCATTGATCAATTTTTAGATGTAAGTTTCCTGGCATTTTTATTGTTTCGGTTGTTTTTCCACCAGTTTCCACGTTCATTTTTACTATTGTGCACTTTAAAAATGTTCAAAAGTTTTCACTTCCAAAATTTTTCTTTCTCACTTCTTGACACCACTGTCGCGTGTTATGGTTCGCGGCCAATAATTTTAATGTTCGGAGGAAGTGAAAACGCAATGCCTTTTAAATTAAATTAAAAGAGTTTATTTATTTACTAATAATGCACAATCACTCATTTAACTATTTCACAATTTTAATTAGATTCTAATTTTCACTTGTCAATTAAATTTCTCTAACAACTGTCGTCACTTAACAATCAACGAAAATCACTCCACTATTACTCGATCAATATCGCTTTTCAATTTGCTATCGCAGTTTTTACTATATCGCGGTTCTATGAATGATCCCCCATTCATTCAGCTCGCCTTTATATAGGGTCTCTGCCTTTTCAACCCATTTCTCGTACATTGGCGAATGTTCTGCCGAGAGGTACCTGGTATATGCGAGCAGATTAATGAATGGAGTGACGTCACTTTCAGATGTTGATCATGCTTGGTGGGTGCTCGTGGTTTCGAGTGAATTCATTTTGTTGATGTTCTTAATGGTTGTGAAAACAATTGCGGCAGCAGCTCGCAGAATTCTTTGTACATGTAACAATATAACATTTTTTTGTAGTTGAACTTTGAAGAGAGCACCACTTTACATTTGCATAACAAAATTTGACGTTTCTAGCTCAAATAGTTTGCGAGAAAAAGTACTGTGACACACGAACGGACGGACAGAATGCGATTTCAGTAGGAATTTGTAAAATAATTTTACAAAACCCTAAAAATAAAACGATATAGGGTTTTTTGTGAAAAGTATTTATATCTCAGGAGTGTAATGTATGTTAATTGCTTTATGACTTAACCTTTTTATTGCTTTACAAATATCTTTTAGACTAGAATCCTAATTACTGTAATATTTTAGGTAAATTTCTCCAGAGAAATTTCCCTGTTGCGGAGATTACTTTATATATATATATATATATATATATATATATATATATATATATATATATATATATATATATATATATAGTCAAGAAGTGAGAAAGAAAATTTTGGAAGTGAAAACGTTTAAGCATTTTTAAAGTGTACAATAGTGTAAATTAACGTGGAAACTGGTGGAAAATAGCCAAAAAAAATCAAATAAAAATGCCGGGAAATTTTCATTTAAAAATTGATCAGTTGACCATATCGGAGCTCAAGGAGGAGTTGAAACAGCGAAATCTGGCTACACAAGGTACAAAGGCCATACTGATTGCCCGCTTGCGTGACGCAATCGAGTCGGAAGGCGTGAATCTGGATTCGGGTGAGCTCTCTGATGCGGAAAAAGGCGCAGAAGGTGGAGAAGTAGAAACACCAAAATCAAAGGAGCCAGAAACTGCGCTAATGCAAATGTTCATGCTGATGTCATCCAGTCTAACTGTGAAGCTAGATGAACGATCAGTGAAGCTAAATGAACAGTCATCTAGTCTCACTGCGAAGCTAGATGAACAATCCACGAAGCTAAATGAACAATCAACGAAGTTAAATGAACAATCAGCACAGCTAAATGAACAGACATCCAGTTTAGCTGCGAAGCTAAATGAACAATCAGCAAAAATGGGCCAACAAGCGATCGGAATCAAGGCGGATTTGCAAAAACAGTCAACCGAAATAAAGGCAGAGCTCGGTAGTCTGAACAAGCAAATTAAATGCGTCGAAGAGAAGGTCTATCAAGTTGAGGAGAGAATTAACCATGAGATTAGCCAGGTCGAGGAGAGAATGAACTATGAGATGGAAAAAGTGAAAAAAGAATTGGCAGCAGCGAAGGCAGTAGTAACCACCTCACCAGCCCTACTTGTAAACGCAGCGCATAGCATATCCAGAAATTTGCAAGCACCAATATTCGATGGGCAAACGGTCTGGAGTATTTACAAAGCCCAGTTTGAAGCTGCCGCAAGGGCAAATCACTGGAATGAGCAAGAACGAGCAACTGCATTAATTCTTGCCCAAAGAGGCCCAGCTGCCGAGCTTTTGCAGGGGATCCCCGTTGAATTGCACTCAAATTCAGCTGCTGTAATGAATGCGCTCGACATGCGTTACGGAGACGATCGTCTTAAGCAGATTTATCGGTCCCAGCTACGACATCGGATGCAAAAGTCTGGCGAAACTTTACAGCAGCTAGTCCAAGACATTGAGCGACTGGCACTTTTGGCTTACCCAGCGTACGACCCAGAAAATCGAGATGACGCAGCGACAGAAACCTTCATCAGCGCATTAAAAGACCAAGAATTGCATCAATCGCTGCGTTTAGCTCAAAAGCAAACAGTTAAGGACGCATTGGCTTATAGTCTGAACTTTGAGGCAGCGAAAAATGTGAGCCGTACATATGCCCGGGTTCGTGAGGTAGGCACACAGACGAGTGCAGGTATGAGCGCCTGGAAATTGAGCGAGACCCACATGTAAATGGTGCACCTAGATGCTGGAATTGCGGAGAGAAGAGGCACTTGCAAAGAGACTGCAAGAAGCGAAGAAAGCCGACCTATTGTCCAGGGTGTGCAGCTAGCAGGAGATCCAGACCGAGTCAGGAGCCAGAATGGAAGCCCTTCAAACAGAGGGGTCGGAAAACATGTAAGAGCCAACTTCGTGGGGCAGAGTTTGGCTAGGAGGATCGACGTCCAAATTTACAAGATGAATGAGATAGTATGTGCCGACACTGATGTACCGAATTCTTCTGAAAGCATTGTATGGGCCAAGCTTGATGGTGATTCTGGAGACCAGCGATCTTATCTGGTAGAGCCAACGAAGACGTCCGCATTGCGCAGTTTTATTGTAGGACGAAGCCTTGTAAGATCTATAATGAACGTATATGTGCCGGTTAGAGTCCTTAACACCACAGACTCAACCACGAGCATCAAAGTGGGAGAAGTCATCGGGAGCTGCCAGCCTGTTTCCACCATCACCTCCTTGGAAGCCACTCACGACCATCATTGGAAAAGGAGGCAAGACGCACAAAGCCCGGGAATCCACGTCTGCAATATTGAAGCAGACCAAATTGCCAGTGCAGCTATTCAAGCGAGCCTCTGATCTGGTCACCAAGTACAGTGACATTTTTTCAACAAGCCCGGATGACCAAGGCCGAACAAGTATAGTAACTCACGTCATAGATACAGAGGGAGCCAAGCCAATTCGACAAGCACCGAGAGGTCTTCCTATAGCCAAACAAGGAGAAGTGAGCGCACTGATCTCAGACATGGAAAAACAAGGCGTTATCGAACGTTTTGTCAGTCCATGGGCCGCGCCAAGTTCTAGTAAAGAACAAGGATGGTAGCACCCATTTTTGTGTCGACTATAGGCACTTAACGACATCACTAAGAAAGATAGTTACCCGCTCCCACGCATCGATGACATCATGGATACGCAAAATGGTTTTCTATACTCGATCTCAAGAATGGCTACTGGCAGGGAGAAATCGACAAGAAGGACCGAGAGAAAACCGCATTTTCAGTTGGGACCAGATTGCGGCAATTTGTGGTGATGCCATTTGGGCTTTGCAATGCTCCAGCAACTTTCGAACGCCTGATGGAATACGTGCTACGTGGCCTAACCTGGAAAACCTGCTCAGTGTACCTAGACGACATCATCGTCATCGGGAGAACGTTCGAAGAGCATGTGCGGAACTTAGAAGAGGTTTTCTCCCGATCGCGACTGGCGAATTTGAAACTTAGTCCCGACAAGCGTACCCTTTTCCCAGCTGAAGTAAAATACCTGGGACACGTAGTATCAGCAGAAGAGGTCAAAACAGACCCTGAGAAAATTGAAGCCGTGAAAAGCTGGCCAGCATCAAACAACAAGCGCTAACTACGAAGTTTTCTGGGTTTGGCAACCTACTATCGAAGATTCGTCAAAGACTTTGCCAAAATAGCTAAGTTTCTTCATCACTTAACCGAGAAAAATCGTCCGTATGTCTGGAATGAACAATGCCAGGTAGCCTTTGAGACCTTGAAGGAGAAGCTGTGTGAATCACCCGTGCTGGCATATCCGAAACCCGGAAAAATGTTTGTAGTTGACACTGATGCGAGCAACGGCGGTATTGAAGCTGTACTCTCCCAGCAGATCGATGGCGAAGAAAGAGTCCTCTCGTATTACAGTCGAGTTCTTTCAAAAAGTGAGGGGAACTACTGCGTGACCAGGAAGGAGCTATTGGCTATAATAGAGGCCGCCAAGCAGTTCCACGAGTAACTATATGGCCAGAAATTTGTTCTTCAAATGGACCATGCATCACTGAGATGGCTGCTCAACTTCAAAAACCCCGAGGGACAAGTTGCGAGATGGATCGAAAGATTGCAGTCATACGACTACGAGATTGTTCATCGGAAGGGCGGAGTTCATGGAAATGCTGACGCCCTATCCCACCGTCCATGTCTAGCTAACTGCAAGCATTGCCGGCGGATTGAGGAAAAGGAACCGCCCGTTGGTCTGCGATTGATAACGACAGAATTCGATGAAGGTTGGTCACCGGAGGAGATTCGAAATGCCCAGTTAGCCGATGAGACATCGGACCATTGCTCGTATGTGAGGACACGACTGGGCGAACTGAGTGGAAAGACGTTTCAATGCATGGCGCAACTCTGAAAAGCTATTGGGCACAATGGAACTCCCTTCAGGTGGAGGGTGTCTCACTCAAGCGGAAATGGGAGATGGTGGATGGCAGCTCCTTTGGGATGCAAGCTATACTACCCAAGCCGAATCCATGATGTGGTTAAGGAAATGCATGAAGGATCCTCGGGAGGCCACCTTGGTGTTCACAAGACCTTAGCGAAATCGCGGGAAAGGTTCTACTGGCTTCATGCTCGAGCAGACATAGAAGACTGGTGTCACAGATGCACCATTTGCGCTTCCGTCAAAGGTCCAAAGCGACGACTGAGAGGACAAATGCAAACCTATAACGTGGGGGGAACCGTTTGAAAAGATTGCTGTTGACATCGCAGGTCCCTTTCCTGAATCTGAATGGGGAAATCGATACACGCTGGTTGTAGCCGATTATTTCAGCAAGTGGCCCGAGGTCTACCCCATTCCCAACCAGGAAGCAACTACTGTAGCTAAACAGGTAGTGTTAAATTGGGTCAGTAGGTACGGCGTACCTTGTGAACTACATTCAGATCAAGGCCGAAACTTTGAGTCACTAGCTTTTAGCGAAATGTGCGAGCTGCTGGGACTACGGAAAACGAGGAAAACACCGCTGCATCCCCAATCCGATGGAATGGTCGAACGTTTCAACGGCACTCTCAATAAACACCTGGCCAAGATGGTTGACGAGAACCAAAGGGACTGCGACCGACACATCCCACTATTTTTGATGGCGTACCGAGCTGCTGAACATGCATCGACGGGTCAAGCCCCAGCCAAAGTCATTTTTGGAAAGACTATTCGTCTGCCAGCTGATATAAAGATCGGAACACCCCCGAGAAACCCCAAACCATCTCGGAGTACGCAAGTGAGCTAAGGCAACGGTTGAATCAGATGCATCGGACAGTGCGAAAACACCTCGAATCGGCTACTGACCGCATGAAGACCAGGTATGATCTAAAGGCAAATTCTACTGGCTTCCAGCAAGATGACTTGGTGTGGCTATATAATCCGCAACGGCGAAAGGGTAGGTCTCCAAAGTCGCAACATAATTGGGAGGGGACATACCGAGTTGCAAGGCGAATCAACGACGTCGTATACCGCATACAGGAACACCGTACGCCAAAAGCCAAAATGAAAATCGTGCACCTGGACCATCTTGCCCCATATTACATCCAGGGAGAATTGACTACAACTGGCGACACATCTTTTCGGGGCGAAAAGAACTGAGGTGGGGGCAGTGTTACATGCACGAATAATTCTGCGAGCTGGTGTTGCAATTGTTTTCACAACCATTAAGAACCTCATGATCAACAAAGTAAATTTACTCGAAACCACGAGAACCCACCAAGCATGATCAACATCTGAAGGTGACGTCACTCCATTCATTAAGCTGCTCGAATATACCACGTACCTCTCGGCAGAACATTCGCCAATGTAAGAGAAATGCGTTGAATGGGTAGAGACCCTACATCAAAGCGAGCTGAATGAATGGGGGATCATTCATTAGAACCGCGATATAGTAAAAACTGCGATAGCGAATTGAAAAGCTATATTGATCGAGTAATAGTGGAGTGATTTTCGTTGATTGTTAAGTGAAGACAGTCGTTAGAGAAATTTAATTGACAAGTGAAAGTTAGATTCTAATTAAAATTGTGAAATAAATCAATGAGTGATTGTGCATTTTTAGTAAATAAATAGACTCTTTTAATTTAATTTAGAAGACATTTCGTTTTCATTTCCCCGGAACATTAAAATTATTGGCCGTGAACCATAATACGTGACAATATAAATATATATATGTATATATATATATATATATATATATATACATATATATATATATATATATATATATATATATATATATATATATATATATATATATATATATATATATATATCTATGTCTATATATATATATATATATACATATATATATATATATATATATATATATATATATATATATATATATATATATATATAAAGTATATATACATAGAGTTTTCCATTAGGGACATAACAATTTTGTATCTTTATATGAACGCACCCTAAAATTTTTTTAATAAACTGTCAATGTCAAAACGTTAGTTAAGGTTAACATTTTCGACCGATTTCCAAAGGAACGAAGGTTATTGTTAAGTTAAGCGTGACACGACCAAATAAACCCGATTTATTCTCTTCAAATATAGTACGAGTACATATACATTTATATGACATTCCTCCCGCCGTATCATAAGGCGATACATATTCAACTATGTTAAATTATCAATATTCATTTAAAGCAAATAGCGAAATAAGAAATCAAATGTATTTCAAAAAATTTTGAAAGTACTAAATATTCAAGTTGAATGAATTCAATTATTAATGCTAAGAAAACCATTAAGTATGTAACAAATTTTCATTGGTAAGCACTGCTTCTGAAACGCTCTGGCTCTCTACGAATACGGTAGCTTGGTCTCGGTTCTGAGGGCAGTTCCATATTTTCCATCACAGTCTCTTGAGATCCGACTTGAGATGTCGGAGTACTGGTCGTGATAGGCTGTGTCTTTTCAACGATTATTGGTATATGTGGTAAGATCTGCAAGTCTGGAAGAATGTAATTTATATTTACGTCTTCGTCTTCATTACGTTCGCGCATGTGGTGGCAGTGTCGTCTTCTCTCCACACCGTGGGGAGTTAGTATACGATAGAAGTACCGATGTGTTCTCTCCGTAACTTTTGCTGGCTGCCATTTTTTTCAAGTTTTGTCTTGTAAGAGACTTGTTGGGATACGCGTATCTTCTTACCTCACTCAATCTCTTATCTGAGACTCTTGAACTGTAGTTCTTGTCTCTTGTCGGGTTTTAAATAGTCAAAAATATCCTTCAGTTGTCTGCCAAACGTCATTTTAGCTGGAGTTTTATCTGTTGCAGCACGTGGAGTATTCCTATATGTGGACAGAAACTCACGAAGACGCTGCTGCGTTATCTTGTTTTCATTTTTACTGGCTCTCGTTTTTGTTTAAAAGTCTGGACGAAACGCTTAGTGAGCCCATTGGTCGATCGTATGTAGTATATGCATCGTGATTTACAAAATCTTGAAATTTTTTGGATATAAATTGTGGCCCGTTATCTAATACAATGATTTGCGGTAATTCAAACGTGGTTAAATATATCATCTAGCGTATCACATAGATGTTCGGCTCTTGTTTGTTTGAAAGGTCGGATATCGAACCATTTTGTAAGGGCACCAACTACAACAAGCCACTGCTGATCCTCGTATGGTCCAGCAAAGTCCACATAGATTCGTTGCCATATTCGTTCTGGCATAGTCCACAAAAACACTGGAAGTTCAGTGCATTGTGGGCTTTGTTCCTGGCATGGGCTGCATTTTTTTACAAATGTGTCGATATCGACATTTATAAGTGGCCACCAGACAAAAAAAAACGGGCTATTGCACGCATAGCAAAGTTGGCAAAGTTTGTTAGGTATGATTAGTCTACCCTGCCAGGTTAGAATGTTGTTGGTTGAAATTCGTCTTTTTTTTTTGTCGTAGTACGGTTTAAGCTCATTCGTTACTTCTTTGCTACGCTAACATGATCGTACTAGCCATAATACTTTCCTTAGCACAGGGTCATTTTTTTTTGCTTTCTTTAAAATCTTTTGTGATAGTTGTTTATCGTCCTACGTACTACATAGTAATTCTTGCCTGCCTGTTCGTCATTATTCGGAAGTCGTGATAAGCAATTTGCAATACGTTGTTAGCTTCTCTTCTTTATTCTATTTTGTAGTTATACGGTCCGACGTAGGGCGCCAACCGAGTCAGTCGGCTATTGACCAATTTCGGCAGATCCCGATTTTCGCCAAACAAATGTTGTAACGGCTTATAGTCTGTGATTAGCGTGAACGTAGTACCTCGTAAAAACTGGTCAAATTTTCGTAATGCGAAAAATATTGCTAAGGCTTCGCGATCGACCACATAATATTTTTGTTCGGCATTAGTAAGTTTGCGAGAAGCAAAGGCAATAGGTTCCTTACTTTGCACGCTATTTTTATGAAAGAAGACAGCTCCTACTCCTTTTTCAGATGCGTCACATGCTACGTATAGTTGGCGATTAAGGAGTACGGCACGAAAATATTAGATTTAACCACATCTTGCTTTATGTGCTCGAATGTCTGTAATTCCCTAGGACCCCACGTCCATTGTTGTCGTGTTCCTGTTAATGAGTGAAAATTTGCACACGTACCATGCAGGTTAGGTATAAATCGTTCATAAAAATTAAACCTAAAAAAGATCTGAGCCTCTTTACGTCGGTTGGTATTGAAGCATTTGCAATCGCTGCCAATTTGAGTTGTGACGGTCGTATACCTTCTTTACTGATTGTATGTGCCAAATATTCTATTAAGGGTTGCACAAACGCGCACTTGCTCAGTTTTACTCGAAAGCCTGCTGCGCGTAGCCATCGTAAAACTTCTTTTATGTTTACCCAATGCGTATGATTGTCCTTGCCCGTGATGGCGATATCATCAAAATATACCGCGACGTTGGGTATTCCTTCTAATAAGTTTTCCAAATACCTTTGAAAACTAGCCGGGGCATTTGCGATGCCAAAAGGAAGGCGGTTGTACTGGTAATAACCGCTGTGAGTCGAAATAACTACGAATTTCCTTGAGTCGGGGTGTATTTCAAATTGCAGATATGCATCCTTTAAGTTAATCGTTGTATACGTTTCTCCACGAGATACGAGTAATTTGTGCATCAGCTGATCAAAAAGTGGGACTGGATGCCGTTCTGTTACTAGCGCGGGATTAAGTGTTGTTTGAAAGTCACCGCAAATTCTAATTATACCATCTTTCGTGATGACATTTCCTATGGGTGTTGCCCACTCTAGCGGTGTATTGTTAGGATCCACGTGTGAAAGCACCTCTTTTTCTATAAGTCTGTCGAGTTCAGCTTCTACATTTTTTTTGTAAACCGAATTTTAATGGACGCGCCGGTTCATTTATAGGCTATGGGTTAGGTTTTAGATGAATTTTAATTTGATAATTTTTAATCTTACCGAGTGAGCTCTCAAAAAGCATTTTATTTTCCTGAATTATTTTGGATAATTCTCGATCAAGGTTATCGTTGTTGTATTTCTTTTGATGCTTGGAATCCTTCAGCGAGTACACCGCAGACGGAAATTGCATGCCAAATGCTTCACTCCACGGTAAACCAAAAAGCAAAGGCTCTGCGTTGTCCAACACAACTACCGGGAGAGTAGCTGTCGTATTTTGCAGTTTTACAGTCACAAACGTTTTACACATAGGTCTCAATTTGAAGTTTCCATATGCTTTCAGTGTGGGGCCCTTTGATAGTGGTGGTGATCCGATTTTCCTCCACAATGCTGTGCTTACAATGAAGTGTGCTGCCCCTGGATCCCAATCCACCGTGCATTTAATGTTGTTGATAATGACGTTTATTCTTTTTCCCTTATTAACATGAAATTTCGAGTCAGATTCCGTTTCGTCGTCGGAGCTGTGTGTCTCACTCATTTTAAAAATGTTTTCTCTTCTGGAAGCTGTTTCAGTTTCTCGTATACTTTTTGTTGCTTTTCGTTGTTGTATTGTTCTTGCTTTCATTTGTATTGGCATGTGTGTGTGCACTTGAGTAACTTAATTGAGCTTGACCACGTTTGATGCACCACGGTCCAAATTGTCCTCGGATACCGCACTCTTCGGAAATGTTATTTTCTGCACGGCACTGTTTATGCAATTTTGGGTTACCGCACCGTCGACACTGGTTACTTTGAAGTTCTCTAACTATTTTACGTTTTGCCGAGTCTTTAAAGCATTTCACCGATTCCCAACCACTAGTGTCATAGTCTTTTTCTGCTGCCGCTCACGCTTGAGCCCCAACGAACACTTCTGCGAATGTTACTTTCACATCTAAACCTTCACTGTTTTTGTTGTTTTAATTCTATTTTGAGTCGTTTATGATGCAATCCCTTTGCAAAGCGATCACGCAATTGTCAATCGAGTATGTCATCGTTTTAGCCGCAACCTCGGCTTAATTCTTTAAGCTGATTTCCGTACGACTCTAAAGTCTGATTGGAGCGTCGAATGCTGTTCCAGAAATTCGTCAATGCCTTAAATCGTGTTATACGTATTTAGAATAGACGCAACAATTTTTCTTTCTCACATTCTGCACTAGCGTCGGCAGAGGAAACTTTCAGCTCGTGAAAAGTTTCTGGCTTAAGACATGACAAAAATAACTCACGCTTCGCGGTAACGTAGGCACTATTTGTTGAATTATCGAGGCCCCACATTGGACATTGTGCCTCAAAATAGTCTATAAACGTGGCGGCTTGTATGTGGGTGTCGAATTTTGTTGCACTTAAATCCCCTCATGATGCTCTGCAATTTGTATACTGGATTGATTTCCAGAGTGCTGCCGTCTTGTCGTCTCAAGGTGTTTCCAATCGTCAATCATTGTATTAATGATTGGAAGGCTCCTATAAACGTATTAAATTGTTCTGGGTTCATTGTAAACCGTTTATTTCACTTCAAATACATTTCACTGGTAATATCCGCAATAATTTTTTTCATCCCGTCCTCGTCGCCAATGTTATGTTAAGCGTGACACGACCGAACAAATCTGAGTTGTGATTGCAACTGATTTATTCTCTTCAAATATAATACGAGTATATATACATTTACATGACAGTTATCAATTCACCACGTATTTTTTTGCTTGTTTTATATATGTTCACGCATGACTTTTGAATGCCCTGTTTCCGGTGAATGATATGTCTTTCTTTCTATTAGGTCCCACCTAGAAGAAAAGAAAATCAAACAACGGTAAAGGACTTTTACCGTTAAAATGAATAAAATTCCGACTTTCGCCTAGATTTTTCAGCGTAACTGATCGACGAGTGTAAGGATTTCGATTGTAGGGGTTTCAAATGAAGGACAACATCTTTGTCTTCATAGCACTACAGCCCCTTTTGGGCCTTTGCTTCCTGTAAATAGCGCGTCCAACTGTCTCGGTCCATTGACCGAGTCAGACAAGCGTTTCCTCAGTTTCCCCACTGGTCTCCGGCCTTCAGTTCTCCCAGCGAATACCTTTTTTGGGTATCCGTTGTTCGTCCATGTGTCCAATCAATTGCAGCTTCCGCAGTCTTACAATCGTTGAGACTTCCGGTTCGTCAAAAATTTCATACAGCTCATGGTTGTATCGAATTCGCCATTGGTCCCCGGCTAACTTCGCCCCGATTATTCGCCTAGTGGCCGTCGCTCAAAGGCAATCAATATGTTTACGGATGTTTGGGTTAGGGTACATATTTCACACCCATCGCATGGCACAGGTCTTATCACAGATTTTTTTACTTGCAGCGTTGGTTTCCTGTGTTACAGCTGGTCTTCAATATCGTCAAAACTGAATAAAATATTTTATTTGCGAGCTGTATTCTTCGGCGTATTTCGTCTCTTTCAATATACGTTTTTATTATTTTGGCACCTACATACACAAATTTGCTCACATTTTTGATACTGTATTCGCCAAGTGTGATATTTTGTGTACTTGAGATATTTTTCTTCGACTGCGTTATGAGCTTTGTTTTATTTTCCCATTTATTTGTCACTGTCGAGTTTCAGGAAGAGTTCTTTGGCATTATGTGTCAATTAAGCTACTCTACAATAATTCAAAATGTTTGTCTCGTTAACGTTAGCGACCACGGAGATTTGAAACAGATGCAAACATTGTACTTTCCTTGGCTGGAAACTTTGTAATGATTTAAAAGTCTACGTGCGAACGCGGAACTGACCTCTCATCGGTTTTAGACGTTAAGTCTGAGTAGTGCCAACGGATGGTACTAACCGGTCAACCAATCCGTGCACCGTAGCCTGCTGCTTGTCGGCCAGCTAGATCGGAGAGGATTTCGGTCGCGGGTCTCCGAATGGGTTACGCTCATTTACAATATTCAGCCACCTGTACACGCCCGTTTTCAAACGCGTTACAAAAACAAAACCATACGGAGAGGAACCCTATTCTACGTTACTCCGTATTTCTTCATTAACCAGTCAAAAGTACAAAATCTAATTTTTATTTCGCGTTCCCGAATTTCCGACGCGGTACCGAAAAGTATACTACGTTAACTCAACCCGACGAAAGCTACGTTAAAGAAAAATAAAAAACAACTAAGGTACCGCGTACCGCGCGCGACGCGAAACTGACCTCAGCGGATTTTTTCCAAACCCTACCTTCGCGACGGCATACTTACCCTGCACCTCATTTCCCGCTGAAAAGCACAACTACTGGAAAGGAAAGTCGATTTTTCTCGTTAGCAATTCATTTTGTTATTTAAAAGTATAACATACCATTTGCTTATAATCTTACAATTTCGAACTAATTATTCTTTAGTTTGATATTATAGGTATAGAAAATCTACTAGACATCTATTAACTTTCTTTCATCGCTTGTTATGTTAGTATTATCCTTATTTAGTCTTACCTAAATTCTATCTAAAGATTACAAAATTTACAAGAGTAAAATTAAAAATAATATTTATGATGCAAGTAATCAATGGTATGCATAATTGGTAGATTGTTTCAATCTTAATTTCAAATTCATTAAAGAGAATGATGTTCATCACAAAAAGATCGGTAAATTGAAAATTAAGGAAAATTATTTGTTTGCTGGTTGACTGGTACCCGGAAATATTGTAAAAATCGTCAAATTATTACGTGATCAAATGAAAAATAGAGATTGATCGTGGTACCGAACAAAAACTGTACATAATAAATAAAAAGTTGCAGTGATGATGATGAATTTTAAAATAATAAAATAATTTCAAAAGTGAAAGAACGTTGAACGTATTTTTTTTTCTATTCATCTTACGCAAAAAATTTTTTTATTTTATGTTGATTTGAGTTTGTTGTTACATAGTAATTTATTTATTCCATTGATCAATTGGGTTTCATTTCATTAGTTTCAGCTGAATATCCAAATGAATTGTTTTCAATGGATGCTTTGTTCTTTTTGCTATATTATTATGTACATGTTAGTAATTTTAGAATTTAACATGGATTATTTTGATTTTGACATATAGTTTTTTTCTTTTATTTAAACATTAAAGAAATTTGCTTAGATACTATTAATTTGTCTATTCAGTACTTTATTTAAAATACAATTTTATATTTTTAAATGCAACTTTAATTTAATTCATTTTTCCCCACGTTTACCTTTTCCAAAGTACAAATAAATTTCTAAATCCGAATCTACCTATTATGTCTTTTCCATTATATTCCGATTTTTTCTCGATTCTATTTAGTACTTTCTTAAAGTTATTTTATTTTACATATGCATAACATTTTGGAGTTCTCATAAAATTTCTTTCGTTATATCTTATGTGAAATTTCAGTGAAATCAACTATTAAGAAAATATATATTTTTTTTTATCTCATTTCTGTCAACGCTGTCGTACTACCTTTTTATTTTCAATTTTTTTTTGTCTGATTTTCTCAATTCTTTTCTTTCATCGCTCTTATCACTTTTTTATGACTTATAAACGTAGCGAGAAGATTTTATTATTTGTAGAGAAGAGTAAGACAAAAGGAAAAAAAAATATACGCGCATCATTTATATTTTTAATATTAATAATAATTTATCGAAACATGATAATTAATATTTACTATGTGTCGTCGTAGTTTCGTTCTCCCAGTTTGTTCCCTTTTCAATACTTTCACATCAATCGAATTTAGGTATATATAAATTGAGTTAAAACTTTATCGTAGAATTAATAATTCTTGTTATAATATGGCACTCAAACTAATCCGGACTCGAATGCAGAGCAATTTGACCTATAAATTACGAAACCCGCTCTTTCTTCCTTGCATACCTAGTAATTTGGACGTAGTTTTGTACTGAAGTGCATCGGATGCCGCTGAAGATATTTCACGTGATTCCACTTGAATTAGTCAGGATGAGATTGATTTTTTTGTGTATGAGTACTAATACATGATTTGTCGCATTATCTTCATTCGCATTGGCATGCAACCCTTTATGTGCTTTGACCAGCGATGGCTCCGTAAAAATCTATTATATACTTCGCACTATACATTGGGATCTGAATGTGCAATTTTGTGGTATGCTAATATACCACAAGCTGGTCAACGACTTTTTTCATTTATTGCACAGCCATATGTTCTTTTAATATAGAAGCTACTGTATATGAAAAGCTTTATGCTTTTGATAATTTGCATTATATCTCACACTTCTACCTTTCGGAATCTGAATGTGCAGCTTTATGACGTCTATATGCAATGCCGGTTTTCAATGATTTCCCACACAAATTACACGTAAATAAATCAGGATTTGAATCTGAAGCTTCATGTTTCTTAAATACATTGGTGCTATTTCACGACTTTCCACGTAGATTGAACTTATACAAATCAGGATTGGAATGAAGGCGCATATGCTTTTTCAATGCCCAGGAATTCGCAAACAACTATTCTATTCGTTTAAAACTAACCTGCAACAGCCGGTTGCCGAGCGTGTATCCATTAAGAGCACGTATCGCCATTGCAGCTTACTCATAATTCGTCATCGACACGAATCCGTACCCTTTTTTTTGTTTTTGCACTCAAACTAATCCGGACTCGAATCGACCGTGGAGCAGGCTCTGCGTACTGAACACGACCACTGTTAGCGATACAAAATCGAAATATTACACAGATCTCCGAAAATTTAAAGAAAATTCGGGATTATACTTACATGCGACCACTCCGTATTTGTGCTCCTCGCCCGTCTTGTTCGATTCCTGCTGCGTGGTAGCCCTTCAATCTAACCTCCTTCTGCGTCGCGGCCACTACCTCCACACTTCAATTTCCATGTGGCTGTCACATTCTGTTGGCATCCGATGACAAAATAGACGTGGGATGTGCACTGGTCGCAACCAACGTACAATGACAAGCCACGTAGCAGCGAAGTGTGTTGGTAGTGGGCACCAGCGGCGTCGCATGATTCATTACAACTTGATGGGTTTAGTTGACTTTAATCTACATAGTAAAGCAGTTTTGATGGGGTAACCAGATTCTCTCATCAGAAACAACCACTCCTAATCTCCACGAAGTAGCTCAACTCCTTAGGTATGCTAGAGGGCAGTTTCTTCGATACTGACGCAGACATGAAGAGATTGAAGGATATTGTTCTTCACTGCTGAAGAATCAATTGTTTCCGCATGGAAAAAATAATCGTTCTATATTTAAGGTCCTTTCTTCCTCAATACAAGTCCCTGTCTTCATGGAAAGTATGCTAATACAAACCACCAATCAATCATAAAAACAAAACTGGGTGTCGTTCAAAACTAATTGATGGTGGAATTTTTATCACTGCCAGTCCTCAGATTAGCTCCCAGCCAAAACTGACGCATTCTTAGCAGTGTATTTGAAAATCCCAGGCGCTTTGATTTTCTTTGAAATTATACTTGTTCGACTGCAAACTTTACAAGAATTTGCAAAACCTTGCAAGCATATAAAAAAAAGATACATGCACAGTATCTGGTTTTTTGACGCAGGGGGTTACCACTTCATTCTCACATAATGCTCCATTGGCTTTAACAATATCATAATCAGCATAGTAAGCTGAAAGAAACATACACAGCTTGTATCCTTTTTTTAAATGTGTCCAAAGTTCAGACGACAGCCGGTTATAGGTTAAAAGAGCCACATATAAATGTAGATTCAAGTCAAAAATAAATAACTAAAAATCGATAATTTTTGTATCAACGTTTAATAATGTGCGTGAACTATTAATAAAATGTTTCCACAATGAATCCCGTTCTTTCCTATGTCAGCTCGTATTCGACTGAAATGCTTTATTTTGTGTCACCTGCCATTCTCATTCAATCAGCTACCCTTATAATGCATTGATGTTATTTTCATTTAATCGCGAAACACAGTGCGATTAAGAGAATTGACCAACTCCCATACACAATAGTAGTTTGATTTGTCTTGTGGTTTTTATTTGTGTTTATACGAAAAAGAAACGAAAATAGATAGAGAATGCAGAACATTCAAAAATCGATGGAACTCCAAATATTTCGGGATTGGGTCCAGTAATAAGGCGCTTTGTTTGATTTGCGAAGAAACCAAAGCTGTTCTTAAAGAATTTAACATTAAACGTCATTACGAATGAAGCATTTGTAAAATTAAACAAAATACACAGGAGTTTTAAGAATTGAAAAGTTTGAATATTTGAAGCACGGATTCAAATTGCAGCAATCTTTGTTTACAAAAGTCAATAATAAACAAGAGACTGCAACTCGTGCCAGCTTCGTTTGAGTCTTGAAATCGCGAAACGTCGAAAACCATTCAACGATGGAGAAATGAATGATCAAAGAATGCGTAATTGCAGTAGCCAAAGAAATGTGCCCGGAAAAGGTAAATTTATTTAAAACTGTCAGTTCGTCAGCAAATACCATGGATTTGTTTACAATATATCACGGAAAATATATCTTCTCAGCTGTCTGACAAAAATGACCATCTTCAGTGGTTTTCTCTAGCCTTGGATGAGTTCACAGATGTGTCAGATACGGCTCAGGTATTCATTTTTATTCATCGAGTAAATAGTGTGTGTATGAAGAACTTTTTGATATTGATAGTATTAACAGCATGACTACAAGAGAGAATATTTTTAAAGTATTTGAAAATGTCATTAACAAAAAGAACCTTCGATGGAAAAGCTTGAAATCTATTACAATTGATGGAGGCAGAAGCATGTGTCGTAAAAATAAAGGAGTATCGCACATGTGTCAAAGGCTATATAAAATAATGGTGCTTCAAAACCAGTTGTCTAACATTGTATCACTCATCATCATTCCTTGCGCGGAAAATGTTTGGATATGTCTCCAGCTCTACAACCAGTAATATCAGCTGTCAATTTCATTAGATCCACTGTTTCTGTCTTCTGTTTTTGATACTGGTTACCTGGATGAGAGAACATTCTAAAAAATGAAATACACAAAGAATGTTTACAGATCTAAGTAAAGCCGTTTAATAATTGGTATAAGTAAAATTGGTACACAACTTCAAACTATTGTGGGCGGAAAATCACAATTACATAAATCTGATTGAGATATATGTATTCCAAACATCGATATACATGCATAACCGATGCTTTTCACCCTAACATAGCTACTGAGGCTAAGACCGAGGATGTTCACTAGATTTAAAACTGTTGGTGGGATTAATTTCAATTATTTGTTAGCTATTAAGCTCAAGTTAAATTTTCTCCGTATTTTAATATTCATTAAGCTTCACCTACCAAGTAAATAAAACCGAGTTATTATCATTCTGTTTTTTTTATTTTTATTTGTTATTCAATTTATCACAGCAAAGTAACAGGCACCGGTGGGCTGTCGATGGGAAACCCCTGCTCTATAACATCATCGGCATCTCCAGGCAACTTAGCCACCATGAATGAAGAATTCCAAAAGATGCTATAGTTCTTAGTATCCAGGAGGCAAAAAATACAACACCAGAAGAAGGTTTATCGGTAATTCTATCTCCATGCTACTAGACCCTCAAAATCATGCAATTTCAATATCGAATTGTGAGGACAACAATGGAAATTGAATTGGTCCGTCTCCCGACATGAAATTAACAAGTCGAGTCAGCAGGAGACTGCTTCTAACAGAAAGGCTTCGTAACCATCCTAGGGTTTGAAAAAAGTTTTCTAATGGTATAAACTTATGACTCAAATTATTCAAACAATACGAGTACAGTACTTGCATGAAAAACCGTTCAAATTTATCCAACAGATGCAGAGTTTCTTTAATTGACACATAACAGTCGCCGTTTCGTTCCAACTTTCTGAATTTTTCTGAATGCTTGGCCGGTTAAACACAGTCAAATGAAAAACTATTCCTTAAATGACACCTCTGAGTGCCCATCACAGCCTGATCCAGCAATATCAACGCTTCAATCAACTTACATAGTTATTTAAGGTTAATTAGCGCTGTAATAATTAGCCCATTCGTAATTAATTCGATTTATTTGATTGTTTTATCAATTGATCGATCATTTTAATTTAATTATTTTAATCAATCGAGTAACCCATTTTTCATTCATTTTTTAATTTGTCAAAATTTTAAAACAAAAGTTCATTCCTTGTTCAATTGTTGGTTTGTCTCTGTCATAGCTGTTGTACGTTTATTAAAAGATTCTTAACGAATTTTGATCTTTTTGCTGAATGCATTAAATAAAAAAAATAAAATCAAAGTTCGGGACAAAAGAGTCCCGGCGCAAACATTTGGAGGCCCCGTCGAGATACAATTGGTATTTACTTTGCCGTACATATCTAAATAATTGTTTCTTCTTCGGCGAACAGGTCGTGAAGTACTGTGTGGTGTTTTCTGTGGTGTCATGGTGTATCCGCGGTTTCTGTTTCCGGCCACTTTCCGGCTTTCTACTCGATGGCGAATGTGGATCGCCTGATCCAGGACCTAAAAGGATTGGCTCGAATCGTTGAAGGCGTCATTTTTAACTACATGAAGTATTCCCCCCCAAGGAAGGAGGAAGCCAGGTATTATGCGGAGCAACTGCGGCAACTAGAGGCCATGTGGAAGGATTTTGAACTAGGTGATAGTCACATCCGCTCCCTACCGGAGGTCACTCCGTCACACGAGTATTTTACCCAACATATATACGACACTACCAAAGTCAACTACCTCCGTTACCAGCAGCATTTCTACGATCAAATGCCTGCTAAAACACACGTGGACACGCCAACCGGGGAACAATCACTAAAAGGGCTCGAAATTCAGGATAGCGAGGACAAGGACTACACTGCAGAAGCCTCAACACCAAGCGATTCCAGTGTGGTCAGGATACTGCATCGCTACAAAGTCATGGCAGGCTCGTTGAGGAGGATCATCGGCCGTTTGGACCAGAAGGGGGTCACTCGGATCTGGTGCAGGAGTAAACTGAATATCACCTGCAGATCGTCGAGCTCTATGACGATCCTGAAGCGCATGGTTTTAACGTGCAACAGCACACTTATTTGGAAGAGCTTACCCAAGATTGGGTCATACGCCTGGAATCGAAAATGGATGAACTCAGTGCCACACTTGCCTCAGTGACTCAGCCTATGACTCCTCTTACCATGGTTCTGCCGAAAATAAAGCTCCCCACCTTCAACGAGAACTATTTACATTGGCAACTATTCCACGACTTGTTCATGCAAATGATGCATAGCCAACCGATGTCCAAGTGCCAGGAGCTATGGTACCTCAAGTCTGGTCTCACCGGAGAAGCGGAGCTTTTGATTCGAAATTTTACATTGTTGGATGACAACTACTAGGCGGCTTGGACAACTTTGAAGAAAAGGTACGACAACCGGCGACTATTGGTAACGACGCTCATCAATAAATTGATGGGTCAGCCATCTAATGCTAATGAAAGGCCATCAGTGGCAGCAATAAAGGCTTTACATGACACCACACAAGAGTGTCGCACAGGCCTGGAGAACCTGCAAGTGTTTTCGGTATACCTCCTTACTGAGAACATCACCCCATATTTATGTTCCATGACTCTATAGCACTCATCAAAAGTAGTCTTCTTGATTGGTTGGATCCTCTTACGTTGGCCGTAAGTCGGCTCAGAGCCAAGACTCCCGAAGTAGCCTTCTCAACCGTTGCTTTGTTTTGCTCAGAAAAACTCATCTTCGAGTCGATCAGTTGCTGCTACACCCGCTAATCAGAAAATTGGATTCAGCGACTCACGCATCATACGAACAATCATTTTCCAAACTGCGCGAGCTACCACTCTTGAAGAGTTTGTTGAACTTCGTGGGAACGCGTTTCCAGGCTCTCGAGACACTCGGCCATAAAACAAAGGAACCGGAGATC
Organism: Odontomyia ornata; assembly: GCA_963969285.1. NCBI lineage: Eukaryota > Metazoa > Arthropoda > Insecta > Diptera > Stratiomyidae > Odontomyia > Odontomyia ornata. The sequence goes on from OZ017743.1 coordinate 22,305,079, forward strand.
AACCTTAGGAAAGCCATAAAGTCGACTGTGACCACCACGACAGTTTCTCGATGCTTAATGTATGAGCAGGATCACCCGGGCTACTACTGCCCGGATTTCGTCAGGATCACTGTTGCGAAGTGACTAAGTTTCGTGTGCACTAAGAAGCTGTGCCTGAATTGCCTTCGAGAAGGACATCAGGCTACCTGCTGCGTGGCCAGATGTTGCAAGCAGTGTTCCAAGAATCACAACACCCTGCTACATCTGCCTGGAAACAACAAGTCCAAACAGACCAAGACGATATCCACGAGCACGACAACGCTGAATCAAGACTCGAAACCGCAAACAAATACAGAACCGCCATCGCTCGCTGTAACGACTCTGATGGAGTCCTGACCCCAAGGACATGTACATCTGGGCACAGCCGTCGTCAGGCGGGTCATCAGCAATGGGAGGATGACGGATTGTCGAGGTTTACTGGATCCGGGCTCACAAATAAACCTAGTCACCAAAAGAATCATCAAAAAATTGGGTTTATTATCGACACCACATCTTGCCCTCATTGAAAGGGTAGCCGGTAGCACTGAGAAGGCATACCATAAGGGGAACGTCGGCCTAAGATCCAGATTATCAGGATATGCCGCGCAGTTGGAAGCTTACGTCATGGACATAATTATATCACTGAACCCGTCTCAGAACTTGAACACATCGGGATGGCACATTCTCAAACACATAAGGCTGGCAGACGCAAACTTCCTCCGAACGGAGCGCATCAACGTGTAGCTGAGTGCCGAATACTTTTACGAGGTCCTAGCCATTGGACAAATTAACACACATAGCTCCCAGTGCTTTAGAATACGCCCCTAGGGTGGATTATGACCGGAGGAGTGATCACACCTCGAATATCTTCCGTGACCTGCGGCATCCTGGCAGAAGATAATCAGCTTAATCAGATCCGCAGCACAAGCTTACGTTAACTGAAAAGGCTAGCAAAGCACATTTCTATCAGATAATGACAAGACGTCCCAACAGCCGTTTCTTGGTTAAACTCCCATTCAGCAAGGATCCTGAGACGTTAGGTGATTCCCAAGCGGAGGCCATGCGCAGATTCAGTGCCTTGGGTCGTTGACTGGAGAGGAACCCTGATCTAAGACTTCCATACGAGGACTTCATGGAGGAGTATACTCTGCTTGGGCATATGGAGGAGGTGACGTCACAGCAGTGGGAGGAATAACGATACTTCCTTCCACATCACTGTGTCCTGAAGCCTGACAACAGTACAACCAAACTGTGGGTGGTTTTCGATGCATCCAGTAAGACGACCACAAACGTTTCGTTGAATGGTGTCCTTCATGCAGGGCCTACTGTCCAGGATGACCTTTTTCGATACTCCTGCGTTTCAGAATGCCTTGTTTCGTATTCACCGCCGACATCGAGAAGATGTATCGGCAGATAATGCTCCATCCTGGAAACCGTCGGTAACATGGCTTAATTTGGGAAAATAGTTCAACCCAACCAGTATGATACTACCAGTCGAAAACAGTCAGCTACGGCACGACGTGTGCCCCATATCAAGCTACAAAATGGCAGCAAGTTCTAGCACAAGAGAACCAGCAGAAAGGACCCCTGGGCAGCAGCGCGTTGGAGAAGAATTGCTATATCGGCGACATCATCACCGGGGCAGACTTCTTAGAGGAGGCACTCCGCAAACAGGTGGAGCTATGTTCCATACTCTCTAGCGCAGGCATGCATTTGCGCAAACGGTGCGCCAACCATCCTCTATTATTGAAGCAGATTAAACCTGAGGACCAACAGGTCCAGCTGGACTTCAGTAGTTTTCACGAGGACTATATTAAGACGTTGGAAGACATCTGGCGTCCGAAGACTGATAAGTTCCAAATTTAAATCAACCTGGATCCAACCGATGCGAAGTTTTCCAAGTGGACGATGGCATCTGATGTAGCCAGAATGTTCGATCCATTGGGCATTCTGGCTCCTGTGATAGTAGCAGCCAAGCTATTTCTGCAGGAATTATGACAATTGGAATTGGACTGGGATGCAGCATTACCAGTGGGGATCTATACCCAGTGGTCTGATTTCCGCAGTGGTCTGCAATCATTGCAGCAGGCCCAATTTTCTCGTCACATCAGTACAGGCGAGAAACCTGTGCAAGTATAGTTGCATACATTTTGTGATGCCTCCAAGAAGGCATATGGTGCAGCGACATACATGCAGTCCACCCTGAGGAGCGGTCAAGTCGTCGTCAGGTTGCTGTGCGCCAAGTCAAGAGTGGCCCCGCTCAAGATACTCACTGTTGCGTGCCTGGAGTTATGTACAGTGAAACTAGGCGCTGAGCTCACAAGGCGAGTTAAGACAGCACTCAATCTGCAGGAGGTTTTTCAGGTATTCTGGACCGATCCCGAGATTGTCTGGGCTTGGATCAATGCTACTGCATCATCGTACAATACCTTTGTGAAAAACAGGGTCTCGGCCATTCAAACCCTCTCAAACCCGGATCGATGGCAACACGTAGCGACTGAAGACAACCCAGCTGACATCCTGTCACGTGGGATGGCGCCGGCTGAATTGAGCCGCTGTAGTATGTGGTTGCTAGGACCACCATTTTTATCAGTTTGGCCTTCCGAGTATCGGAGTGGGGACCCTTGCGACTTGACGAAACGGACCAAGACCGCTATGGTAGTAGCAGAGGCTCCTGAAACACACTTCATTCAGCAGATCCAACACGGTAACTCCGTCAAGAGGCTGCAGCGCAAAGTGGCCTACATGATGCGGATTATCTGTAGTCTCAAGGCGGCAGTCGAGCAATCTCAACTGACAAATCAAGCCCTCACAAGTGATGAACTATCCACAGCCCTGGAGATCATATTTTAACTGCGAACTTTTGGACATCAGGTCGGGGAGGCAAGTCTCCAAGCACAGCCCGTTGGTGAGACTGGCACCATTCCTAGATCCAGAGGGCATAATTCCTGTTGGTGGGAGGCTGGAGGCTGCCAAGATCACATTGAACGCCAAACATCCCGTTTTATTACCGTTCAAACATCCGTTCACCAGACTGCTGATGATGGGCATCCATCGCGACAACTACCATCTAGATCTGCAAACACTGCTCGCCACCACTAGACAGCGGTGCTGGCCAATTTGAGGAAAACAACTCGCGAGATCGATCGTTCAACGCTGCGAGTAGTGCACCCGAGTCAAGCGTAAGCTGTTTTCACAAGTCATGGGGAAGCCCGTCCGTTCATCAAATCCGGCGTGGATTTCTGTGAGCTTATGATGATCCATGACCGAGGTAGAACTATTTGGGACTGTATTGGTGGGAATTGGTTCTTTAACAGAACCGGATGAACCTTGTGAACACTTTCAATGACTCCATTCATTTCACTGAGTCTGCATCTGAAATGGAGGAACTGCGACGACAACTACAAGCGAAAGATTTTTCATGGACCTATCAAGTTACCAACCACGACATCCACCAGTACACCATCGGCTACCTGGGCATTCTCGGATTAGCCATACTGGTGATTTACCTCTGCTGGCGTTCCTGCAAACAACAATCCAACCTGCATATCCAACCACCAGTGCCGTTACTACAGCCTACCGCACATCTTGGAGGAGATTGAACGTACCGTTCAACGGGGCGTGGATGCTGAGTTCTTGACACCCCTGAGTGTCCATCATGGCCTGATCTGGCAACATCAACGCTTCAATCAACTGACATAGTTATCTAAGGTTAATTAGCACTGTAATAATGAGCCCATTCGTAATTAATTTGATTTATTTGATTGATTTATCAATTGATCGATCATTTTAATTCTATTCGCCACAAAGCAAAAATACTTTAAGTTTCGAATACCACATTTTATTTTAATCAATCAAGTAACCCATTTTCATTCAATTTTTATTTTGTGAAAACATTGTTCAATTGTTGGTTGGCCTGTATCATAGCTGCTGAGCGTTTATCAAAAGATTTTTATCGAATTTTGAGCTTTTTGCTGAATGTATTAAATAAAAATAATAAAATCAAAGTTCGGGACAAAAGAGTCCCGGCGCAAACACTTAGTTTGATTTGAAATATGTATCAACCATCAGCACAGCAAAGAAAAGAAAGAAAGGAAGAATTCCATACAATTTTAATGGCTCTAACTCACTTGATTATGATCCGTTTTCTATAAAATTTTGTAAGCATGACGACATATTAATCTACGTAATTGAGATGCGGAAATTCCCGCAGGGCGAATGCCGGTCACCAAAAGCACTCTTGGAGGCTAGCATTCTTTGGGGAGCGCCACCCCCACGGACCCCAGGATATGGGGGGTGCCGTGAGGTTCCCTCCTTGGATGACAGGTAACGACCCTGATTGGATCTGGACTACGGTTTGGACAATGAACTGGAATTGATGCTTTGGGCTGGCGGATATGATGGTTTGGACCTAGTAGCTTTGCACAGTGGCGCCGAGGTGACACTCGTATGGAAACGGCTCCAATTGAACTATCATACCGTCTCTGTCCCGGTAAAACTTTGGCAGGCCTCGGAGTACCTTCGAAGTTCGCACCATTGGGTTGGCCGGCTTTCCCAGGAAGCCCTAGCCAAGGCAAAATTAGCACCTCGATGACCCGCATCCTACAGCTAAACCTACACTGCAGTTCAACTGCCTATAATCTGCTTGAGCAGTTTGCGAGGGACATGAAAGCCGACTTCTTGCTGCTGAGTGAGCAACATCATGATAAAAGTTCAGCATCATGGTATCCTGATGAAACTGGTACTGCCACCATCTGGGTTCAAAATAGTGATTTCCAGGCGGAGAGCTGTGGACGGGAGGATGGTTTCGTGTGAGTTCAGCTCTCAGGAACCACCTTCTTTAGTATGTACCTAACGCCGAACGAATCGATATCATCTTTCCAAACTAAGCTTCAGGCTTTGGAGGGCGCTGTTTCGAACGCAGACGGGAACGTGCTCGTTGAGGGAGACTTCAACGTGAAAGCAATCAAATGAGGCATGCCTCAAACAGATCCGCGGGGAAAACGAGTCCTAGAAGCGGTAGGCAGGACGGTGAAGGAACCATATCGAACGTGACATTCGCCTCGGAGTCCTTAGTATGGAGGATACACAACTGGAAAGTATAAGAGGACTACTCAGCCAGTGATCATCAGTACATTCTGGTTGAGATTAGCGATGTTGTCTTCCAACGTTCGTGCTCTCGGCTCTCTACAACTGGATTGAACATCGGGAGGATGTACGTCGAGAGGTTCATGGAGGTTCTCACAGCAGGTGTACCGCTGCAGGGGGCTTCGGAGGAGACGGAAGAACTGGCGGCTCAAGACGTGGTGAACTCTACTATGAGCATCATCATGACTGCTTGCTTCTATGCCCCGTCAAAAACCTCGGCACGGCAAGCCCCCAGTGTACTGGTGGTCAACTGAAATCACTGAAAAGCGAAGGGAGTGTCACAAGCTTTGGGGTGAGGTTCAACGGGCATGGAACCGGGACGAGGCAAGCAACCACGCAGCAACATATAAGTCGGCCAGGAAATGCCTTCACAAATTGATCAACAACAGCAAGGCTCGCTGCTGGCAAGATCTAGTGGACAATGTGAACAAAGATCCGCGGGGCCTTGGTTACAAGCTCGTTATGCGGAAGCTTGGTGCCCTACGGAAACCTTGTATACATGACGCGGAAAAGATGGACGAGATAGTGCGGGCACTCTTCCCCGCCCATCCCATCCGTGTTGACGGTGTCTATGGTGAAACAGCAGTCGAGTGTCTACTCTTCACACAGTCGGAACTGGGAGAGGTAGTCCTTTCGTTGAAAGTGACGAAGGCTCCAGGTCCAGATGGTGTTCCAGCTGAGGTGTTATAGCTTGTCTATCACCATTGTCCTGACTTGCTGCCCAGCACAATCAACGCTTGCCTTCGGGACGGGGCTTTCCCGATACGATGGAAGGTGGAGAGCTCGTGCTGATCAGCAAGGGGAAGGGAAATCCCGAATCGCCGTCTGCATACCACCCGTTATGCATGCTGGACACAGCAGGGAAAGTGCTAGAGAAACTCATCTAGGGAAGAACCACTGACGCGATTCGTGCTGCTGGGGACCTATCTCCTCGGCAGTGCAGCTTTAGAGCAGGGCGTTCTACCATTGATGTGATTGCAGAGGTGGTGAACGCGGTCCAAAAGGCAGAGGCACATAATTGCACCAAGCGATGGATCCTCCTGTTAGTGACCCTCGACGTCAGGAACTCCTTCAACTCCGCTAGATGGGTGGGTATTCCGGATACGCAAGAAAACCCTTTTCAAGCTCCTGAATATCTAACGCGGCTTTTGAGGGACGACCTAAAAGACTGAAGCCTGCTCTTCGACACGACACAGGGCCAATGAACGATGGAAATTACATCGGGTGTTGCCCAGGGATCTATCCTTGGTCGGGACCAATGGACCATGTCTTACGACGGGCTACTGAGTCTGGTCAGCTATGCGGATGATGATGCGGCTCTGGTCGCTGGACGCACCGTTGAACAAGCGCAACTTAGGCTAGGTATGCAAATGCGCCGAGTGAGGGACTGGATGACTGCTCACGGGCTCAGTTTAGCACTGGAAGTGGTCATCCTGACAAAAAAGAGAATCCCTAGAGTAAAGATAATCAGCATTGGAGACATATGAATCGAATTGAAGCCATCAGTGAAGTACCTAGGACTACTGATCGACTCGAAACTGAGTTTCTCTGAGCAAATCAGGGCAACGGCTGAGAAGGCTGCTTCAGGATTATCGGCTCTGAGTCGACTTATGGCCAACGTAGGGGGACCCAGCCCATCAAGAAGACGCCTCTTGATGAGTGCTGTGGGGTTAGTGCTACTGTACGGAGCAGAGGTATGGGGCGACGCTCTCAGTAAGAAGGTTTGCCGAAAACGTTTGGCCCAGGTGCAGAGAAGAGGAGCACTGAGGATGGCATCTTCGTATCTGACAGTTTCTGGTGCGGTGGTGAGAAATATTGCAGGCGTGAAACCTGTCGCCCTCCTTGCTAAAGAGCGCCGATGTTGAATCACACCTTTCTTCTAATCCAATCAGCCAAATTCAAAATTCTAAATTCTTATTCGCAACTTCAATTCAATTTTTAGAGGGAGAAGTCATCGGCAGCTGCCAGCCTGTTTCCACCATCACCTCCTTGGAAGCCACTCACGACCATCATTGGAAAAGGAGGCAAGAAGCAGACAAAGGCCGGGAATCCACGTCTGCAATATTGAAGCAGACCAAATTGCCAGTGCAGCTATTCAAGCGAGCCTCTGATCTGGTCACCAAATACAGTGACATCTTCTCAACAAGCCCACTTGCCCAAGGCCGAACGAGTTTGGTAACTCACGTCATAGATACACAGGGAGCAAAGCCAACTCGACAAGCACCGAGACGTCTTCCTATAGCCAAACAAGGAGAAGTGAGCGCACTGATCTCACACATGGAAAAACAAGGCGTTATCGAACCTTCTGTCAGTCCATGGGCCGCGTCAGTAGTTCTAGTAAAGAAAAAGGATGGCAGCACTCGTTTTTGTGTCGACTATAGGCAGCTTAACGACGTCACCAAGAAAGATAGTTACCCGCTCCCACGCATCGATAACATCATGGATAATTTAGCCGACGCAAAATGGTTCTCTACACTCGATCTCAAGAGTGGCTACTGGCAGGTAGAAATCGACAAGAAGGACCGAGAGAAAACCGCATTTTCAGTTGGGACCGGATTGTGGCAATTTGTAGTGATGCCATTTTGGCTTTGCAATGCTCCAGCCACTTTCAAACGCTTGATGGAATACGTGCTACGTGGCCTAACCTGGAAAACCTGCTCAGTGTACCTAGATGACATCATCGTCATCGGGAGAACGTTCGAAGAGCATGTGTGGAACTTAGAAGAAGTTTTCTCCCGATTGCAACTGGCGGATTTGAAACTTAGTCCCGACAAGTGTACCCTTTTCGCAGCCGAAGTAAAATACCTGGGACACGTCGTATCAGCAGAAGGGGTCAAAACAGACCCTGAAAAAATTGAAGCCGTGAAAAGCTGGCCAACACCAAACAACAAGCACCAACTACGAAATTTTCTGGGTCTGGCAACCTACTATCGAAGATTCGTCAAAGACTTTGCCAAAATAGCTAAGTGACTCCATCAGTTAGGCAAGAAAAATCGTCCATATGTCTGGAATGAACAATGCCAGGTAGCCTTTGAGACCTTGAAGGAGAAGCTGTGTGAATCACCTGTGCTGGCATATCCGAAACCCGGAAAAATTTTTGTAGTTGACGCTGATGCAAGCAACGGCAGTATTGGAACTGTACTCTCCCAGCAGATCAATGGCGAAGAAAGAGTCCTCTCGTATTACAGTCGAGTTCTTTCAAAAAGTGAGAGGAACTACTGCGTGACCAGGAAGGAGCTATTGGCTATAAAAGAGGCCACCAAGCAGTTCCACAAGTACCTATATGGCCAGAAATTTGTTCTTCAAACGGACCATGCGTCGCTGAGATGGCTACTTAACTTCAAAAACCCCGAGGGACAAGTTGCGAGATGGATCGAAAGATTGCAGTCATATGTCTACGAGATTGTTCACCGGTGGCGAAGTTCATGGAAACCGAATTCGATGAAGGTTGGTCATCGGAGGAAATTCGAAATGCCCAGTTAGCTGATGAAGACATCAGACCATTGCTCGTATGGAAGGAGACAACTGGGCGACGTGAGTGGAAAGACGTTTCAATGCATGGTGCAACCCTGAAAAGCTATTGAGCACAATGGAACTTCCTTCAGGTGGAGGGTAGCGTACTCAAGCGGAAATGGGAAACGGCGGATGGCAGCTCCTATAGCATGCAAACTATACTTCCCAAAAGCTGAATCCACGATGTGATTAAGGAAATGCATGAAGGATCCTCGGGAGGCCACCTTGGTGTTAACAAGACCTTAGCGAAATTGCGGGAAAAGTTTTGCTGGCTCCATGCTCGAGAAGACGTAGAAGACGGGTGCCGCAGATGCACAATTTGCGCTTCCGTCAAAGGTCCAAAGCGACGACTGCGGGGACAAATGCAAACCTACAACGTGGGTGTACCGTTTGAAAGGATTGCTGTTGACATCGCTGGAATCTTTCCTGAATCTGAATGAGGAAATCGATACACGCTGGTTGTGGCCGATTATTTCAGCAAGTGGCCCGAGGTCTACTCCATTCCCAACCAGGAAGCAACTACTGTAGCCGAACAGCCAGTGCAAAAGTGGGTCAGTAGGTACGGCGTACCTTGTGAACTACATTCAGATCAAGGCCGAAACTTTGAGTCACTAGTTTTTGGCGAAATGTGCGAGCTGCTGGGAATACGGAAAATGAGGACAACACCGCTGCATCCCCAATCCGATGGAATGGTCGAACGTTTCAACGGCACGCTAAATAAACACCTGGCCAAGATGGTTGACGAGAACCAAAGGGACTGGGACTGACATATCCCACTATTTTTGATGGCGTACAGAGCTACCGAACATGCATCGATGGGTCAAGCCCCAGCCAAAGTCATTTTTGGAAAGACTATTCGTCTGCCAGCTGAAAGTTCGGAACACCTCCCGAGAAACTCCGAACCATCTCGGAGTACGCAAGTGAGCTAAGGCAGCGGTTGAACCAGATACATCGGACAGTGCGAATACACCTCAAATCGGCTACTGACCGCATGAAGACCAGGTATGATCTAAAGGCTAATTCTACTGGCTTCCAGCAAGATGACTTGGTGTGGCTATATAACCCGCAACGGTGAAAGGGTAGGTCTCCAAAGTGGCAACATAACTGGGAGGGACCATACCGAGTTACAAAGCGAATCAACGACATCGTATACCGAATACAGGAACATCGTAAGCCAAGAGCCAAAATGAAAATCGTGCACTTGGACCGTCTTGCCCCATATTATATCCAGGGAGAATTGACTACAACTGACGACACATCTTTTCGGGGCGAAAAGGACTGAAGTGGGGGCAGTGTTACATGTACAAATAATACTGCGAGCTACTGTCGCAATTGTTTTCACAACCATTAAGAACATCAACAAAATGAATTTACTCGAACCACGAGAACCCACCAAGCATGATCAACATTTGGAAGTGAGTCACTGCTCCATTCATCTGCTCGAATATACCAGATACCTCTCGGCAGAACATTCGCCAATGTACGAGAAATGCATGGAACCACTGGAAACCCTATATAAAGGCGAGCTGAATGAATGGGGGGATCATTCATTCGACCGCGATAAAAGCTGCGATAGTGTGTGGAAAGCGATATTGTTCGAGTAATAGAAAAGTGATTTTCGTTGATTGTGAAGCGATCTTAGAAGACAATTGCGATAGAAATTTATGGACAAGTGGAAGTTAGATTTTAATAGTGAAAATCAAAATTGTGAAATAGACCAAATAAGAGATTGTGCATTTTTAAGTAATTTAATAAACTCTTTCAAATTTAATTTAAAAGACATTGCGTTTTCACTTTCCCGGAACATTTAAATTATTGGCCGCGAACCATAATATGCGACAATAAGTTAAAAGTTATTAGAAAGGTCCCCTTCTAGTGAAATTGCGAATGGTAGCCAACATAGGAATCAAATGAAAGACTTTGATGAGCACTTTTAGAATTAACTATCTAACGAGCGGTTTTATATTGAGGAGAGCAGGAGCAGTCAAAATATGGGGAAAATTTGTGTCCTTCCTCACGACTGAACATTTTTGAGCCCAAAAATCTGCAACCGGTTGGGTAGATGAAACGACGCTCATGTAAGAAGGACTTTGTATTTAACCTACGATATGCAGACACATAGAATGATTTAATTCAAGAAACACTTTAATGACATGCACAACAAATATATTCTCACTTTAGAAGAAAAGTCACTATTACGCTAATTCAACCGGCCTGTATTTTTTTTGCTATATTGCTAAAATCATTGACTATGAGGAATTTTAAATATATATTTGCTAAGTCCAATTAAGTGTTGTGGCTGGCTCGCGGGAAAACCTATGCAGTAGAAAAACAGTATATGATTGTTCTAATCAGAAATGGCTAGTTATGTATTTGATTTGGTCCAATTCAATAATACTACACAGTTTTAATGGCGAAAACGTTATTTGCAAATCCTAGTTTTATTAGCAAAGTGCAAGGAATTTGAAACTAATATTAATTTATTGTGTTTACCGCCATAAAATTGTAGGCAATCAACTTCAGTTATTCATTCGTAAACTCAATCAAGTGTTAATAGCATGTACAGTAAGACCCCGCTTAACGCTGTATCGTTTATTGCTGTTTTAGTTTAGCGCTCTTTTATTTCAAACCAGGGATTACCCGAAATTGTGCGCAGCGCTAGGTTTCCAAATATCTACGACACATATCCAAAACAATCGTCTTGTCTAGTGCGGTGCTGTACGGATGCATTTTTATCATTTAAAACATTTGTTGATATTATTGTAAGTATAAATTTATCTATAACGATTAACACAGTTACGAATACATATTATGATCGTTAGTTTTTATCATGGGTGATAATGAAAACAAGAAAAGAAAGCAACCAGGAAAAGCATTCACTGGAAATCAAAATGCAAGTGAATCGAAGATTAGATTCTGGTGAACATTAATCTCAAATTAGTGCTGCAGTGAATTTGGCAACTACAACAATGAGGCCAATTCTTAAGAGTAAAAAAAATACTGTCATCGACAACTGCAATTACGTCAAGCTCTGTAACCAGAATTCCCCGTTCTAGAAATAACATTATAGGGGAAATGGAAAAACGACTGTCTATACGGATTAACGATGAAATCGAACGCAATATGCCATTAAGCCAATCTATCATAATGGAAAAAGCTCGAAGAATTTTTAATTACATTCAGGCTGGGACAAGTGACATAAGTAAAACTTTCATTGTCAGTCGAGGATGGTTTAATAGATTTAAATATCGAAATAATCTTCACAACAAAAAGAATACAAAAGAAGCACAAAGTGGTGATACGAGAACGGTGGCTGGATTCGCAGCGAGATTAAAAACAATAATTGAACAAGGAAACTTTCCTCCAGAAAATGGTTTTTAATGTTGATGAAACAGGCCTGTTTTGAAAAAGAATGCCGAAAACGAACATTCCTATCCCGTGAAGAGAAACAAGCACCAGGATTTAAAGCTGCAAAAGATCGCTTTACACTTTTACTGGGTGGCAACGTAAGCGGAGATTTCAAATTAAAACCACTACTAGTTTACTACCCCAAAAAAAACCCAAGAGCGATGAAAGGAATATCTAAATCAACTTTACCTGTGATTTGGGAGTCAGTCTATTTTGTGTTTCCAATGATGAGCCTGTTCTGTGTTTCCAATGTTCTGCCTTTTTGTCAAGAAGGATGCCCACTCTTATTTGGAGACCATAAGTAATGACGTAATGATGAATTCCTCTTAAGTCCGCCTGTTTTCTCCCGGCCCAATTTGTCATCAGCGTTAGCAATTTTTGACCCGTAATAGGTTACCTCAGGCTCAACTCCGGTCGATATTTCTTTGTGCCTATCCGGAATTTCTTTTGTAGTGGGTCCTTGTGCTGGAGAAAAGAACCCACCCCACAACACCACATGGCTAGCCTGTGTCTCCAGACAAGGCCAATCTCGGCGAAACCCACCATCCTCTCTTGGCGAGGCAGCAAACCATCGCTCCTTTACGGGCTTTTATCTAACCCAATTTCACTACAATTTGCTTTTAAAAATATGGTTACCTACGAGAAATTTGCCTTTCCGGCTGACGGTGCCAAATTTTTAAAATTATTGTTGGCTACAAAATGCTAACCGCGAAATAGTTCTGCACCTAAAGGCAGAGGCTTTTACTGGGGCTTCTTTGTGCCAGATTGCTCGTCCCTATGAAGCCCTGTGAGTCGTCAAGTGAGACTAAGGCTCGCCAAAGCCAAAAAAGTTATTAAACCCTCTAAACGCTTGGAAAATTCCCTATTCCACTAATTTCGCACAACCAGACACTGAAATTATTACCAATTAACGAAGGCCGCTAACTTACTACATCAGTTCCTCGCATCCAAGCCAAGCTTCCAAATCTCGGTGGGGTTGGGAAAATATCTTCTCTCAAAACTCCATCAATCGCACTTCGTTATACGGCACACATTTCTTTTCTGTATAAAATATTAATTTATTAACACTGTTTTCGTTATATTCTCATCGATCAATTACTTACAATTTTATTCTGTTCCGCCAAAATTTAATCTTACTAACTGTCCTAATTTTGCGGAAGGTGTACGTCTTTCCAAGGGGCACCCCTAATTTTCTGCCTACTTCTCTTCTCGAATCCAATTTCCCATTTAGAATTTGCAGTTGCAAACCATCTTCTTTCCCTGCTATTTTCGTCGGCTGAAATTCACTCGATCGCTTTCCGTCCCGGGCGATCCATATTCCTTGAGGTCTACGTGCCAAAAGAGGGCTCGAACATCTCCCCCAACTTCCATTTCTTCTTCTTAGCACTACAGCCCCTCTCGGGCCTTCGCTTCCTGGAAATAGCACCTCCATCTATACTTATTGGCCTCTCTTCTGAGATTTTCATAGTATTCTCTCTTCGTCCTAGTTTTCCTACCAATGTATTCTTTGCACGCCTAATTCTTTTTATCTAACGCATTCTGGCACTCATCATTGAACCAATCATTTCCCTTGCGCTGTGCATGATGTCCGATTGTCTGTTCTGCTCGTCGCTCATCTTTAATGATGCGTCTGATAAGATGGGAGCCAACTGGTTGTCAAGGGTCTCCTTGAAATTTTGGCCACAGACACCGTTTGGAGCTGTTCAATGTCAAATTTTTGTAGCGGGCTAGTCTTCGCCGAATATGCCTTTGGCATACGACATCAATAGGTTAATTTGGTCAAGTAATGATCTGAGTTACAATTGGCTCCTCGGTATGTATGGACGTCAAGTATGCTCAAGGCCCAACGTTGTTGGATCAGAACATGATCGATCTGATTTCGTGTGTTGCTATCCGGTGATACGCAGGCCATTTTATGAATGCGTCGATGTGGGAAGCAAGTCGAGCGTATAACTAAATCTCTGCTACATGCAAAGTCAATCAGGCGCTGGCCGTTGTCATTTGTTTCATCGTGGAGGCTATACCCTCCACTCATTCCCCGATGAGATAGCTCATTGCCAACCTTAGCACTGAAATCACCTAGAACTATTTTTGTGTCGTTTGTAGGCAATGAGTCCACCAGTCTTTCCAAATGATCGTAGAACATTTCCTTCATCTCTTCGTCCTTTTCTTCGGTCAGAGCGTGAACATTGATCAGCCAGATGTTGCAGGGTATCCCTTTCATTCGGCTCGCACACAACCGTTCATTGACTGCCTTAAAATCAATAACGTGCGATTTTACCTCCCTATTCTCAATGAAGGCCACTCCGAATTCTCGTTTTCCAGTAGGCTTCCCACTTTTGAATATTGCGTGCGATCTCATGTCTTGAATGTCGTTTCCAGTCCGTTTCCTGACTAGCCTATTGTAAAAGGTCCTTAAAAGTGCCAGGGTAATTGAGTGTCTGACATTCCATAGTCTAATGGCATAGTACTTTTTTCGTTTGCGGGGTCGTTGCCGTGAGTCTAATCCATCCCAAGGCCCATCTGCAGATTTCGAAGCATTGCGAGGTTTTCCAGGGACGGGGAGTTAGCCCGTCGCCCAACCTCCATTCTCGCAATATGGTTATTACGTCGATTCCGTCATCAGGCGCGGAAGATTCACCTTCACCCTCTTACGAGCATGTCCCCACAAAGGAGGTGTAAGTAGGATTTAGTAGTAGAGCTGTAGATGTATTTACATTAATTATTTACAGTTATTAGAATTTCTCGGCATTTGATGTCCCATTATTGGGGAACCAGCGAACCCAATGTGCGACTCCGAGAGCATTTAATACCATTTAATTGGGGGCTTTTGGATGAGGAATCATGGAAGCTATGGGTTGGGGAAATAAGGGGTCCCCTCCACCTCTCTCAAATGGGCTTGGGATCGTCTACGGCAAAGTTCCAACTTCCACATCATCTTCGGCAAAACCTCCGTTTTAGGGTTTTGTACTAATATACAAAACCCTATTGCAATCACGACCTGTGTCCGTCTGTTCGTCCGTCCGTCCGTTCGTCCGTCTGAATGTCACAGCACTTTTTCTCGGAAACTATAGGGGCTACAGCCATGAAACTTTGTAGAAAGGTCAGAAGTGGTGACCTCTTGAAAGTTCAAGGGTGGAAAATTTTTTCAAAGGCGTTTAAGGGGGGTCTCCAATATAGGGGGGTGACCCCTCAAAAAAAAATTTTCAACATTGGTAGTCGAATAGGGTGTCATTGGAAAGGTCTCAATAAGATATTTTCAAAACAAGTCTTAAAATTGTCTTATGTGTACCGAGGGGGGCAGGGGAAGGGGAAATGTACGAACTTTTCGCGTACCCCCCCCCCTCGCGATTGGACACCTTCCATCCGAAAAATCTGAAAAAAATCATGAATGTAGGACTTTATGAGTACAACAACAACAAATACATGAGAAGTCGAAATTCACTCCACTTTGTTAGTAATAGTATGATTTACCGATTTTGTGTTTTCTGGAATAAAATCCAAACGGTACCTTTAAACTCAATGAAATTTAGCAAAGAGATGACTATTTATAAGATTGATCTTTTCGGAAAGTTTCATAAAGATCGAATAGTATTTACCGAAGTTATAACGATTTGAATTTTCGTGTATTACTATGGAGCAATATGCCCTGTATTACTATGGAAACATATTGCTATGGAGCCATATGCGCTTTTTACCGACTTAGAAACTACAGCTTTGCTAGAATTTGCATGAAAATTTCAGGAGTGATAGGTATCATGAAGATGAGTACATACAATTGAAACAATCCGAAGAGGCAGGAGAGAGCTCCTAGCAAAAGGGCTTTGTAACCATTCTTGGATTCGAAAAAATAGGCCATGAATCGATGATTACAGTACAGAGGAGTGGCCCCTGAAAAAAAATTTCATGAAAGGTAGCCGATATGAGTATCAACTGAAAATTCTCTATGAGAGCTTTTCAAAACAGTTCTTAAACTGACAGTTTTTGCTTCAGTGGGAGCACAGGGGGGGAAATACATGAAAAATGTGTTTCCTCCCTCGCGAATGAACACCCGTGATCTAAAAAATCTGAAAAAAGTATCAAAGGAGATATTTATGGGTATAACTATAACAAATATCTCAGAAGTCAAAATTCGTTCAACTTTGTTAATAATAGTATGATCCTCGAATTTCACATTTTCTCCAATGAAATCGTCTTTGATTTTATTCGTTGCTGGTTACTGCATTTTGTAAGTTGAGTACAAAACCCTTCTGACATGAGCATAGGTCTGTCTACCCAACTTGTTTTCCAGTTCTTTTTCCACCCCCGGGCAATTTGATCTTGCCTCGCAACACACGCGTTCCACCAGTGGTCCCCCAAGTGGCTCTATTCCTTCCAGTGGTGGCGTTAATGAGTTGTGTACAGCTTACCAATTGGTTGGCATAGGGTTAGTATCATTGGCGTAGGTAACTCAATCACTTTCCAGCTGTCAAACGTGACGGCTTATTATGAGTTCTTCTGCTACTACTTGGTATTGAGTTACAACAAGCATATGGCTACTATTGTTATTGTTTTTGTAGCTATGGTTGTTTATATGGTGGCAGTTATTTGGAATAATGCTATGGTGATGACTTACATCCGTACTCATACTAATATTTTTATATCTGGTCGAATTCAAAAAATCCTCTGGACGAGAGACTCGACGCGCCGCGTCATTCCCCAGAATCCCGTAACTTAAACTCATACCATTATCTTGAAGCTCTTGGTGTTATTTAAGGTTAGACAATTAATCTCATTCTTTGTTTCTTTGAAATGGGTTCTTCATAATTTTGGTCCCGATCTCACTTCCGCTGGGACAGTTTTTGTTGTTTGTATCGTTTTCAATAGCGAGTGCCTTATTGTGTTGTGGTGCAATATTGTCAACAGTGCATGCTACAAACGATAATATTCGTTCGACGACAGGTGAAAAACACTTTTAGCATTCATTTGCACTGATATCTTACAATATTGGTCAATTGCTAACGGGGTGAATAAGTCCACGGATTTGCACGCCGTCCAGCAGCTAAACTTGATGAAAAATCATCCGAGCCTCCATGCACGCCGCATTCAAAATTCGTGTGTACCATCCATTCCTGCATGATATATGGTGGTGGTAGATTGTGTGGCAGTTAGATATTGCATTACTGACTAAAATAAATAATTATTGATGATCCACAGCGATTGCTTTCATCGTATCTTTTCTCTTGAATTTAATCAGTCAAGTAGCAATCGCTGATGAGCTGTCGCATGGAATCATCGATATAGTAAATGTTATTTGTAATCCAATCCACGGCAACTTTCTTTGAGTTTCTAACATCAGAAATGAGCTTCGCCCTTCCATTAACCAAATCATATTCGAAAAAGGCTACTGTATCCTTCTACGTAAAATATGCTGTGTTGCACCTAAAATTAACAGCCAGCCCGGTAAAGATTGAATCATTTAATCTGTATATGATCCCCAGGGCGTTCGGGTACTCGCTAAGCTTCGTCAGTTGGTTGAATGTACTTGAAAACGAGTAATGTCTTCTCTCAATGAATTTACATCGAATCTTATCCGACCATAGAATAAACTCTGGGCAGCAGCTGCATCTGTAAGATCCGTAGCTTTTTTTATAAAGTTGAGCACAAGGTTTTGCTTTGGTACATTCATTGATATCAATACACATCTTTTTATTTCCGCCCAATTTAACTCCCGTGTGGCATCTGCAAATGGCTTCATATGGCAACGGAGTGTATGTTTGGTCACATCGATGGTCGATGCAGAAGGTTTTGCAAGTATTCATCTCACTAAATTAATTCCTTATGCAAATAATTATCGAAAAAATACAAGTCGGTTTGCATATATGCCTGTTTAAGTTAGTTCATACTTATTTACTTTCTATTAGTGGCCCATATTTACCGTATTCGTAAAAACCAAATATCACCTACGAAAGCTGCACCTGGTTCATAAATAGTATATGATTTGCATCCATATGTATGGCCAGGAGTTGCTACTGCTTCAATTTCATGCCTTTCAAACTGTACTTTCTCACTATCTATTAAATAGCTCAACGTACAAAGCAGAAGTTGCTTAAGATAGCAAGCCGATGTGAAATCATTGCATACTTCAAAGTAAACCCAAGCTCTTTGATTGATTGGGACTCTTTTCGCGTGCTCCAGGACTGGGTTAATCAAGACGGCTTCCTTTATATTTGTTTCCGCAAAGGGAGATTGAGTTGTACTCTAATTTCAAAAGATTATACTGCCTTGGCTCGGGATAGCGTCGATATCAAAAACTCAATATTGGAGTAAAAAAAAATTTAATTTCGATTCCGAAAATATGTCAAAAACGTGCAAAAATTTGTTATTTTAGTTGTGACCAAATCTTTCAACCGATGCTAATGAAATTTAACAGTAACTGATGAATGAAGAAGTATGCAAGAAGAATTTCCACGCTTTTTTATCAATTCGTTTTTGCTACAGATTTTAGTGCTTATGAACGCTCCCCGAATTAAGGACTCCACAGAATGTCGTGGTCAACGCTGGGACTACTAACAAGTCGCCGCTGAATTCATGACTTCCTTGTATTTACGAACAACATCTGTAATAAAGAAATTCTTCGATTTCTAGGCCAGCAAACGATTGCTCCCGTGTTAAATTTACTTCGTAGGAAGTTGCGAGAAAAATACAGAAGAATCATGGAAATTGGCATCCGATGCACTTCCTCGGTTGCACTTTGTTTCGGAGATCAGAAATGCAGGCACAACTTCGAAATTTGCCACTGGCGCTGCTGTAGACTTGCACAGAATTTGATGCTTTTTTCACGGAGGTGAAATCGCGACCCATATGATTGGTATTGAAATAATGGCTGCTGCTGACTTTTCCACTTTTGTTGGCGTTGCTACCTGCACCATTTATGAAAGAACCATCCATTAGCAAAAACCGACTCTACTCACCCAGTAGACTAAAAGATTTTTCCGCCGATGTTCCTAGATTTATTTTAATTACCGTCCTACCACGGCGTCTTGAGATTTCACAAAAGACAGCTGGTATCTGTGACCACGTTGGGGAGAGCTCCCTCACCCGTCGTGGGTGCATTTAGAGATGACGTAACCCGCTATTATGGGGCGACCAAAATCATTCATCACTTATCGAACTTTGCATGTTTTATTAGCTTAGACTATTTCGATTCGGATAAAGGTAGTTTAAGCTCTGGCACCGCATCAATATACAGATCAAAAACATGCAAATTCAGTTTTTTTTTCATTGAAACAAAATTACAATTCGGTAAAGTAACGTATAGTTTAAACGAAGCTTTTAGACGTGCTTTCAAAACAGGTGATTTGACAGTGGCTCAGGTCTTAAGAGGAAGGTACATCAGCACGACTCAAGACTTCACGTCTTTAAATCGCTGAGAGGTCAATTCAGATTTACTTTGAGAAATCTTAACGAAGCATGATTTGAAACCATTACAACTCATACATAAAATGACCTGGGTATCACACGACTCTGATACCCAAAGCAGATCGACCATATTCTAATCCAACAAAGATCGGTTTCGAGCAGACTTGACGAGCGTACATACCGAGGAGCCAATTGTAACTTGGATCACTTTATCAAATCAACCTATCAATGTTCGTCGAAAACCAGCACTCTACAGAAGTTCGATTTTAAAAGGCTCCAAACGGCGTCTGTGACAAAATTTTTACAGAGACCCTTAACAACCAAATCGGCTCGCACCGTATCAGATACATCACTGAAAACGAGCAATGAACTGTGAGTGGAAGTGAAAGCGGCAATTAAGACTGTGGCAGAACATATGATCGGGCATCAAGTCTGACGAAAAAACTGATTGGTTCGATGCGTTGACCAAAAAGAATCAGGTGGGCAAACAATATTTAGGTAGGAAAACTAGAACAAAGAGATAACATTATGAAAAAGCAGCAAATAAGATAATTAGAACTAAGAAAACAAAGCTAGTGAGCAACAACACAAGAAGAGCATGAAAAATTTTCAAAAGCCTGAAGCAAAGTTATCAGCTCAAGAATACACTCTATCGTGTTAACATCAAGAGCATCGTAGCTGATGACAATAGAATCAAGATAAGATGGGTATCACATTTTAAGAGCCCTCTAGGTCTCCTGGGCAAATCTAAAACATCGGAACCTATATATATTCTCGGCGAGGTTCTATTAACCCCACCAACTCTGAATGAAGTTTGTTCCACCATCAACGCCAATTTTGTGGTTGGAAGGTGAATGCCATTTACGCACAGATGATGAGATTTTCATGCTTGTAAGTGACTGGACTACCCTCTAAGTACCTCACCTGTCAAGCCGGAAACCTAGCCTGGTACCATTTGACATAATACTTCGGGCCAGGCCTCGTTTTGTTACGCCTTGAGGAGCCTTCAAGCTGGCAGATTCTTCGTCTAGCGAGTGGGGAGAGGGGAAGAGGAATTGCTAGACAAGCGACTCCCCAGCTCTGACGTTCCTGGCTGCTGTGAGTCCCTTTTATTATTTAGAACTGCCCGAACATAATATCTCACCTGGTTCCATTTGTCAAACGATCCGAGCATCAACACCACTACACTATTCGAGGTGAGTTCTCCTATCTCCCTTTAGAGGTCTTGTCATAGCTTGTCCTATTTTTGCACGCAAAACATTTGCACAAACATTGTCTTCCTCTCCTGATCAAAACCGACAATCGGAGGACCGCAGCAGTATTACACAAATCGCGTGAGTGAGTCTTCTCTTGATGAGTTTTCGTAGCGCTTTCCCAGTAGTGTCTAACATGCGTAACCGGGGTATGCAGACAATGATCTGGGATTTTCCTTCCCCTTGCTAATCAGCCCGAGCCTCACCACCTTTCATCCTACCGGAAAAACCCACGCCCGTAGGCAAGCATTGAATGTGCTGAGCAGCAAGTCAGGACAACGGTGATAGACAAGCTGCAACACTTCAGCTGGAACACCATCTGGGCCTGGAGCCTTCCTCGCTTTCAGTGAAAGGGCTGCCTCTTCTTGTTCCAGCTGTGTGAAGAGTAGAGACTCTATTGCTGTTTCACCGTGAACAGCGTCAATACAGACGGGATCGACGGGAAAAGTGTCCAAGTGTCCGTATCTTATCCATCTTTTCCGCTTCATGTATGCAAGTTGTCTGTAGAGCACCAAGCTCCCGCATAACTAGCTTGTAGCCAAGGCCCCGAGTATCCTTGTTCTCA
The DNA here is from genome assembly GCA_963969285.1 of Odontomyia ornata. Taxonomy (NCBI): domain Eukaryota; kingdom Metazoa; phylum Arthropoda; class Insecta; order Diptera; family Stratiomyidae; genus Odontomyia; species Odontomyia ornata. Next base: position 22,326,385 of record OZ017743.1, read on the forward strand.
TTGTCCACTAGATCTTGCCAGCAGTGAGCCTTGCTGTTGTTAATCAATTTGCGAAGGCACTTTCTGTTGGATTTATATGCTACTACCCAGCTACATACCTCGTCATGGTTCCATACCCGCTGAAGCTTGTAGCACTCCCTTCGCTTTTTAGCGATTTTTGATTTGACAACCAGCACACTTTTTTGATTTGACAACCAGCACATAGGGGGCTTGCCTTGCCTTGCATTGCAAACAATCGTGATGATCAGAATATCTTGAGCTGCCAGTGATTTTGTCCCTAGGGAATAACCCTGCAGCGCAAGCCTTCCGTGAGCGCCTCGACGAACCTCTCAACGCTCGTCCCTCCGATGTCCCACCCAATTGTAGAGGGTCGAGAGCACAGACATCGGGAAACAGCATTACGGATCTCAAGCATAATGTACTGATGATCACTGGCTGAGTAGTCCACGAATACTTTCCAGTTGTGTATCCTCCGCACTGAGGACTCCGAGGCGGATGTCATGCCCGGTATGACCCCTTTGCAGTCTGTATAAATTTCTGGTGTTTAGTACGACGAGCGCTATCCTGGCCGCCATTTCTAGGACTCGTTTTCCCCGCGAATCTGTTTATCGCATGCTCCATTCGATTGCTTTAGCGCTGGTCTCCCCTAGCGAGCACGTTTTTTTTTCTTTTTGAATGCCCATTTACGCACAGAGTGTGGGATTCCCATACTCGCAAGAACGTGACTGGATTATCCACTGAACACCTCCCCTGTTAACCTGAAAGCCTAGCCTAAGATTTCATGCATGCAAAAAATGCGTGGCAGGCATTGTCTTCCTCTCTTGGGCAAAACCGACAATCATGGGGCCGTGACTTACTAATCTTGTGTAGGTAAGACTGTAAACACCCTTGTCCGCTCAAAAGCTGGATCAGATAGAAGTCAGTCTCACCATGCCTTCGATCCATCCACGGTCTCACATCCAGGATGAGGCACGCAGTCTACCTTCCCTTCGTGTAATTCACCCAAGACTGATGCCAATCGTTGAGTGAGCACTATCTCTTCTCGCGGATAACCATCTCCCTCGCATCCTCATTTTGGCGCAGATAAATAGTGCAGCGCTCTCTAGGAAGGGGGCAAACAGGTATCATGCCTGCAATGACTTTCACCACCGAATCAGAGACTGTCGGATACGAAGATGTAATCCTCAGCAAGTTACTGTCTGCGAGACAGTGCCCTCCAAAGCAATAAACTTGGGTTGGAAAGATTATATTGGTTCGTTCGTACACACTAAAGAAGATGTTCCCTGAGCACCGAACTTACATGAAACCATCCCCACCTCTCCGTCTGAGCCCAGATGGTGGAAGTAGCAGTTTCATCAGGATATCATGATGCAGAACCTTGATCATGGTTATACTCACTCAGCGCCGGGCGCCGGGTATCGATGAGATTACTGTCGCAAATATGGCGGCAGCAGTGTTCATGAACCTATTCAGAAAGTTATCTAGCACATTTGGCAACTAGAACATATGCCGGAAGACTGGAGCCAATCAATCATACTCGTAGTCCCTACCCGCAAAAAGTTGACAAGCTACACTGCGAAAATTATAGAAGCATATCATTACCACATTTTCAAGGGTGGTGGTGAAATTACACAATGGTGCTTTATTTGTCTGGTCACTCCTGTCTTTTCCTGCCATATTACTTTACGGTTTTCAGAATGGTTCGTTCGTTTTTCCAGATCTACGACCTTGCGTGTATTATTAATGTTTGATGGTAGAGCTATCTGTTCATGCTCCTTAGGCCTAGCCATCAGCACTTCTTTAGCCTTCTGGTCCTCTTCTTCGGCCTTCTGGTTTTCTTTGGCCTTTAGCCAGCTCCTCCGGTAGTGCCTTATGCAGTCTAGGAGCTTCTCTAGTTCAAAGAGCCCATTCTTTGCCTCTTTGCTGATTTGTGGCAAGTCGCATGCAGATTTTTTTCTTTTAAGAGCACCTCCCGCTCTTCGGGTTAGCCCGTCTTCTGCATGCGCCTGGGTGGCAATTGCACTTTGCAGCCACGTTTCTTGGGAGAGGTTATCGGCTTCCATTTCTGAGTACAATACTTCCACCACATTTTCGATGGGTGGCGGTGAGATCACACAATGATGCTTTATTTGTCTGGTCACTCCTTTCTTTTCCTGCCGTTTCGCTTTGTGGACTTCAGAATGGTTCGTTAGTGTTTCTGGATTTACGAGCTTGCGTTGATCACTTCGGTAGTAACCATCGAGTTCTCGATGTTCTTCATACTTTTTTCCATTGCTTGAATATCCGGCACGTCCCGCAGTGTTTCTCGCTCTTACTTTTTAGGACCTTTGCATCATTTTTTTGCTGCCCGAACGCCAAAGGAATCTCAGTCTGGACAAAACTGTCTGTTAATCTCGATTTTTCGTTTGTCTTCAATGTCATTGTATTCATCTTCGTTTTTGACATCGTTAGTACCACTCCCTATGTACTGTAAACATCTTTTGCTGCAGCCGCTGGCTGTGTCATTGTTGTTGTTATTTTTAATAACTTTTTTTCATTTGTTTAAATCTTCTTTAGGGGTTTCACTGCTCCAGTTTTATTAGGTCCCCCCTCGGAGCCACTATCTCTGTTCATGTGTTCAGTCATCTTTTTGATCCCATGGTTATCTTTGCAGAGCAGGGATGCCATACAAGAGTTGGCACAAGCCCTTATGGAGCAAGTGCTCAAAGCCAGATCAGTGCTAATCGAGACGAAGAGGATCTGCCAGACAAGCTTTCTCCCAGCCCCCACGCCCCAGACTGCTGTGAGTCTCTTTTATCTTTTAGGACTGCCCGAACATAATGTGCCAAATTGCTCCATTTTTCGATTCAATCATCGCTGCAACCATACAATTTGGGATGAGCTCTCCCGTCTGTCTGCAGAGGTCCCGTTGCAGCTTGTCCCATTTTTTCATGTAAAAATCTGTTGTAGGCATCGTCTTCCTTTCCTGGGCAAAACTGACAGCTGCGGGATTGTGACTTACTAATCTTGTATGGTTAAAACTAAAAACACCCATAGCCGCTCAATAGCTGGGACAGATAGAAGTCAACCTCACCATGCCTTCAATTTAGCCACAGCCTGAGATGATGCCACATCATGCCATTTGTCAACCGACCCCAGCATGACCACAACTATACTATTCGAGTGAGCTCCCCCGTCTTCCTGTAGAGGTTCCGATGCAGTCCTTCCCATTTATGCAACATAAATGTTTGGCAGGTATCATCTTCCTCTCCTGGGCAAAATCTATATTCGGGGGACAGTGACTTATCAATCTGGTGCAGGTTAGACTGAAATAACCCATGCCCGCTCAAAAGCTAGGTCAGATAGAAGGGGGTCCAGGGGGAGGGACAATGTACCAAAATCTTATGTACCCACCCTCACCATTGAACAACTTTGAGCCGAAAAATCTTAAAAAAATCACGGACGTGGGCCTTTAAGAGTACAAGGGCAACTTGTTTCAAACCGTAGGCTGGTTACAAAAACCTTCTGGTAGGAGCACTCTCCTACTCACTCAACTTGTTTTCTCCACTTTATAGGCCGATCCTGCGGCTAAAATAAACACCCCCATGCAACCGCACGCCTAACCGTTCCAGCACGAGTATGCAGACGTAATCAGTCTCCCAACCTTGAGCTCAATCCTTCGTATTTCTACAGCTCACTAGGACAGCCGGGTAATCGACTATGTCCTGAGCAGACTAACTGAAAAAGTAAAAAATGCAATATTCGCTGCACACTGCTACTAGTGTCAAGATTATTCAAGAGCAGTTCAATGTGCAAGGGATTCGTACAAAAAGCAATAGAGAAAAAAGAACAAGAAGATTGGTTGAACGATGCGGATGGCTCAGCACAGCGGAAAAAGGAAGAAGTAAAAAGTTCAGAGGATTCCTGAGGAGTAGACAATGTTACGTTATCAAGGCAGAACCTGTCCGAGATATGATAAAAGCCCTTTAAAGGTTTCACATAACTTGACCGACACTTTAGACCCTAAAATGATATCTTATCGTAACATTAATTAAAATTAATATCCTAATTGTAAATTGCCATTAATCTTAAGACTTTATCATAATTTTAATGAAAGATTCGTATCGATTTGAACTCTGTGTTACCAATAATTTTTTTGAGAGTAAATATTGAAGGCATTAATTGATTAATATTACACACTACCACACTAGATAAAAATGAATGAGCGAATAAATAACGAAAATTATATTTTAAAACAATATTAAACATATTTTTTGTCTTTATTGATCCTTGTTAAGCATAGATAATAGAATAAATAATATTTCTCATTCATAAACACGCAAGGCATCAACAATTTAATAGCAAAATTCAGATACCTGAAAAACGTTATTCTTATGGAAAAAACATGGCAGCGACACTATAACAGATCACGCCAAAGCTAAAAAGGATATTCAAACTGTTTCTATAGCTCAGAAAATCAAAATAGAAATCTTTGAAACCGTCATGAATCCCAAAAATGGTCAATTCAACTGATGACCAAAATTTCGACCCTTGAAGAAAATTAAGGATAATGCTGATTTAGCGAATAATATAGAAACTAGCAAAGATAACACACAAATCATTAGCCTGCTTTGACAATATAAAAAAATTCTAAAAATCATAATCGTGAAAAAATTCTATAAAATAATCAAAATTTTTATCTTTACGTAAAATCAGAATGCAATCACATATATTGATTCTATAAAGCAGCACTAGCACAAAAATATAACTTTTTTCTACAGTAATAACTTAAAAAAAATTTAATCGAATTTACATGTCATACTGCCACCTGGTAGTCGACAAAATAAGAATGAACCACCCTGGGCGCAAACTCATTTCAAGTGAAATATTCGTGACTGCATATACTAAGGGGTTTATTTTTTACAGAAATTGCCTCCATTATCCTTGCGAAAAACAAGGATGTTATTATATAACCTACTTCTACAGATTATAGTGATTATTAACCTACTTCTACAAATTACAGTGATTATAAAATCATAACTTTTATCTTTTTAGAACAAAACATAAAAAATTTTCAAAAATTCAATTTCAACGATCTACTGCCATCTAGATGTGAGAAAATATTAACTTCACCTTGGGCACAAATTTAGTCAGAACCGGAACAAAAATCTGTTCAGGATTGCATATCTCAAGGAAATTCTTTTAGCCGAAAAACACAATAAATTTGCTTGCTGAAATTTTTCATTTCTGGTCGTCTAGTACTCCAGCCGAATTTCATTTAAAATTTGAGGCTTCTTCTGGGCTCTGTGGGATGGCAAAAAATGGTGGTAGATCGTGTGACAAAGATAGCTACTTCTTTTTTTATGCTATCATGGTTTTCTTCGCTTGCTGAGATTTTTCATTTCTAGGCGCTTAGTACTTCAACTGAGTTTCTCTTAAAATATGAGGATTCTTTTGGGGTCCAGGGGATGCCAGTTAATGGTAACAGGATGGTTAACGATGACGGATGAATGCTAGATCGTATGACCAAGACAGCTACTTCTTTTTATGCAAGCATGATTTAATTTACTTGCTGAAATTTTCCATTTCTACTCGCCTGGTCCTTCAGTCGAGTGATGATAACAGCATAGTTAACGATGGTGGGCAAATGGTAGATCGTGTGACCAAGATGGCAACTTCTTTTTTGTGGCAGCATGGTTTCATTTGCTTGCTGAAATTTTCCATTTCTGTGTGCTGATGCTTCAGAAGGGTTTTGTTTAAGAATTTGAGACTACCCTCGCTGCTTCTTGATCTTGACAGTTGGTAGATGATGGTTTATGGTGAGACGCATAGGTAATAGTTCATCAAAAGTGATAATATCTTCTTCTTGGTGCTACAGCCGATCGGACAGATTTGGATAAATAGGTGACGACAGATGATGGCAACTCGATTGATGATGATGATGAGCCACTGGTCGATGGTCTGGTGGGAGTTTTTCTTGGTTCTGAATGGATTTTGCGTGTTTGCCATGACTATTTGGCTACATCTCCTGGCACGGCATAATTAGACTTGGAGCTAACCCTTGGAGTTAGCCAACGCTTTTGGCCCTTCCATCATCTTTCTGGTTTTAGCTTTGGGAATTGTGTGGCTCTTGTCCGAGCTATTATGAAGTTGTAGTGAAAAGGTAATTTCAAAGTCCGTAAAGGACTGCAGCGATGGTCTGCTGCCTCGGTGGAGGAAGATGTTGATATCCGCCGAGAATGCCCTTGTCTGGGTACGCGTGAATGCGCTGGCAGGCTAGCATTGCGGTGTCGTGGGGTAGGTTCATTCCCCCAGCACAAGGACCCACTACAAAAGATTTTCGCATTCACGAATTCTTGGGTCTCAAAAGAAAGGCGACCGAAGTTGCAAAAATTATAGCCAACTACAACGAGGGGAAACCGGATCAAGATCCATATCTGTTGCAGTGGCCAAGTGTTTCCCTTCTGAGTGGAAAACTCAAACAACATAACTTGCATGAGCCTTCCCATCAGAAGAGAAATACCCCGGTTCAGGATCTGCGTCAAATTGCGATGAACTATTGGCTTTTGGATACTCAGTATTTTTTTTTCTTCGTTTACAATCGACAGGAATACACTCATTTTTATTTTTGAAAGAACATTTGTGCAGGCCAAGATTCAAATCTTTTTTGATTGATCGACTTCTCTTTTCTGAATGATCAATTATTTTGAGCCTCTCATTAGCCTCATGAACTCCACGTATTCCGGCATGTGATTCATGGGGCTAATGAGAGGCTCCAAATAATTGATCATTCAGAAAAGAGAAGTCGATCAATCAAAAAAGATTTGAATCTTTTTTATTGAAGCGTTGGTTTGTCCGTTTGTCATTTATTAGATTATTTATTTCATTCAAATTGTCTGTGCTGTCCGTTTGTTCATTGATTTGAATATTTTTAAATTATTTAGATGGTCTGTGGATTTTTATTGTTTTTAATGGTCACCATGTCTCCGCGCATGCGATATGAGCATGATATTTTCACCCGCTGTTCACTACGCTCTTCCCAAGATTTGCCAGATCCTCAGTCGCAGCTTTCATTCCGGGATGGTGATGAGACAGTTGAAACTCATTGAACGGCTATCCAAATTACCAGATGGGGTTTCAAGTTCGATGGTGGCTCAAATGGTTCGGATGCACGTCAATTTTCGTTTCACGCTAGCATCATGGCTAGAGACTATGGCCTCTCAGAGCGTGAACTCGTCCGAGACTTACATATTCTCCTGCAGGGTACCACCGTAAGCTAGTACTGGCAGATGCGTGAATTATATGGAGACTTGAGTTGGAATCAGCTGAAACGCGAGCTCATTGAGCGATTCAGATCTCGGCTTGATGACGCTCATATTTGGGACAATATGTTCGCCCACAAGCAGAGATCCCACGAGCTGTTCATCGAGTTCTTTGAATCCATTGAAGCGATGGGTTGCCAACTCAGGACTCCGATGAGGGGCACGGATCTGCGAGACCAAGTTATCAATGTCACCGAATTGAAGCCACATGGCAACGGCTGGAAATGGATAACCTTCGATATCCAGTTCAGACATGTGAAGTCAATTCCGTGCAACTGCATGACGAATTTTCGGCTGGTCATGATTCATGTCGCCGGTCCGGTTCCCTCCCTACCAAAGTGCATCCAGCTGTTTCCTTGCAATCACTTTCTTAGGAAATTGCAATTCAGTCACCTAGATCTGTAGAGGTTTCCACACAGACGTCGCTGTGGCTATTGAATCAATTCATTAAATTTTGCAAAAAGTTTGTTGCAAAAATTGCAAAATTCAAACAAAATGTTTTCATTAAAAAATGTAGAAAATCTCGGAAACTACTTAACATACCGCGTTGATATAACGTATGTTCGTCAGATCTAAATTATTTACATTGAATTAACTCATCAAAAAATTTCAAAAAGATTTTTGCAAAAAAATTTCCTAGAACAAAATATGTAATTTGCACACACTGAACAAATATCATGCATGCACATTGATTTGTATCAAATTTCTATATGTTGTTCTAGGAATTTTTTTGCAAAAAACTTTTTTAAATTTTTGATGAGTTAATTCAAGTCTTCCAACTTTGACCATGACGCTGGCGCTGTCAGTTGTCATGCCAATGATATCACTATTAGAATTAAAGCCGAAACTTTTTAGGCGCATTTGTATCAAGTTGATGGTATGTTCCTTTCTTTGTTGTGTACGTTCAGGTTCAAACAACGGTGGTTTTTCTGAGAAGTCCATTCGTCGAAACTTAAGGCAATTTTTTTTTGTTTAGTAAGATTTTGGAACTCAACCAACATGTCAATTTTAACGGTATTTGTGAAGTTTGTTGGTATAGACCTTATTGTCTTTGGTGAATTAAGAAGTTGGAATCCGCTTTTTGAAAATAAATATCTTAAATCTGGCGAGATATTAAATAGACTAAGGGCCACACCGTCTTTACAAACCATTCTGGAGACAATCTTTTCCATAGAGTTTTCCTTTTTGAAAAAGTTGTCAATTGTTTTCAACTTTGATCTTAATGCTTCAGTATATGAATCTGAATTAGTTGGACCATTTAATTGACTTCCAGAAATAAGATCAATGCAATGCTTCGTTTTTAAATGTGTTCTCAAACCAAGGATAGATCTTGGGCAACACCCAAATTTGGGTGTTGTTCAGGGATCTATCCTTGGTCCGGACCTGTGGAACGTGTATTACGACGGGCTACTGAGACTTGAGATGCCATATGAGTCGCACTTGGTCAGCTATGCGGATGATGTTGCGGCTCTGGTCGCTGGACGCACCGTTGAACAAGCGCAACTTAGGCAAGGTATGCCAATGCGCCGAGTGAGGGACTGGATGACTGCTCGCGGGCTCAGTTTAGCACTGGAGAAAACCGAAGTGGTCATCTTGACAAAAAAGAGAATCCCTAGAGTAAGGATGATCAGTGACTTACGAATGATGATCGTGGCATACGAATCGAATGGAAGCTAGCAGTGAAGTACCTGGGGCTACTGATCGACTCGAAGATGAGTTTCTCTGAGCAAATCAGGACAACGGCTGAGAAGGCTTCTTTGGGAATATCGGGTCTGAGTCGACTTATGGCCAACGTAGGGGGACCCAGCCCATCAAGAAGACGCCTCTTGATGAGTGCTGTAGGTTCAGTGCTACTGTACGGAGCAGAGGTATGGGGCGACGCTCTCAGCAAGGAGGTATACCGAAAACGATTGGCACAGGTACAGAGAAGAGGAGCACTGAGAATTGCATCTTCGTATCCAACAGTCTCTGACTCGGCAGTGAGAGTTATTGCAGGCGTGATACCTGTCGCCCTCCTTGCTAGAGAGCACTGCGCTATTTACCTGCGCCGAAACGAGGATGCGAGGGAGATGGTTGCCCGCGAGGAGAGACAGCGCGCGCTCAACGATTGGCAGCAGTCTTGGGTCGATTGCACGAAGGGAATGTAATGAATCATGCGACGCCGCTGGTGACCACTACTAACACACTTTGCTGCTAGGTGGCTTGTCATTTCACGTTGGTTGCGACGAGCGCACATCCCACGTCAATTTTGTCGTGGGATGTCAACAGGATTTGACAGCCACATGGGAGTGAAGTGTGGAGGTAGTGGCCGCCACCCATGAGGAAGTCCCGGAGTGTGCCGACAGTTCGGTCAAATTCAACTCAACCAAATGATGGTGAGTATTGGCAACTCGAATGAGTATACCGACGTCATACACTATAATACACTTCCCATTTATTGCCCGAGCCCAGTGTACAACTTGAATGTGAGTGAGAATATTCGTGGGCAGGCTAATCAAGACAGAACACCGAGCGCCGCTTCTAATACGGTATATGCAGCCAAAGCGGTGCCAACAAGCATCAATAGGGTTAAAAATAACCGGAAGAAGAACTTTCCTACAAAATAGTCATCCCAGATATCCATCGACTATTCAAAAGTAGTGGTAAATTTATCAGAAATTTTAATTGGTAAGTTGGCGAATGCAAAGTTTGTTTTCCCGCTTCGAATTAAAATAACGTTTTTTTGTAATAGTTAAACTAACCGCGGATATCATCAATCAATCCATGCAGATACAAAACACCGCAAATAGAAAATTTGGGAGCTACACTGGACCAATTCGATACAATAGACTTCTCTGATTATGATCTACGCAAACGTGATGGATGTCCGTATTTGCCTAGATTAAAGTGCCTGCTATTAAACAACAACCGGATAATACGAATGGACGATTACTTGCATGAATCTATCCCCAATTTGGAGTCAGTAGTTCTTACTGGGAACAATATTCAAGAGTTGGACGATTTGGAACCACTCACGCACCTCAAAAAGTTGGAAACATTGTGCTTGCTTGTAAACCCCGGATCTACAAAGCCATATTACAGTGAGTATGTTGCATACCAGTTAAATCCGATCCAATCTGAGGGACATATAAATTAAACAACGGTAAAAGGTAGAAAATTTTTGTTTTAGAAGACGTTTGATTATGTAGATGACTGTCTGTTAATCACAGAGATCTGTACAGTTTTAAAGTTCAGCATAAAATAGAGTAATCGTAACCCAACTGACAAAGGGTTGTCGTTTTCCCTGATCTTTGTCGTCAATTGGTTACATGGACCAATCAAAGCAAAATTGTCTCAAGGCAGATTTTAACTTGTAATTGTAAATTTCTCGTAGAAAGCAGCGCGAATCGCAGTTAAACAAGTCAAAAATTATGTTCTATTGCAATGTCGTATTACTTTATTATATATAATAGCGAAAATTTTAGTTTTAAACAATTAGTAAGAGATAAGGAATGTTATGCACAAAGTTCATTGACGTGTGTGTATAATGAAATAAGACAATTTTCTTTTCTTTTTTTCTATTAAAAACCCATTTCGGATATTGTAAATTAGATTAAGATTAAATATGAATGTATTTGTTGGGAATACATTAAAATCATTAGTTTTAAGTCAGTTGAAGATAAACTGCTAGGATATAAAATATGAACACACTCCGAAAATGACCTTATGAAGAAAAACAGGATAAAATGGAATTGCTCTCTAATGTCTAACTTTAGGGAATGTTACTTACAATTTTTAAGGGAATACAATGTTGCATAGACTTTGAAGACGTTGGCGATGCAGGCATAAAAACGATAGGTTTTAATAAGTTGAGTCAGAATAGGGTTGAAAATCTTAGTGAGTAATTGCAACGCCATAAAAAAAATGGAATTGGCTAGGTTTTCGGATTGAGTTTGTGTCATGCTTTGGATTTTTCTCGTCTTTAAAATTGAGAATGTTTTTTTAGAAACTGAGTTAATTCAATTTGTGGCTACGAATTTTCGTAGTTCGGAAAGTGCTTTTCGAAAATTATTCCACACTGAAGTAAATTTAAAGTGAAAGCTTGATGGATACTTGAATCGAACTGAATTGGCTCTAAAATCTATCTTTATTCTATCGCCTTTCGATATTTCTGTATAGCAATTTCGCACAACATGCTATTGGGATCACTGTGTTGTTAACATTGATCACTCTATTATGTTGTGAAATAGTGCTGTGATACTTCTTAATGACGGATATTGTGGTCCGATTGAAACCCTTCTTGATTTTTATCTGCAAACCCAGTTGGATTCGACTGCAGAATCAAGTCTGCATTTTCGCTTGAATATCTTTGTAGTGGGGAAATCGTATCGTCACATTATATCTTCCCACATTGCAATGAATTAATAATCAAAATGCATCGTAACGATTGTTCTGCAAGAGGAGAAGTACAAATATTTTACAATCGTATACATTTACTTTTATGAACTTTTAAGTTTTTTCTTATGAAATATTTTTTTTCCGATTCCTTTTCCCTTTTTAAATGTCTCTTAAAAGAATTTCTTGGTTTTATAAAATTAAACACCATCACTAATTTACCAGCAAGAATAAAATGTTGTGCAATATGTGCAAGAAGGAGCAAATTAAGACCTTAAAGTTTGATTTGATAGAATTGACAATTCATTTCATCTATATGGAACAATGAGTAGATTTTAGATTGTCATTGCTTGCATTTACTAATATCCAGTGAAATTCAGAAATCAGCCATTTTTTTTCACCAATCCCTTTATTTGGTTGATTTTGAATTTTAATATTTTCTTATTTTAATTTCTCTCCCATTGAAATTGGAGCCGATTTTTATAAAAAAACTGGAAACACTCTTTGGTACAAGATTAAATGTTAATTTGTAAAAATTTGCTTTCGAATGAAATTGAACAATCAAATATGGTCTGTTTTTAGTTTCACACATTTATCGTTCCTCTACTTGAAAATAAAAACATATTAAAATCATTAAAGATAATTACCCATTTAGATATACATTACTTATCAAAAGAACACATTAAATTATATTGAAAATAAAAAATTGTGTAAGTTTTCCTTTGCAAATAATTTGTTACTATAACTAAAGGTTAACTTGAAGAAACAAAGACGTTTCTATGTTGCTAAGTTTCTTAAGCGCTGTATACTTAATTTTAATGCAGTTATTATTTTTACACTGAACACTGTCAGGTTTAGCGAATTTTATAGTGAAAATGTATCGTAAAAATTTTACGAGGCCTAGAGAAACCAATTATAATAGGAGTTAAATTGTAGTATAGTCAAGTTTATTAAAATAACATGGATTGTTAAACCCTAACAACGACTTTCCTTTCCAGTGGTTCTTCTTTTCAGCGGGAAATAAGGTGCAGGGTAGGTATGCCGTCGCGAGGGTAGGGTTTGAGAAAATCCGCTGAGGTTGGTTTCGCGTCGCGCGCGGTACGCGGTACCTTTATTGTTTTGCCTTTTTATTAGCATATCTTTCGTCGGGTTGAGTTAGCGTAGCACATTTTTCGGTACCGCGTCGGAAATTTGGGAACGCGAAGTGAACATTAGATTTTTGTCCTCGACTGGTTAAATGAAGAAATACGGAGTAACGTAAAGTAGGTTTCCTCTCCGTATGGTTTTGTTTTGTGACGCGTTTGAAAACGGGCATGTATTGGTGGCTGAAGATTGTAGATGAGCGTAATCCATTCGGAGACCCGCGACCTCTCCGATCTAGCTGGCCGACAAGCAGCCATCGGATGAATGAGTTACGGTGCACGGATTGGTTGACCGGCTGGTACCATCCGTTGGCACTTCTCCGACTTAACGTCTAGGACCGATGAGAGGTCAGTTCCTCGTTCGGACGTAGCCTTAAAATCATTGCAGGAAGGTGGACTGCGCACCTCATCCCGGATGTGAGACCGCGGCTAAATCGAAGGCATGGTGAGACTGACTTCTATCTGACCCAGCTTTTGAGCGGACATGGGTGTTTTCAGTCTTAACTGCATAAGATCGGTAAGTCACGGTCCCCCGGTTGCCGGTTTTGTCCAGGAGAGGAGGACAATGCCTGCCACACATTTTTTGCATGTACAAAATGGGTCATAATGCCATATGTTCTTCCCATAGTCCTCATCCTTATTTTTCGTTCTGGCTTTTTTTCGAAAACGACATATTTTTCAAATTAAGGTGTGCCTGCCGAACAAATATGATTAAAATGTAAAGCTTTAGTTCAGTCACTCACTCACTAAGTAAAAAGATATTCGTATTATATAAAAAAAAAATGAAAGTTACCACAATCAAATACTCGCTCACATTTTCAATCAACGACTGAATACGCCAAGCACTTAGCGTAGGTGAACGTGCCCACGAAATCATTTCTAAATAAAGGAATATTGTCGACTGTTTACACTATAGCGCGGAATAAAATTGATTGCTTATGATACTTGGAAATAAGCTTCTTGAGTGTAAAAATTAATTCGCTTAGTATAAATTGTGCGTAATAAAAGCGCATTATTGAGTTGCAACTGGAAACCTTAAAACTTATCCTGCAAAAACAATAAAATTGTATCGGAGCATTGCGGACATTTTTCCAAGTCTGTCTTACTACCTGCATTACCATAGGGAGTAGGCTAATTATTATTATTATTTTTTTCTCTCCATGTACTTAATTAATTTCTGAATATAACTATTTATATTAATCTTTCGCTTTCGTTTGCTCCTCGTAATTGCAGCATAATCACAACTTCTGTATCAATTGAACAATAAAAAGGAAATCTGCATACATTATTCGGCAAAGCAGTAACAAAACTGATTTTTTTATTCAAGTGTGTCGAATAATAACTGATCTGAGATCAAGCATTGTAGGATAGGCGTGATGTAGGCTGGCGGATAGGTCATTTGGACGAATAAGCAATATTGAGCGAGCGTTTTTCGGAAATATTTGAGTCATGTATATTTCACCGGATCCGGTATATTTGTACCGGATCCGGTAGGCATCTAATATTGCCGAATCCGCTGGATTACCGGATCCGGTTTTCCGGATTGCATTCCCTACGTAGAAACCATTTCAGCAAAAGAAGTTTTTAGTGAATATTCTCAACATTTGGACCATATTTATATAACATACTTCCAAGCGCGGCAGTTTTTATAGTTGTTATAGATGTTTCATACAATAACGTGAAAAATTGCGTAGCTCATTCGTTGTACTACGGCATTCAGAATTATTAAGCATTTACCTATCAACAACGGCAATCTGGGAAGGTGGAATCAGTGTTTTATCGACCTAAATCTACAAAAAAAAACATTTAAATCACATTAATGGCCGACATTTTATTAAATTTAATTCATATTCAGGAATTTTTAAAGTAAGTTTTTCAGTGCCCCCCTCTCCAGTTACAGAGCGCTCGGCATCATTGGAAGGAGTGAGTAAATCTTTTATTATCCTCTTATATTACAATATACCTATATATCAAAATAAATTTTTGCTGTTCATTTTTTTCCGTTAATCAAACAAAATTGGGCTATGAGTGTTTGAAAAATTTTCTTTCCTTCCGCGAACAAAGAGGGGTTAAATTTGCTTGTTGTAATCAATTTGGTATTTTGATTGATTTGACCCGTACATATTAAGACAGAAATTTTTAAATTTCTTAAAATGACCTCCCCCTTTCCTGTCCTTATCCATTCGTGTTCATTTTTATGTGTAGGGTGGCTCAGCACGAGCAGAGATGTCCCGGAAGTCCCACGACACGACTGAGCGCTAGCCGGCCTCAGTATGCTACCTTGGGTTACTAACCCGTCTACTGAAACCTAATGTCTGCAACTGCGGTGACTTCCGTGGTTGTAACAATAGATAGTCCAATAGAAGTTTTTGCTGATGCTCAGCCGATTCAGAAAGCTTTCCACGGCTACAAGTACTTGTCGTTGATGATGGCAGGTCAACGGTTGATAACTACAGTACAGTACTACTCGTACATCGAAAAATGAAATTTCAGCCAATGGATCAATCCGTTCCCTTTTTCTCTAAGTGAAAGTTGCAGATCACGCTAGAGGTCTCACTTTCGTTTCGATTTGCATTTTCAGGAAAGGTATATCACGCTGAAACTCAGCTAAGTTAATTTATGCATGCATAGCCAAGCAAATACGAAATAGCGACTAGGCTTGATTTCTGCATTGAAAAATATTGAGCACAAAAGTGCATCGAACTGTATGCATGATGTTCACAATAAAAGATTCAAATTTTACTCATACAAAACATGTATAGGTGTAGTTCATACGTAGCTACTCAAATTTAAATTTTTGGAAATTATAAAATTTGAAAATAAAAAAAATTTAAATTTTTTATCATGCATATAAATTTATATTGTTTTTTTTTTATACATTTAGTGTAAATTTTTCTTTGCATTAATATTCTTTATAATATTTCTCTTTTATTGTGATGAAAATTCTCAATCTATTTTTTTTTTTTTTTTAAACTTAATTACGCAAATCACCAAATTGAAATTTCGAACATGGGATTTAGTGCATCACATCCATGTATTGCATTGGCAAAAGCAATCTAACTCGGTGGAGCTAGCAGCGGGTTTCGATTTACAGGTGCGGCAGAGAAATCATGCCGAGATTTGAACGGCCGAGGCAGTCTGCTTGGGACCGACACACAGCGCGGACGCCGCGAGAAAAGAAAGAGCAGTTCGGCATTAGTTGTGATTGTGTCAGTGATTTGTTAGGTCCCGGGAAATATTAATTTTACGTTTTCGCATTTACCGGCTAAATTCTGAATTAGTGTGTCCGCTTAAAAATTCGCAGTTATTGCAAAATTGTTCCAAATTGGCAATAAAACAAAAAAATACAGCCAACACATTCAAATTCTTTGAAGTGGAGGTAGATTTTCGTTTCGATTGACCGAGTGGCAAGTGGGTGTGATTCAAAGATATTATTCTACATACATTATGTAGGATTTCAATGTTTGCAGCAACAATACAGTTATTATAAAGTTAACTTGGTTCGCTGGCTGATTCTTTAAAAAGTGTTGTGTTTTGCAAACTTTTTTCTTTGCCTGGATATAACAGATTTGTTAAATAAAATGAACCAAAGGGGATTTTATGTTGTTGTGTGGCATAATGACTTTTGAATTAAACCCGCCTGTAAGGAAGTATTAATGGGTATAATTTTCCACATCCTTAGAAGCCAAGAATAAATGCCAGCAATGAATGACTACAAACTAATTCATCGAACATGTCCCTCTACTGAACATTGAAACAATATAAAACATCGAATGTTTATCATCTGCTGCCAATGTTTCAATCCGAAGATAGAAAAAGTGAGTAAAAAAGTAAAATAAAGCAGATTTGATAGTATTTGCATTTTAAAAAATGGTGGCTGTTGTCTACGGGAATAGTCCTCGGCATCATGGATGCATGTCAAATGCTCATCATCTAAGACGTTCAAACACTCTACCCCAGTCGCAACATTATATGTCTAGGATGTACATGTAAGGTATTAGTTCGAGGCTGCAAATTACGAACGGTTTGGAATTCATTTCAAACTGCTGTATTGAGTCATCGATTCCGGCGAATGTTGAGCGACACGGAAATAATTATACCGATCTATAGATGTGTGATTATTCTCTACTTTGGACTCCTCATTTATGGAAATTTTAAAAATACGTCTGTCTTGCGCACATAGCTTCTTCTTTAACATATGGCATATTTAAAATCCGATCCGTTCGTTTTGTGTCTGTGTTTCGACAGACTCTTAAGTCTTGATTCTTGAAAAGCTGAAGTCTTCTTCGTATGTCTTGAAAACTGCGCGTATAATTATATCGGATTTATCGAATGAATTGTATCGAATGCCATCAATCGATTCGAGCAGTGTATTGCACTGGACTGGTTTTATCCATTATTATGATTTTGGATAATTTTGAAAATGTATTATAAGATTTTTGTCACCAAAATTATTGTGTCTTCAATGGGGAAGATGAGATTATTCACCAAGCACTTCATAAAAATTCACACGTCTCCACGGTATTGAAAGTTATATGTACACAAAGATATGTACGTCTACTGTCAAAATTAATTAAAAGACAAGTTTACATTTTTTGTTCATCTAGCTTCGAGGAAACGTAAGTAACTGCATACATTAAACCGGTAATTTTACCGACACACAGCGCGACACACAAGAACTCCTGAAGAACTCTTTCACTACAAATAACAAGGTGAACATTCGTAAAAGATCTAAAATAATCCATGTCTTATAGTTATGTAGTTTTCATCAGATGTTACTAATAAGATAAGAAAAATAGTAAAACAAAAACATACTAATTACGTTATTTTTTTATGTATATGTAAAGTTTGTGAAATTGAAATATATGAAGGTTTTAGGATAATTGAATTGACAATATAAAATATCAGCTTTGAAACACGCCATGCTAAATACGAATATGTGAGGCATGATCTTTCTGGTAAAGGAAAAACCTTTGGAGCACTAGAGTATAAAATTGAATCTTAAGAAACTGTTTTTATTCCGCAAAATACTTGTAACGTTTTATTTAGAATAACATATTATTAAAATTTCAAATTATCCCCGTAAAAGTTTGTATAAGAAAAGGTCACAACTGCAATACATGTTAATTGAAGAAAATTTAAAAATAATAATGAATTGCTAGAATACCCAAAACTCGGTTTTTCCTTTCATTCAAACCTGTCCGGGTATGGGACCCACAACAATGGCCGGCTCCTCCACTATAATGAGCTAGCCATCGGGCAAGCTCCTCCCTTGTAATGTGTATCAGATGCTCTTGCCCGGGTAGAGTTGCCTTCCGCTTGCGTGCCCTTTTATGGTATAGTGTTATGTAATTCCATTGCATGAAACTATAACATAAATTGGCCACGTCTATTTCTTATTTAATGGAAAAATTCATACAAATTATGTCTGTATGAGTTTTTCACTTGAATGGAAATATATGGCCACGTTTACATTTGGATCTTGATCCGGTTGGGAAGGGTGTGAGGGGGCACCACTTCCACCTGGTTGCCCCACTCTTATTTGTGGGCCATAGATATCGTCGGTAATAACGAAGTCCGCTCATTCATTTTATTGCACTTTTAAAAAGAAACTTTTATTTGGCGCACCCTATCGTTCTATAGCCATCTGGTTCCATAGTAACACAGCGCTATTGCTCCATAGTAATACAAGAAAAAAAAACCGCTATAACTTCGTTAAATACTATGATATCTTTTTGAAACTTTCAGAGCAGGTTAATCTTATTAATAGCCGATTTTTTTTTTTAATTTTATTGAATTTAAATATACAGTTACGAGTTTATTCAAGAAAATGTAAAACTAAGAAATCATACTGTTACTAACATAGTTGAGTGAATTTAGACTTCTCACGTATTAGCTGGTTTTGTACTCCTGAAGATCTCCATTCATTATTTTTTCAGATTTCCCGATGAAAGTTATCCAATTGTGAGGGAGCGGCACGCGAAAATTTCGTACGTGTCCCCTTCCCGTACCCCCCTCGAGGCTGATAAGGCAACACTATGACTTGTTTTGAAAAGATATCATTACGACCTTTCCAATGACAACTACCAATGGTGGAAATTTTTTTGAAGGGTCACCTTCCTATATGGGGAGACCCTTCTTAAATCTCTTCGAAAAAATTTCACCTCTAAGCTTTCACAAAGTCATAGCTTCTGGCCTTTCGACAAAGTTTCACGGTTGTAGCTTCTATAGTCTCGGAGAAAAATTGCTGTAACATACAGACGGACACAAGTTGTGATTTCAATTTTCTATTTTAGAGCAAAACCCTAAAAAGCAAATAAACGGCAAACATTATATTCTAAAAGGATATTGTACATATTTTTTGTCTCTATTAATCCTTGCTAAGCATCGGCAATAGAATAAATAAGATTTTTCAATAATAAACACGCAAGGCATTAGCAATTCAATAGCAAAGTTCAAATTCAAATACCTGAAAAACCTTATTCTTTTGGAAAAGTAGCAATAACACTATAACAGATCACGCCGAAGATAAAAAGGATATTCAAACTGCTTCCATTGCCCAGAAAATCAAAATACAATAAAAGTCTTTGAAGCCATCATGAGTCCCAAAAATTGTCACTTCAGCTGGTCACCAAAATTTCGACCGTTAGAGAAAAAAAGGATATTGCTTATTTAACGAAAGCTGATGAAGATAACATACACACCCCCATTTGTTTCCTTTGACAATTTGAAAAAATTCTTTAAATCATAATAATGAAAATTATTGTTTTAAAAAATTCAATAATATAATCGAAATTTACATCCTTATGTAAAATTAGAATTTTATCTCACATCCTGATTCTCTAAAGCAACACCAATACGAAAATTCACGGAGAGATGGCGCTTTGCCGCTTGCTTCCGCTTCGTCCCTTAGATGTGTCAACATCGAATGTAACTCTCCGTGTTTTGTTTTGATTCGTTCCCGCGTACGTTTTTGTAATTGGAGGTCTTCGGCTGTCATAATCGGAAAACGGTGATGGCGTTAGTTCTTCAATGTCTGGGTTTAATATGTAGGCCGGTTTCAATCTGTCGATTGATATTTGTGATGTTCTGCCGTCCATGAGGATTTTATCGGACGTTCGCTCAAGTTCGCGAAATGGACCAACATACGGCTGCTGCAAAGATTTTTTGGCCGCGTCGACTCGTACAATGACGTGACTGCATGTTGCCAAGTTCTTGAAAATAAATATGCTGCTATGTCGATGGTGTTCAACAGGTGTTGGCCGCAGTCGTCGCATGTCTTTTCGAAATTTCAACACAAATGCTGTCTCGTCACTTTTACTGTCCGTACCCTCAACGAAATCTCCTGGCTGGATTCCAGGAGATTTCGTTGAGGGTCTGGTACCGTATACCATTTCCGCTGCAGTACATCTAATGTCCTCTTTGTGGGCAGATCGAAGGCCGAGAAGAACTGTAGGCAGAGCTTGAAGCCAGTTTTCGTCTTCATGACACATGAGTGCTGCCTTTAAAGATCGATGCAAGCGTTCCCCCATTCCATTTGATGAAGGATGTTAAGCAGCCGTCCTGATGTGCTTCCAACCAATTATTTCGGTTAGCGAACGGAAAAGCATAGATTCAAATTGGCTACCGCGATCTGTTGTAACGATCCTTGGTGTACCGAAACGTGAGACCCAATGGTGATAGAAATTGGTAGTGACTGTGTCGGTGGTGATTTTGGCAATTGGTACGGCTTCCGTCCATCGCAAAAAACGATCGATCATTTGGTAACGTTAATTTTGATGCCGTGTTCCTTTAATCGAGTGAACACTTCCTGTAAATGTATCCGATGTTCCTCTTCCAAGCTGGACGCGATAAGGATGTCATCCAGGCATCCAAAACTGTAGCTTAATCCCGAGAGAACAATGTCGATATACCTTTGAAAGGTTTGGGGTGCATTCCGGAGTCCAAAAGGCATCGTCAAGAACTCAAAAAGTCCAGAGGGCGTGATGACCGCTGTCTTTTCGATGTCCTCATCTGCAATTGGCACCTGATGATAGGCACGGATGAAATCTATGGTCGAAAAGATTGTCTTCCCGTGTAGATTATGATTAAAATCTTCCATTCCTGCCACCGGATATCGATCTGGTATCGTAACTGAGCTCAGCTGTCTGTAGTCGCCACAGGGTCTCCATTCTCCTGACTTTTTTGGGACTAAGTGTAGTGGACTAGCCCACGGGCCATTTGAAGGACGAAATATTCCATTTTCCAGCATGTACTCAAATTCAGCCTTTGCGGATTGATATTTGTCCTGCGGTAATCGGCGAACTCGTTCCACGATTGGCGGGCCTTTCGTCAATATGTGGTGTTGGAGTATTGTCTTTTTGGTTTGCGGCATTGTCACAGAACTCGTCAGCTTGGGAAATTTGGCGAGGATGTTGTGGAATAGCATCTGTCGATTTACAGTGGTGATTGCTTCGGCTGGTTTATCTGAAAGTGTTGCGACAGCTTCAAGATTTGTCTTACCATCTACCAACCGCTTCCGCTTGACATCAACGAGCAAATTGAAGTGTTGTAAAAAATCAGCTCCGAGTATAGGATGATCCACTGCGGCAATGCAAAAACGCCATTTTAAAATCCTCCGTAGTCCAAAGTCGAGCGAAAGGATTTGTTCTCCGAACGTGTTGATTGTCGTTCCATTTGCAGCGTACAATTTCCGTTCTTCCTGACGCGTTTTGCCCTGGCTAGGGTTACCGATACCTCTGCACCTGTATCCATGAAGAATCTTAGCCCTGTTTGCTTGTCGGTTACTAAAAGGCGGCTCTTGTTTAAGTGGACGTCATCGCTGACCGCATTTGACGATGACAGTATTAGTTTTCCTGTTCAGAAAATTGGATGGCATTTATTCGCCTTTTTCCCGAATTTCCAATGATAAAAACAATTTTTTTCGTCTGTATCTTGGCGTGTGCGTGTTTGAGACCTTGGGCGCCAGCGAGCACGTGAACGGGATCGATTTTTAAAATGTGGATGTTGATTTCTTACATTCACTTCTAATCTGTCGAGTCGGTTTAATATTTCCACGAGTACTGGATCCGAGCTCGGATCAGGAGTTTTGATGTCGATGCTATTACAGCTGGGGCAGCGTTGAACTCCTCGACAATTTCGAACAGTTTTGCGATGTCTCTTTCGGTTGATACGGACTTGATGGCACGTACATGCACTGGTCGACGTTGTAACCATAATGCACGTAGAGCATCTTCTGGAAGTTGTGAGCCTGCCATGTTTTGCATCTGACGAAATAGATGTGATGGCTTTTGGTCACGCAATTCGAGCTCCGTTAGCACTTGCGTTAGCTGCTGCTCAAGAGACGCCGCAAATCGAGCAATCAATTGCGTTTTTAGCTCCTCGTATTTATTTCCTACATGCGGATGTTTTACTACCTCCGCAACCTGCTTGAGGATGGTAATATCCAGGGATGTCACAACCGCGTTAAATTTTGCCGTATCCGAATACACTTTATAATGACTGAAGGTGGATTCAATCTGGGAAAACCAAAGTTTGACTTGCGACTCCTAAAATGGCAGTAATTTTACATCACGCACGGCTTCTAGTCGAGGGGATTAACTACCGGGCCACAATTCACGCGCGAGATTTAGCGAAGTTTTCGGGGTTTCCGTAGGAAGGCGTTGACGCTTCGCCACCGGTCGCCATTGTTTCTATTTTTTGTTTTTCTCACTTGTTTATTAATAACAATAAACCGCAAGGGTCACCAATCATAGGAACTTGTCATCGCGTCGTTTCCTATATTAACAAAACATCTAAATTTTGTATAGTCAAAAATAGTTTTTATTAAGCGCACAGAAACGAACTTTATCTGTCGGAGTATAAAACCAGAAGAAATTATACACACAATAATTTAAGCTAACATATTTAAAAGTTGTTCGGCATCTTTGACCTAATTCACGGAGAGATGGCGCTTTGCCGCTTCCAGGTCCGCTACATTTCCATGTCATACTGCCACCTGGTAGTCGACAAAATAAGAATGAATCACCCTGGGCGCAAACTCATTTCAAGTGAAATATTCGTGATTGCATATACTAAGGGCTTTATTTTTACCAAAAATTGCCTCTATTATCCTTACGAAAACCAAGAGTATTATTATATGACCTACTTCTACCCATTATTGAAATTATAAATTTTATCTTTGTAGAATAAAAAACAAAAAAGTTTCAAAAATTCAATTTCAACGTTCTACTGCCATCTAGATATGAGAAAACATTAATTTTACCCTGGACACAAATTTAATCTGAACTGGAACAAAAATCTGTTCAAGATTGCATATCTCAAGGAAATTCTTTTAGCTGAAAAACACAAACAAAATTGAACTAATTTGCTTGCTGAAATTTTTCATTTCTGATCGCCTAGTTCTTCTGGGCTCTGAGGGATGGCGAAAAATGGTGGTAGATCGTGTGATAAAGATGGCCACTTTTTTTATGCTATCATGGTTTTCTTCGCCTGCTGAAATTTTCCGTTTCTAGGCGCCTAGCCGAGTTTCTCTTAAAATATGAGGATTCTTTTGGGGTCTGGGGGATGCCAGTTAATGGTAACAGGATGGTAAACGATGACGGGTGAATGCTAGATCGTGTGACCATGATAGCATGATTTCATTTGCTTGCTGAATTTTCCCATTTCTACTCCCCTAGTCCTGCAGCCTTCAGTTTTACTTAAAATTTAAGGATTCCTTAGGGCTCTGTGGGATGGATGAGAGATGATGATAACAGGATAGATAACGATGGTGGACAAATGGTAGGTTGTGTGACGAAGATGGCGACTTCTTTGTTATGGCAGCATGGTTTCACTTGCTTGCTGAAATTTTCCATTTCTGGGTGCTGCGGCTTCAGCCAGGTTTTGTTTAAAAATTTGAGGCTACCCTCGCTGCTCCTTAATCCTGACGGTTGGTAGATGATGTTGATGGTGAGGGGCACATAGATAATAGTTCACCAAAAGTGATAATGTCTTCTCCTTGGTGCTACAGCCGATTTTACAGATTTGAGATAAAGAGGTGACGACGGATGGTGGCAACTCGATTGTTGATGACGATGAACCACTGGTGGATAGTTTGGCGGAAGTTCTTCATGGTGCTGAATGGATTTTGCATGTTTGTCGTGACTGTCTACCAGTGGTGATGGCGAATGATTGTTGTCGGTCAATAGTTTTTGATGACGGGCCATTGATGGATGATCCAATAGAAGTTCTTGCTAAGCCGATTTAGAAAGCTTTTCGTGGCTTCAAGTACTGGTTGTGGATGATGGCAGGACAACGGTTGAAGACTACAGGTATCTAAAAATGAGATTTCAGTCAATGAATCAATTCGTTCCCTTTTTCCCTAAGTGAAAGTTGCAAATCACGCTAGAGGTCCCACTTTCGCTTCGACTTGCATTTTCAGGAAAGGTATATCAGGTTGAAAAATCGGCTAAGTTAATTTGTGCAGCGAAATTAGCCAAGCAACACTGCAGGGGATGCCGGTCAATAGGAATACTTTTGGAGGCCAGCATTCTTTGATGAGTGGCGCCCCCATGGACCCGAGGATATGGAGACCGCCATGAGGTTGCTCCTGGGAAGAAAAGTAACGACCCTGACTAAATCTGGACTATGTTTTGGACAACGAACTTGAATTGATATTTTGGGCTGGCTGATATGATGATTTAGACCTAGTTGCTTTGCACAGTAGCGCAGAGGTGACACTCGTGCGTGAACGGCTCCCTGCCAACTATCATACTGTCTCTATTCCGGTTAAACCTTGGCAGGCCTCGGAGTACGTTCAAAGTTCGTACGATTGGACTGGTGGTATAGGTTCAGTTGAGACGGACTCCCAATCAGCTAGTCTGGCTTTCAGCGTGGGTACTTTTCCTCACCCATCCGGTCCATTTTTTTTGTTTCTGCTGTGAGCACTTTGATGAACCTTTCGATGTTCATCCTTCCGATATTCCATCCAATTGTAGAGATCCGAAAGCATGGATGCCGGGAGACAACAACACACTGATCTCATGCAGAATACATTGATTATAACTGGCTGAGTAGTCCTCAAAAACTCGGCAATTGTTTACCCTCCGTACTAAAGACTCCGAAGCGAATGTCAAGTCTGGTATGGTTCCTTCACAGCGAAAACGGCAGAAAGTCGGCGTACTTCCGGTGTTTAGTAGGACGAGGGCCATCCTAGCCACTATTTCTAGGATTCAGGATTTCTAGGTTTTCTCTGCGGATCTATTTGAGGCATGCCCCATTCGATTGCTTTAGCGTTGAAGTCTCCCTCAACGAGCATGTTCCCGTCTGCGTTCGAGACAGTTCTCTGGAAAGCATTAAGCTTGGCTTGGAAAGATAATATCAATTCGTTCGGCACTAAGTACGCACTAAAGAAGGTGTTCCCTGAGCACCGAGCCCACATGAAACCATCCCCCCGTCCACAGCTATCCATCTGGAAATCACTGTTCCGAACCCAGATGGCGGCAGTACCAGTTTCATCAGGATACCATAATGCCGAACTTTTATCATGGTGTTGCTCACTCAGCATCATAAAGTCAGTTTTCACGTCCCTCGCAAACTGCTCAAGCAGATTTGGGGCGGTTGAACTGCGGTGAAGGTTCAGCTTCAGGGTGCGGGTCATCCAAGTTCTGACTTTGACTTGGCTAGGGCTTCCTAGAAAACCCGGCATTTTTCTGACCCCAAGGCGTGCCCAAGATCCTGTCTTTGATCAGCATCCTCGCAAAGAATAAAGTGTGCCTCCTTTGTACACTCTTTTCTTTTATGCCCCATTTCACTGTATTTGTAACATAGGGAACTCCTATCGGGTCTTTTGCATACTTGTGCAGTTGCATTTGAAACATTGAAGAGGTACTATTCTTCTCCGTGTCCTGCAGACAACCCACCCATTCTTTCTTTACCCTTATTCAGAAATTGTTCGGCCTCTATTCTGGTCAAATCAATGGCGGACATGCATTGTCCCCTATGGTTTTCTGATGTCAGTCTCGCTTTGATCCTGCCCACGCTAGGGAACTCCCTTTTGATGGCCTCTTCTACCTCGGCCAGATCCGTGATGCAGTCAATGTCTCTTATTTTGATCGTCACGATCAGCTCGAGCTAGGCTATAGTTGCACTTTTCCCGAGGACTTTCTTTACTGTATCACCGAATGCTTCCCTATTGTCGGCCTCTGCTCCGAGGTTGACCAATATGTGCCCCGACCATGTTTGTCGTACTGCTGTAATGGTAGTTCCCCTGATATTCCCCAGCACCTCCTGTTTTGGGGGTTTTCGAGCAGTGCCTGCAACCGGAATCTTCGTCGGGGCTTCTTTTTCCCCTGTTTCGCATCAGGTCTTATTTCTTGTTGCGCGTCCGTGTGAGCTTTATTTTCCGGAAATTTTTGAAGGAGTTTCTTTGCGACTTTCTTCGCTCCTTTTCCCAGAACTATCTGGAACCCCCGATCTGGCGTTCCGGGCCCATCAAGTGTCTCTTGCTTCCTTCTTGAATCCCGATCTCCTTTGATTGGGCTAGAGGCTGTTTTTTTGTTTGTGTTTGATGGCGGAGCTATCTGTGCGTGCCCTTTAGACTAAGCCCTCAGCGCTTCTTTACCCTTCTGCACTTCTTCAGCCATCTGGTCCTTTTCCGACTTTAACCAGCTCCTCCGATAATTCCCTATGCGGTCTAGGAGCTCCTCTAGTTGAAGGAGCCCAATCTTCACTGCTTGTTGATTTTTGGCGAGTCGCATCCCGATTGTATTCTTTTTAGAACATCTCCCGCTTTTCGAGTTAACCTTTCTTCTTCAAGTCGCTGGGCGGCAATCGTGCTTTGTGACTATCCTTCTTGGGAAAGGTAATCGGCTTCCATTTCGGAGTACAGTACTTCCACCACATTTCCGATGGTGGTGATAAAATTACATGACGGTGCTTTATTTGCCTGGTCACTCGTGTCTCTGTCTGTCGTAATTTTTTGTGGATTTTAGGCTGGTTCATTAATATTTCGTAGTTTATGACACTTACTTCGGTCGCTTTGATAGCGATCGCAGCAATGACCATCGAGCTCTCAAACATCTGGCGCGTCCTGCAGAGTTTCCCGCTTTTCCTTTTTGGGACACTCTGGCGCTCTTATCATTTTTTTGCCGTGCCTTAATGCCGCAGGAATCTCAGTTTGGACAAGACTCTCTGTTAATCTCCGTTTTTCGTCCGTCTTCTCCGTCATTGTATTCATCGCCGTTTTTGTCATCGTTAGTACCACTTCCGATGAGCTGTTGAAATCGTGGCTGCAGCCGCTTGCTACCTTTGGCCAGTACATGCGAATTCTTGAGTAATTTAAGCAGGATATTAAAATGGTGGAACTTACGAATGCACTCAGCTCACTGACGTTGCTATTCCTATTGCTTGAAAAATGTTCATTTCAATACATTCTCTCATTCTCTTGGCCATATCTACATACTACTTCGGTGCCCACCTTTCTCGGACTGAAAAAGATATATGTTCCCACTCCTCATTGACTACGACGGGTAGGAAGGTTTTTCATTCTTTCTGCTCGATGTTGGGTCGACGGAAATTTCTTTCCAGTATTTTGCCCACTGGAACTCTTCCATCGATATTAGCATCATCCAAATTATGATCTTGATGAATGTTCTCCCTATCAAAGCTTAACTCAGAACAATCATCGGGCAGAAAGGCATCAATAATCTCCTTTTCGTAGATTGATCTTTTTTGACCCGACAAAATTTTTGAAACAATAACAAAAACTGTTTATATTTCATTGATAACTATTAGAAAAGGCCTTGAAAATATCTTTCCGAAAATGAACCTGCATTGTCTTATCCATTTAAATGAACAAGAACAACCCGCTAAATGTAGATGGTCCCATTACTAGGATATGGATCGGGCGTTCATATAAATGGACAACCGTAAAACTGTTCAATGACTACAAACACGGAATATTTTTGAGAATACTTTCCACCTTATTACATCAAAATACACCGATAAACAAAACATTATCGAAACTAAAGAGTGTCAAACAGAAAAAACATTTTATTTTTGGCTCCATATCAACGCATTTATCGCTCATTGAACTCACTACTAGGATATGAGCCAGATGTCCATTTGAATGGACAACAGTAAAATATTTCAATCACTACAAATACGCCATATTTTTTTGAACATTTTTAACCGCAACGCACCAAAACACCCAAATAAACACAACAAAATAGAAACTGAAGGGTTTCAAGGAGAAATGACATGTAAATTTACATAATAATGAACGCTTCGACTTCAGCTCCTTGTCTATGCTCCTATCGCAAACTGATATGAGATAAATATGACAATACTTACCAGTAAATATCGTCCTTATTGCTTGCCTTATGAGAAAGATCGATTTCTTCTTCTTCTACGTAGTCCTATAGCCCCTCTCGTTCCCTGCAGCAAGCACCTCCAACTATCTGGATTTATTGACCGCATCCTCCAAGCAACCGAGTAAGACCAGCGTCACCCGAGTAAGACCAGCATTTCCTCGGTTTCCCCACTGGTTGCACCCTTCAGTTCTTCCAACGAATATCTTTTTGGGTATTCGTTGTTCGTCCACACGATTCACATGGCCAGCCCATTGCAGCTTCCGAAGTCTTACAATCGTTGCGACCTCTGGCTCGTCAAAAGTTTCAAACAGCTCATGGTTGTATCCAATTCGCCATTGGTCCCCGTCTAGTTTCGCTCCAGTTATCCGCCTCAGCATTCGTCACTCAAAGGCGTTCAATATGTTTCTGGATACTTGGGTTAAGGTCCATGTTTCACACCCATAGCATAATACAGATCTTATCACAGATTTGTATACTTGGAGCTTTGTTTTTCTGTGTATGCAGCTGGTCTTCAAGATCGCCAAAACTGAATATTTCATCTCTTTCATTGGCATTTTTAGTTATTTTGGCGACTAAATACACGAATTCACCCACATTTTCGATAGTGTATTCGCCAAGTGTGATATTTTGAGTATTTGAGGTGACGAAATGTTGATGTCGTCTGCATAGGCTACCACTTGGCTCGATTTGTATAGTAACGTATCTCTTGTATCAACAGGTAGCTTTCTAATGACGTGTTCCAGAGCCGAATTGAAAAGCAATGGGACTCGCCCATCTCCCTGCTTTAGTCCGATATTTGTGTCAAAGGCATCGGTGAATTGGTTATTGGTGTGGACTTGGGAGTTTGTCGATATCATTGTTATCTTAGTAAGACGGACTAATTTCGCTGGGATACAAAAGCAAAGCATTATTTGGTACACTACGTTACGACAAATATATCACTATCGTATACTTGCTTAAAGTCGATGAATATTAAGTATACGTCTATTTTGAGCTTCCAGGGTTTCTCAAGTACCTACTTGACAGTGAACCTATCGTCGATCTACCTGCTCTAAAACCACCTTGATACTCTCCAATAATACTGTTCGCTTACGATAGCGAAAACAATACATCTAAGCGCTTTACTTGCCCGTAAATTCATATTAATTGAAATTTCACATACATCATGTATTTTCATGAAAATCTCACATACATACATCATGTATCACATGTCTTACTCGCCCGCGAGCAGAAATTGCAACTTGAGCGCGTTAATTTTTCATGGGAATGTTTTGTCTGGCTGAATTCTGCAAATAAATGTGCCGAGTAGAATTTCTTGAGTCGCGGCAAATTTAAATCTATTTAATGAAACTTGAGTTGCAATTTCTGTTCCCATGGGAATGAGAAATTTTTTATGAATTTTAGAATAAGCAATTTTAGACTAAGGAAATATTGTATTTAAACATAAGCTTTGAGAAATAAAGTCTCAGTTGTAGTTTTTTCGGCGACAAACAAGGGTGTTAAATTTACTGTGCTATATTGCTGCAAAAATAAGGATTCGACATATTTCTAGTACTGGACTAGAAATAAAGCTTCGTTTCCTACGCACTCTGGTGTTTGCAAAAGTTCAGAGGTGTTAGAATATTTCTAGTACTGCACTAGAAGTATATCTGTGCTTCCCTCACATTTAGTGAAGAACTAAATTGTGAATTTGGGCGGTGAGAAAATTATCTCATCACGGTACAAAAAACATTTGGTGACCCCGACGTGATCCAGAGCGAGGATAATAGAGCGAAGCCGACCGCTTAAATCAATCGTAGCATTCGAACAAGCCCTACAATGGAGCAGTTAACGGCGACACAATCCGAGCTGGGGAGCAAACTGGAACAGCTGCTGATAAACTTCAGGAAGGATTCAGTGTCCAGAAAAACCAAGGAGTACCTAGACAAGAGACTGGGCTTGTCACAAGGGTACTGGTCCGAGTTTGATCAACTTCACGAAAAATTGAAACCATTTGAAGTGACCTCACCAGATCATCCGTACTGTGCCAACAATTACTACAACGAGATAGGTGTACGAGAAGCTCATTCATGCACTAGATGACACGAGGAGAAACCTGGAGGGAACTTCTTCTAACGACAACCCTATGGCATCATCACCTGCAACCAAATCTGGGGATATATCTGCCACAAGAAAACTCGAACGCCATGCAGATTTCAAATTCAAAGGCGATGACGAAGAGGAAAAGGATGTTCTTCCAAGAATGATCCGGAAGCAAAAGGCCTTGATGAGGACCCTTACCTACTTCATTCAAGACATTGAACAAAATGCTAGTAGTGAACATTCTACTGAGTACTACACACTTAAGGTCAACTTATTACAAAGATACATGGATGAACTGGCAGAGAACGATCAGACAATATGGGGACAAACCACTGAAAGAAGCTCTTTTGAGTACAGTCCTGAAATCTGCCAAGAACTTCATTGCTGGACTCAAGAAATAATAATCTCACTGCAAGAACGTATGAGAAGCACTGAAAACAGAAGCGACAATCCACTGCTGCAATCAAAGGATACCGGAGTTCAATTGCCAAAAATCGTACTACCAACCTTTGACGGTGATTACTTGCAGTGGACTCAATTTCGTGATTTATACCTCCAACTGATCCACAACCGCGCAATCGGAAATGCGCAAAAAATGTATTATCTGCTTAGCAATTTATCAGGCAAAGCAAAACGATTAGTGCAGCATTTGCCAGTTTCCAGCGAGAATTATTTAGATGCATGGAATATAGTTAAAGAGAGATATGACAACAAAAGGTTGCTAGTGACACATCTTCTCAACAAACTTCTTTCTCAACCATCGAGCTCTGTTGAATCTGCATCATCAGTTAGAAATCTACATGACGTAACCAATGAATGTCCACTGGGACTCAAGAATTTGGGCATTTTAATTGACGCCTGGGATCCGATACTACTGCATGTACTGGTGAAAAGGTTGGATCATACAACACATACGTTGTATGAGCAATCTTTGGCAGAGCCCCGGCAGCTAAGCACTGTGAAGCATTTTCTATCATTTCTGGAGAATCATTTTCAAAGCCTTGAATCCCTCGGCAAAGGGGGCTCGCCATCTCTAAAGCAAAAACAAACTAAGCTCCGAGGCTGCAAGAAGTGTTCGCAACGGCATAATACATTATTGCACATCGACAATCAGGGTATCAAGTCAAGTTCTGCTTTACCTCCAGCACAAGCAGAAACATCGACAATGCCATCAAACTTAACGACCCTAGCAGCGAAGACCAACAACACACGCAGAAACAATATTTTGCAGAGCACTGTACTCGTCAAGGTATTGACTGTGGATGGTCGAGAGCTTGAATGTCGGGCTGCTCTTGACTCCGGATCTCAATTAAATTTCATCACGAAAGATCTGGTTAGACGGCTTCGTTTGAAGGAAGTTCCCGAAGCATTGTTGGTTCAAGGGATTGGACAAGGAATTTAAAAGGTTCAATCCATAGTAAACTTTTCAATACGGTCCAGGACAATAGGATTCTCAGCCAGAATTGAAGCCTTTGTTCTACCGCGAATTACAACTTATCAACCGTCAGAATTCATTGACATTGTATCATGGCCTATTCCCCAAAATGTGTCACTTGCGGATCCTGAATTCAATCACCCGAGTCAAATTGATATTCTCATTGGAGCAGAAAACTTTTTGCCGATACTTTCGGTTGGGCAAACACGATTGGGGAAGAAATTACCAAGCCTACATAATACCGTATTCGGATGGATCGTCTCCGGCCGAGTGGCAAATTCGGACACCCACACATTAAGCTGCGGCATCTGCAGTCATGATTGCGGCGAGTTTCAAGAAAGGGTGCAAGAGTTCTGGAAACTGGACGAAGTGGAGCCAAGCTCGAACCTTACGCAGCAAGAAAAAGGTTGTGAAGAACACTTCACTGCTAATACCAGGCGAGGACAAGATGGACGATTTGTTGTAAAATTACCATGAAAGACCCTAAGTTGTTGGGTGACTCCAAAGAGACAGCATATAAATGTTTTCTGGCTTTGGAACGAAAATTGAACAAGAACGAATCGCTGAAACAACAGTACACCGACTTCATGAAGGAATACCGTCAGTTGGAACACACGGAAGAGGTCGATATTAAGCAGGTACCTACACCCCATTACTTCTTGCCGCACCACTGTGTCATAAGACCAGAAAGTACCACAACTAAACTGCGAGTAGTATTTGATGCTTCAGCGAAAACGTCTACAAATATCTCCTTGAATGAAGTTCTGCACACTGGACCATTTCTCCAAGACGATGTTTTTACCGTTCTGTTACGCTTCCGGCTTCTGATGTTTGTATTTACGGCAGACATCGAGAAAATGTACCGCCAAATAAGAGTGAAGGAAGAAGATAAGAAATTTCAATTAATATTTTGGAGAGACCATTCAAATGAACCAGTTAAGTGTTACCAGCTAACTACGGTGACATACGGCATAACAATGGCTCCATATTTAGCCATAAGATGCCTCAGACAAATAGCAGCACAAGCTGAGCGTCAGCTCCATTGGGTTCGCAAACGATAAGGAACAACATTTACATTGATGACGTCATGGCAGGAGCTAACAGTCTAACGGAAGCCCTCGCAGTACAAAGGCAACTAAAGGAATTGCTTCAAACAGGAGAGTTCAAATTGCGGAAGTGGTGCGCAAACCATACTCGGCTACTTCAAGGCATTCTCGAAGAGGACCAAGCAGTTCAATTCAACATAAACGGCAAAGACAGCTACCATGTGAAGACGTTGGGCATAGTCTGGCTTCCCGAAGATGACAACTTCTGCGTAAAAACAATTCAGGCCAGCGACGGTAAAGTGACCAAAAGAACAGTGTCCTCTGACATTGCGCATCTCTTTGACCCATTAGGAGTAATGAGCCCAGTGGTGACCAAGGCCAAAATATTTCTACAAGCATTATGGAATCTAATGATAGATTGGGACGCAGCTGTACCAATGGAGATGCACTCTTATTGGGTCAAATTTTGTAAAGAACTGCAATACCTTGAAGATATCAAGTTTCCAAGGCATGCATTTTCCGTCGAAAACCCGCGAAGCATTGAATTACATGCTTTCAGCGACGCATCAGAGAAGGCATATGGCGCAGCTATATATGTGCGATCACAGCAAATTGACGGTATCGTGGTCGTGAGACTGCTATATGCCAAGTCAAAGGTAGCCCCAATCAAGGCTACAACGATTCCGCGTTTGGAGCTTCAAGCTGCAACACTCACTACCAAGCTCGCTACTCGCGTCAAAAGGGAACTACAATGGAATGATGTTCCATGCACATTTTGGACGGACTCAGAGGTAGTTCTTGCCTGGCTGAGGAACCCATCATCATCATACGTCACCTTCGTTGCAAACCAAGTAGCAGCTATACAGGAGCTTACCATGGCTGAACAATGGCGACACGTGCCATCCCAGAAAAATCCTGCCGATTTGATTTCCCGCGGAGTCTCACCCAACAAATTAAAGAATGATATTATTTGGTTTTACGGGCCGAGGTTTCTACATGGCGACGAAGGCGTGTGGCCGTGGAATCAAAAATTTGAAACAAATCTAGAAACGAAGCCAGCAAAGGTAGCACTGTCAGTTGCAAACGAAGGAGATATACTGTCTACAATCGACCACCGGAATCCCTTTCAACATTTGCAACGGATTTTCGCTTATGTTCTTCGGTTTGTAAATAACATTAGAAACAAAGGGTTCAAACGTTCATCACACCTTACTGTTGAAGAATTGGATGCAGCCATGGCACAACTTATAAAGGAAGCTCAACGCCGAAACTTTTCACAAGAGTTAGCCTCCCTTAAAAAAACGGCAAGCAAAGCAACTTAAGCTCACTCACCCCATTCTTGGACAAGAATGACGTTATCAGGGTTGGAGGACGATTACAAGAAGCTGACATCGTATATGATGCAAAACATTCAATGTTGTTGCCATACAATGACATACTTACTCAGCTGGTAATGACAGACATTCACATTAAAAATTTTCACGTTGGACCGCAAGGATTACTCGCTACCACGCGCCAAAAATTTTGGCCTATCAAAGGGAAAACAATTGCGCGGCCAATTGTATTGAATTGCGTTCACTGTAGCAAAGCAAAGCGAAAACTTTTATCCCAGATGATAGGTGATTCGCCTGAGAGAAGAATCAAACCTGATAAGCCATCCCGAACAACAGGAGTTGATTTTTGCGGCCTATTTTGGATTCATTACAAAGCTAGAGGAAAGAAGCCTCAGAAGTGCTACGTAGCGTTATTCGATTGCTTTGCAACAAAGACAGTGCATTTAGAAGTGGTAAGTGCCTTGACGACTACCGCATTCATCGGCGCGCTGAAACGCTTTGTGGGCAGACGTGGAAATCGCCAACATTTTTATTGCGACAACGCAACGAACTTTGTAGGAGCTCGAAATCAACTGAAAGAACTTCGACCAGCGATATATTCAAAAGAAGCGGAAGAACAAATCAACAAATTCTGCACACTTCGAGGAACCGAATCCCAAGAGCTCCACATTTCGGTGGACTGTGGGAGGCAGCCGTCAAGTCTGCTAAAAACTTGCTTCCTTGCAGCATAAACAACAATTCGCTGACATATGAGGAGTTTGAGACGGTTATAGTGCAAGTAGAAGCGATACTCAATTCACGACCTATCACGCCAATGTCTTCGGATCCAAACGACCTGACTGCGCTGACCCCAGGAAATTTTTAAATAGGCGAATCGTTAACCAGCACTGCCGAATCTACTGAAAACCCTCAGCGAGTAGATCTACATCAACACTGGAAGTGCACTCTTCTCCTCAAGAATCAATTCTGGCAGCGATGGTTCAAAGAATATTTAACCGAGCTGCAGTACCGAACAAAATGGAAGCAACAATACCAGAACGCCCAGCCAGGCATGATGGTTATAATAAAGGACAGCAATCTTCCGGCCATGCAATGGCCTCTTGGTCGCATACTGGAGACTATAAAGGGAAATAATGGTTTAGTGCGAGTTGCAATTGTAAAAACGGCTACAGGTACTCTAAAACGGGCAATCCACAATCTCGCTCCACTACCAGTAAAGGTCGACGCAGAAGTGAAGGATGAAACAAACGAAGAAAGCTTCACCAGTACAACATCCTCACACTCTATGACGCAAACGAATGCAGACGAAACAAACAAGCCATCGCCAACCGAAGGTCCACCTGCTTCCAAAAAACCGCGCCGAAGTCAGCTCCCAATCAGCCTATTATTATTCACTTGCCTTGTCTTGCCGGTGCTAGGAAACAATCAGGCAACAATCAAACCGTTCAAATCATCACCTGGTTTGTATTTTGAACGAATGGGTTTCACTCACTTGTCATCCGACGAGTGGGATTTAGTTATTTACTACAACATGACAAACTACTGGAAGGAGCTGGCCACTATAAATAAAGGAATTGAAAACCTAGATCATCTCTGTAGTAGAATAGTAAGTAAGCATTCCTGTGCACCAACGCTAGCTCAATTTACAAACACGGTTACGGAATTAACAGGGAACAACGAATTACTGCGTCAACAAGGCCATGGTCAAGGGAAACGATCCCCTCTCAATATATTCGGTAACATCGCTCATTCGCTATTCGGCATTTTGGATGATGAGTATGCGGGAAAGATGTCAGAGACAATAAACAACCTTCAACAAAATGACGGATACTTGCTAGAACTACTGAAAAATCAAACATCTATAATCGATTGCACCACAAATATCATGAAAGAGTCGCATAAAGCAGTTGAAAGACGGGTGAACGAACTAGAAGAATATCTCAACCAGACGCTCAACACCATTAAAGGAATTAACCACGAGTTCCATCAAGAAAAAATAATTGAATACTTCAACACTCTAGCAATTCGGTTAACACTGATGATATCACATTACCAAAGGGCACAATCGACACTTCTAGAAGTGATAACAAGGGCTCATCACGGCAAAGTTAATCCGCAAGTAATAAATCCTAAACAGCTACAAGACCAGCTAATTATGATAAAAGAGCACCTCTCACCCACATTGCGAGTACCTGGAGATCATGGACACTTAACAAAATTATATGGAATGATGTCTATAGAAAGCAGAATGTTAAGCGAGCAAATGATTTTCCGAATAAAGCTTCCACTTCTATCACAGGAAATATTCGAAACCTTACGAATCGTTCCAGTACCTATATTAGTTAATGAGACATTTTTCACCGTTATTCCATCAACACAAATTCTGCTCGTAAATCTACATCGAGATCAATTTTACCCAATGTCCGAACTGGAAATCTCAAAATGTCTCCTTGTTGACTACTCCGGGTTCTTCTGCAAACTACGTCATCCGATGCATCGATGGGGGCCTAATATCAACCACTGCGAAATGACAATCTTAACTGATGCGCGCAACATTTCCAGCTGTGCAGTCATCGAAACTAAGGAAACAGTAAGGTGGACCCAGCTCTTGAATCCAAATCACTGGATTTACGTGACAAACCAACCGGTGAGCATCAACATCGTTTGTGGAACGGCAATCTCAACTTGCGTGCTATCCGGATCGGGGATCATCAACGTAACTCGCGGATGCAGCATCAAAGACGAGATTGCTACATTACAGACGAGCAAGGTACATCCCACGACGATAAGAACGTCCATCATTCCTTCGCGAAATATTTTCGACCTCGTGGAGCTCACCAACAATTTCAATAACAACCGTATGTCGGCCACATATGAGGGCAATTTAGAAATCGATATTAAAACACTACAACAGAGCATCAACAAGCTGCCAACCCACGTGCATCATTTCACCATTGGATACTTGGGCTTATCAATTTCGGTGGTCTGTTTATTGTACCTTGTGTGGAAAATTTGCAGGAGGCTGCCTACACGCAACCGTCACCCAATACCCGCACCACGCAAGGCGAATGCTGAGGAATTCCAGGTGAATCCAGAAATCCATCTTTGAACAGTTCGTTCAAAGGGGGGGAGGATGTTCGCTTACGATAGCGAAAACAATACATCTAAGCAATTTAATTGCCCGTAAATTCATATTAATTGAAATTTCACATACATCATGTATTTTCATGAAAATCTCACATACATACATCATGTATCACATGTCTTACTCGCCCGTGAGCAGAAATTGCAACTTGAGCGCGTTAATTTTTCATGGGAATGTTTTGTCTGGCTGAATTCTGCAAATAAATGTGCCGAGTAGAATTTCTTGAGTCGCGGCAAATTTAAATCTATTTAATGAAACTTGAGTTGCAATTTCTGTTCCCATGGGAATGAGAAATTTTTTATGAATTTTAGAATAAGCAATTTTAGACTAAGGAAATATTGTATTTAAACATAAGCTTTGAGAAATAAAGTCTCAGTTGTAGTTTTTTCGGCGACAAACAAGGGTGTTAAATTTACTGTGCTATATTGCTGCAAAAATAAGGATTCGACATATTTCTAGTACTGGACTACAAATAAAGCTTCGTTTCCTACGTGCTCTGGTGTTTGCAAAAGTTCAAAGGAGTTAGAATATTTCTAGTACTGCACTAGAAGTATATCTGTGCTTCCCTCACATTTAGTGAAGAACTAAATTGTGAATTTGGGCGGTGAGAAAATTATCTCATCGCGGTACAAAAAACAAATACTGTTGGCGTATTATCTGATTTTAATTTCTAAGTTTTTTGAAATTATTTTATACACCGTACAAAGTAGTGATGTGCCTCTATAATTTTCGCACTGTAACTTGTCACGTTTTTTGTACATAAAGAATATAATTGATTGGCTCCACTCTTTTGGCATATTTTGTTGTTGCCAAAAGTGCTGCATGGCTTTATGGATAGCTTTCTGAACACCACTGCTGTCATATTTTATTGGCTTCACTAGAATCTCATCGATGCCCGGCGCTTTATTATTCTTTTGAGCGTTGATGCTCAAGTAAACTTCATTCAGAGTTGGAAGTTCTCCGGGAATATCTATAGGCTCCGATGTTCTGGAGCTGTGCATAGGATTAAGGAGGTTCTTGAAATATGATGCCCATTTTTCCTTAATCTTGTTTTCATCAGCGATGATGTTGCCGACGTCATCACGGCTGAGCGTGGTCTTGGGCTGATAACCTCGTTTCAGGCTTTTTACTACTTTGTATGCTTGTCTTGTATTGTAGCTCGCTAGACTCACATCGATACTTCTCAATTGGTCTTCATAGTATTTTCTTATCTCAATTCTCATTATCTTATTCGCTACTCTTCTGAGATTTTCATAATGTTCTCCCTTTGTCCTGATTTTCTTACCTCTTTATTGCTTGTATGCCTGATTCTTCTTATTTAACGCATCCTGGCATTCGTCAACGAACCAATCATTTCTTTTGCACTGGTCTTGATGTCCAATCGTCTGTTCTACCACGGTCTTAATCACCGCTTTCACTTCCGCCCATATCTCGTTGCTTGTTTTCAGGATGGGAACTAGCTGGTTGTCGAGGGTCTCCATGAAATTTTTTGCCACCAACGCCATTTGTAGATTTCGAATTTTTCAACATCGATAGGTTAGTCTGATCAAGTAATGATCCAAGTTACAATTGGCTGCTCGGTATGTACGGATGTCAAGTACACTCGAGACCCATCATTGTGGGATCTGAACATGACCCATCTAGTTTTGTGTGCTGCCATTCGGTGATACCTAGGTCATTTTATGTATGCGTCAATATGGGAAGCAAGTGGAACGTATGACTAGATTTCTGCTGAATGCAAAGTCAATCAGACGCTAGCCGTTGTCATTTATTTCATTGTGGAGGCTATATCCTCTAGTCGTTCCCCGATGAGGTACTTTTTGTGACGTTTGTAGGCAACGAGTCGAACAGTCTTTTCAGACGATTGTAGAACGTTTCCTTCGTGTCTTCGTTGTTTTCTCCGGCCGGGACATGTACATTTATCAGCCAGATTTTAAAAAATTTCACTTTCATACGGATTCGACACAATCGTTCTGACTGCCTTTAAATCAATAACGTGCAATTTGAATTCCCTATCCGCAATGAGGACCACTCCGAATTCTTGCTTTCCAGCAGGCTTCCCACTTTTGAATATTATGTGCGATCTCATATCTTGAATATCACTTCCAGTCCAGTTTGTTTACTGGATTGCCAGTATGTTTAATTTATATTGACTAGCCTGTCGTAAAAGTTGAGTGATCCGACATTTCAGGGTCCAATGCCCTAGTCCTTTTTTCGGTTGCGAGGTCGTTGCCGTAGGTCCAATCCATTCGAAGGCTTTTTTGCAGGTTTCAAAACAATGCAGGGTTTTACAGGGACGGGGAGTTAAGCCGTTGCCCAACCTCCACTTCGGCGGCGTGGTTATTACTTTCGATTCCATTATCAGGTGCGGAAGACTCACCTCCACCCTTTTACGTCACCACAAGGGAGGTGTAAGTAGGATTTAGTAGCAGAGCTGCAGGTGTCTTTGCAGTTGTTTCTCAGTATCTGGTGTCCAATCATTGGGGAACAGTAAGCACAATGTGCGACCCCAGGACCATTATCTACCAATTGTTTCTGGGATAAGGAATAATGGAAGCTGCGGGTTAGAGAAAAAATGGGAAACCCTCCTCCTTTCTCAACCGAGTTTGAGACCGTCCACGGCAGAGTTAAGATCGATTTGAAACTCGTCTGTGAACGGCTCCAATTCAACTATCATACCGTCTCCGTCCCGGTATAACCTTGGCAGGCCTCGGAGTACGTTCGAAGTTCGCACCATTGGGTTGGTGGTGTAGGTTCGGTTGAGACGGACTCCCGATTAGCGCTGGTCTGGCTCTGAGCACTTGTCCCCATAAGGGCTTGTGCCAACCCTCGCATGGCCTCCCTGCTCTGCAAAGATAACCATGGGACCAAAAAGGCGACTACACACACGAACGGAGATAGCGGCTCCAAGGGGGGGACCCAATAAAATGGAGCAAATAAAATCAACAGATCAAAAACATCCAACAAATGAAACCACAAGCAAACAGGATGCTAGCACGGAGAACCCTTTCAGGCAAAAACCGCTGTTGGCAAGAACACCGATTAAACAAGTCACCGATTGCGGGGGGAGGCAGCAAACCCCAGAAACACTGTCAAAGTCAACATCACATGTTAAATCATCGGAGACAGACCACAGACGGACTAACGAACGAAAGAAGTCAGAGTGCGTTGTGCAACCTGGCATCATTGCGGCCTTTGGGCGCAGTAGAAGGACTATGCGCACCCCGGAGCGCCCAGTGCAAGACGTACACAATCCGGATCAAGCTACGACACCAACAGAGGCCAGTGTAAGACTGGAGGAGGGAGAAGTTTTGCCATTGGCCGACGCCACTTCAAACGCGACCCAAGCGATAGAAGCAAAAGGGCTAGGAAACGGGGGCCTCTCCCAAGAGGTGGCGCCAAATAACACAATCGCCCTTGACCGCGCCGAAGAGGAGCGGCTTACTCGGAAAGCGGGGAATATCGTCAAACAACTGAGGGCTGCCTGCGAAGTGCAGAAAAACATAGGCAAGAGTGTCAAGAATGGCATTCTTGAACTGGAGGAGCTTTTTGGCCGCATAACGCACTACAGGCGGAGGTGGCTTGCAACCGAAAAGCACCAAAAAGACACACTCTCCCTCGAGGCATCAGTGGGTCCCAGCAGCAGCAAAAGAATGGCCGGTAGCCCAATTGAAGGCGACCGTGAGAAAAGGAGGAAGGAGGAGACCATAAACGAAGTTGACACTCCAGGCGAGGAGTTTCATGTGGTGCGAAACAAGGCAGCGAAAAAAGCGGCCAAAAAGCTACTCCTAGAAAAAACAGACAAAGAGCTCAACCACGAAAAGAACAAAGAACCCCCCGATATGCCACAGAAAACAAAAAGCAAACCGCGGCGCAAACCCTTGCGAGAGGCACTGCTTATTAAACCCACTAAGGGCCGAACCTACTCAGATGTCCTCCGTGAAATTAAAGGAGCCGTCAAGCCAGACGACACCAAAACTGCAATCAAAGCAGTTCGACCAACCCGGACCGGTGGCTTGCTGGTGGAATTCGGGCCAGAGGCCACAAACAAAGATGCATTCCGAGACGCGGTTCAAAAGGTTCTTGGAGATGCGGCAACGGTTGCCTCGCTCGAACCAATGGCCACCCTGGAAATCAGGGACCTCGACTGCGTCACGGACAAAGCTGAAGTAGAGGATGCCATTAGGAGGGAGTTCCCCAGCTTAAGTGAAGTCAAGGAAAGATTGACACGTGAAAACACAAGGGGGCAACGCATGGCTATTGTCGAACTAGCTGATAAAGACGCCCAGCAAATCCTGGCAAAGGGCGAAATTAAGATAGGTTGGGTGATCTGCAGGATACGGAGAAGAGCGATCCCTATCCGCTGCTTCAGATGCTTCGAATACGGACACACCGCGTATGGCTGTAGGGGACCCGACAGGAGATCTCTGTGCTACAAATGTGGTGAAACGGGGCACAAAAGGAAGGAGTGCACGAACGAGGCAAAATGCATTCTTTGCAAGGATACTAAGCTAGCACCCGGCGACCTCAAACATGAGCCGGGGACAGGGAGATGCTGGGTTTTCAAGGAGGCCCTAACTAAAGCCAAATCGATACTCAAATGATCCGTATCCTGCAGGTCAATTTGCACCGAAGCACAAACTCCCAGGACCTACTTGAGCAGTTTGCGAGGGATAAGAAAGCTGACCTCCTGTTGCTGAGCGAGCAACATCATAACAAGGACTCGCAAGCGTGGTACCCTGACAAATCTGGTACCTCGGCCATCTGGGTTCAAGACAGCGCCCGCCTTCAGGTGCAGGGCCATGGACGCGGGGATGGTTTTGTGTGGGTGCGGTGTTCAGGGATAACATATTTCAGTGTTTATCTGACGCCTAACGAGGCAATGCGATCTTTTCGAACCAAACTCGATGCCCTGGAGGACGCTGTCTCGAACACAGAGGGCCACATGCTGGTCGGAGGAGACTTCAACGCTAGAGCCATTGAATGGGGTATGCCACAATCCGACCCAAGGGGAAAGCAAATCTTGGACATGGCGGCCAGAACAGCGCTTTTTGTCCTAAATACTGGTAACACCCCTACTTTCCGCCGCTGGGGTTGCGTAGGAACCATACCCGATGTGACACTCGCTTCGGAGTCCCTGGCACCCAGAGTACACAACTGGCGAGTACTAGAGGACTACTCGGCTAGTGATCACCAGTATATAGCTGTTGAGATTCATGACGGTGCCACTCTGCGTGCATATGCCCAAACTTCAATCCTCGGATGGAGGACTGGGAGGATGGACGTTGAGAGGTTTGCTGACGCGCTTACGGCAGGCGCACCGTTGCTGGGAGCTCCGCCAGGGAGTGGAGGGCCTACAGCCAAGGACTTGGTGAACTCAACTATGAGTACCATCATAGCCGCTTGCGAGTCTTCCATGCCCCGTCGGAGACCCCGACATGGTAAGCCTCCAGTATACTGGTGGTCAAACGAGATCGCCGAACAAAGAAGCGAGTGTCACAAACTTCGGCGAGAGGCCCAGCGGGCGCGAACACGGGAGGAGGCAGACACTAGGCTAGCAGCATACAGGTCCGGCAGGAAATATCTTCG
The DNA here is from genome assembly GCA_963969285.1 of Odontomyia ornata. Lineage (NCBI taxonomy): Eukaryota > Metazoa > Arthropoda > Insecta > Diptera > Stratiomyidae > Odontomyia > Odontomyia ornata. The sequence goes on from OZ017743.1 coordinate 22,369,186, forward strand.
CAAGCTTATTAACAAGAGCAAGGCACGATGCTGGCAAGATCTCGTGGACGATGTAAATAGGGATCCGTGGGGCCTTGGCTACAAGCTGGTCATGGGGAAACTTGGTGTTCTACGGAAGCCTTGTATACATGACGCGGAAAAGTTGGATGCGATAGTGCGGGGACTCTTCCCCGCCCATCCCGTCCGTGTTGACGCTGTCCATGGTGAAACAGCAGTCGAGTGCCCACTCTTCACACAGCTGGAACTGGAGGAGGCAGTCCTCTCCCTGAAAGCGAGGAAGGCTCCAGGTCCAGATGGTGTTCCAGCTGAGGTTTTGCGGCTCGTCTATCACCATTGTCCTGACTTGCTGCTCAGCACATTCAACGCTTGCCTACGGGACGGGGTTTTCCCGGTACGATGGAAGGTGGCGAGGCTCGTGCTGGTCAGCAAGGGGAAGGGAAATCCCGAATCGCCGTCTGCATACCGCCCGTTATGCATGCTAGACACGGCTGGGAAAGTGCTAGAGAAACTCATCAAGGGAAGACTCACTGACGCGATTCGTGCTGCTGGGGACCTATCTCCTCGGCAGTACGGCTTTAGAGCAGGACGTTCTACCATTGATGCAATTGCAGAGGTGGTGAATGCGGTCCAAAAAGCAGAGGCATATAGTCGCACCAAGCGACGGATCGTCCTGTTGGTGACACTCGACGTCAGGAATGCCTTCAACTCCGCTAGATGGGTGGATATTCTGGACACGCTGGAAAACTCTTTTCAAGTTCCAGAATATCTAATGCGGCTTTTGAGGAACTACCTAAAGGACCGAAGCCTGCTCTACGACACGACACAGGGCCAACGAAGGATGGAAATTACATCGGGTGTTGCCCAGGGATCTATCCTTGGTCCGGACCTGTGGAACGTGTCTTACGACGGGCTACTGAGACTTGAGATGCCAGATGAGTCGCGCTTGGTCGGCTATGCGGATGATGTTGCGGCTCTGGTCGCCGGACGCACCGTTGAACAAGCGCAACTTAGGCTAGGTAGGCTAATGCGCCGAGTGAGGGACTGGATGACTGCTCGCGGGCTCAGTTTAGCACTGGAGAAAACCGAAGTGGTCATCTTGACAAAAAAGAGAATCCCTAGAGTAAGGATGATCAGTATTGGAGATACACAAATCGAATCGAAGCCAGCGGTGAAGTACCTGGGGCTACTGATCGACTCGAAGATGAGTTTCTCTGAGCAAATCAGGGCAACGGCTGAGAAGGCTTCTTCGGGAATATCGGCCCTGAGTCGACTTATGGCCAACGTAGGGGGACCCAGCCCATCAAGAAGACGCCTCTTGATGAGTGCTGTAGGGGCAGTGCTAATGTACGGAGCAGAGGTATGGGGCGACGCTCTCAACAAGGAGGTATACCGAAAACGATTGGCACAGGTACAGAGAAGAGGAGCACTGAGAATTGCATCTTTGTATCCAACAGTCTCCGGCTCGGCGGTGAGAGTGATTGCAGGCGTGATACCTGTCGCCCTCCTTGCTAGAGAGCGCCGCGCTATTTACCTGCGCCGAAACGAAGATGCGAGGGAGATGGTTGTCCGCGAGGAGAGACAACGCTCGCTCAACGATTGGCAGCAGTCTTGGGGGAATCGCACGAAGGGAAGGTGGACTGCGCGCCTCATCCCAGATGTGAGACCGTGGCTAAATCGAAGGCATGGTGAGACTGACTTCTATCTGACCCAGCTTTTGAGCGGGCACGGGTGTTTTCAGTCTTACCTGCACAAGATCGGCAAGTCACGGTCTCCCGATTGTCGGTTTTGCCCAGGAGAGGAGGACAATGCCTGTCACACATTTTTTGCGTGTACCAAATGGGCCAGGCTGCGAAGGGAACTCTACAGGGAGACGGGAGAGCTCACCCCGGATAATATAGTTGCGGTGATGCTCGAATCGGTTGACAAATGGAACCAGGTGGCACATTATGCTCCGGCAGTCCTAAAATATAAAAGGGACTCACAGCAGCCGGAGGCACTGGGGCTGGGGGATCGCTCTTCTGGCAATTCCTCTTCCCCTCTCCCCTCCCGCTAGGAAAGGGACTCCCCAGCTTGAAGGCGCCCCACGGCGTAACAAAACGAGACCGGGCCCGAAGTAATGTGTCAAACGGTTCCAGGCTAGGTTCTCAGATTGACAGGGGAGGTGTTTAGTGGGTAGTCCAAAGGTATTCTCCATGGGAGTCCCACACTGCCAGACTCGGCGGGCGTAAATGCCTTCACCTCCCTACCACAAAAACATGGAAAAATGGATGCCATGTTTCTAGAGGATATGGTTGTGAAACACGGGCCTTGACAAGCGAATCTAAAAAGGCAGTGGTCGTATTTGAACGCAAAGTGCTCCGGAAAATCTACGGCCCAATAAAACAAGGAAGAGAGCGAAGGCTGCGTTAAAACGATGTGTTGTATGAATTATTTGACGACCCACATGTATCCGCTTGCGCAAAGTTACGCAAAATGCAATGCGCGGGCCATGTAGAAAGAATGGAAGAAAATCGGCTCCCTAAAAGAACATTAAATGGTAGAGCACAAGGTAGACGTCCAGCGGGAAGACTGAGGATACACGAAGCTGACAGCATGTCCTTGCTGGGGTTGATCAACTGAAGGACGAGGTCGTAGAACCGTGATGATTGTAGGAGATTAATTCTGGAGGCCAAGGCCTGGCTTAGGCTCTCCCGCCATAGATGAATAATATATAGGTGGACAAATTACAAATGACCATCAAGATTTATAATAGCTCGTTCTAAGCCCGAAAAATTTGCGTAACTAGTGATAATTGAGTTCGATGTTAATTTAATTGATGTCCTTATGAGACAAAGCGCACCGCGAATATTGTGGAAAATAGAAAATAAATATATTGTTAAGCAAGTGTTTTATCCTAATTAAAAAATTAATTTATTTAAATAAGTGCCATCCAAAAACTTTTTGAAACTAAGAAAATAGGCAGAAGTTAATTTTTTTCCCTTATGTTATCAATTTGCTCTTATAATCAACAACTTTCTAAACTAATACAAAATAGTATTAAGCATCTTATATACTGTCAATGTGAAACAATCGTTTATGCTTATAATATATATTCAACTTAATTTGACATTCTTATTTGGTGAATAATACGAGTACTTGTACAGATAGTCAAACAATATGCAAGAAATTTGATTAGCGTTATCAGTCTACATAAAATAATCCTTCCATAAAATGAGTTTCGATTTATGGTTTTCTTCTCGTTATACTGCTAAATTAATCACTTTTCAATATTCTCATTTATTTAGCAACGTACTCCATTTCCCGCTCGACTGGGATAATCCTTAGAAAAAATTGTCCCCGCTAGAAATAGTCTCGTGAGAGCGGGCAGAAAATATCTAATTTAAATTTAGTTGCAGTTCGCGCACCTAAATTTTCTCAGAATTTCGTTACATACCTAGCAGGCTCATTCAGTCATTTTACCGCACGGTTCAGCAACGGCTTCTAATCACATCTAGTATTTGTCTGTTTTCTCACAAATGCATATAAATGTTGTCCACTACCTTCTGTGTGTTGAATAGTTTTCGTTTTACTGTGATTTCTTCTACAGCTACAAACATACTCGTACGAGTACATCTCAGCTACAACGGCGCTGCAAACTTTTTCGAAATCTACTTAAATATGGTCACTATTTATAGAAGTCCCCGAATGAGAGGGACGTGAAAATCTCCCTGTAGATTTTCGTAGTTCTATGAATTATTTTATTATTACTCACAGAGTCTTACATATATGAACTCGTATTAAGATTATAACAGTTAAGCATAAAATAATTTTTCATTTTAGGTTCCTGAATTAATTTGGTTAGGATCATACATGCATTTATTTGGGCAGATTTTTTTTTTATTTTTCATACATTCTTCTGATCGTTTTTCCAAATGTTTTAAGTTCAAAAAATAAAATTTCGGATGCTATTCAAACTAATCATTTGTTTGCGCGATGAGGTCCTTGTTAAACGTAAATGTTTGTTCGCCAAGCCATTTAAGTATACCAGGTGGGGCAAAATTAATCATGTAATTTTGTTTTTGAATAACTTTTTTACTAAATAAAAAAAAGATTATGGGTGATGAAAATGTTTATTTGGACCTTTACAATTTTTAATGTTATATGAAAAAGAGTGTATCCATCAAGAAGCTCACGCCAGTGTTGATACACATTTGTACCCATATTATTGCATTTTCCATGACTTTACGTAAGATTACCGGTGATAAGTGTTAGTATTCCTGCCAACTTTTCTCCTTAAAATCTGCGATTATCTAAGGAATGCTGGCATAAACCCACGACTTCAAATAGCACCAAAGAAAGAAGTCTGGAACGGTTAAATTGGGCGATCTTGCTGGCCATGCCAAATTGCCATACACGGGAGATTACGCGACCAGGCTCGTGCTGTGTGTGCGGTTGCACGTCTTGTTGAAACCATATGTTCACCAAGCCCCACTCATGCGATCTCGGCAGCAAGAAACCGTTCATCATGGCCCTGTAGCGTTCGCCAGTAACAGCGACCGTATTGCCGATGGCATCCTCAAAAAAATTACAGCCCGAACACTCCTCTCTCGTGAACGCCGCATTACACAGTGCCTTCAAGTGTATATAATGGCTGTTCGTGCATCAGACACGGATTTCCAGTGCCCCAAAAATGAAGATTTTTTTTTATTGATGTAACCTCTTTAGTGGAAATGCACCTCGTCGCTTGTGATGATTTTCGATACAAAATCATCGCAATTAAATCAAACAATTATTCCACGCTCTTGCAGGTTATAGCGCTCAATTTCCTGTCTGTTGGTATTCTGCGGGTGTCTAGTTCACAAATATCACATATGATTCACGTACGATGCCATTTGCAAAAGTTATAAGATCTTCTGATAGGGTGATTAATTTTGCGCCACCCCGTAGTTTCAGGATTTCATATGGCAAAATCTATGTATGTATTCGAGTGAGATAAATATAATATACAATTGAAATTCCTGTCACTTTTTGTGTGAAACATTGTTTGAACAACGGTTTCATATGAAAATATGGGTAAAAATCAATATTTTACAATAAATAGGTCAGAGACCTCTGCCGATAGAGGTATAAAAATATTATTGCTATTAAAACACTCAACGGTTGATTTGAGAGTCCGTCAATTAATATCGGTTAACAAACTTTTTTATTTTTTAGTAGTATGTAATAAACATAAGCAGTCGAGCAGCCCCGTGGTGATCAGGAGTGGCTGCTCCTGAAAAGATAAGGTCGTCACCCCGTCGAAACTGCTTAGTTTGTTGTTTTACTAGTGTAAAGTAAACTACATCCGTCAAGTTTCCATCCTTTATGCAGAGATGAGTGGTTCACTTCAGCCACTTTAACATCTTTAGGTTTGACATTCCCCTTGTAATGCAACGACCTTCTTCGGAGAAAGTAACGGTTGCTTTTTGATTAATGTTTGCGTTTGTCTCAAGCCTCCGTGTCCGCTAACATTAAGAAGGCAAAAAAATATTGAATTACTGTAGAGTAGCTTAATTGACACCTTATAGAACATTTCTAAAGATAATAAAAAGTGATCGGTACGTTTTGAAGAATAGAGTACGCGTGATAAGTATTTTGTAGTATAGCTTCGTGGCTCGACAAGAACCCGCCTCATATGATCCCACAAATGCTAGTCGTCAAGCACGCGTACGCGGTCGTTAAGCGAAGCTAGTTAGCTAAGCTCGGTGTTGTTTATAGCTCGCTGACACTTGTGCCACACCATCGGCACCCGTGTCCTACACGGGCATTTCGAAATTCATTACAAGTACGCGAAGTGTAGTGGTTAGAATTCTCGCTGTGTAAGTCGAAGCTCCCTGGTTCGATTACCATTGGTGACAGCGAGATTTGTTTCAAGTGATTCTTTGGACGGAGTATAAGCCCGTTCAGTTATCGGGTGCTGATACATTTGATCAGGATAATGAGGTACTCTAACTATCGCTGAGTGAAGGCCCGAAAGGGGCTGTAGCGCTATAGCAATGTTGCGAGCGAACAAATACCACCTATATACTCACATACAAGCAAGCACATACGCCCATTGTTATCAAAGCATACATTTGTCGTCCAATGGGCATACGCTAGATCAATCTGCAATTTACTTCATACGTACATGGCAATTCACTTCATATGTATGTACATTGTAAGCTTCACTACGATCAAGCACATTAGCTTTGGGGTGTCTTCCAGCAAAGTGAAGCTGAAGAGAGAGACAGCCAAAAAATGAAACAAAAGCTTTCCCTCGCTCAATTTCCCCAATTTTGTTGTAAAAGTCTACAAACGAGACGGAGAGTAAAAGTATCCGAATTGTAGAACAAAAGCTCGATTCGCGACAATTTATAATCAGTTTATGGAGTACATTCAGTCAGTGTGTGTTCAAATCTAGTAGGGAGCGTGTTGCTGCCCAATCTATCTACATCGTTCAAAGTACTCACGATTAAAGTTTAGACGGAGGGGTTGTCCAGTGTACAACGAAATGGTGTGGGGTGAGGTGTTGGCTTGCGCCGCGAACCTCAATCAGCCTTTTGGCGTTCCACGCCGTGTGGCCGCCCCGAACCATTAGCATGTCATGTTTATTCCCTCTGGCGCTCACCTGTGAAGCGCGACAAGTCAAATGGAAAGCGCTTTACCCATTACTAATATAAGTTTTCAATAATTTAAAATGTGGAATGTAATTTTGAAAAAACAAATGAACAATAAAATAAAAACAATTAATAAAATAAACGTTTGCCTTGGTTGATTCAGTGAAGATGGATAGAGTAGCAGGTAAGTGGTGTACAGCGAGAACTTTCCCCGGGAGCCTTGATGATGTATATAGGATACACATCAAAATGAGCTCCCAGTTCATACCAGTATACATAGGGTATTCTGGTTATGTAGCAGCAAAAAAAAACCAAATTTTTTACATAATCGAAAAAAACCGGGCGATTTTTCAAAACTTTCTATTATTTGATACCTCCAAAAAGCATCTAGATGCTTGAAACGTTCATGAATTGTGTTCTTTATTAATTGTTTTACGAAATATTCTATTTGTTTATTAAAACGGTCTCTTATGTAAAAAAAAACCTTTGAACTAGTTTCCATTGCCCTCATTTTCTTTTGTTTATCGACAATTTTCATTGTATATCATGGGTAAATCCAATTTTCATTTTTTCAACTTCAAAATGGCGTTTGTAAAAGTGTAGCATTTTCAGGTTATGTTTTTTGCAAATAACTTTGCAGCAAATAAAGATGTGGAGATGCCGTTTTGATATTACTATTTCTGGTAAATTTACACAAATTTTGAAAAAAAAATCGTTACCTCAGAAATTTAGGAGCTGAGATAATTTTTTTTAGTTCGTAAATTTTTTATTTATAAACATTAAGGGTTGAAAATTTGACAGGAACTAATTTAATACTTGAAGATTCAAACGACATTATCTTTAATAATAAAAACCATTTTAAAGTGGTGATTGTTACTTTTAAGGTATATTACCTGTTATACTACCTCTATAGTCGGATCTTCAATATCCTCGCTGTCCCTTGTAGTGTTGCAGACTCCCTTTCTTTTATTTAAGTTAGATTCAAAGTTAAAAGCGATTAATTAAAAATTAATCATTATAAATTATGAAAGAATATAAAGCAGATTCCAAAAAATAAAAATACTAAAACTTAATGGCCCAAACATGCTCCCCAAATTTATATACTACTAATCAAACACATTCTATCAAAAAACAATATCAAATTCAATTTAATTAAAATTATTATATATCTTATGATTCAATTGGAGGAAGGAGACAAAACCAACCAACACTACTCAAAAATCAATTATATTGCAATATTAACATAACAGAACACTGGACTTTTATCCTATGTCTAAGATTTTAAAACCTTTTTTTAGTACTACAGCCCCTTTCGGGCCTTCGGTTATAGATAGAGTATATCACAATCTTGATCGTTTATTCAGCACTCGGAAAGTGATATGATCAGTACCCCGCCTTTAGCCGTTGATCCGTCTACCCAGTTGCAATATGCTCTGATTTCAAACCAGTACGTATCGTAACTTAACGGGCTTATAACAGTCCATCCGAAGACTCACTCGAAACAAATCTCGGTGTCAGCAGCGGAATTTGAACCAGATATTTTCGACTTACATAGCGTGCACTTTCACCACTACAATTCGCAGATTTCTTAACCTAATTCTAATAAAATTCAAGCAAAAATTTTATTTTATCCTAAAATAATGCTATCACAATATTCCTAACCTCAAAGTTAAACCTTATCTCTAAACCTAATATAATAAACATCACAGTACATCTATCCCAAATATTGAAGCCTATCCCTAATTTTTAACATAAACAAATAACACAAAGTGTAGCAATAATGAGCTGAAAATCAAAACTAAGTAAAGAAAAACACAAAAAAAAAACACGAATAATTTAGTCGTTGTTATTCAGCCACCAATACCTAGATTTAGCAATTTGATAAATTCTTTCCCAATCCATCTCAGGCTTTTTATATGGCCCAGTAAATGCACGAACATTTCCTTTTGAAAACTCTTAATCTTCCCACTTCACTAGCATTCTGGTTGTACCAGATCTGATATCCATATGTCAAAACATGTACAGATAACATAGATATTTTGATCAATGTATCTGGAATGACAGAGTCGTCGAACCTGACTATTTTTTGTGCTTTACTGAGCATGATTTTGACATGTTCAGTATAGTACAGATACTGATCGAGATGAACACTGAGTTATCGAACACAGGATTTATGTGGAACCGGTTCTGAACTACCCTCAGCAGCCATAATGTGTAAATCCTTCTAATTACGATTCACGTCTTAGCTGGCCCACTGCAACGTTGTCCAAAACGAAATCGTTTCGCACTTCTGCACATTGACTTTCATTCGCCAATTGTCGATGTAGAGCTGGATATCATTAAACAGTTTTTGAAAATTGCTCTGAACTATGGTAGCTTCTCGGTCTACCATGTAGATGATCAGATCATCAGCAAACGCTACCAATGATCGCATTGGCGAGACGTTAAAATCAAAGACGTTCAATAACTAGGGAATGAATATTGAGATGAGCAAAGGTGCAGCAACTGTTCTCGGCTTTAGACCATTCAAGACCGTGAAGTTGCACATTCTCGTTAGATTTTCATTGGTTATAACAAATGATTTTCTGTATAACATATTGCACATTATGGGCGACAAGGTGTTTGAGGAACCTGTCCTGAAGGATCTAACTATACCGTATCCGAGGCTTTCTCCATACCAATGAGACCCGCTCCAACATATCCCCTATTTTTCAGTTTCCAAGAGGTTTCTGAGGTTACTTTCGTTAACGCATGCATGGTCAAATGGCTGGCACAAAAACCAAATTGGCAATCCGGCATCAACTCGTATCTCGCAATGTGGGCGTTGAATGCTTTATTTACTAGCACTTGAAACACCTTGCTGATGGTAGCAGCAAGCTGACTAGGCGATCGCTGTTAGGGCACAAAGTTTCTTTTCCTTTGTTCAAGATTGGAAATACCTTGGCCTTTTTCCACTTATTTGATAAATATGAATTGTTCAACATATTATTGAACTAAATGCAATAATTCCTATAAGCACCCTCAGGAAAATTTCGGCGAGCTTTATTTGGAATAACATCAATACCGCAGGATTTATTTTTGTTTATCCTGCCAAATATGACACACAAGTCTTCAAACTGACAAAATAATCAATAAGATTCAACCTAGGAATGAGGTCACATGTTAATGTTTCATTGAATTGAAGAATTGATTCGCCATTCAGGTTTGATTTATAGTTGAAAATTTCTGCTTAGACAACCTTTGAAAGTATTTGATTCCTTCTCTCAGGATTTGGTTGATGAACGATCCTGTTTCCATTTCTATTTGGAGTCGTACTATCAATTTTGATACCTTCACTCAAGACTTCTTACGGAATAAGCCATCTGGGTCCTGTGAGCTCAATATCCGCCCATTGATTGCTGACATCAGTCCTGAAGTATACACAGATTAAATTTTGGACATTCATCAGATGTAATTTCAGCAAAACTAAGGAGGGATGGTTGTAGGTCAAAAATCGCTGATAAGTATTGTTGACACGTGTGAGAAAAAGGCTTCTCAATCTTTTCAACCCTGCGATGGTTGGCGTTTTATATCCTTCTACATTTTTCGAAATTTAATATTGGGAACTACATTCTCAATCGTTTACAATGTCAGCTTCCCTAACTTCGACAAATAGAGATCTATTTCATCGTTAGTTAGATTCCTGGCATAAGGAACCATTAGGCAAGAGTTGCCATTATCAGAAGGAAGACATTACTTTGATAATGTCGATTAAACTTCCTTTAAAACTTTCTCCAATCCATTTTTTTTAATTCAACCGATGATTTTCATGTTGAACCGCGATGGGGAAGATATCATCCCTTTGATGATTCATTTTCATTACGATTGCGTAATGGTCTTTATCGTAAGGATGCACGTGCGGTTTCCATTGAGGGCTATTAAAGCTGAATTCGAGTCTAGCGTCATGAATTTGTCCTAGGGTATGTTGGGAACTCCAACCCATAGAGATTTCACGTGTATGCAATTTGGTTCTCTGTTATCCACGATTTCAGGAATACACCTCTTGGATTATTGTTAGCGTTCAGCTATGATGTATGCCTGGCATTCAGGTCACCGGCAAGAATATAATAAGTATGCAGTCTGTTCAATTCGAGTATTTCAAACAAGGAATCGAGCTCCTCCTTGAACTTGAGAACGTTTTAATCAGTTGCATAGGCAGAGATAACGAAGAGGTTATCCCTACCTGACAATGAAATTTTTATAAAGAATACCAAGAAATTCAAAGTTTTTGAATTAAACTTTCTCAATATTTTGGAAACAATATCGTTTTCTAGCCAATATCCCGGTGCCACCTCCCCCATCACCGTTTACGCTGTCATTTCTTACGAATTCAAAATCCTTGAACGTCTTGGAGTGCAATGAATAGGGGTAGGTTTCAGTGAGAAGTATTCTATCAGGCTTTTGCTTGACAATGAGTTCCAAGAGATAGTCACGCCAATGTAGAATAACAATGGAGATGACGTTGATCGAGATGAGACGAATCCTATCCATGAGAATGTGACTGGATGACAAATTATTTTGAAGCATGTTGACCTAAACGTTGAAATACGAAATTGATTTTTTGATCTTGCTTATTAATTCTTTCCGAACGAGAGTCTAGCTATTGGTAAATTATGAGAAGCAACTCATTATTGCCGCTTACATTATTTATTTTATTTAGATTGTTGTCTGCTGGTCCTCTAGCAGCAACTGCAAATAATACCCCGGGTTTGACGGAGCTAGATGATTTCGCACTGCGGTGTACTTGTGCTTGTTTTGAGGAGAATTGATATCAGCGGGATCCTCAATATGATGTTGGGTGACTAAATACAACGCAGTTTAAACAGTATAATTTTTCTTTTGGTTCCATCCGAGCCAATTCGCACTCACCAGGGCATGAATATCTTCACACTAAATGCACCGATAGTGCATAGTGCAATTGGCTGCCAAATGACCAAATCTTTGGTAGCTGTAACACTGGTTGACCTCTTTTTTTTTAACACAACTCTAAAGCTCAAGTACCTTATCTGTTGGGGGGCACATGGACTGCTTTCGTTTGAAATTTGAACTAAATAAAATGGTAACTTTTGCCTGCAATAGTTGATTAGCTTTTTGCACAATTTTAAAAGTAATGAATTTGACAGCTGGTGCTGCTTCCTGTAACATTTCAAGGAGATCAACTATATTCTCTCCACCTTCCAGACCCTTCAATAGGAAGGTCTGGTTTTTCTCTGGCTTTGGTGTGTATTGAAGTGAGGAGCTTTCAAACTATTTAAAACATCTTTAGTTAGCTTCAAATCAACCAGTGTTTTCGTTTTTATGTAATTTTGTCCGCGGTCACTCTTTTTACTTCAAAATTATTTATCTTATCGACTGCCAATCGCTGAACCATATCTCCTCGGTGCAGCCCAAAGATCGGTGGAACTTTTTCAGGGTGCTTGTTACTTTTTATAGAAGAATCAGCAGACACACCGGTTGGCTTCTTCCCTTTTTTTTAGATTTGAAATATTCAGTAAAATGATCACTAGAATTGCAATTTATATAACCTATATTGTCTTGACAATCCATTTCGGTATCCATCGTAGCGAGTACCACATGATGATTTGCGCTATCATTATCTCCTGCTACCCTTAGCATGTGGTCGGTATATAGAATTGCTGTCTTCCTCGCATCATGTACTGCTGATTTCTTTCCTTGTTGAGCTTTTTGCATGGCCTCGTTTTTTCGCTTATCTTCTGTTACATGGCTTCTTGTTTTTTGGTCGTATATATTGTGACATGCATTTTCTTTCTTGACTTTTTCTAATTCATCGTTTGAAAGCGTATGTTTCCGCTTTCCATGTTCAAAGTTATCTTATTCGGTTTTCCTTTTCGTTGATTGCATTTGATTTGCCTCATTCTGCGTCCCCCAGTGGTGGGAAGCCATCGGGCTCCTCCATGCTATGCGTGAAAAAAATTTTCTGCTTTTTCTATCTTCTCAAAACTTATCCACAAGTAAAATTCAGATATTCGACGATGTGATAAGTGTTTTCCAATTCACCAAAATAGTTTCCAAGTATCGTTTTAACAAATTATCTAAGTTCTTTTTTTTTTGTGGTTGGGAGATGAATGTCATTTACGTACAGTGTGGGACTCCCATGCTCACAAGAAGACGACTGGACTATCCACTAAACACCTCCCCTGTCAACCTGAGAACCCAACCTGGAACCGTTTGACACATCACTTCAGGCTAGGTCTCGTTTTGTTGTGCCGTGAGGAACCTTCAAGCTCGGGGATCTCTTTTCTAGTGGGAGGGGAAAAGAGAAGAGGAAGTGCCCGACAAGCGATCCCCCGGCTGCTGTGAGTCCCTTTTATCTTTTAGGACCGCCCGAGCATAGTGTGCCACTTGGTTCCATTTGTCAACCGATTCAAGCATCACTACGACTATGTTATCCGAGGTTAACTCTCCCGTCTCCCTGTAGAGGTCCCTTTGCAGCCAACTCCATTTTGTGCACTCAAAAACAGGTGAGACAGGTGCTTTCAAATACGTCTCTACGCAACGAACGCTACACGTAGAATCTTTTGAAAATTTCTTACCGCATTCTAAAGACTCAGTAGTTTTACCATCAGTGCTTCCCTTTATGAGGGCCCACCCACCGCATGGTGCCGTTTTATGGATTTTCAGAAAACAAATATTGAATAATTTACACAAATGATGTGAATTCAAAATAAAAACTCTCGTGCTTCAACGATACGCGTATTGGCATGTTCTTACCACAATGAAGCAAAAAAAGAGAAGGTGATAGTCATGTGCTGATATTGAGATTCACTCAAGCCGTGGGATGAGACAAAGAATGCTGTAATCAAGCTGCCAGAATATGAGGGAATCAGACAGCGAGGATAAAATGGTGAAGCTCAAAGCCTCAAAGCTGACAGCAAAACGAACATTTCTTTCTCAATTTTTCGTTGAAGTCGGTAGCGAACAAATTTTCCTTTCTGTTAACTGAAATATGAAAACAATTAATTGATTTCAATGAAAGCGATTATCCGATGGAAATTCGTCAATTGGTGAACTGATGAAACTGGTCAACCGTCAACCGTCAACAGTCCTTCCTTCTGTACGCCCTCCATCAAGCAAAAAAATACATTACCGAGTATATTATATTAATGCTTTATGCAGCAAATGTAGGAAAATAAACAATATGTCTTACCTGAATATATCAAAACTGTATTAAAGGACAATTTTTTTTAAACTTGAAATGTTTGATCATTGAACAAACCATGTGTGCTGCGACAACTTCTGGATGAAATAAAGAAATACAGAATCAACATCCCCACAGTGCAAGAAACCAGATGGCACGCTGAAAACCTATTTGACATGCAAACACACACACACACCGTGTTTAAAAGCGGAAAATATCAAGGAAGCCATGCGTTTGGATTGGCTTTTATTATTGACAGCACATTTAAACAAATTATCATCGACTTCGAGCCCTTTAACGATTCGTATCAAGACCAAATCCTTTAATGCATGCCTGGTCAACTGACACGAGCCCACAAAAGGCAAGGAAGAGGCCATCAAGAACGAATTTTACAATACCCTGGAATACGCTGTCGATGCACTACCGTCAAACGACATTAAAATTGTTCTGGGTGACTCCAATGTAAAAATTGGCTGAGAAACGGCACAGAGAGGAACAACCGTGGGGCAGAGCCTCCAAACATAAACCGGCGGCACCTGACAATACCTGATATACTTTGCTACTAGCAGAGGCTCCACATTAAGCTCTACACGCTTTCCGAAACGAGACATTCATCCCTAGACGGTCGTACATTCAACCAGATCAACTATGTTCTTATACAAAAACGAGTGGCCACCAGCATTCCCAATACGTGCTCGTTCCGTGGTACTGTCTGTGATTCTGACCACTACAAGGTGAAGTTCCGATGCCGCATCTCCAAGGGCTGTAAACCACGAGCATCAGTTACTCGGAGGTACCATATACACAAGTTAAATGATAGCTTAGTAACGTCGACATACATGTCAGCGCTGGAAAATTGCATCAATATATCCCCGCAGGCGGGAGAAAGTAATGATGACATCAAAATTATATGGACGACAGTAAAAAATGCGACAGCAGAAGCAGCCGAAGAGGTTTTGGTGCACTAGCCAAAGAAAAGTAGAAATTACTGATGCGACAAAGAATGCACGGAAACAGTTTAAAAAAGGAACCAGGTGTACAAAAACTACATTCAGCGACCAACACGGGCCAAAGAAGAACAATATCAAACCCTTCGACATCGACACCAAGATCCAACAGATAAACGATAACATGGCCTTACATGAGGTCAGATCGGCGTATGCCTCTATCAAACAGCTAAAAGACGGGCTCAAGCCACAAACAAGTCTTTAAAAGTGCACAAGGAGTAATCCTAGGCAACCTAGTCAAAAATAAAAACAAATGGCTGCTATATTTCCAGAAGCTATTTACAGCACCCACAACAACGGCTGAAGCTGCAAACATTCCAGAAGCAGAGCAAGAGGTCCCAGTCTCAGGCAGCAGTACGGGACCTAAGGCCACTGGAATACGTGGAATACCAGCAATACTGCTCCAGAGCGGGGGTCTCCATGTAAATAACCTTCTGCACCAACTAATATTCAGAATATGGTCAGCGGAGCAGTTACCAGAGGACGGGCGGAACAGTATATGCCCTGCACACAAAAAAGGGGACGAATTAAGATGTGAAAATTATAGAGGTATCGCTCTACTGAGTACGTCTTATAAGGCACTTTCCAAAATAATAGAAAGAAAATTAAAATCTTAAAGTATTATAGGAGAGTATCAGGGAGGCTTACGAAGAAGACGGTCCAATAGACCAAATATTCTCAGTAAACCAGGTGCTTGAAAAGTGCGGCGAATATAACATCAATGTGCACCAACTCTTTGCAGACTTCAAGCAAGCGTACGACAGTGTCGACAGAAGTGCGCTGTACAAAATAATGCTTGACTTTGGCGTCCCAACAAAACTAGTCTGCATAGTCAATCTAACGCTGCTAAACACAAAGTCCCAGGATAAGATAAACGGTGAAGTAACGGACTACTTCACGATAGAATCAGGCTTAAAAACAAGGGATGGACTTGTCTCAACCCTCTTAAATATTGCGCTGGAACTCGTCATCAAGAAGATATCAGCTGAAATTTCTGGTTCACTTATGTTTAAGTCCACCCAATCGGTAGTATATGCTGATGAGTTGTATGAACTATTTGACGATCCACACATTTCTTCTTGTGTAAGGCCATGTAGAAAGGATGAAAGAAAACCGAGCACCCAAAATAACTTTGACGGGTAGAGCACAAAGTAGACGTCCAGTGGAAAGACTGAGGACTCGATGAGAGGACATTTTATTTATTTATTTACGTTTTTTTACAGATCCATGAATCCAATTACAAAATAGGTAATGAAATATAATATATGCAACAAAAACAAAGAGAGCAACTTGAATAGAAAAAAAAACAAAGAATATAAAATATTAATAAACTATTAGAGGCTACGGAGAATGGTATGTAATCTTTTTTTGAATGATGGGATGTTGAGGATCTGTAAGCGCTCATCATAGGAGCTGTAAGATAGATTATATTTGTAGAATAGAGAACGTGTGAATTTATGCTGTACAGTCTCAACAGCATCCGATAGATTGGTACAGTGAAGAGACCATACTTGGAAGGCATACTCAAGGATTGACCGGGCTAAGAGTACAAATAGATAGACGCTGGCTAAGATATTAAAGGACTTTCAGAAGGATCGTAAAATAAAACCAGAGACACGTGAAGCACTAGTGGAACAAATACTACTCTCAAATCTTTAAATTTGCCCACAAAGCAAGCAATGATCCATCAATCCGGTATTCATATAATACTGGATGAATTTTGGTGGTGAATCTCATGTGACAACATTTTGAAATATTAAGAGGAAGTAAATTACCTTGACACCAATTCGGGAGAGTGTCCAGATCATTTTGAAGGTATGAGCAGTCTTTGCTGGAGTTAATCGAACGATAAATTTTTAAATCATCAGCATAAAGAAGGAAATTAGAGGGTAAGATCATAAATGAAAATGTTAAATAGCAAAGGGCCTAAAATTGATCCTTGAGGAACACCGGATTTCAGACTGAATGAGGCCGACGAAAAAAAATTATTCCATGCAACGGAGTAGGAGCGATGATAATATCGAAGAGAGGATTGAGTCGGAAACACGGAACGGCCGGAATTTATTAGCCAGAAGGCCATGATTAACGCTGCCAAAGGCCTTAGCAAATTCGGTGTATATAACATCAACTTATTGGCCCTTGTCAACAGCAAGAGAAATGGTATTCGTAAGTTCTAACAAATCAGTTTACACTTTACACTTTCAATTTCCGAGGGAGAAATAGGGGAAGGAGAAGGACACAATGAGTATAAAGTGGGGTTTGAAACCTTAAATGTGGAGGGAAAAAATTGAACAAAAAGGTCACTGATAGCTTGCCGATCAGAAGCTTGGCAGTTATGCCATGATGTTATTTTCGAAGATGCCCAGAAGGGCTTAGGACTACTAGATTGCAGTGATGATTCAATCATATAATGATAAGAACGCAAAAATTTTTTGCGCGTCTGGTCCTTCAAATAAAGAGCGTCTGAGACTTCAGCCGAAAACTGGCTGGGCCACTTTTTCCAAGGGGAGCGGCAGATAGGTACATGATTTATAATGATGCCACTGAGATTTCGGTAGAAAATAGGTAACAAGATAGAAGCGGATAGCAGATCCATTTTGGAAGTGAACAACTGGCAGACAAGGGTGCTAAACCATGATGATTGGAGGAGATTAATTCTAGAGGCCAAGGTCCAGCTTAGGCCGTAGTGCCAAAGATGATGATTTCGTGACTATCATACCTTCCTGCTTCTGGAAAAACCTCGTTTTCGAAATACGAGCTCTGATGAAAAGTTAACGAGTGAGACACCAGGTTGAGTGAAATTAAACTGGAGATGTCAATTCTACTTTGAGTGACGTATATGAACAGAACATGCACGAACGATTCCGTTAGCTCTTGCATTACCTCCCTCAATCGTCCTTCATTTACTAAATCCTCATGTCTGCTTCGTAGGTTCTTCATGTTGGAATCATGCCGAGGAAGGCTTGGCCAATGTTGTTAATGAGGTTAGCAGTGCAAATGATGTGTTCATCCGCGCTGAACACAAGCTTTGACATTGCCTCTTTCGTCGGTGATAACGCCCTGCACTTTTTCGGCGCTGATTTGCCACCCATTGCATATGTCGCAAATACCGGCTTTAATTTTGTCGCTCTGACATAGCAGATACCCAGTTCAATACTGTTGAGCATCTTTTTTCAAGGTTTTTACCACTCAATGATTTCGATTTGCCATGTCTTGAGTGAATCAGACAACAAGGAGGGAATGTGGCCATTTATTTCTCAATTTTTCGTTAAATTAGCGAATAAAATTTTACTTGTAATTCACCGAAATATTTAAGCGAACAATCGATTTGGGTGAAAGTAATTAACCGGCGAAAACTCAGCGATCAGTGAATTGATTTAACCGTTTAATCATCACTGAACTTTCCTTCTCTAGAATGTAGGCTGCGGCAACATTTCTTGTTATTCCCTAAAGTTTGCAGAAGACTTCTCAGGCATGAGAGATTACACAAAAATTGCAGAATAGTACAAAATTAATCTGACGTTCTTTCCAATAAGCTCTAAATATGAAATAAAGTGACACCCTTCATTAAGAATTTATAATGCATTCAACTATGGTATTCTAGTAAGATTGATCCCCCTTTTCGCGAAACCCCATTTACGCTCACCGTTTAGAACTTCCAGAAAAATCATGGAGTCCTCGATATAAGCTATTTAGACATTCAGGTTTTGATATTACATGTGCGTATTTGAGAGCAATGTGTTGCAATTTCACATGTTCACCTATTTGCCTTGGATGTTTCTATTGCACAAATATTGTACAACAAAGACTAATTTGTATGCAAGTGTAGATTCAAAAGAAAACTCAAGAAAATGGTCTCATAGTGAGTAGCAATTTGTGCGCATCAAAGTATGGTTGTAAGCGTTTATGTTTCGCGAAACGGCGCATCTGTTGAATACCGAATTAGGAGAAATCTTTCTTTTCCATCCGCCTCGATTTCGTCATGACGTGTTAGAAGCCTTAATTAAAGAAAATACTATCTAATTCTCTTTTCCTGTCCGCGTATTTCTCTATACTTAAACTAATAGGCAAGGCAATAAGTCCTTGGAAGCAACGCTTGACGAAGATCAATCAGATCAAGCTCAACAAATAAAATTATTTGCAACCATGTCATTAAGATAGGAATACGTGTGTGCTATATATGCCATTTACGCTAGAAGAAGGTAGTTAGCTATGCAGATCATGTCTGAAGATCAAGAATATCCAACTTTACGTTGTAACCAGCTCAAATGAGTGGCATTCTTTAGATTGCGAATATGTATTTGCATACTGTACCGAGTTCAACTATGCTTTTACTTTTTATAAAGTACTCTGAAAGCAACTCTTGAAGGATTTCACGTTAAAAAAGAGCATAAAATACGAAAAAATTAATAGGTTTTCTGACTGTAGATAAGCAGAAAATATATGATGCCCAAGTTGCGCAAAAACTAGTTATATAGCAGATAATTTGGAGAAGTTTCATTAATATCTATTTTTCCATATTGAAACTCGCTTCCCAGAAACTTGTGTTGCTAGAGGCAAGAAATAACAAGAGAACTGTGAGATCCAATTTCAAGCTTTCCAGACAAAAATGCCTAACGCATCATTCGTTTCTGGTGTTTGGATTTCTTTTACGAGTACTTGCAAACCCGTCATTCTAAACCTTTAATAAAACCTAACCCCTTTTCATTTTTGATTTTTTTTATTGCAAATACGTTTCGGCAGCCAATTACTTCCTGCTCCTTTACAAGGATGCTAATCCAAGACCGGATCTTGGGTCCGTCTCGCGTTTACCAAGAAGCCCTAGCCAAGGCAAGATCAGAACTTCGATGACCCATATCCTACCACAGTTTAACCACCCAAGATCTGCTTGGGCAGTTTGCGAGGGACATAAAAGCTGACACCACGATAAAAGTTCTGCATCATGGTATCCTGATGAAACTGGTACTCCCGCCATCTGGGTTCCGAACAGTGGTTTCCAGGCGGAGAGCTGTGGGGGATGATTTCATGTGAATTCGACGCTCAGGGACCACCACCTTTAGTATTTTTCTAACGCCGCCGAACGAACCGATATAATCTTTCCAAGCCAAGCTTAATACTTTGGAGGGCGTTGTCTCGAACGCAGACAGCAATGTGCTCGTTGGGAGAGGATGATTTCATGTGAATTCGATGCTCAGGGACCACCTTCTTTAGTATTTTTCTAACGCCGAACGAAGTGATATAATCTTTCCAAGCCAAGCTTAAAACTTTGGAGGGCGCTGTCTCGAACGCAGACGGCAAAGTGCTCGTTGGGGGAGGCTTCAACGCTAAAGCAATCGAATGGAGCATGCCTCAAATAGATTCGCGGGTAAAACGAATCCTAGAAATAGCGGCCAGAACGGCGCTCATCATACTAAACACCGGAAAACACCGTATTGGCTGTGAAGGTACTATACTGAGTCCTTAGTACGGAGGAAATACAATTGGAGAATATTAGAGGACTACTCAGCCAGTGATCATCAGTACATTCTGCTTGAGATCCGTGATGTTGCCTCCCAACGTGCGTACTCTCGACTTTCTACGATTGGGTGGAACATCGGAGGGATGGACGTTGAGAGGTTCATCGAGGTGCTCACGGCAGGTGCTCCGCTACAGGTTGATTCGCAGGGGACGAAAAATTTGGCAGATCAAGACGTAGCATATAAGTTAGCCAGTGAATGCCATCACAAACTAATTAACAACAGCAACTGCCCATCCTGTCCATGTTGACACTGTCCACGGTGAAACAGCAATCGAGTATTCACTCTTCACACAGCTGGAACTACAAGACCCAGTCTTATCATTGAAAACAAAGAAAGCTCCAGGCCCAGATGGTGTTCCAGCTAAGGTGTTGCAACCTGTCAATTACCATCGCCCTGACTTGCTGCCCAGCACATTAAACGCTTACCTACAGAACAGGGTTTTTCCGTTACGATGGAAGGTGGCGAGGCTCGCGCTGATCAGCAATCCCGAATCGCCGTCTGCATACCGTCCGTTATGCATGCTAGACACGGCTGGGAAAGTGCTAGAGAAACTCATCAAGGGAAGACTCACTGACGCGATTCGTGCTGCTGGGGTCTCGTCGGCAGTACGGCTTTATTGCAGGACGTTCCACCCTTGATGTGATTGCAGAGATGGTGAGTGCGGTCCAAAAGGTAGAGGCATAAAGCTGCACCAAGCCACAGCTCGTCCTCTTGGCGACACTCAACGTCTGGAACGCCGTAAACTCCGCCAGATGGATGGATATTCTGGAAACATTTTCCAAGGATATCTGATGGGGCTTCTGAGGGGCTCCCTGAAGGACCAAATGTTGCTTTACAACACGGCACAGGACCAACGAAAGATGGAAGTTACATCAGGTGATGCCCAGGGATCTATCCCTGGTCCAGACCTGTGAAACGTGTTTTACAACGAGCTACTGAGACTGGAGATGCCAGATGAGTCGCGCTTGATCGGCTATGCGGATGATGTTGCAGCTCTAGTCACTGGACACACCGCGCAACTTGGGCTCGATATGTTAATGGGCCAAATAAGAGACTGGAAGACTGTTCGTGGGATTGATCGTAACGTACTGTACCAAATAATGCTTTGCTTTGGCATCCCAGCCAAATTAGTCCGTCTTACCAAAATGACAATGACATCGACGATCCTCCCAAGTCCGCATCAATAACTAACTAAACTAAAGAAGGTAGATGGGCTGGCTCCATTGCTATTCAATTTGGCTCTGGAGTACGTCATAAAGAAGCTACCTGTCGATACGCGAGGTACATTACTATTCAAGTCGAGCCAAGTAGTAGCCTATGCGGACGACATAAACATTTTGTCACGGTCATTAACAACTGCCAAAGAACTCTTCCTGAAACTCGACAGCGAAGCAATACTAGTAGGGCTACAAATCAATGGAAATAAAACAAAGCTCATGATGCAGTCGAGGAAACATACGTCAAGTACTCAAAATATCACACTTGGCGAATACAGTATCGAACATGTTAGCGAATTTGTGTATTTAGGCACCAAAATAACGAAAACGGGCAATGAAAGAGACAAAATACGCCGAAGAATACAGCTCGCAAATAAAATATTTTATTCAGTATTGACGATCTTGAAGACCAGCTGTATAAACAGGAAAACAAAGATCCAAGTATACAAGATCTGTGTTATGCTATGGGTGTGAGACATGAAGCCAGAAAAAGTATCCGTACAACATCAAAAGAAAGCAACATATTAGGAATATCATGCTAAAGAAAGCTGCTACATTTTAATATTTAAGCAACAAAATTTATTCGTTAATGAAACTTTCTTTTCTATAAATTTTTGCTATGGTATTCCTTTAAAAACTAGATTTTACATAATAAAAACAAAAAAGCCTTACTTACTCGTAAACGAACCAGAAAAAGTATCCGTACATGACCATATTAATTTGAAATATTGAAATATTTTATTACATATCAGGGCTTAAAAACTTGTCGGATAACCTTTTTTCTTAAGGACCTCCTTAAGTCGATTTGTAGTGGAGTGAACCAATTTGGCTGTGTCCTGTCTGGTAATTTTACCCCATTAATTGGTGATGGCGTTTTTCAGCATTTCCTTCAAGGTTATGCTGTGCTGACGGATACGGCACTCCAACAAGTCCCACAAATGCTCAATGGGTGTAAGGTCTAGGGATTGGGATTTTTTGTGTTGTAGAGCTACCAAAGCTTCATATTGTGTGCTATGTGCTTGGGATCATTATCTCGCTGGATCTAGAAATCGTCATCAAGCCTCAACTGCTGCATGCTTTACTTCGAATTCGCCTTCAAAATATAAAGGTAACCGCATTGATCCATAGTTGATTCTATAAACACATGTTGGCCAACTCCTTCTGCCGCCATACACCCCCAGACCATCACACCATCTCCACCATGTTTCAAAGTTGGTAAGAGATTTTCTTTTTCGAAGGTAGTACCGCTCTTCCAACTCACTAACTTTCTTCCTTTAATGCCAAATATAAAAATTTGCTTGTGTCAGAGAATAGGACCTGTTCTTAAAACTTTGGTGGCTTGTTTACATATTTTTTTGCGAAATCCACACGTTTCTTCCTGTTCATTTCCGAAATGTATGGCTTCTTACGTGCTATGCGTGAGAAATATCCATCCCTCTTTAGTATTTTTCGTATGGTATCTTCGTGGAGAACACTGCCAAAGGACTCTTTTTTATTTGTAACAATTTGGAAAGCAGTTACTTGAGAATTCTTTTTAACTGCCGGCATAACGTTTCTATTTTCACGTTCAGTCAGTATGGAGGATTGACCACAACGAGGCTTTGACATAATCGAACCAGTTGTATTAAATGTTTTCACCACATACTGGACAGAGGAGTGAGTTCTGCCTACTATTTGACCAATTTCGCGGTAAGTTCTCCCTTTACTCTTTAGTTTCAGCATAATTTTCCTCTCTTCAGCACTGATTTCGCTAATTTTGGGGTCATCATGTATTCTAGTGCACAAAAAATTAAAAAATAACTGCACTCACTTTTAAACATATCACAACTTAAAGCAGAACTATTATCGGACCTAAAAACATTAATATGCATCTGCATATGTATGTCATCGCATAATACGGGGAATCCCCCGGTTTGTTCTGTACGGATACTTTTTCTGGTCTATTTTGTTGCCATAAATTGATTTTGTTTGAGTTTAAAGCCTTTTTAAATTGTAAGTATTATGAAATATACTGGGAATCATGCAAAAGTGTAGATTTTATGATATTATAAAAGAAAGCATTCAAATTAAGTGTATACAGTCTTCCACAAAAGTCAAGGTACAGAGAATCGGTAACTGAAAATTGTATTACTGAATCAATATTTTTATTTGAAAACCAAAAGTTATGAAATGGTAATAATACGAGTTCTGTTGAATTTAAGTTTTCATAAATTTAAAGGGATTCGGCAATAATGATCATTGAAGACAATCATTTTTTGTTGGCAATGTCTCTTTTCTACTCCACAAAAGTCTTGGTACAGTTGCAGAAAATGCCCTGTTATTTGTAAAAAGGGGAATCCCCCAAGTTCATATTATCAGAGTGAGTTAACAACCGTAGGCCGCTGTCTTTAATATCGCGTCCGTATTCGTGGTGTATCTTTTATTTAATAAAATTTTTAAAAAATGAGTCGAAAGGAGTTGAGTATTAAGGAGCTTGAAATAATTATTAATCTGCATTCAAATCAGAGTAAATCATATTCTGAAATAGTTGAACTAGTGTTGCGAAGTCGGTCAACCATTCAAAAAGTGATAAACCGATTTAAGAAGGAAAATAGAGCGGAAAATGTGCCCCGAACAGGTCGTCCATCTAAACTAAGTGCAACGGACAAGAGAAAAATTTCGCGAATGGTAAAACAAGATCCATTTCTAAGCTGTAGAAAAATCTGCGATGTTCTTGGAATTAATGATAAGAAGGAGGTTAGCGCAGAAACTGTGCGCAGAGCTGTCGTAGAAGCTGGATTTTCATCTCGTACGCCTAGAAGAAAACCTCTTGTAAGTTCCATAAACAAACAAAAAAGAATAACATTTGCAAAAGCATAACCAATAACGTTTTGGGATAATGTTTTATTTTCGGATGAGTCTAAATTTTGTATATTTGGTGTAAATCGGCATAAGAGGGTCTGGCGAAAAGTAGGAGAAGCATTTAATCCCAAGAACACTATTAAAACAGTAAAACATGGAGGCGGTGGTGTTATGGTTTGGGGTTGCATGGCTGCTGCTGGAGTTGGAAATCTGACATTCATCGAAAATACTATGGATCAGAACTCTTATTTAGAGATTCTACGAAACAACGTGAAATAAAGTGCAGCCAAATTAGGTAAACGACAAGATTTCTTGTTTCAACAGGACAATGACCCTAAGCACACTGCGCATAAAGTTCGAATGTGGCTATTGTACAATACTCGCATGCTTGCTACACCGCCTCAAAGCCCTGATTTGAACCCTATAGAGCATCTTTGGAATGAGCTTGAGACAAAAATCCGAAAAAGAGTGATATCAAGCAAGGCGCAGCTTAAGGATGTTATATTGGAGGAGTGGGCCAGAATCAGCAGCGAATTTACTAAAAAATTGGTATATTCTATGCTTAAAAGACTGAAGTCAATAATTCAGATGAAAGGATATCCGACAAAATATTAAGAAAAGTATAATTCAAATAACTTTGCAAGACTATAATTACAATTTGTATCATTTTTCTTTAGGTGTACCATGACTTTTGTGGACTTCATTCATTGACTTTCCAACACATCATATGTAATAATATATTAATACGACAGAATTTTCGTTTTGTTTTACATGAATTTAAAGTGTAATGATTATAGTTGAAGTAATACCAAAAAAATTTTATCACTACGTTTTTTAAATAAAAATATCAAACAATTTTCATGATATTTATCACTGTACCTTGACTTTTGTGGAAGACTGTATATGCTTTTTAATACAACGATAACGTTGTTATCTTGCATGTACGGACACTTTTTCTGGCAAGTGTATATTGAACGCCTTTGAGCGACGGGTCCTGAGGTGAATAATCGGAGCGAAGCTAGACGGAAACCAATGGCGAATTCGATGCAACCATGAGCTGTATGAAATTTTTGACAAGCCGGAGGTCTCAACAATTATAAGACTAAGGAAGTTGCAATAAGCTGGCCACATGAATGCTATGGACGAACAACGGATGCCCAGAAAGGTATTCGTTGGGAGAACTGAAGGCCGGAGGCCTGTAGGGAAACCGAGGAAACGCTTGTCCGACTCGGTCGACGAAGACAGTTCATCGCTGCTCGGATTTCGGAATTGGAGGACGCGGTCAATGGACCGAGACAGTTGGAGGCGCTATTTGCAGGAAATGAAGGCCCGAGAGGGGCTGTAGTGCTAAGAAGAAGAAGAAGAAGAGAAGAAGACTGTTCGTGGGTTCAGTTTAGCACTGGAGAAAACCGAAGTGGTCATCTTGACAAAAAAAAGAATTCCTAGAGTAAGGATGATCAGTATTGGAGGCATACTAATCGAATCGAAGCCAGCGGTGAAGTACCTGGGGCTACAGATCGCCTCGAGGATGAGTTTCTCTAAGCAAATTAGGGTGACGGCTGAGAAGATTGGTTCAGAAGTACTGCTCTGAATCGACTTATGGCCAATGTATGGGAACCCAACCCATCGATAAGACGCCTCTTGATGGGTGCTGTAGGGTCAGTGCTACTGTACGGAGCAGAAATATGGAGCGGGGCTCTCAGCAAGGAGGTATACCGAAAATGCTTGGACGCTTGGCACAGGCACAGAGAAGAGGAGCAGTGAGGATTGCATCTTCATATCCGACAGTCTCTGATTCGGCGGTGAGAGTTATTGCAGGCGTGATACCTGTTGCCCTCCTTGCTAGGGAGCACCGCGCTATCTATTTGTGTCGAAGTGAGGACGCGAGGGAGACGGTCGATTTGCAAGAAGAGACAGTACTCACTCAACGATTTGCACGAAGGGGGGGTGTGTGTGTGAACTGCGCGCCTCATCCCGGATCTGAGACTGTGGCTAAATCGAAGGCATGATGAGACTCTGACCCAGCTTCTGATTGGGCATGGGTGTTTTCAGTCTAACATGCACAAGATTGGTAAGTCATGGTCCCCCGATTGTCGGTTTCGCCCAGGAGAGGAAGACAATGCCTGCCACACATTTTTCGTGTGAAAAAATAGGAGAGGCTGCGATGGAACGCCTACAGGAAGAAGAAAGGTCACCCCGGAAAGTATAGTTACGATGATGTTTGGATTGGTTGACAAATGGAACCAGGTGGCACAGTATGTCCAGGCAGTTCTAAAATGTAAAAGGGACTCACAGCAGCCGGGAACGTTGGGGCTGGGGAGTCACCTGTCTGGCAATGCCTCTCCCCTCTCCCCTCCTACTAGAAAAGGGATCCCCCAGTTCGAAGGCGTCTCACGGCATAACAAAACGAGACCCGGCCCGAAGTAATGTGTCAAATGGTTCCAGGCTGAGTTTTCAGCTTGACAAAGGAGGCATTTAGTGGGTAGCCCACTCGCTTGTGAACCCCACATTCAGTGCGTAAATGGCATTCACCTCCCAACTACTAAAAAAAATGTACGGAGCAGAAATATGGGGCGATGCTCTCAGCAAGGATTTGTACCGAGAACGCTTGGACACCTGGCACAGAAGAGAATTGCATGTTCATATTCTTCAGTTTCTAATTCAGCGGTGAGAGTTATTGCAGGCGTGATGCCTGTCGCCCTCATTGCTAGAAAGCCGCACTATTTACCGGCGTAGGAAAAAGAGATCTGGCTCGATGTAATGTGTCAAACGGCCTAGGTACTCAGGTTGATAGTGGAGCCGTTTAGTGGCCAATCCAGTCCCTCGCGAGCATGGGAGCCCCACGCTCAGTCTATATATTGCGTTAACCTCCAACCCACAAAAAAAAATCACTGCCTTCTTCAGTGGAAATACTATTACAAAAAGTTTCTCCTACCTTATATACTACTTACTTTTTTCATGTATCTGGATCGCGATAATAAGCTACTCGTTGCCCATGAGTATCCTGGTCTTTTGTTCTTATGAAGCAGATTATCGCTTTCTGTTTGCATGATTTTTATGGCTTCTCACACGTCCCATTTCCATTTCTGGCGTGTTAGCTACAAGATTGGGACGTCCCCCATTTTTATGTTATAACCTTCCTTGACGATATGCTTGGCTATCGCTGATCAAAAATTTGTTTTTGTTGAGTTTCTTCCCCAGTTTTTGCCGTCCGAATATATTCCTTTATTCTTATAGTTATGGTATCGACGGATTTCACCTACAGTAATGCCAATTTAAATATCGCAGGGGGAATGCCGGTCGACAAGAGCACTCTTGGAGGCTAGCATTCTTTGGGGAGTTCCGCCCCCACGTACCCGAGGATATGGGGGGTGCCGTGAGGTTCCCTCCTGGGATGACAGGTAACGACTCTGATTGTATCTGGACTACGCTTTGGACAACGAACTGGAATTGACGCTTCGGGCTGGCGGATGTGATGGTTTGGACCTAGTTGCTTTGCACAGTAGCGCCGAGGTGAAACTCGTGTGTGAACGGCTCCAATTCAACTATCATACCGTCTCCGTAGCGGTAAAACCTTGGCAGGCCTCGGAGTACGTTCGAAGTTCGCACCATTGGGTTGGTGGTGTAGGTTCGGTTGAGACGGACTCCCGATTAGCGCTGGTCTGGCTCTGAGCATTTGTCCCCATAAGGGCTTGTGCCAACCCTCGCATGGCCTCCCTGCTCTGCAAAGATAACCATGGGACCAAAAAGGCGACTACACACACGAACGGAGATAGCGGCTCCGAGGGGGGACCCAACAAAACTGGAGCAATCAAAAGACCAAAAAAATCCAAAAAAGGAAATAAAAAATAATAGCAACGACGACGCAACCAGCGGTTGCAGCCACGATGTCAACAGTACATCGAGAGCTGTACTAACAACGAAAAAAACGAAGACTAACACGACTGGTGACGGTAGACGAAAAACGGAGAACAGCAGACAGTCTGGTGCAGACTGAGATTCCTGCGGCGTTTGGGCGCAGCAAAAAAATTATGCGAACGCCCGAGCGTCCTATTAAGGAGAAGCGGGAGACTCGGCAGGATGCTTCAGGTGTTCGAGCAGTGGAAGATAACATAAAGAGCACCGAAAATTCGATTGTCACGGCTGCGATCGTTACTAAAGCGACCGATGCAAGGGTCACAAATCCCGACAATGCAACGAAAAATCCAGAAGCAAACGAGGAGATTACGGCACTAAAAGCAAAGAGTGACCAGACACCGCGTGATTGTACCGCCAACGTTGAAAATGTGGCGGAAGTACTGCACTCGGAAACGGAACGCAATAACCTCTCCCAAGGATGGTTGCAAGGTACAATTGCGGCCCAGCGATACGAAGAGGAAAGACTACTTCGAAAAGCGGGAGATGTTCTGAAAAGAATACAAGCTGCATGCGACTCCCCAAAAATTAGCAAAGTAGCAAAGGAAGGGCTCCTTGAACTAGAGGAGCTCCTAGATTGCATAGGGCACTATCGGAGGAGCTGGTTAAGGGCCGAAGATGAACAGAAGGCTAAAGAGGCGCTTGGGGCAAAATCTAAAGGCGACATGCAGATAGCTCCATCATTAAAAGTCAACAAAAGAATGGCGTCCAGCCCAATCGAAGGAGATCGGTATAAAATAAGGAAGGAAGAGGCACTTGACGGGCGTGGAGCACCAGATCAGGGGTTCCAGACAGTGCTTACAAAAGGAGCGAAGAAAGCCGCAAAGAAACTCCTTCAAAAAAAGCCAGAAAATAAAATTCGCACCGACGCCCAATTAGAAAAAGGACCTGATGCAAAACAGGAGAGGCAGAAGCCCCGACGAAGACCCCGGCAGCAGGCACTGCTTGTAAAGCCCCAAGATGGCCAATCCTACGCGGAGGTGCTGCGGGACATCAGGGGAAACGTAAGGCCCGAAGACACCAATACTACCATTAAAGTAGTACGACCAACGCGGTCGGGCCACATACTGGTCGAATTCGGAGCAGAGGCCGGCAATAAAGAAGCATTCTGTGACGCAGTAAAGAAAGTCCTCGGCAAAAGCGCAACTATAGCCCCGCTCGAGCCGATGGCAACGATCTAAATACGGGACATTGACTGCGTGACGGATCTGGCCGAGGTAGAAGAGGCCATCAAAGCGTGGGAAGGATCAAAGCGAGACTGACACCAGAAAACAACAGGGGACAACGCATGGCCATAGTTGACTTGACCGGAAAGGACGCCGAACAATTCCTGAACAAGGGCAAAGTACGAATAGGGTGGGTTGTCTGTAGGATACGGCGAAGAGCAACGCCTCTTCAATGTTTCAAATGCCTTGGTTATGGTCACACCACACAAGTATGCAAAGGACCCGATAGGAGTTCTCTATGTTACAAATGCGGTGAAATGGGACATAAAAGAAAAGAGTGTACGAAAGAGGCACACTGTATTCTTTGCAAGGATGCTGATCCAAGACTTGATTCTGGACACGTCTTGGGATCAGGAAAATGCCGGGTGTTCCAGGAAGCCCTAACCAAGGCCAAATCAGAGCTTCGATGACCCGCATCCTGCAGCTAAACCTACACCACAGTTCAACTGCCCAAAATCTGCTTGAGCAGTTTGCGAGGGACATGAAAGCCGACTTCTTGCTGCTGAGTGAGCAGCACCATAATAAAAGTCCTGCACTATGGTACTCTAATGAAACTGGTACTGCCGCTATCTGGGTTCGGAACAGTGACTTTCAAGCGCAGAGTTGTGGACGGGGGGATGGTTTCGTGTGGGTTCGGTGCTCAGGGATCACCTTCTCTAGTGTGTACCTAACGCCTAACGAATCGATATCATCTTTCCAAGCCAAGCTTAATGCTCTGGAGGGCGCTGACTCGAACGCAGAGGGGTAAAGTGCTCGTTGGGGGCGACTTCAATGCTAAAGCAAACGAATGGGGCATGCCTCAGACGGATCCGCGGGGAAAACGAATCCTGGAAATGGCGGCCAGGACGGCCCTCGTCATACTAAACTCCGGAAATACGTATTGGCTGTGAGGGAACCATACCGGACGTGACATTCGCCTCGGAGTCCTTAGTACGGAGGATACACAACTGGAAAGTATAAGAGGACTACTCAGCCAGTGAGCACCAGTGCATTCTGCTTGAGATAAGTGATGCTATCTCCCGACGTCCGTGCTCTCGGCCTTCTACAACTGGATGGAACATTGGAAGAATGGACGTCGAGAGGTTCGCCAAGGTTCTCACAGCAGGTGAGCCGCTGCAGGGAGCTCCGGAGGGGACGGAAGAACTGGCAGCTCAACACGTGGTGAACTCTACTATGAGCATAATCACGACTGCTTGCTGCGCTTCTATGCCCCGTCGAAGACCCCGGCACGGCAAGCCCCCAGTGTACTGGTGGTCTACTGAAATCGCTGAAAAGCGGAGGGAGTGTCACAAGCTTCGTCGTGAGGCTCAACGGGCGCGGAACCGTGACGAGGCATGCAACCAGGTGGCAGCATATAAGTCGGCCAGGAAATGCCTTCGCAAAATGATCAACAGTAGCAAGGCTCGCTGCTGGAAAGACCTAGTGGACAATGTGAACAAGGATCCGTGGGGCCTTGGCTACAAGCTGGTCATGGGGAAACTTGGTGCCCTACGGAAGCCTTGTATACATGACGCGGAAAAGATGGACACGATAGCGCGGGGAATCTTCCCCGCCCATCCCGTCCGTGTTGACGCTGTCCATGGTGAAACAGCAGTCAAGTGCCCACTCTTCACACAGCTGGAACTGGAGGAGGCAGTCCTCTCCCTGAAAGCGAGGAAGGCTCCAGGTCCAGATGGTGTTCCAGCTGAGGTTTTGCGGCTCGTCTATCACCATTGTCCTGACTTGCTGCTCAGCACATTCAACGCTTGCCTACGGAACGGGGTTTTCCCGGTACGATGGAAGGTGGCGAGGCTCGTGCTGATCAGCAAGGGGAAGGGAAATCCCGAATCGCCGTCTGCATACCGCCCGTTATGCATGCTAGACACGGCTGGGAAAGTGCTAGAGAAACTCATCAAGGGAAGACTCACTAACGTGATTCGTGCTGCTGGGGACCTATCTCCTTGGCAGTACGGCTTTAGAGCAGGACGTTCTACCATTGATGCAATTGCAGAGGTGGTGAACGCGGTCCAAAAGGCAGAGGCATATAGTCGCACCAAACGACGGATCGTCCTGTTGGTGACACTCGACGTCAGGAATGCCTTCAACTCCGCTAGATGGGTGGATATTCTGGACACGCTGGAAAACTCTTTTCAAGTTCCAGAATATCTAATGCGGCTTTTGAGGAACTACCTTAAGGACCGAAGCCTGCTCTACGACACGACACAGGGCCAACGAAGGATGGAAATTACATCGGGTTTTGTCCAGGGATCTATCCTTGGTCCGGACCTGTGGAACGTGTCTTACGACGGGCTACTGAGACTTGAGATGCCAGATGAATCACGCTTGGTCGGCTATGCGGATGATGTTGCAGCTCTGGTCGCCGCACGCACCGTTGAACAAGCGCAACTTAGGCTAGGTATACTAATGCGCCGAGTGAGGGACTGGATGACTGCTCGCGGGCTCAGTTTAGCACTGGAGAAAACCGAAGTGGTCATCTTGACAAAAAAGAGAATCCCTAGAGTAAGGATGATCAGTATTCGAGATACACAAATCGAATCGAAGCCAGCGGTGAAGTTGTAGTGAGTAATGATATTCAATAAGTCCGTGAAGGACCGCAGCGATGGTCTGCTGCCTCGGCAGAGGAAGGTGTTGATTCCTGCCGAGAATGCCCTCGTCCGGAGACGCGTGAATGCGCTGGCAGGCTAGCATTGCGGTGTCGTGGGGCGGGTTCGTTTCCCCGGCACGAGGACTCACTACAAAACATTTCGCATTCACGAATTGCTTGCAGAGATCAAGAGGACGACCGAAGTCGCAACATTGTAGATACCCTCCACGAAGGAGACCTACTTGTTACTAGAACAAGAGAAACCTGAGAAGAAAGGCGAACTTGGGGTAACCTCGTCTTTACCCAAGTAAATTCAGGGCCCACAAATGAAAGAGGGGCAACCGGGTGGTGGTGGAGCCCCTTCATGCCCACCCAACCGGAATAAATCCAATGTTAAACTGTTGAAGTGGCCAGGTATTCCTCTTCTGAGTGGAAAACTCATACAACTTGAATTATATGAACTTTCCCATCAGAAGGGGAGTACCCCGGTGACCAATTTATGTCATAGAATTATACAATTGAATTGCATAACTCGATGCCATAAAAAGGCACTTGGCTTGGGCCACTCAACCCATAAAGTCTCCTGAAACAAAAGAAGAAATTACTCTGTACCCGGCGGCTGGCTCATATTTTGGGGTGGAAGCCTGCCACCGTACCGGGTCCTATACCCGATTGGAAAAGACCGGAAGGGAAAAGACCGATTCTTCCAGTTTAATTCATCATTTTGTTTTTATTCGAACAACGCCAATGTAATGAAATTGATATATCTCCACAGTATGATTATTCTATGGCAATCAGCACAGCAATTTACAACACCATATTGAAAAGCATTGAACCATCGAAAGAGGGAAATTGATATTAAAAGAAGACTAACATTAGAAGAAAATTCATTTTACTCCAATTTCCTGTATTATTACAATTATTGTGGTTAGCTCTTGTAGATGCCACTCTTTCACCCTTCATACATTATGTTTCAAAACTTTTTACATGGATTTATACGAAATTGATCATTATTTCCTTTAAAAAAAACCGATTTTATACGACGATTCTTCCTTTTTTTTCTTTTTTTTTCTAAATAGACGGATGCATTGGGAGGACGATTGTCGTCCTATTACATTTTCATTTTGATCATTCAATAAATATTAATTTTTATATATATATTCAATATAATTTGCTATGGGGAATAAATATTAATTTTTATATATATTTGATATATTTTTTTTTTTGTAAATTAAATAAATATATAATTATAAAAATGTTAAGAGGGTACTTACAGTACCTTTCCCTCGACGACGAGCGCTCGTTGACGATTTGGAGGTAAGCAAGTCCTGGAATTTTTGGTAGTGAAGAATCGCGTTCATATATCAAATATTAACACACGAGTATTAAGACATAGAATAGATCTCAAGGGTGTATAAAATCATCTAAAAATTCAGCTATCAAAGTGTAAATACATATAGACTTCCTTGAATATCAGAACCGTATGGTCTTCGAACGTGGTAAGGCTCGCTGCTACTTCTTCTACTGCTTTTAATGTTTAATATTTCGTTTATATGCAATCCGTTGGTCAATATATGGATTGAGTGATTTGACTAATTCTTCTGGATCTAACTTTTCAGTTGATTTATCACTCCTTGTTGAACTATGTTTGAATACACAATGCGCCTTTTTGCATACAAACGGTGTGGTTTCCCAGAAACAGGGAGTACGGTCCCGCCGTTTCCCAATCAACATGTGCCGCTCCGTACGATGACGATCTTCACCTCGCCTTCCAACCACCTGTTGCACCACACTTCGGGACCTAATGCTGATGGCTCATGGCGATATTGGCAGCTGCTATCATTTTTTTACAGGCACGGTCGTAGAAAAGTAGCAATATCTGAAGTTTCCTTTTTTTTTTTTTTTTTCTTCTTCTTTTTCCGCTGTGCATCCACAGGATGGTAGAAGATGTCTCTGCCACAAACCTGAAATAACGCATATTGAACTTGAAGTATCGAACAAAGACCTATAAGGTAATGGACGCGAAATGAGCTTATTTTCATCCATACTGGATTGCATGCAAACGTTCATTAAAAAAAAAAAAGTATTCTGTGCATTTGCATTTGCCTATTTCATACATTTTGGTCTCGTCTGCTCCCACTCGTCTATTATTTACACCATTTTATTCAAGTGCGCTCTTTCTTTATCCCTATTAAATTCAATTTTATTACTATTTGGACTCTAGAAATCAGAGCCTGAGTTCGTTTTGCCAAATCATTCTAGGCCCCATATATTGGGCCAAACTGTTCTGCACTATTTACAGGTTTATCTAACTCCTTCCTCTATTCCTCATTAAAGCTAACGCGACCAACTTTAGCTCTTTTCATGATGTTAATTTTCTTTTCTCCTCCCAATACTCTTAAAAACACTTTGGTAATCAATCCCCTACAATCCCTTTCATAATTTATCATTCGACTCGCATAAGTATTAAAAATCAAAATTTTCATTCACGCCGTTTCATTCACAATTTGTTCCTTCATAAAGTACTATAAATCCAAAACGCGAATACATTCACACATAAATCAGGCACTCGCGCATTCCCGCACGGACTAACACACTTGTAGCATTTAACTATTTCACAGACATCGTTCTTCCCCACATTCTTCCACTTGCTCACGTTCCCTTCTTCATTGATTGATGAATTGCTCATGTCGTTTCCGTTACCGCTTTGCAAACTTGGTAACGAGTTGGCAACGTAAGCGAAGGATCGACCACCTTTGGAATTGGTTTAATCTCAGGGCTAATTCCTTTTCAATGCGATGCAAATCGAAACGAACCTCATATGCGATTAGATTGATGGCAATACCCGAAGGTACGAAACGCCCTGAACGGCCAATACGATGTGAGTAAGTCCCAGCCATACGTGAAAAATCGCAATTACTAGCAACATTCACAGCCTATACATCAATACCACGTGTAAAAAAGATCAGCGCAGACTAGATTTCTGCATAGCCCCTGTCGAAACTCATGGAAAACACGATTTCTATGCGCCTGCGCCATGGATATAGTAACAACAATAACCAAGTTCCGTGATCTTCTTAGCCAGCAATTCCACACGTCGCGTTGAATTGCAAAATATTATCGATTGCTTATTTGCAACTTAGAGAATAACGCATTAAGACGATGCACTTTTTGCTTCAAATGTATGAACTTTTAATGATTGAAATGTTTTAGGCCAATATAAAATTAAATTTTCATCCCTGTATCCAATTTTAGAGCTTGCTTAAGTATTTCGTATGTGGAAAATGAAACAGCTACCATGGGTGTTGCTCTTAAATAGTTAATTGACATTCCTCGATATAATCCTCGAACGATACCGTTTTCACGGTAAATTAACGTTAATGTTTGCATCATTCCCATCCCAAATTTTGTTGTATCTGGGCTCATCATTGCGAGTTGCATTCTTCTTCTAGTAACATCCAAGGGATATGAAATTGATTGCGCAACAGCTCCAGCTAAGCCACCACATACCAGTTTTACAGGTATATGTAATACAAGGCCACCAGTATTCCTTTCGCATTTGTTGCATGCGTACTTTGGCAAATACTTCATGCAAAAAAAATTTAAACATCTCGAAACAGTAGAATGACAGCCCGGCATACGGGACCATGCCTGTTAAAGTAGGAAAAAAAAACCCTCTGTAAAGTGCACGTATTCCGCCTTCATTGCGGAACATTTCCGAAGCACGCTGCAAAATTTCAGTGTATTTGTGTTCTCCCATTACTTGAAATGCTAAACGAGCCCGAATTGTATCTAGCGGATATGCCAATGTAACAGCCGTCAGTCCTGCACAAGCTCCTGCTATAAATTTATCCGCGTGTACTACAAACTTTTAAATGTAGTTCAAACTGCGGTAAGTACTTCTTGTACATTTCAAAGGATGTGAACTGCGTGGCTGCGTACGGAAATATCCTAATCATCTGTGCTCCATTGCCTTTATACAATGCCAAAATGATTCCCTCAATATTATGTGCCTGAGACCACTAAACACCCCTAGATGTTCGTAATGAGAGGAATGTGCTTGAAGTAAGATTTTTATCCTATCTAATGGCGCTACAGCCGTTTTAGAACACATCCCAGCAATTCCCTCAGCCAGAAGATTTTTCAGAACGGTTCATAGTTGCGAAAAGATTCAGCGGAAATAACCATTGTGGATTGATAAATGTCTATTTTCCACAAATTAAGTCTGGCTAAAGTTTCACAGGAAATACTATTACTAACATTTCATGAAGAAACAATATAAAGAAAGCCGATAAACTGTCGGTTAAGCTCAAATTTATTTTAAGCACGTTTAGGAAGTTCGATTCAATGTTTTCATTAATTCAGTTCGAGATCGGCGTAGCAGATCGGGATAAACAACAGTAATACACGCTTTATTGTCGCGGCTTACGACGAGCATCACCTTGGCGTTTCTAATAAATCCAATAACCACTAAAGAATAGCGATACTCCCCTTTCAACGTAGTAAAACCCATACTAGATGCACAAAGTCTTCACTGCTTCCATTTGCTCTATGTTGCATACTTTCCTGTCTTAGTCGTCCCTTCGAATCGCTTACGAAACATAATTTGTGTCGCTGGCGTATTCGCACGCGTAGATTCATTAACTGACCCGAGCAATCTCTGGACACGCACAAAACTACCATTAACTGTCCTATACACTCGCACAACTCCAATTATCCAACTGTTGCCTCGAGTCTTTGCTAAATTGCGTTTTTGTCTCTGGCTTGAAGCTTACATGAACAAAAGATTTTTCCACAGAACTTCATAGCAATAACAATCCACCAAACAGTCCCTTTTCTTTTTAGTTCGAAAAGGAATTTTCTTGCAGTCAACGAAAGCAGGACAGGTGATACAAAGAGCGTCGAAGAAAATGAGATAAAACACAGTTTAGCTGACTGCCACTTACACTGCCCCCGTTCGTCCTAAACTACACTCCACGTTCTAACGTGTCCGATTTCCGCCTGCTGAGTCCCGCAAGCAGAAGTCACACTCTCGATGATACTATGACACGAGCTTGGATAACATCACGAGATGGGTCGATTTGCTCGATTACGGGAATGCAATAAGTACCGGTTTTCCCAGTACCGTTTTTCGCTCGTGCTAATATATCTTTACCACTTAAAGCAATTGGTATAGCCGCCTTTTGAATAGGCGACGGTTCCTTAAACTCATTCACAAAAAAAAGAAAAAAAATATAGTCCTTAGAGAAACTAATATGAATTTACTCACGTTTTATTAGCACGTCTCCCTCGCCAACCATCCAAACATACTTCTCAAATGATCACCACAAGCACACAAATCACTTCACCAGATCCCTGTTGGCACTTGATCGAATGACGTCTTCTCTACGAAGCGGCTTATGGGAAACTGTTCCCTGAAAACATGTTCGAGGCAAACGCAATAACCTCGCTCGTACCATATGGAAATAAAAGTGCCATCTATGTGTGAACATGCGGTGGTGATAATGCACACTCATTTCGGTTATTTTTAAAATTCGAAATTGTTTATTTTTTTGTGTAGATTCGATTAAGTTTTCAATTGAAAGCAATTTATGTTTATAATTATTAGGCGTAATTAAGGGGGAAATAAATCGAAAGAATAGGACAGGCACGCGTTAATTACCAACAAACAAAACAATTTTTAATTAATATTATGGTTGGAATGGGTAAAATTTGACAAATTTTGTGGGGTTTAAATGATACAATGATTTTATCGTTCCTATAATTTAAGGGGTTAACCGTTTCGTCCTAAGCATTTGCATACCGCATTACACCGCAATTAGTTAAATTATGTTCAAAAGATATTGAAATAAAATCACTACACATTAAAACAGTTTTAGAATTTTGTTTCCCGGGTGTTAAGTACAAAAGAAATTTTTCCCTTTAATTATTTTTCATGCGAAAAAAAAAACGAGTGTCGCGATGAGGAAGGTGACTGAATGGTTACTCCTTGTTGAATTGAGTTGGTGCTGTGTGCCTGTGTCAGCGCTGCTTTTAGAGCCATAGCTCCTAGATTACTACAAAGTACCTGGGGCTACTGATCGACTCGAAGATGAGTTTCTCTGAGCAAATCAGGGCAACGGCTGAGAAGGCTTCTTCGGGAATATCGGCTCTGAGTTGACTTATGGCCAACGTAGGGGGCCCAGCCCATCAAGAAGACGCCTCTTGATGAGTGCTGTACGGTCAGTGCTACTGTACGGAGCAGAGGTATGGGGCGACGCTCTCAGCAAGGAGGTATACCGAAAACGATTGGCACAGGTACAGAGAAGAGGAGCACTGAGAATTGCATCCTCGTATCCAACAGTCTCCAACTCGGCGGTGAGAGTGATTGCAGGCGTGATACCTGTCGCCCTCCTTGCTAGAGAGCGCCGCGCTATTTACCTGCGCCGAAACGAGGATGCGAGGGAGATGGTTGTCCGCGAGGAGGGACAACGCTCGCTCAACGATTGGCAGTAGTCTTGGGGGACTTGCACGAAGGGAAGGTGGACTGCACGCCTCATCCCGGATGTGAGACCGTGGCTAAATCGAAGGCATGGTGAGACTGACTTCTATCTGACCCAGCTTTTGAGCGGGCACGGGTGTTTTCAGTCTTACCTGCACAAGATCGGTAAGTCACGGTCTCCCGATTGTCGGTTTTGCCCAGGAGAGGAGGACAATGCCTGTCACACATTTTTTGCGTGTACAAAATGGGTCAGGCTGCGAAAGGAACTCTACAGGGAGACGGGAGAGCTCACCCCGGATAATATAGTTGCGGTGATGCTCGAATCGGTTGACAAATGGATCCAGGTGGCACATTATGCTCAGGCAGTCCTAAAATATAAAAGGGACTCACAGCAGCCGGAGGCGCTGGGGCTGGGGGATCGCTCTTCTGGCATTTCCTCTTCCCCTCTCCCCTCCCGCTAGGAAAGGGACTCCCCAGCTTGAAGGCGCCCCACGGCGTAACAAAACGAGACCTGGCCCGAAGTAATGTGTCAAACGGTTCCAGGCTAGGTTCTCAGATTGACAGGGGAGGTGTTTAGTGGGTAGTTCAAGGGTATCCTCCATGGGAGTCCCACACTGCCAGACTCGGCGGGCGTAAATGCCTTCACCTCCCTACCACAAAAAAAAAAAAAAATATCGGACATCACTTCTGTAGTCATTCAATTAAAGCAAAGGCATCTTTTATTTGAACTACATTTAACATTACAAATTAAATTTTTCAAACTTGACAATAAATATTGCCAAAACCAAGTGTTTGAGTCAGTATGTGAAGCGAAAGTGGGAGTAGGAAGGAAAATTGGGCAGAATGAACCGGGCGAACGATTCATCGCGTGAATGAAGTTCAAGAGCTGATTCTCGCTAAGACGCCACATACATCCCCTACATCATCTCATGCGTTATGAAGTAAATTGGGAAGGAAAAACATGTGTACGATGGGGAAAAATTAAATGATTGTTACTATTTTGATATAAAAGGTGCCACCACAGCCTCATCTTGGGCGCGGTTTGGACTTACAGAAGCAGAGCCCTCTATATGAGTTATTGTTGCGGTTACCTTAGGCGGGCTGACTACAAACACCTGGCACGTCTGTCAGTATTTCTGTCAGTCGTAGGTTTTGAATGGGTTAGTTCTTGTTGAAGAAAAGAATTTTGTCTTTAAGATTGAACGTGACTTTCTTCTTAAATTGAGTTGCGTTTTCAACGGATGATTTATCTGTTTTTGACTGTGCTAAAAGCAGATTTAAATTTATCAATAGAAACTTTCGTATGCACACCGCTCTTATCGATGCTGAAAAATTTCAAGAACCTACGGATTATTTTATGTAACCCTTCATAAGACGGTTCAATTGGTCTATGCACATGATCAATACAAACAAATACTCATTTGAACGTTTCGAAGGACTTCGTCACGAATGCTTGAGATGACGAGAGCTCTGACTCGGGTGGATGCTTTAGGGAAGCTTTCTGGATAAGTAAGTGGAGTTGCCAGTGGCACGAATGGCGGCTTTTAACGTTTGGTGGAATCTTTTCACCATCCCGTTGGCCTGCGGGCGATAAGCTGTGATTCTAATTCTCATCTGCCTAAAAGATTCATGGTCTAGTCCATTTATATCGTACATGGCTTCGATACTTTTTTTACGCACTTTCATTTGATGCTAAATTCGAGCGATACCTATCTCGCAGTCTCCAGTAATTAAGTTTTTGGACCTGTAATGTAAATTGTTTTGTCTGTTTTGAATTAGCTACGGAAGGAGAGTAAGGGACCATTGCTGACACTACAGGAAGTTTTGCATGCGACAGTTGTATATGTTAGATTATTCAATTAATTGAAGTAGTTTCTAACTCGAAAATTAAGTTCAAATTTCGAGCTACAGTGGTTTTGAAAAGAAATCGTGTGCAGTCTCACCTTATGCCCCGGGGCAGGAGGGCAGTGTATGACTTTTTGAAAGAAAACTCTACACGCTTTCATTTGATGCTAAATACCACTGATACCAATTTCGCAATCCCCATTAACTATATTTTTGGACCTGAGTTTACGGCCGAACAATCGAGTTATCTTTGAAAAATGTCTTTTCTGAATATTTTGATTGATTGTTCAGAAAAATTCGAATAATCAATGTAATTTTCTTTCGATTCATTGTTTTTTATTTTATATTGAATTCAATCGGGCAATCTTCTGTATAATTTCAAATAAAAATATATAAAAAGTGTGATCACTATTTCGGATGAACAGACTGAGTTGAGAAAATCTTGAAATTTATCGGAAGCAGATTGGGGAACAAGGGTATCAAAAAAGCAGGTTCAATTCCCTGGTGAAATAATACCTAAAGGAAGACTGTGATTTTTTTTTATTTGTTTCCCTTCCGGGCCTTCATTTAGAGATAGTTAGAGCATCTCATTATCTTGCTCGAATGTATCGGTACTCGAGAAAGTGATTTGGCCAGTATCACGCGTTGGTCGTATATCCGTCCAACCAGCTGCGATGTGTTCTGATTGTAAACCAATACATATCATAACTG
Source organism: Odontomyia ornata (assembly GCA_963969285.1). Classification (NCBI taxonomy): domain Eukaryota; kingdom Metazoa; phylum Arthropoda; class Insecta; order Diptera; family Stratiomyidae; genus Odontomyia; species Odontomyia ornata. The sequence goes on from OZ017743.1 coordinate 22,410,344, forward strand.
AATGGGATTAAAGTCCGTCCGAAGAATTACTTGAAACAAATCTCGTTGTCACCAACGGGACTCGAACCAGGAATCTTATGGTTACGCAACGAGCGCTCTAACAATTACACCACCCGGACTTATGGAAAGCGCCCACCTTTGCAACTATAATTTCGAGATGAAGAGGCAAGAGATTTTTAAGAATATGTTAAAGCTTTACACTCAATGCAGGACTTCAATAATTGAAACCAAAACAAATCTTCTTATACTTTTTTCAAATTTATTTCTTTGGTTTTCCTCATTCTCTGCTTACATTTCAAAGTGTGTATGTGTTTTAACTGATTTATTTCATTTTTCTGCATTCTTTTTCTTTAACTTCGTTTTTTTTTATTTTACTTCTTGTTCTTAATGATATAATGGTGTGAATAATAATCGTAATAATAGAATTTTCTCAAGCTTCTTAAAACTTTTTGTTTTGCTGTTTGTGGATATGGATAGTGTGGGTGATAAACGAGTATTTATATATTTGAGTTTACTTCTTTTTTTTGTTTACCTCTTTTGATTTCTTTGTTTTTTTTTACTTCTTTTCAAGGAACTGGAAGTAATGAATGAGTAGATGAGAGCGTGATGTGAGATGGCGAGCGTCGTAAACTCACGAGTCTCCTATTATTAATTCTTTCCATTTAATGATTTTATCTTGCAATTGGTGCATTGAAATGCATTTTATCATTCTTTGCAATAATAACAGGTTTGGTGAAAGTTAGTTTGTGCTTTTTGTAAGATTGGTATTAGGATTGGTATTGTGTGTGATTCACAGGAATTTTTCGAAGAGATGAATAGGCAATGGTGTCTTTTGTTTTGTTTATTGTTATTTTTACTTGTTTATATCATATACGATTTGCAATTGTTCTTTTGCTGCTTTTATTCTTTTTTTTCATTCGGAATTAGCAATATATCGTCATGTAAGAATAGAGATTTAAACCTAACATGATTGAGATCATGAATGCATTAAATTTTTAAGTAATTTTTAAGTACATGTTGTATTTATACTTTTTAAATATTGTTAAATTTAGACGTAAGAAGATGGCACTTGAAGCTTGTTACTTTATGTATTTATATATGTCTTTTTTTGTAAAATACCTTTACAATGGTTTTACCTTTTAGAATTTATATATATTTATGTATATATATATATGTATATGAATGATGTCTAGAAATACATTAAAAAAGAATAATTTTTAAGCAAAAACCACAGTCGGTTATGTGGTTCTTGCGTGAGTTTTTTTTATCTTTTTTCTATAAACAAACTACGTACGATAGTATAAATGGAGAATTTAAAGACAACCATCCGAAAATAAAGAATTAAATTTGAAAACTTGAATACGTCTATGGCCAAATTGAATGGATAGGGTGTGAGCAGGATGGGATGCAACTGATAATATTAAGCCGTATGGAGCAGCCTGCTGCTTCCAAGCAATTAGCAAAACTACGTTAAAACGTTATGGTTACTACTTTGAAAATGGCGAAGGCAAAATTAATTTGACATAAATAAGGCAGTCGGGCAAGCAGGATTAAAAAAATAAGAAAAGATTCAAAACCCACAAACGAGTTGGACTTGTTAGTAGTGGAGATTAAGATGCCGGCTGTCTTAGAAAAAATATCATTGCAAGATTTATATTTATTTTTAAATTCGGTGTACACGTGAATGTCATAGTAATGTTTCAATAATTTATAGTTCTAAAATTGCTAACTCTTATTGTTTGAATTAGATCTTTTAAAATGCTATGTTATATCTTGGATATATGTTTATGTACTTTACATATGCTAATGAGTAATTTTCTTGTTTATTTCCTTTCTTATTTTTGTTTTTCTTTCTTCTTTTGGTGAACCTCTCATAGTAAACTGTTTTTTTGTTTTAATCCATCCCAAAAATTATTTGTAAATGCTAAATGCAATTTGTAATGATAACTGATTCAGAATTTGTTAAGTCTTTTTTATGTTCCGTTCAATTATTATTATTTTAGATAGTTTTCACTCCCTTATTTGAGTTTAAAAAAAATATATAAGAAAAATTCTTGAAAGCAGGTATCACACTTGATGCGTTCATGAATTATATTTATTTATTTGATATAATCTAATTTAATCGTCATTTTGGGAGCAGTCAATCGAATGCAAGAAAAATATTCATTCATTCTCGAGAGCACACGCACGTAAAAGTTCACTCAAACTCATTAGATTAGAATTATACGAGTATATTTTTTTAATTTGTATCTTTTTTTGAAAGAGGCTCATTATGGCTTTGTAGTACTTACTCATATAATACAACATGAATTAAGTACTAAAAGGATAAAAATTCAATTCAATTTTAATCGGTCCTTACTGCAATATGCTTCAATTCAAAAATGGTCCAGTAACTTTTCATACAACAAGTTCAGTAGATACGAAAGTACTCCAGCCAGAGGAGACTTGTGGTGAAAATAGTAAACCATAAAATGTTCTCAGTGTACTTGGTTTATGTAAAGAGTAGAATCATAAATTGGATTGTGGTGGTGGTGGTCGTTATTATATAAATTTGCCGCCATTTCGATTACACTTTGCTGGCCTCGTCGATATGTTGTCCTGATAATATATGAATGAAACACACTATTTCTGAAATTTCCTTCAAAATCCAAACATGCATATCAGTAGTTAATACCACTGTGCCCCTCAGCTTTGTTTTTATACTCCTAATACCTTATTTTGAATGTTTTCATCAAACCTTCCAAATAAAGGGGGACCCCCTTAAAACCTCATAAAAAAATGTTCGCACCAAAACTGTGGGAGATTCCCATTTTCGACTTATTTACAAATTTTCTTGTTTGTAGCATTTATTGTTTCCGAAAAAAAACTTGCTGTAACGCACGGACGGTCCGACATTTTATGATTGATTCTACAAAATCTTAAGAAGGACATTTTTTCTGATTAATTTCAAGCTAATGGTTTTTGATAAAACGCTTATGCATGTAATTCCGAACTATACATAAACAACACCCGAGTTTTCCGGGCCTAATTACGGAAAAAGTAATTATCACGCCGCTAGGTTGGAGGCTGGACGATGTGCTAAATGCTTATCCGCGTTAAAAACAATATCTGTTGCGGACCGCGTAACGCCTTCAATTGGAACTATGGAAAACGGACTGCACAATTGGATCCTTTAATGTCAGATCACTCAACAAGCCCGCCGCTGTCAAACCATCATTACAACAGCCAATTCAAACTAAATGTGTTGGCAATCCCGTAAAAGAAATAGGCTGATACCGAGACTCACGACTTGCCTTCACACACATTAGTATCTATTTATAAGTAAGAAGTCTTATGAAAGCCGCGAACTTCAGAGTCGCGTTTATGGACAGGGCGCTAAATCACGCGTAATCGGCTTCGAAGCGATAAACCAGCGTGTATGTGATCCACATTTGAATAAAATTCGTCAAATATGGCTCATTAATGTAAACATGACGGAAGAAAAAGTAAGATACCTTTTATAACCACCTAGAAAGATTCCTGGATTCACTATCCACAAACGATGTTAAAAAAATATTAGGTGATTTTAACTTAAAAGTCGGCAATGAACTAATTACAGGAAGCAACAGCCTGCATGAGAATAATAATGAAAATGACGAATGCCTGATCAGAGTTTGCGTGCAACAAAAACATAAATATAAGGTCGACATTCTTCCTTCATAATCGCATCCATAAATGAACCTAGACATCCCTTGATGGCATTATATATAATCAAATCAACTACGTGCTTATCCAGCAAAGATGGACCTCTAGCATATTTCATGTTCGTGCCTTTCGAGGAGCAAACTGTGACTCGGACCACTTTTTGGTCAAATCAACTTTCCGATGTCACTTTTCAAAGGCATATTATGCAAGGACCAGTCTTACACAAAAGTTCGATATTGTAAGACTCCAAACGGCTTTAGTTAATAATAAGATCGATGAGATTCTCGAAACAAATTTGACCGTCTACTTCGGAATATGTTTGAACTAATGGCAAACATTTTACTTTATAGCCTGAATTCACCCGAACGATTGGTTTGATAACGACTGCTAGGATACGTTCGAAACAAAGCTCAAGTAAAATAGGAAGCCATATGGCAGCAGCGGTTACTACCACACACATGACCACTAGTAGGCCGACTTTGCTTGCTATCTTACATGACGGGATATGAAGAATTGTGGAGGTTCCAATGAAAATTCGAGGTTTTGTACGGTTTCGAGACGGATTTCTACAGTGAAATCCAGATGGTCCGCGAAGGACACAATAGCACTCCTAGTGAAGTGAAAATTATTTCAGTTCATGTATCCGTTCAATTTTTATCGCCTTCCAAAGTGAATGAATTGGAGTTTGTTTACTTCTCAAAGCTTAGCTATCAGTGGAAGGTGCAAAACATGTGCTTCATTTGCTTGTCACACATTTCAGTAGGAGTACAGTGGACAGTACAAGGTGAATTTTAAGTATGCACGGAATGCGTTTCGTTCGGAAAATAGTAGATATTACGCGATATAAGCATTTGCTTGTGCCGCAGTTGGGTGACAGCTCACGGAAGCTTGTCCAATAGTAGGCCGACTACCGACTACCATATGGCTTCCTATCTTGCGTGAGATTTGGTTAGTAAAGAAATATCACTTACACAAAAACAACTTTGATAGAAATACCAGGAAGGGAAATCTATGAATATCTCCAAGAGAAGCTACTAAAATAATTAGACCTAAGAAACGAAAATTTTACGGCTAAGAGTTAGAAATTATAGATCGAAATCACGTGAGCAATATCTTGTGCTATTGCAAAAGAGGGCAAAATCACTACTGATAACAAGATCACTTTGATTAATTCTTTTATCGTGCCAGTACCTCTCTGTCAGCAGAACCAATCAATGCGTCCTTTGAGACTCTTGTAGGTCGTCCTATCCTGAAAGAGTCAGCTATACCGTCAAGAGCCAGAAAAACCAATAAAGCACCGAGCGTTGACGAGATACGGCCAGAATTTATTAAGCTGGACAACAGAGCTTTGCAAAACGCCATTTGCAAGTGATCCAGCACATCTGGGACCAAGAGCAGGTGCCACAGAAGTAGCACCGATTCATTATAACTCCTATCCTCAAAAAAGGAGAAAAACTAAAGTATGAAAATAATAGAGGCATACCACTATTCCGCACCGCGTATAACATCTTTGTTAAATACAAGAACGAAAATGGAACGTTTGCACTGAAACGTTATTTGGGAAACAACGGGGTTTAAAAGCTGAGGGATCGACTGCTGACCAAATGTTTACAGTTAAGCAATTCCTTGAAAAACACTAGGAGTTCAACATCGAAGCCCGCCAGATATTCATGGATTTTAAACCTGCCTGGCCAGATTATAATAATTTCAACAACAAAGTAAATACCAGCTGACGAATGCCTTTGGCCTGAGGGCTGATTGGTACGCTACAATATACAACAAAATTGCGGCCTACGCAGATTACATATTTATTCTAAATATCACAATCCACTATATCTGTTGAAGAAATTCTGCTAAAATTGCAGTAAAATGAAAAGCATGATAGAAACGAAGATAACGACATAAAAAAGGCATGATATAACTCGGAATGGATGTAGCTAGGCGTTAAAATAATGAAAAATGTTAGCAAATCTTAGAAATCAACCAACTTTCTGTCTAGTTTTTGCATACACAGGAAATTATAAATTTAAATATAAAAGTCTGTAATAAGACCTATGCCGAGCTACAGTTGCGATACATTGATCCTAGTGTAAGTATCCGTAAATTGTTAAACGCCTTCGAAAGGCGGCCCTAAGGTGTACCACGGGAGCAAACGAGAAGGTCTATGGAGAATATAATACAACCAAGCGTTATATGAACTTTTTGACGACAAGGATGATTATGACATGAAGTAAATAATACACTGAAAAAATGGAAATTACTTCGAGCTATTAGTGACTGACTCCCACAATTGCCTAAACAATCAAGCAAATAATGAACGAATATAACTATTACAAAGAACAAATTAGATTTGAGACCAACAGACGCTTCTTTATGCAGGATCCAATGCTTACCTAAAATCTGCTAAAGCAAGTGAAAAAATTCTCGATGATACCAACGAAGTAAGTGAAAAAATTCTCGATGATACCAACGAACCAACATAAAGCATCGTAAACTAGATTCTGAAGGAAGTATAACGATTTGAATTCAAAAGAAGAGAAAGCTCACCCATAGTCAAAATGACGAAATAATCATTATTTCTAAGTTTACCCTATTTAGTTAACACCATACGCATTTGAAAACTTGATTGCTGGGTATGAGGGTATCACGGACTGCTGCATTTGAATGGTAGGATGATGTAGATAAGGTTTTATACAGGGAGGTGAAGAATTTGCAAGGGTTATTAGAAAAAAAAATTAGATAAAGAAACGTTTTCTTTAAATTTAGGACTGAGTTAATCAACAAACAGCTAAAAAGGATGACAATCAGATTGAAAAGTAATTGCATGACAAAATCTGCATTAGTTTTTAAGTTGCAATCTATTATTGAAAATTTGAAGTTGCCAACGGATGTACGATACTAATAAAATTGGAAAATTTGGAAAAGAAATGGCCGCAGACCCGTAGAGAGGAATTACACTGAAACAAAGTAGGCACAGGGGAAATTTACAGTGGACTTTAATAAGCACGTCACCACAATCGTATTTACTAGAGCTAGAGCGGTCTATATCCATTATCTATATTACGGAGCAGACAGAATTCCTATACTGCAAAGTTCAGGACCGACCAATGTGAAGCCCAATATCACGACATTCATCTGGGTCCTCCAGACCATGTACATAAAAGAGAAACTTATGCAGAAAACAAATAATATGCGGCTTCAGATATGTTGATTTTGTGCATAAAAGAAAATACAAAATACAACCTAATGGAAACGTTAGAACGTCCTACAGGAAAATTAATGTCGCAGGCTTATTTATAATCACAGAATAGACACACACAGAAGCAAAGGTATGAACAAATGTAAACAAACAACATAAGCGAACTGATAGTACCCGAAGCCACGTGGTTGAGCTTGAGAAGATGTGAGCTCTGTTCTTCATTTATAACACTATCTTATTGAAAGGATCGAATATCATGAACATCTTGGTGCACAACTAAACCTATTTAGCATTAAACCAAGTTAGAACGAAAAACGTTTTATTAATGAAGCTATCCGGCGACTCAGGATCATGTTTTTCTAAGTCAAAACTCAGTGAAATTCCAAATTTGTGTTTAATATCTTAAATTAGGAAAAAATTAATGTACCCAAATGAAAAAATTTGAAATCATATATGATGAACACCAATTTACTACTTTGAGATTTAAATGCATATCCGCAAAATTAAGAAGTAACTCATTCTACACAAAATGAATAATTACCTTTGGAAAACGATACTCAGACCAATCGGATATTTTTCAACTTCCAAGCAACATAGCTGTCTATATTACAAATTCCCAGAAGAAGAAAAAAACTCACGCAAGCTTACATTATGTGTTTTGCAAGATTTGCCTACTATTTATCCTCTGAATAGACACATGCAATAAGTTGTCATTATAAATTGAACGGAAAAAATATTAATGTGGAATTTACCTATATTCAATAGAAAAGATTTTACAATTTCTACGATAACAATGATTATAGTAAAACTTTGTCTTTTGCTTTATTTGTTTTTCATCAGATATAATTTTGAAATGTTAGCATCACTCGCTCACACTGGTCTCTCTGGTTTCACTTAAAATATTCCACATGTTCACTTATTGCACAAAGAGGAGCAAACAGTCACACGCACACAAACGCACACAAACGCACACTAACACAGTCGCTCTGGAAAATTGATTAGAGATACAAAATAGAGATATTAGAATAGATGGTCAATTGTATCTTCAATAACGATCGTAATAAAAAGATTTTTTTTGTTTGTTTCAATAGAGTTAAGGATTATATTTTTTTGGTTTTTAATTTTGTTCTTTTTTTCTCATTTTTCGTATTGTGAATGACTTTAAAACCCCATAAATATCTTGTCCACGCTTTAATAGAACCATGATCGCTTTTTGTTGAAAGTTCTTGGAAAATCTGCATCAAATAATTTCATTTGACTAAAACGACTAATTTGTGGCTTAGTTTTATCAGATCTGGTTTCAATGTTGCAATATTCAAATGATCTTTATGTCCTCCTGATTTTGCAATCAATTAAGAATTGTAACTCTAGGGGGCGGACAGATTTCTGGGGAGGAATCTGTTGTGATTATATCTTGATTTTATTTCCATTTCATTTTAATTTTTAGCTAAATTTAATTGTAAGATTTTAATTAATTTTTTTTTTTGGTTGAGAATTATTCATTTATTGCTTTGAAAAGTTTTTCTCCTTTAGATTTACTTCAACAGAATATTTTACTTATAATTTAAATTTTCACTTTTGTTATTTCTTCTTGTATTTTTGGGAAAATCGCATTTCGAAGACATTTTATATTTAATCCAACTATTCCGCACCCGTGAATCGTGAAATTGTAGAAATTTAAGCGACATATCATATGGCAGATGAAGAGTGTAAAAAGTGGTAAATGTTGTCAATTACACGGCCAAAGCTACCTGAAGAATATTTTGTAGGAGAATATAAAAACAAAAGAATCGTTGAAAGTGAAAAGAAAATTCACTTCCAGCTAAAAAGGAAAATAATCAAATAAAATTAACTACGCTTGCGATACGCATATCTAGCTATAAAGGTGTAAATAATAAGAAAACAAAAACGTCGCAACTTGCCGAATGAGACATGATTGTGCCTGTGAAGCTGGATCCTTGTCGTGGCTTGAAGATTATCGTCATTACAGCAACTTACGAGACCTGGAATGCTCGATCAAAGATGACTCTGCTATGCAATGCCTTGTGTCTTCTAAAGATGTACTATCTGCCAAACTTCGCCGATTTTTGCGTTTAAAGTGAAAATAAATTAAATCACTTTTTGAAAGAGAAGAGAAGAGTAGTTAAAAATATGAAACTGACTGAAAATACTGAATATGAAAGGCAACGATAAAAAATGAAACAAATTAATTCAACTTAACATTGCATTATATATTTGCTTAGTAATATAAATTTTGGATATCAACCTTACTTCAATTATATTCTTCAGTTTCCTCGAAAAGCTTTCTTGTTGTTGTTTGGTAATTAGCTTCAAGAGATTTCGATTTGCTTTCAAGGGTAAATAGGTTTGCGTACAAATAGGAAGAAATAAGAATTTCAACAATATTCTATACTTTTCTTTAAACATTATAAATAACACGTTCCTCAAATTAACTCTCCTTTAACGACGGTTTCATTTTTCGTTGAAGGTATTTTTGAGAGTCTTAAACTGTGTTTAATTCTGATTCAGCGGTTTTATTTTAATAAATGGATGAAAGTCTCAATATTTACACGATTCTAGTTAGTTGGCTTAAATTTCATACAATTCTTAACGTTTTTCTCTCAGTTAATATAATTCAACAAGATCAATTCAAAGTTTACACAGAATTAGATGTTCTTTGTTCTTCATTATTCATAATAAATAGGTTTGCATCAATTTCTTCCTTGTTATTAATTCAATGTACTGTCCAGTTTAATTTGAACTTGAAATCTATTTCGCCATGTATTAGACGCTTGTTTCATTATACGGCTCAACTCTCCAACGTTGTTTATTCTGTCATTAATTTCAATGCGATTGTTATTAATATTTCTTCTTATTTACCATGTAAATTTTTCATATTTTATTTGTAATGTTTCGTGCTTTTTGATAAGGTAAGATTTCATAAAAACTTGTTTTTTACTTTTTTTAAATAATTATTTTAGTTATCATTTGACGCTATGCTTAGTTTATTTTTTATATGCAGTTATTTTTCATTAATGGGTGTTTTTGTTTAAGGTTTTTTTTAATAGCAGCGTCCGCTAGAGTGTTGGGTGAGTATGGCAACTTCACTCATAGTTCGTACAAGTACTGCTATAAATTCACGAGGCGTGATTATTTCGATTATCATTAACTGCGGTCACGCTTGTTGGAGTAGTGGCTGTCGAAGGCAGCTTTTGATCTTCGCTAGGCGTTGGTGGGGCATCTTTTCGCGGCGGCATACGTTCATTAATTGCATCTAAACCTTTCGCCTCGGCGAATGATGTGATCTTGTGATTTGGTGAGAATCCTTGAAGAGCTGAAATGGAGTAAACAGTGGACATTTTATTTAAGCATAAGTATGAAGTATGTTTGTTAAAATCTATTTTAGCAAACAATAAGAGTTTAACTGATGCTAAAATTAGTTTTATTATAGAGTGATGTCCTTAAGGATTTTGAAAATATTCAAGAAACTGTGCGAGTTAGAAGAATCTTTACATTTTTTTTTTGCTTTAGCACTACAACCCCTTTTGGGCCTTCGCTTAAGGAAAGTTAGGGTACCTCATTATCTTGATCATATTTTATTGGCAGCCAAGAACGTGATATGATCAGTACCACGCTTTGGCCCTGTGTCCGTCCACTGTGATACATTCTTAACCAGTACGTATCATAGCTGAACGGATTTATAGTCCGTCCGAAGAATCACTCGAAACAAATCCCGTTGTCACCAACGGGATGCGAACCAGGGGCCTTCGGCTTATGTTGCGAGTACTTTCACTACACCATGTGGACTACTATCTATGTACACATATAATGAAATCGTAAACGAGTCGTGCCTGTATATTGAATAATTAAAAAAAAAACAATTTATACACGTTGTTTTTATGTTACCGAGATAAAAAGCAAGTTGGGTAGACAGACAGAAAGATTTTGTACTCAACCTACGAAATGTAGTCACCAGTAACGAATATCCATTATTTCTCCATTTCCAACAGTCGCCATTTTGTTGCAAACTAATAAAAATCACTTAAATCATGAATTCCCAAAAATATTTATGTTATCGATCTTATCTGAAAATTTTAAGAAGATCAAATCGAAACTGCAGTGCACGATTCGATGGTAAATCCATAAAATATCAAAATCGTGTGTCATTGTTGTTGTAATTGGAGAAATTTCAAATGACTATAACTTCCGTGAATATGATTCGATTTTCATCAAACTTACAGAGTATGAAGACTTTTTATAAAACTACTTAAATATCGAATTGTATTGAGTTTAAGGACATCCATACGATTTTATTGGGGGAAAATGTGAAATTCGAAGATCATACTACTATTAACAAATTTGAGTGAATTTCGACTTCTGAGATATTTGTTGTTATTGTAATCATGAACCCCTGCCTCCATAATTTTTTCAGATTTTTCAGATCACAGGTGTCCAATCGCGAGGGGGGGACGCCAATTTTTCGTGTATTTCCTCTCCCTGTGCGCCTCTCGAAGCAAAAATTAGCAATTTAAGACCAGTTTTGAAAAGCTCTTATCAATACCTTTCATTTGATACCCAAACCAGCTACGTTAGATGACATTGTTTTGTAGTTGAACTTTGAACAGGGCACCACTTTACACCTACATACAAAATTTGATGTTTCTAGCTTATGACGTTTGCGAGAAAAATTGGACGGACGGGCGGACGGACGAACGGACAGACAGGACGCGATTATAGTAGGGTTTTGTAAAATAATTTTATAAAACCCTAAAAAGATTTTTTTAGAACATTAGCCGGTTTGTCTATGCGTTTGTGCACGCTAATCTCAGAACCAGCTTAACTGATGCGTTGTGCCAAGCTTATTTGTAAAACCATGATTCAAAGCTTATATGAACACAAAGTTAAACAAGTTGAGTAAGCAGGAGAGTGCACCAACCAGAAGGGCTTTATAGCCATCCTAGAGTTCGAAACAAATTTTCCGATAGCATGAAGCAATGACGAATTATTCGTATAAGAAATCCTTTAAATTTATACAAAACATGCAGAATTTTTTTTCATAAAAACATAACAGCTGCCATTTTATTCCAGCTTAAATAATTATTCTGAATGTCCGATCAATTGAACATATTCAAATTAAACATTTTTCCTTAAATTTTCATGAAAATCGGAATTTAAATGGCTATAACTCACATGATTATGATCCGATTTCCATTAAATTTTATGAGCATAAAGATTTTATATTAATCTACATAATTCCAAGAATCTTAAGGGTGCCATTTTGATTTTATGGGAGAAAGCGAAAAATCTACAACCCATACTATTATCAACAAAGTTGAGTGAATTTTGATTTCTGAGATATTTACTGCCCTTGCACTCATAAAGACTCACCTCCGTGGTTTTTCCTGATTTTCGGATCAAAGGTGTCCAATCGCGAGGAGACACAAAATGTTCGTACATTTTTCCTCCCCGGGATCCCCTGATACATAAAATGACGTTTTTATTTTAGATTCTAAAAGTTATAATCAAGGCCTTTCATTTGATACCCCACTCGATCACCTTTGATAAAAAAATTGTTGAAGGGCTACTTCGTTATAAGAGGGGACCCCCTTAAAAAAATTGTAAAGTTTGATAGGACAAACTTTTGAGAGACCACTACTTCTGTCTTTTTCACAAATATTGAGCTTTCTAGCTGCTATAGTTTCTGAGGAAACTTGCTGTGGCGCACGACATACATAAGGGTTCTGTAAGACGCAAACTTGATGACAATTGGTTGGATATTGCAGCACAACAAAAGTGTACCGAATTGTCGAAACGTGAGATGTCGCATTCGATTAAAAGTATACTATGAAGACTCAATGTGATGTGTCTCTAGATATGGACTATATGGATACGAATGAGAATTATAGAGTCAATTATGACTATTACTGACAAGAAAACTGATGTGGAATGCAATCAGGATCCACCGTTGAGACGTGGGCAAGGACGGCCAAGAACAGCTAGAACTGAGAAATGTGGACGATCCAGGAATCATTATTTATACGTAAGTGCATCCAGTCGTGCAGAGTTGTGATCATTCAGTGCCAGAAGACGAAAAGGTATTCGAAGAACGCACAAACAAGACACGGGATGCTATACTCGGACAAGCTGTCGCCGGAGGGCAAGGAAAGAAATTACTCAAAATGATCAAATAAGCACACACTGATGGAGATGCGAATGAACGCCTGATAGGCGCGGATGAAAATGAAACGTCGACAGAAGACTTCGAAAGCTCAGACGAAAAGGAGTACATTGAAACTAATTTCGTCAGATATCCAGCTCGAGGAAGCGATACGTGGATCAAACTCGCAGAAATGGAAGCGTGCAATCGCAGAGGAAGTATGTTCACATTTGGGAGTACAGAGCATAGGAGCTCACGACACGTCTTGAGTGAAACGCAGAAAAGCACGAACAGCACCCAGAGGCTTTACTAAGAGTCCTGCATTAGACTTCGATGAGACTTGAAGCTCGAATTGAGACCGACAGTATCTGGTCCATGTTTATTTCACGCAAGAAAAAATGGAAAGGTCATATTGATGCTGGTATATGTAGATGATATGGTGGCGGCATTGAACGTCGAATCTTCAATCGTAAAATTTCCAAATCAATGATTTGAGAGAGGCCGAATACTCCCTAGGCATCGAAATTAAACAGGAAAACGGCAGGACAATCCAAAGCCAGAAACATTATGTTGAAGAACTGCTGATGAGTCGCTGCAACCCTCAAAGTGGCTGGCGAGTCAAACATTAAAGTTAAGCTGAAGCCAACCCTAAAAAAAGGTACAAGGAATCCAAGATATCGAGAGGTAATTGGATCACTAATGTATTTATCTGTGGCAACCAGACCCTATATAGCTCACAGTGTGTCTTAAGCTAAATCAAAAAGTATTCAAAGGACCAGCACTGGGGAGCGGCGAAACGCGTACTCCGACATCTGAAAGGCACCGCAAAATTATCGCTAATTTATAATAAACAGATTGGGGAAACTGTCCAGTAAACTCCAAAGTCAGCTTATGGCGGCTTCTGACATAATAAACGCATATTCTGTATGCATTTACTATGTCAGAAGCTACCATAAGCTGAAAATCGCAAAAGACTGTTGCATTGTCAATGACTGAGCCCGAATACAAGGCGGTCACCGAGGCGACGAAAAAGTCGATCTACCTACGAGGTCTCTTACGCGAGTTGGGCATCTCTCAACTGTCAAATGGATTACTATACTGCAATAATCAAAATGCAGTACAGCGAGTGACTCCGACCAAGTTCCACGATCGGACGAAATACGTTAGGATACAGTTCAACTTCGTTTGCGAGGGCGTAAAGAATGTTGCGATAAGCATATTGCACATTCCATCAGACGAAATGCTAGTCGACGTCATGACGAAATCATTGCCGCGTAGATCACATGCCAAGGTTGCCGAATCTCAAAATTGACTAGAAAATTCAGTTATTTTCGTCCTTCTGTTCATATTAAGGGAGAGTGTTGGATGGTAATACTCTCAAATACTTCATCGCATACACAGCTGATCAAAAATTCATCGTCCATTCATTCATTTGACACTTGTTTGTCAACTGCCTTGTTAATCAGGCGTATAAATAAAATACGACACTTTGCAACTCAGTTTATTTATCCTTATTTAAAGACTTCGCAGATAATTTTCTATAATTATTGAAGTGAAAACATGCGAAATTATTCGTTGAAGTTGGTGTTATAAGCTACAAAGTTGAAAAATTTAGTGCTGCGAATGATATCACTAAAGAAAACCAGAGGGCTTTGCTCCCTGACGTTTTGATCTATAAAACAAGAGACTTCCACTGCGAAACTTTTTATAATCGGTGACATACAATTCAAAAAGTTCGTGATAGGAAGGGGTCTCACTGCACTCTTCTTCTTCTTCGTAGCACTACAGCCTCCAACTGCCCTGGTCCGTTGACCGCGTCCTCCAATTTTTAAATCCAAGCAGCGATGAACTGTCTTCATCTACCGAGTCAGACCAGCGTTTCCTCGGTTTCGCCACTGGTCTCCGGCCTTCAGTTCTCCCAACGAATACCTTGTTGGGCATCCGTTATACGTCCATGATTCATGTGGCCAGCCCATTGCAGCTTCCGTAATCTTACAATCGTTAAGACCTCCGGCTCATCAGAAATTGCATATAGCTATTGGTCCCCGTCTAGCTTCGCTCCGATTATTCGCCTCAGGACCCGTCGCTCAAAGGCGTTCAATATATTTGCGAATGCTTGGGTCAGGGTCCATGTTTCACACTCATAGCATAACACAGGTCTTATCACAGGTTTGCGTACTTGGAGCTTTGTTTTCCTGTCTATGCAGCTGGTCTTCAAGATCGTCAAAACTGTATATTTCATCTCTTTCATTAGTATTTCTAATTATTTTGGCACCCAAATACACAAATTCGCTCACATTTTCGATATTGTATACGCTAAGTGTGATATTTTGAATATTTGAGGTATTCTTCCGCGATCACGTCATGAGATTTGTTTTATTCTCATTGATTTCTATTCCTACTGATTTTGCTTCAATGTCGAGTTTCAGGAAAAGTTCTTTGGCAGTTGTTAATGACCGTGACAAAATGTTGATGTCATCCGTACTTGGCTTGACTTGTATAATAACGTAACTCTTGCGAGTTGTATTCTTCAGCGTATTTCGTCACAGCACTCAGCTGACCAAAATGAACCAAAAAAGTGATGACGTCGATATGAGAGTTAGTCAGCTGAGATTTGGATCAGCTGTTAAAACGGCCATTATATTACGAAGGCCAAGAAATTTTTTTGGATAATATGTAGATGGATGGTACCCTATTCACCCGTATTATCCAAAACATCTCAAGTTCATCATCATTTATGGCACGACAGTCCAAGCCCAGCCTTGGCCTCCAAGATTACTCTCCTTCAACCATCACAGTTCTGCGACCTCTTTGTTCGCTAGTCAATCACTCCCAACAAGGATCTCAGCTCAGTTTCTATCTAAACACCTCTCCTGTTAAGGTGAGAATCTAGCCTGGTACCATTTGACACATTACTTCGGACCAAGCCTTGTTTTGCTACACCATGGGGCGCCTTCAAGTAGGCAGATCCCTCCTCTAGTGGGAAAAGAGAGAGGGAGAGGGGTTACTAGAAAAGTGATCCCCTCCCCAATATTCTCGGCTGCTGTGTGTACTTTTCATATATTAGGACTGCTCGAGCATAATGAGCCGCATGCTTTCATTTATCAACCGGTACTTGCATCTCCCCAATAAGACCATCCGGGGAGAGCTCTCCTATCTCCTATTAGAGATCCCGGCGCAGTATGTCCCATCTTTTGCATGAAAAAAAATGTGTGGTAGGCTTGTCTTCCTTTCCAGAGTAAAACCTACAATCGGAGGACCGCGATTTACCAATCTTATGCAAGCAAGGCTAAACACACCCATGCCTGCTCAAAAGCTGGGTTAGGTAGAAGTCAGTCTCACCGTGCGCTCGATTGAGCCACGGTCATGGATGAGGCGCGCAGCCCCCTTCGTGCTGTTCACCCAGGACTGCTACCAATCATTGAATGAGCTTTGTCTCTCCTTGTGGACAACTGTCTTCCTTCTGTGATATATTCATTTCGACGCAGGTAGATAGTATGGCACTCTCTAGAAAGGAAGGCGGTAGGTATCACGTTTGCGATGACTAATACCATCGAATCAGAGACCGTCGGATATGAAGATGTAATACTCAACGCTCCTCTTCTCCATACTTGTGCCAAGCGTTTTCGGTACAGCTTCTTGCTAACAGCGTCGCCCCATATCCGTATGCTCCGTACAGTAGGACCGACTCTACGGACGTAATCAAAAGTCTACGTTGGCCATTAGTCAACTCAGAACCGCTACACCTGAAACAGCTTTATCAGCCGTTGTCCTGATTTGCTCAGAGAAACTTATCTTCGAGTCGATCATTAACCCCAGGTAATTTACTGATGGCGTCCTTATTCTGGGGATTCTCTTCTTTGTCAGGATGACCAGTTCGGTTTTCTCCAGTGGTAGACTGAACCCGCGTCATTCAGTCTCTCACGCGACGCATTAGCATATCTAGACTAAGTTTCGCCGGTTCTTCAATGCGTCCAGCAACTAATGCCGTAACATCATCCGCATAGCCGATCAGGCGCGACCCCCCTGGCAGCTCTTGTCTTAGTAGCGCATTGTATATGTTCCAGAGGTCTGGACCAAGGATAGATTTTTGAGCAACACCCGATGTAACTTCCATACTTCGTCGGTTCAGCATTGTTTCATAAAGCAGGCTCCGGTAGTCCCTCCTCGAAAGCTGCATAAGATATTCTATAACTCGAAAAGCATTCTTCAGCGTATCCAGAATATCCATCCATCTAGCGGAGATGAAGGCGTTCCGAAATGATCTACCCGTTAATGATCATTTGGATAGCTGATTTTGTTCCATTCTTTTTGCATGGCCAGCCTATTGCAATTTGCGTAACTGTACGCAAGGGGAAACAGGTGGTTCAGCTATAGCTCATCATTGTAACGTAGTCTCCACTCTGTTCCTTATTTCAATGAGCCGTAGATTCAAGCTCATATCAACGTTGAAGTATGCAATAGCGTTGAATCTATAAAGTATATATGTAAATATGTTAACAAAGGAAGTGGTGGTTTACAAATAATAATAATAATGAAGTTGCGAGGTTTCAATCTGGCCGATATATAACCTCGTCTAAGGTGGTTTGGCGCATTTTAAGCTTACCGATCCACGAAAGGCATTCCCCTGTAAATCCTCTCGATATATATCTAGGAGGTGGGCAAAGAGTGTACTTCAATCCTGATAATGTGACCGAGCGTTTAGAAAACCTAATATGAGCCACTCTGCTCGCATTCTTTTAACTTTGTGATACATATGCATGGCTAAAACACCTTTATACAACGAAGTCCCGTCTTATTATACGAGTACCTATAATAAACAACAGGGTATTTTGACTCGCAAAAGACGTGGTACAGTTGTGAACGGTGAACCGGGTATTTTTAAAGAACAGGTTATTGGAAGAGTTTAAACCGTACATCCTAATGCATCAGAAAGCTTTAAGTTGCGCCTACGTATGCACATTGTTCGAGTACCTAATTCTTTTGCTAAGCTTCGAAGTGTTAGTCGTATTATGTATCCTACTTGCCAAAATGCTTGCCAGGCAAGTCACTTACTAGAAGATCAACATTGGGATGACTCTTAGTCCGAAGCATGTGAAAGTGAAACACCAAATCTACTGAGCCATTCGTTTGCCGTTATGCTGGTGTTTTGTACACTTTCAAATTCCGCATAGTTGTGGTTTAAATGTCAAGATAAATTAGCTGACTTTTTCAGGCACGTATAAATAACTTATGACAACGCAATTGCTGCAAGATTACGTGAAAGTGTTTTAAATCGTTCTTTGCTGGCTATTCAAGATATAGTTACATCTATTGGAGGTAACACTATTTGTCAATATGGTATGCCCAAGCCATCATCTGAAGGTTAACAAAGCATTAACAGAGATTACATGATGGAAATAAATTATGATCCAGGAGAATTGGCCGAAAATTTACAGGCTGGTGTCTATAGACTAACTGAAGAACAGCGTTTAATTTCAATCATGTTTGTCGCAGCGTAGCTAATGCTTTGGGAGAAATAACATACTGTTTGTAAATGTTCCCGGTTGAACGGGAAAGACTTTTCTCACCAAAGTCATTTTGGCAAAGTTTCGAAGTCAAAGCAAAATTGCTATTGCTTTCGCCTCATCATATATAGTAGCTACTTTCTTGCCAAGAGGAAAATCTGCCCACCCGATGTTTAAGGTCCCAATCGATTAGACCGCACATAGAACCCTGTTTGTAATATTTCAAGAAACAGGCGGAGGTTTTACGTGATTATAGCCTTATTACTATATCTGGGATGAATTAATAGTCCTATGGCAAATCGTAACGCAGTAGGCCAGACATTATGTGATATCAGCAAAATGACAAGGCCTGATGAAATTAGAGCTTATCTCAAGAGTTCATAGTCCCTCTGCATTTAACGATAAATATGCGAGCTCGAAATGAAGGCAACTATAATGCACAATTATTTTCTGATTCGTTACTTGAAATTGGTACAAGGAAAAGTTGTCTTACGCGAAAATCTATGCCGTACAGTTTCATCTATGCAGGACCTCATATCATCTGTGTCTGGAGACGCAGTAGAATTAGTAAGTTAAGAAAACGCCTGGCTTTGTAAAAGAGTTATTTTGACCCCATATAACGATCAAGGAGCAGCAATAAATGCTGAAATACTCAATTTTGTTCCGGGAGCTAATGTAGACTATTATTAATAGAGTTACTATTAATAGAGTTACTTATCAAAAACAATCTACTAACCATCCAGTTGAATTTTTAGAATCCCTACGCACTCCTGGACTGCTAGTTCAAACGATAAATTTTAAAGTCGGCATACCTATAATGCTCCTTAGAAATTAAAGCCCTCCCAATCTATTTAACGGTACCAGGTTAAAAGTGACCAATTTACAAAAAAATTAGATAGAAGCAGAGATTTTAACAGGATGCGGCGCAGGTGATAGTGTTTTTATACCTCGGATGCTTCTTATTCTAAACAACTTTTTATTTAATTTTGAGCGAGTTCAGTTTCCGGTGAGCCTTTTTGACGCTATGACAATTGAATTGAGTTGTAATAATCGCCCCACCCGACAGACTGTGCATGGTATACTGGATAAATTCGAAACCAAATTTTCACTATTGGACGTTCCGGTGCCAAAAATACGTCGTACCGCTCGAAGTGCAGGAAATATCGCAGACGTAAGTGCATCGATTCAAAATGTGCCAAATCAGTCAATTCCACGTCGTTCTCAAGAGTTGGACATCGCTCAAACGACACTGTGGCGTATTTTGCGAAAAGATTTTGGCCTATATGATAACAAGATCAAATTGACTCAAGAACTAAAACCACTTGATAAAAAAAATGCCGAAGCTTCTTCAATTGGGCTCTGGCAAAGCTTGAAGAAAATGAAGAATTTCATCGAAAAATCATCTTCAGACATGAAGCTCATTTCTGGCTGAATGGCTCATGTGCTTCTTGAGACACCATTGCATCAGCAAAAAATTACTGTTTGGTGCGGTTTTCACGCCGGCGATGTGATTGGGTTTTTTTGTGGAAGAAAACGGCCGTCATGTTAACGTCAATGGAGAGCGCTATCGTGTTATGTTGGAAGATTATTTGAGGCCAGAATTGAATGAACTTGACATCAACGATATGTATTTTCAACAATACGGTGTCTCACAATCGATTTATTGAAAGCGGTCATATGACTGAAATCGAATTTCATTCATGAAATGTATTCCTTGCACTTCACCCACAATAAATATCTCAATATCTCAAATATTTCTGTGTTTTATTAATAGATTAAATTGTTATGTCCTTAATGGAAAACCCTTTATTACACAGATCTGCAAAATTAAAGTTTTTGAAAAAGGCAGAAGAAATTTTCGTGGTTCTTATGTTGTTTGGTGTGCTGATTCCGAAAAT
This sequence comes from Odontomyia ornata, assembly GCA_963969285.1. NCBI lineage: Eukaryota > Metazoa > Arthropoda > Insecta > Diptera > Stratiomyidae > Odontomyia > Odontomyia ornata. Next base: position 22,430,789 of record OZ017743.1, read on the forward strand.
GGTCTCCTTTTTCTCCTATCACATCAGGAATTTTCATTTGTAAAATTGATGTCGATATTTTTGCTAGAATCGTATTTCATAACGATTTCTCGTATACAATTTAGCATGTACTATCTGGCAAAAGTGTTTTCTATACAGTTAAATCTAATGAAATATCGATTCTTGGTAAGGTATATTGATTTTCCAGCAAATGGATGAAAGCCACTGCTACCAGATCTTATAAGCCGCCTCTATTCGAGAGAAAAACAAGAAGTTCCCTTGAGGTGTAAACTTTGTACATCCAATGAGGATCAGTTTCTAGAAGAAAATCACCAACACACACTTATTTACGTAACATACATAAAATAGAAGATTGACCAAAAAAGCAAATATTATGCCTGTGTACATGAAATTTAGAAGCCAATATTAAAATAAGCAAAAAAAAATACAACAAAAAATGTTTATATTTAATTACGGCCACTTTTTTCTTTGAAACAGCTTTTTGACGTTCTTCTTTTATGCTTAATCTGAAGCCTATCTCGTGTTAATATCCAACAGTAGTCGGGGAGCATGTTTCTGTCCCATATTCTTTGATATTTGCGCTCCGGCTTGGTGGAACCTTCTAATCTGTTCGTCGCTGACTGATGCTGATTTTTCCGGGGAGAGGTTCACATGTATGTGAAGGAAACGTAGTTTGACACTAAAGGAGCAATATGACGCTTGAAATTTGTTCAGGATATTCATTGAAATTGTCAGGATGCTTGTAATTACCCAGACATTTTCTGACGACATCTTTGAAGACAACCCAAGCTTGTTTTTCCTTTTTTGTCGAGTTAGCCGCAAATTGTTTATTCATCATAAGCTTGGGGATATCTGGGTCAACAAAGATTCCCTCCTTCAACTTGCCTTCGTATAGCCTGGAAACTTTTTGCCAGGTATTTGGAACAATCAGCATGTTTTGGAATAACCTTGACAAACTGCTTCATTACTCGTAATTTTATATGCAGAGGGGGTAATAACACTTTGTTCAGCCCAATCAAGATGTAGCGAATCACATTCTTGGTGCCTGGTTTAAGATTCTGTAGTAACGGCTTTTCCATTTTGACCCAATGTTGAGTCTTACCACGGCTGTCGCACTCACAAATAAAACATGGGAACTTTGTGTATCTGCCATGTTGACCAAGAAACACGGAGACATCTTTCAAATTGCCGCAAATGGCCATTTTTTTTTATTTTGTTGAGGAAGAGAGCCAGGTTTTCATAGTCTTCTTTAAAATGCACCGAGTGTCTAACAGGTACAGAGCCATACTGGTTTGTGTGATGAAGAAGGACAGTTTTAAGGCTCATCTGAGATGGATCTACATATTAACAACCTCCTTATTAATCCAGAAACAACTGAACAAAAAATCAGGTTCTGTTCTTCCTCAAAGTACTTAACAAGTTATTTTCTCGATTAGTGTACCAATAAAAAGAAATTTCTTTCGCGAATAAGCTTTTTTCTTTCAATCTGGAGCCCAAAAATTTAGCTGCCTATTTTGAAAGGCCCAGACCTCTAGACAGATCATTAAGCTCAACCTGGGAAAAAGGCTGAAGTGAATCGGCTCTACAGGGATTCAATATCGCCTTGCATTTCTGGATGATCCGAGTCTGAAGACTCTGAAAAGATAACTGAAGACTCTGAAAAGATAACTGGCACTGGCATATTAGGATCAAGAGGAACGATGGACGATGGAATGATATCAGAATAAGGGATTAACTTTTGATCTTTAATTTAATTTAGTCTTAGAAAGGCTAACATGTTCAGAATCAATATAAAGCTCGAAAAGGGACTGATAGTTCCTGCGAGGTCAGTTAGCCAAGATTAAGAATCAGAGATAAGGATTTGCTTTTGGTTGAGACTACGACGCGGAGGGAGGGGAACGAGAGGTGTCAAAGAGTAGTATTCTGTATGTTCCATCTCGGTAGACTGAAGGAAAAAATTCAACGAGGAAGAATATAAGTAAAATCAAATTTTTCAAGAGAACGTGACGATGGACGTAATAGAAATTTTTTATTATTATTTTTGAAATCAGCACCAAAAAATACCTTAAGTTTGGCTATCAATTCTCTTGTTTTTTTTTTTTTTAAGCGGGTCTGTGTTATCATTAATAGCTATAATCTATGAATTAGATAATTAATAAGTTGTAGTCTCCGTTGTTTTCCAAAGATTGAAGTATTCTTCTTCGAGAATTTCCAAAGTCCTGCACAGTAATTAACTCCCACTCATCTTTTAGCCGTCGAATCAGCTGTTGCCTGTTTTTAGGCTGAGGGTTCTTAAATATACTCTTTTTGAACCTGCACCATATCTTCTCGATTGGATTAAGATCTGTTGAACTTCCTGCCCAGTCGAGCTGCGCTTGTTCAAAAAGCGTCCCATAAGTTATGAACGCTGTATGTGCTCTAGCTCCATCTTGGAGGAGTATTGTTTGTTCTCTACTCGAAAATGGTTGCTGAATGTCTAGACATTTTGCATGTACAGGGTCAATATTAACATATCTCTGTAATATTCTCCGTTCAATCATACTTTTAGGTTACGTCGCGTAGAAGCACTAGCGGCGTGGCACTTTTTGAAAAGATCGTACGTAAATAAATATGAAATACTTAAAACAAAACGTTTGGCTATCTTTACTCTCAAAGGCCACGAGCGAGCTCACAAATTATATCCGGCCCCGAAAGAGACGACCAACGAATGGCTGAATTTTTAGCGTAGGTACGGTCCCCCGCCGAGAATTTCATTTCAGATCAGAATTATGGCTACGTCTTCTCTTTCACACTCGTCGAGCAAGCTCGCAGCGACAGCTGACCGAGTCGTTAGTTGTTCCGCAATCGATACCAATCTTAGCCCATAAACTGGAGAAAGAAAAGACACGCAAAAGACAGTCTTAACAGAGCACTGCATAAAAAATGGACATACAGCAAATTTCGACGACGTGAGAATTTTTAATAGAGACCGACAATACTCAAGGATATTACTGCTGGAGATGCTAATATCATAAATGTAACAAGAAGCATGAGAATGAATCACAAAACAGATGTTGATAACCGCGCTAACGCATACAGGCATTTAGTAAGAAGTCAGTAGTGTTGAGACGACTGAAGCATGAACCTGCTGCTGTGATTTTTTATGTGTTGTGAGGTTTAAATGTGAATTCAAGCATTTTAATTTATTAGAAAATATGCGGTGTACATATTTCTAATTATACTCATAGTTCCCTTGATGATATCCGAGGAATAAAATCATTTTCAAGACCTGGTGCCTTTCATTAGAACGGAACAAACGAACTAAATATACAACCTATGGTCGCTATTAAGTAGCGAGAATATTTGACGGATTTTTGATTTAGATAAGATATAGAAATGTAAGCTTATTAATAGATGAATCTACGTCTGCGAACAAGCCTTCATATGCCGAAATTATTAAAAATCTAATTTTCCTCCATCAGAGCATCGGTCAAATACAATATTGCAAAAAGGGATTATAATTAAGCCTAGAAATCACTCTTCCTCAGAAAAAAACACTGATTGATTTTAAATTGAAGATCAGGCCATCATAATGTAAAATTCCTCTTCAACTAATGCGACCTATTCGTAATGGTGGGGCGATTATCAAAGCATCGACCAATGAAAATGCTACTTCTTTCTTTAATATAGCAACGGAGGCAATGAAAGATGAGTATGATATTGCTGAGACCAGATTGCGACAGCCTAGACTTGTCATCAATGGTCTAGAAAATCAATATTCAGATAAGGAATTAAGAAATGAGATCCAATCATTAAATCCCAGTATAGAAGAGCGAGACTCTATGGAACTTGTACATGCTAGGCGGACAAGAAATGGAAAGTGGTTGCACATCATCCAGGTAAATGGGAGCATGTATAAGAGGCTTGCAAATAGATACGTTAATATAGACCATGGACCATATTTAGTGAAGGAAGACTTTGAGGCAACGAGGTGTTATAAATGTCTAAAATTCAACCACAAAACATCAAAATGTGAACGGGAGCAAATATGTGTGAAATGTGGAGGATAGCATGACCTAAAGGACTACAAAAGTACGATTGAGAAGTGCTCCAACTATATTGGTAGCAATAATAATGCTGATCAGTCTCACAGAGCTCCTGCAGACCTGGAAGGGCTGGAGGTACAGCAATATACGTAAAAAATACAATCAATTTCGTTACCAAGAGAGTGACACCTGAGGAATATACCGTTATAATAATTGAAGTGCGCCATGCAGGCAAAAAAAATAAAATTAGGGACGTACTACAACCACAATCGTATGAATGCGCAAGATTTTTGCAAAATACTAGGTACATTATTCTCATCTGAAAAAAATTTCTCAGTAGCGGACACAAACATTGATGTGCTAATGGAATCACCAGAATCAAGGATTTATAAGGATACGCTAGAAACGAATGGAGTGATAATCATAAATAACAATAAAATTACTCGCCCAGTTTCAAATACCTGTCTGGATCATATAATAACCAATGATCTAAAAGTGGCTGAAAACATGACAAACCCATTTGAGGACTGGCCAGAGCTGGATCACCGTGTGTTAAAAATAGCTATTCAAGACCAAACTCTGAACAGATAGAAGCCGACCTAAAAATTGTTCAAATATCTAGACAAGGAGCTCTTTAAATCAAACATACGAGAATTACTGAAAAAGCGGAAACCAAATTGTATTATTGAACTTAAAAATATCATCATAGCTGCTAAGCAAAGCTCTACGATTAAGCAAAAAATCAGGTGTCGATAACGGGCTTGGATAACGAAAAAAGTAATTGATGCAAGTATCAAAAAAAGGAAGGCATAAATGGACTCCAGGAAGAACAATGGAAACCAGGCTTTCAAGTTTGTATATATGCAAGCGAAAAAAGAATCGAAACAAATGGTGAAAGAGACTAATTTCTCATATTTCTCAAGAAAATTGGAAAAAGCAGCTGACAACTCCCATGAAATATGGAAGATAATAAATGAGGTAAAGGATAACTCTTCACCCCGGGATATATCGCAAAACTTTCAACTGAATCCTGATGGGCCCTCTAATACAACGTGTCCACGTGACGCGGCGAACTCATTAAATAACGTTTTTTCAACAATTGGTGCAAGAATCACTAAAGAAATCGTTGCCAGTTCAGAAAGCAATTTAAATACTACAAATATCTCAATAAATTCCATCCTTCACATTCATCAAACAAATAAAAGGGAAGCCTTAAATGTAATCAATGGATTGAAAAAGAATACGGCGCCAGGCATCGATAGCATCACGATGAATGAGATTAGTATAATCAAGGAAGGCATAACCGAGCATATGGCAAATTTTATAAACGTGCATATTAGGAATGGATCATTTCCGGAAGAAGAAAAACTTGCAAAAATAGTTCCTATATTTAAGGGGTATCGCCCGATTGCGCTGCTGACGAGATTTAGTAAGATATTTGAAAAAATACTAAATAATCGATTGACATAATTCTTAGTTGAAAATTCTTTCGTATGCCAGCATCAGTTTGGTTTTCAAAAGAACAAGAGTACTTTGGATGCACTACATTCAGTCACACGTTTCATCAATCTAGGACTTGACAGAGGTGATTATGTCATCGCAATTTTAGTGGATTTGAAAAAAGCATTTGATACAGTTGATCATGACCTCTTGCTTCGTAAACTTGAATCGTATGGTATTCAGGGTAGTCCTAAGCAGTTCTTTAAGAGTTACTTGGAGGGTAGATCGCAGTGAACTTTAATCAACAATGTCCTGAGCGAACAAGCACCTACGAAAACAGGAGTTCCCCAAGGCTCCATACTTGGACCAACTTGGTTCCTGCTATACACACAAAAAGTTTTGGAAAGACCAGACAAGCTTGTCAATTATTTTAAGCGGTTTTTGTCTGTTTTTGTATTTTTTTTTTTTCTGTTCTTGCACAATACATAATTTACTTTATTGGCTTTTCAGTTATAATAGTATGGGGGTTATCAATCGGCAAACCTTCCCATAGCAGTATTCCAAGTTTTGTCTTGGGATCTGCAGACATGGGGGACGCCAATGAACTGGGAGCCTTTCCACTGCGAAATCGAGCATCACGCGGAAAGAAAAAAAAAAACATTTACAGCTCTTCTGTGAGAAGTTTGGGGACAATGTTAAGGAGAAGTTCCTCCTAGATTCATTTGCTAGTTGCAAAATGCGACTGCATGTGCCGGAAGAGTTCAACTCCATCGAAATGGAGGGAGAGAGTACGAGCCTGTTATGGATCAGGTCACTGAGAAAGAGAGGAGAAAGATACCAATAGCGTCTCCAATGCGTGAATCTACTCATCAAAAACGCTAGCAGCTACTACGAGGGACTTCACACAGCTTAAAGAGCTCGCTCCAGAGGCTTCCTCAAAATACACTGGGGCAATTTCAAAAACCCAGGTCATCAGACAAAACTTGCAGCAGAAAGTGAATAAGGGGAAAAAAGCAGAAAACCCAGCAGCCAAGCGTAGCTGCTGCCAATAAAGTGAGGTTACCACCCATTACCTGCTACAGGCTTGAGTTGAAAACTTGCAGGGATAGCGTAAAGCGGTGATCCATTCGAAATGCGTTACGGTGAAAAGCTCGTAACGGACTTCGCTCCACCCGAAATCGACCGAGGATAACTCCCGCCTTTTCTATTTTTGTAAGCGCGCAAAATAAATGGCATACTACACTCACACGCTCCCAGGAGACAAAATTCAATTTGCTTCTTAAAGAGTTCACAGCTCGTAGGACACAAAGAATGTCAGGGAAGAGCTGAAAGAATTTTTTGCAGCAAAGGGATTCTACACGATAACCTTTAGGAGGGAAAAGAAAACGCTTTCCTTATTTCTAGATAAACACAGAGTGCATTTGGGGAAGTATTAATTCATCTGGCGTGACGATCCCAATGGAATCGCTATGGCTCGAACGGATGAACTGAAAATTCAATGACACTGCCTTCCAAGTATGAAATGCATCGATACAGAAATCATAAGCTCTATTCTAGGAGGATATACCTTTGCGTTTGTGGGGATATGGATATCTGGGAAGGGAAATTATTGATTATTTAAGGTAGTGTCCACTTTGTGTAAAAAAAATTCGACTTCTATACCATAGGAGATGTTTCCAATGCGAAACACCCTTCATAGGGAAATATTGCACCTACGGGCTACGGCTCTTTATAGTAACGTTCAATCAAATATGTATCTCATATTGATTGCCCTAAAAGAGCCTACCTGCCGCCAAAGCTCGCTCATCTTGACTGCTTTATTGTGTCTGCTAATCTGGTAAATCTATCTCGCAGCTGGAGGAATTTCGACTGTGGAGTTTGTGACGCTATTCTTGAGGTCGATGAGAAAATCACTCGTATTGACTCAACCTTTGATATGGGCATCTCAAGGATCTCCATCGACAAAATCAATTTATTGAGATTTACCAGAAGACATCTTGGACCTTCATCTAGATGTAGCTGGCTTAAAAAACTACTCGCAAGGATTTACCACTGCAATTTACATATTGTGAGCTGCGAATACGATAGGATTATCCTAGTACATTGTCTCTGAATCGAATGACCCCGAGAAGAACCATGGCCTTTGCAAACGAGAGATCCGAATAGACCTGGGAAAACATAAAACCAGATCCTTATATATTTTTCTGGATCAACAGAATCACTCGCAGAAAACACCTACCCTGGGTCCTCACTTCTAACGGATCTATACTCATGGATGGCATATCCGGTTCCACCTCCACTGCAAAGCACTTTGTGACATCTCTTCAAGAGGAGAAAGCAAGTGAGGACTCTTCTGTTAGTTCGTTAGCTATCAATAGCACATCAAAATTTGATAAGGACTATAAAGAACTGTGCGTGACCAGGTTCTCTGATTCAAATCCTTCCGATGCACCAACTGGCCATGGTCTATTTATCAGTCCTGAAAGGCTCACTTTGTCGGTACTTGAGCAAAACTCTAAAAAATCAGCAGGGGCTGATGGAACCTCTAATTATATGCTTAAGAAACTCTCCCATGTTTCTTTGATCTCCACGCGTTCATTCTGAATAACTGCTTTAACATTTTTTACTCCCCTCAGCAAAATGCGCAGAAATATTTGCAATACCAATGAATCGGGCAATACTAGTTGATATTTGTTCGATTTCGCTACTTTGTAAGCTCCTTAAGAGGGTAATACTTGAAGGCAGTGCGCGATTCTCTGGTGGGGCGAAAATTGTACCGGAAAGATAATTTGACTTCAAAAAAAGTCTATTCCACGGTATTTACTCTGCCCGTGTTCCAAGCCGATATCATAAGAAGTTGGCATAACAATAAGCTTGTTGATGCTTGCCTGATCGATGTAGACAAAGCCTTTGACTCGGTTTGCATCGATAGACTTCTCTACAAAATGATGAATTTTGGTTTTCCGGCGCATATTGTTTCGGGCATTAGAGATGATGTACTGTTTTTCTTGTTCCATACGCTGGTTATTCAATGGTACTGTTAACACTCAGAGAACAATCCCCTGTTCTTCTAACCATTCTTATGCACAGAAAATGGCTGCATACAATTGTATGGTCCACCGAATGTTAACAGTACTATTGAATAACCAGCGTCTGGAACGAGAAAAACAGTACATCGTGGACACGGCTAGCAAAAATGGGTATAGGAGGAGTTTGATCGAGCAACGTATTCGAAAAATGGAGAAACAACATAGAAGAAATGGGCTCACTTCACTATTTCTACAAGAACGACGACAAGTACGAAAATGGATGCCAATCACTCATTCATCTTCTACCAAAAGATTGGAACGCATTTTGAGAAAGACAGGATGCAATACGGCTAGCACGAGCAGAAAATACAGCATCGAAACAATCCTTGGATCAACTAAGGATGGCAAGAAAAAAGAAGAAAAGAGTGGAATCTATAGGATCAATTGCCCAGAATGTAATAAAGTATATATTGGACAGACGAAACGCTTGGCAAAAACTAGATTCCACGAACATATTAAGGAGGCTGAACAGATCATCAGAAGAGGTGGAATAGATACAGCAAGATCATCATTAGCCAGACATATTATTGAGGAATCTCATACTATTCAATGGGCTAATCTTGACATAGTACAGGAAGTCCGGGACTGGAAAAAGTTGGATGCTTGCGAATCCTTATGGATCTCGAGAGTCCCCAGGGAACAACGTTTAAATACGGATCTAGGGAATGGATACAGTGACCTAATGAAAATCATGAATTAACTAATAATTTTTTTGTAATTAAATCTCCACAATTATGTTACTTGCCATAGCTAACCCGTAATTACTTTAAAAATTTTTTAATTCCCTGTAATAAATTTATCTTTAAGCCCTTTGTTAATTTTTATACCCTTAATTGCATTATAATTGTTTGTTATTTCTCGTAGTAGTACTTAAGGATATTTATGTTTATTACCATTAAATGTGAAAGGTTTAAATATTCGGATGATTATAAGAAGAGCTTCAGAATACCGCCACTGATGAAGAGGATAACTTGTCCTCGAAATACCGGTATCTGGTTAAGAACATTAAGAATAAATAGCGCTTTTAAAGGAAATTTTATAATTTTTTTATTTTTTCAGTAACTTGTTAGGTAGTTTTCGATAAGAACGCGACCTTCAGTGCTCAAGTTGCCAATACTTATTTTGAAAAAAGTTACTCATGCGTGCCATTTTCTTATGCCTCTTTTCAGGAAGTAATCAACAGCTCACTAACTGCAAGGGTTTGGGCTACAAAACACTCATTTGTCCGATAATCACATATGCGGTGATGATCTGGAGAGGAGCTCTGAAAACGAAATGGGGTAAGGTAGCATAAGTGGAGCAGAAAATCTTTCGGGGCTTGCACAGGACCTTACAGAAGGAAGAACGGACGCTCGGCTGTTGCCAAGACTTACATCGTAATTATTGGTACTGTTAGGTTACAGTTTTAACTGCAAAAGTGAATGTGCACCAAAACTGATCAAGCTGGTACTGACAGCAACTGTAGCAAGGATGCCGTATGAAAACTGCGGTAGTAAAATGATAAGGCATATGTTTAGATTCAATTTTGATTGTCTTCTTGTGCATTAAATTTTACGATTCTCCAGGAAGTTAGTCATCAACTCAGGTACATTGGTGAACTGATAAACGGGATGACTCATAAGCGAATGAAACTCTTGATGATATAGTATAGAATGAGCTTGGGAATGATAATCTTCTGAATTGACGTTCCACCACAACAGCTTTTTTTGTTATGTCTTCCATTTTCGCGTCAACGATTATGGAAGTTTTATTTGTTACCGCTATTTTAGTTATTCAAATATGTACGAAAATTTGACAATAAATATTATTCAATAATTTAAGTTTTGTTGTCTTAGAAACTAACAATTTAAATATTTAAAAAAAATAACTCGTAACAACAATAGCCGTTGTAATGAGTAAGTCAATAGTGAATGATTGTCGAATTTCTAAATCTAATTTAAACAGTTTTCGATCTGTATTGGCACTCTGTTTGTGAAGTACATTCAAAGTATGTTCAAGTGTTTTTTACGTCACTACAATGGCATATATCTCCAGAATCACGTGTTGTTATAATTCCCAAATTTTCAAGCTTCCGTAACTTTTTTCGTTCAAAGCGTCTTGGTAAATTCATAGGTCCACTTTTGATTTTGTGTGCAAAAATGCAATGATTTTTTAGCCAAAAGATGTCCAATCGCGATTGGAGAGGGGAAAGGGGAGGATACAAAAATTTACACATATTTTAACTCATTGCGTTTGAAACCTTCTTTGATTTCGAAAATTTTTGTTAAAACTTTTCATTTCATACAATTATCGCCTTTTTTTTAATTTTAAGGGCCACTTGCATACATGGACAGACCCCCTTCAAATCTTTTAAAAATTTGTTATATCAAAACTTTGAAGATAATCAGAATTGCGACTTATCAGTCATCGATCCGCGTAATTGTGACTTGCCAGTAGTAAATACGCACAGGTTTGTTTGCCTGGCAGTAAATATTCGGTATTATTTATGGGCAATTCCTGGTTTTCTCGTGATCGATTGCAACAGGCATTAAATGAGTGGCTTCTAACTAGGATCCTGCGTGTCCTATTGCGAAATTTTGTCAGGGACGCAGCTTTGTCTATGCTAGCTACGCGGTTTTAAACTATCCCCGACGATATATACATTATTGTATGAAAATTGGGTTGAACGAATGCGAAATTAGCATATGGTATATTGTTTTTATATTTTTAGCTTCAGGATCCCCTCGGATCTCAGTATCAATTTGATCAAAGAATTCTTAAAAATTATCATCCCCGCCTTACGAGTATTATAAACGGGTTCTTACAAATATATGTTGCATTTGAAACCTTGACAAAAATTATCGAGCACCCTACAAATTACGCACGCGCATGCAAAGTATAGAAAAAACTGCAACCTTTTATTTAAGATATTTTTGTCTGCACCAAAAAAAGTTTGAAAAATAATTACTCATGCCGCTGTTATCAATTAAGCGATTCTTCTTCTTCTTAGCACTACAGCCCCTCTCAGGCCTTCGCTTCCTGCAAATAGCGCCTCCAACTGTCTCGGTACATTGCCCGCGTCCTAGAATTTCGAAATCGGAGCAGCGATGAACTGTCTTCGTCGACCGAGTCAGACCAGCGCTTCCTCGGTTTCCCCACTGGTCTCCAGCCTACAGTTCTCCCAACGAATACCTTTTTGGGTATCCGTTACTCGTCCATACGATTCATGTAGCCAGCCCATTGCAGCTTCCACAGTCTTACAATAGTTAAGACCTCCGGCTCGTCAAAAATTTCATACAGCTCATGATTGTATCGAATTAATTAAGCGGTTAGCTTCAATAAAATATATGATTTTAGAATTTTCGAACCTTGTGTCAGTACGCTGCTAACGATTGTCGTGGACACATTCGCTGATCTAGTACGCTTTTGATATTTTATGAGATTGAAATGTCATTGTTGGAATATGGTCAAAATAAAACAATTTGTAAATTGTGTGCAGAAACAGCTTTTGCATGAACAAGGGAGATCACAGGTAGATATTTCAAAAGATTGTGATATATGCGTGCCGATGCGTATAATATACGAGTACTATTGAGCGATTTTCTGCTACCGGATCAAATCAAAAAAGGCGTGGATCCGGATGAAAACGTATCACCACAGGCCATGAGAACCACAAGCTAGTGAAAACATCGTTGAAAAATAGGAAAAAAACATATTCAGACCTCGCTACTGACTTGTCAGCAGAAATTAAGCGTCCAATTTCTGCTCGAACTGTTAAAAGAAGTCCAAAAAGCTGGACTCAAAGGCCGTAAAGCCAGGAAGTAGCCGTATCTGTCTGAGAAAAGCAAGGAAACCAGTTATGAGTGAGGCGTGAAGTACCAAAGTTTCAGTGCAGAAGATGGTTAAATATTGTTCGGTTAGGCGAGTCAAATTTTTGGGTGAGTTGGCACGTTCAATGTTCTAATGACATTCAACGAAATTGTTTGAAGGCAAAGTTCTTTGCTAAAGTGAATTTAATTTTCCAGAACTAAATATTTATCCCGTTATTTCAGGTTTTTAATACAATATACCCGGTGTGGTCTTTGTGCGACGTTGAGTATCTGATACCAACCGTGAAACCCGACAGCGGTAGCCTAAACACAACTGAACATATAGGGGGTTTATTAAAGCATCAAATCAGACGCCGAAGAATGAAGCGCGATCGCTCCCGAAGAATGTAAGAAATCTTGTAAGCTCTTTACCAAAGACGATCTCTGCCTTCATTAAGGCAAAGCATGGAACCATTAAATATTGATTTTATATTAATAAATAGTAATATAAAACTCTCTAAATTATTTTATTTTCTTCTGATCTCATACTTCCCAAAAAACTAAAAATGGTGAGTGCTCAATACTTTTGGCTAAGGTTGTATACTGTACAAAAGCAAAAGAGAGACTTACCATTCTTTAGTGATGTCTTCCCTCCTGACAATGCTCCAAGCGGTAATGCACCTGTTGGTGTTAATCCTTTCAGTTGAAGAACAGACTCTGATTCCTCCCTGTAATAAAAGAGCAAACAAACAAATCGAATTTAGAATTTATTCCCTTTGAATTCTTAAAACCTAGCTAAAAAAACTTACCTCAAAACTGAAAATACGCGGGCCATTTTTCCAATAGCACGTATTTTGTTTCGTATAACTTCCTTACGAAGGTTGGCTACGTTAGCTATAAGAGAAAGCATGTTGAAGTTTTAAGGATCTAGTTTCCTATTAAAAGCAAACTGTTAAGCTAGTTAAAAAGAAACAACTATTTTATACTCGATAAATTTGTAAGATTCTTGAAAAATAGGAATATGGAGTTTGGAAGTGATATGTTTTAGTACGAAATTTCATTTACCTAAATTTTGAGTATAAAATAATAACCAATTAAAATTCTAGTTGGAAATTCAGAGTGATAATTAACTATGGAGTAACTCCTTTCATTGATTGCACTCACTTCCAAACATCCAGCGAAATAGATAAAAACAATCAACAAAAATTCGAGTTTATTGGTAAACAGAACATAAAAAACAAATGGAATACAAATTTTCATGTTACTTACCCCAACAAACAATTGTGAATGTTTAATTGCAAATAGTTTACGTAATTTTGTTTTTGGATTTGTTAAAAATATGATCAAATCAATTCAAAAATACGAAACACATAGAAAGCGGCATGACGTACGAGTACCAAGTAGCAGCACCATAACGGATAACGCAACGGTAACGGTAACAGTAACATTGGCGATAACGGTAGCAGAAGTTGCGGAAGAGGCAGTCAGTAGTAGCGCAGCAGCAAACAGCAGTAGTAACGGGTAGCACAGAGCAGTATTTCGTAATTTTTTGATTTAGATTTTTATGTATTGCATTTGGTAGCAACGAACGGCAGCAATGAACCAACGCACGGCATCAATATAAACGGCAGCGCAGGAGCATATATGGTTTTAAGGTTTAATTTGTATTGAAAATCGTTAAAGAAATGGTAAAAAATTCAACAACTAATTACAAAACCGTATATATACATACACGGATGCATATGTATACATATGCTTGCATATATTAAAACTGAAAATTGTTTTGTCAGTAAAATAAGTTTAGTCAGTCAACCTGGGAAACTTATTTGCTACATTATTTGCAAAGGAGCAGCTAAGCAGATTTTTTCTTGGGATGGGTTGGTCTAGAAGACTGGCACAAGAGCTGAAAAGTGCTCACTGTGAAGGAATGTACCAGCAGACACGTTCTAAGCTATATGAATAGATCTCTGATTGACTAAAATTTAGGAGGTTTGAAACGAATTAAATAAATTAATTTTAATAGGGAAGGCTGAGTTAAGAATAAGTAAAATCAAAGGTGCAGAAGAAAATAATAAAATAGAAAAACGCAATAGTAACAATACAGAAGCATGAAAGAAATCTAAATGTCACTAAAATTAATTCTCCTAAGCTTTTGGCAAAAACAAACAAACACTAATTTTATTTGGGTATCATACTCAAATACCACTGCAACTCATCACAATCAGAATCCTGAATGATTGTTTATAATGAAAGCCAGATCGGTAACCGTCTCGAAAATAGAATTCATGCTTTATTTTTTCAAAACCGAAAATATCATTTTTTAATTTTGTTCACTACGCAAAGAGAAAAATTTCGCTCATTTAAATATTTAGTTTTTCAATCTTTTTATTATTTAGAAATCATAATATAGCAGCAAGAAAAGAGGTGATTGATTTTAAATTTTAAATACAAGAAGAATGAAATGCGTCCATTTTGGAAATTAGTTGTGATATGAAAAGTGCGTTATTTTGCAACTCCAACTCTAGGAAAACTGTTTGCTAATTTTGAAAGTTTTAAGTTAATTGGCTTCTCTCTCTCTCGCTCGCTCAATCTTTTTTGACTTTTTCTAATGAAAATCGTTGTCACCCTGAAACTTACCCCGCTTTACCGGCACAAGGACGATCTTTTGCCTTAACGCTTGATTTTTTAATTGTGCGATTTTTAAATCATTGTTTAATTTTGCGAATGTTTGTATCGAATTTTGAGTTTTTAAGTTCAGTAGAATTATTTAATTGTAAGCAATAGCATGCGTAGTAGTGTTGCCCCGCCGATTTGATTTTTCAATAGAAAATTTGGTTGTAGTTGTGGTGATAATTTGAATATTTGTATGCAAGGTAAAAAAAGAAGAAGAAAATAAAGGAAAATTTTCAAAGTTGTGGGAAAATAATTGATAAATATCAACTTATCTACTAAGAGGGAAATTGAAAATGAGGTTCCTGAATAATTGATATCAAGAGCTCTTAGTTATGTTAAGAATGAAGACCTTTGATAAACGGAATTTGCTTTTAACTTACTATTGTAGCCTAGCTGACATGTGCATTACTTTCTGCATGATTCTGAGATAGCTGTTCAAAATAATTGTTCATCTATTGATAGGTTGAATAAGACATGATCGCAGTTTGCTTATAAGTTTTAGTTTTTTATTCACGAATCTCACACTATCTTCACTAGCGGGACAAAATAAATCCTGCACGATAACACCAACGACGGCTCATCGATTTGGCTACTAATTAAAACCTAAATGTAAGTTCAATTTGTTTCCTACATATTCGTTCCCTTAAAATGACCTAGGTATCGACTAACGAAATGACCCACAACCATAGAAAGGACAGCATAGAATATCATGGATTATAAGGGTCAAATACAGATGCCCTTTCGCTACAACAACTTATGGCGGTCATAGGCACCTTTTGACCGCGAGGTGGTGCTGATATTTGGATAGAGAAAAATTCAAAGAAGTTAACCTGTCGGCCTGTAGACTGACGAGCCGATATACTTGCTGCAAAATTCAATTGAGTAGATTATTAATCGTTAGAATTATACTTTTATTTCAAAAAGCATATTGTGTACCTGGAAAAGAACGTCCAGAGCAGGTAACGATACGCTTTAATGGTAATTCTGAATCATGACCTCCGAACTCTACAACTTAACCTACGAATACTCTGCGCAACAGAAATTCATTTAAGGATATTCACGCAGCATATCCTTAACGCATACGCCTTAAAGCGCCAGACCATCTAATGCATTGCTGGGTTCGATACAAGATTCGATAGACGTACTAAGCTCTCCAAAAGTATTGACACAGACTGGGCCGTCACCTGATGTGATAGCTGCTGCTGATATTCCACTAATTAGAAACAACAAGTTGCCATTATTTTGAAGAAGCGAAACATTGTCGTTTTGTAAGTTTTATACAAATAAAATTATCTCGGACAAAGTACGATACTACACTATCATCGCTGCATTGGATATGCACATCTTACAACAGATTTCAGATGCTATTCGAGTATCACCTATCACGGACAAACATATCACGCTGAAACAGAAATTAATAGCACGTCTTACGGAATCAAAGGAGCGCTAGCTGAATCGCCTCTTCATATCCTTTTCACTTGTGACATCATCTACCCTGCATAACACATCACTCTCAGCTAACTAAGAGCATCGCATGGAGGTAATCGTTAAGCACTTAAAAGCATTGCCACGCCAGTCCAACAGTTGACAAGTAATTAAGCGACTCATCCAAGCAAGTACAGGTTAACCACATATCGAATAATATTGTGATACAACCTTGCACATTCAAAGATAGCTATATATCAGAAAACTGGAACAGTTGCTTTCAATTGGCTGAGCGGAGGACAACGTTTACGCGATTCCGGGATACCGATTATACATAACCGATCAGCAGTCATACTTCAACTCTCTGATTGACTCCGGTTTTAGTATTGCCTCAACGCTTTGCCAAACAACAAGAACCAGAAAAGCTAACGGTATAGGCCGCCACCATTCCAAAATTGATACATATAGAAAACAACTTTTGAAAGTGCACCTGGGTTTCAAACAAATGTATTAATGGCAGTTCGTCGTCACAAACATCCAGAAATCTATCACCCGCGCAGGCTTCCTGGCACAACTCGGACTTCTGGTTGACTTTAAACACAGGAAGTTAATCAACCCCAACTCTGCAACGTAACTCGAGTCAACTAGAACTAGGAAATGTCTTTGAGATAACTACAAATATGTACAAAAAGCTTAGCGAAATTGCACCGGGCGCAAAGACTATAATCACCTATTCATCGATACCCGACCTCTGACCTACGGAATTGCACAGACCAACGTAACATCAACTGACACAATAGTGCTTCAGTAGCACACTTCATTGAAGCGACAGGGCCTCCAGTTGTTAAACGCACCCAGCGACTCACCGATGACAAACTAGAGGTAGCTCGTGCCTAATTCGAGACTATGCTGAAACGAGGTATTTTTTAAAAACGTATCATATCAAGTAAATAAATCGGGAGGCTGGAGAGTTTGTGGTGACGATCGCAGGCTTAACGCGCAAACTGCTCCAGATCGATACCAAATATCACATCCACAATGTCGCAGATAGATTAGTGCAGAAAATAGTGTTTTCAGTAGTGAAATTGGCGAGGGCCTATCATCAGATACCCATGGCTGAATGGACATGAAAAAGCAGCTGTCACAACATCGTTTTGGGCTCTTCCAGTTTTTAAGTCATGTCCTTCGGTGTGAGAAACGCCACGCATACCTTTCAACGGCACATGAACAATATCCACTAAAGATTGAACTTTGTCAATGAAGCAACATCGAGAAAATCTCAGTGTAGTAACTCAAAGACTGCGAAAACACGGGTTGCAAACAAACTCTGAACAATTTTTTTTCTTTCAGTCACAGGTCAACTATTTAGGATATACAATCAACAAAAACGGCTGTTGAACACCACAATAACGGGCTACTGCGTTACTCAATTAGAAAAAAATGGAAGCAATTGTCGAATTACGTCGGTTATTTGGTGCTCACAACTATTTTGGACGTTCTATCAAATATGCAACCAATCATTAGGCCTCGGTGAATCGATTTCTTTAACAGCAAAAAGAACGACAAACGGAAAGTCGTATGGAAATCTTAGGCTGTAACTGACTTCGAAAGCGTTAGAGTCTTACCAAGGCACCTTTACTGGTACACCCGAGCCAAATGGCGTCGCTCGCACTAGTAACTGACGCATAAACGAGCATGTATTTATCGTCAAGGTCAGGGGCCAAAACGTCACCGTGTCCACAGATCAACTGAAACCAGCTTATTTGACAAATGACGACAGCGAAGAGAATCACCAACACACATCACCGTCACCACTAGTCCCAAAAGTGAACAGGATCGCAAAACGATAAGTTCCGACTGAACAAACCAATAAATTTCCACAGTACTCATCTGTGGATTCCTATAGTATAACAGGAGAGAAGGGAAAAACCAGCACACACCTCTGAGAACATACGGTGGCGTATTGCAATATAACAAATTGGGAAGTGGGTAACTGTTGCGGTCATGGACACCATTTGATCCGAAGGCGGCGCTGATATATAGAGAAAAATTCTACAAAGAACGATTAGATGTTTTAACTTTACTTGTTTTTTTTAAGTTAACGTATAGACCGACGAATCGATATACTTGTTGCGAAATCCAAGTGAATAAATTTTCAATCATTACAAATAAAGTTTAATTTAAAGAAAGCATATTGTGAGTTTGAAAAGGAACATTCACAGCAGGTAAACTCGAATTGGAGCCATACTAGAAAGCTCAATTTAAAAATCTTAAACGAGAGCTTTGACCACGAAAAGCAGCGTCCACCTTGAAAATGCTTTACAAAGTACCAATCCGGCCGGTGGGAACGAGACCATCGAACAAACGTGACAAAAGTGAAAAACTCATTCAGAAATTCCGCTGAACAAGTATTGAAACTCTAATAGCCAAAAAGAAGAAACAATTGGCTCGATGATAGTATAGGGAGGCAATAGCACGTAAAAAATTAGGCTTAGATGCAAGCGAGCGAAGAAACGTAAAACTAAGTCGCAATTCGATAAGGATCTGCAGATGAAAATATCACAAATTGAAACATTGATTGGATTTTGTATTTTAATGAAGTACCAAAATTTAACACAAGATCCAAATTCAGCACTGTGAAACAATTCAGACAAGAGTTTTAATAGCAATAAATAGAGGTGTTGAAAATCTTCAACATCAAGGACCGCAAATGACCCAGTTGAAGAGCGAGCAGCTGAAATAACCAACCATTCATACGAGTACACATAAACACATTCAAAGAATATGAATCAGAGAAAAAATTTTCGGAGGGCAGCTGAAAGTGTAATCTTCTCAATATATGAAAAAGGTGTTTAAACCTGCTGCCAAAACTATAACGTTATTGTATATGCCGTGCAAAATCTTCACGAAAATCATCGAACGTTAATTGAAAGTCCACGCTGACAGACTAGTTGGAGAATATCAAGATGGCTTTAGGGTAGGAGGATTAACTGATGGCCGTATTTTCTCAACAAAAAAGCCATGGAAAAATGCTGAAGTATTCCGAAGAAAAATTGAAAGTCCACGTTGACAGACTAGTTGGAGAATATCAAGATGGCTTCAGGGTAGGAGGATTAACTGATGGCCAGATTTTCTCAACAAAAAAGCCATTGAAAAATGCTGAAGTATTCCGAAGATATGAGAGGAATTATCGTTGGTCTTTATAAATCCGTATTCGGGAAATTTCAAGACTACAGAAGATACCACTCTTAACTGTTCACTGCACCATCAGGAAATGAAAGACTCAAGCAACAACAACATCCCATAAACGTCGTTCAGGTAGACCCAGTATTACGACATCAACTGAAGATTTGAGCATTGAGATATAGACCAAACGCAACAGATGCTTTACAGCACCCAATACCAAAATTGACAACTGTTCACTGGAAAAAGCTCTTTGGAGCGACCATTAAAATTTTTTTGATTCCCAAACAAGCATGTTTGTGCCCGGTGAGAAAGTATTAGAACCATGTACCATCAAGCATGGCGGAGGCTCTGTGATGATTTGGGGCTTTTTTGGCGGCTCCGATGTGGGAGACATTGCAAAAATACAGGGAACACTGAATAAAAGATATTTGGGACCTGTCTAATTGGTCCAGAGTTTGTATTTCAACAAGATAACGACCCTAAGCACACATCCAACCATTTTTTGGAAGAAAAAAGAACAAAATTTTGAAATGGCTCCCTCAGCCCCCAGACTGGAGCCCGATAGAGCTGCTGTGGGATGGACTTGAAGACTTGTCGAGGGCTATGCAAGCCCCATGGCGAAAATGTACCGCAACAACATTCGAAAAATTAATTGCACGTTTGCCCAAAATATGTCGGGCACTTATCAAAAGCAAAGGAGGACATATAGATGAATGCAAAATACGACATATTGAATGTCAATTGTCATTTAACATTCATTATATAACAAAAATAAGTTTTTTATTAAGGTATGAGAACATTTTATTTAACTCTATCAAAATCATTGTTTTCTCGGTGTTCAAATACTTATGGAAGGCAATTGACAATAATGAAGGACACGCCAACAGTAGGGGGACTCTGTTCACGCAAACAAGAGAACGCCGTTATAAATTTTAAACTAGAGTTTGCAATCAATAGATTGAGAAAACTGGGCGCGATGTATCCGGGTGGCCAGAATCGGATTTGGTCTTAGGCGCCATCGAAGAAGAAAGAGTATTTTAAATACTTCTATATGTCAACAATAGAACTAAAATTGTAAACGCGCTGGGGGACATTATTTTGCCTGGAATTTTCAGGAAAGGCGTATCGAGTAAATATCTCGGCTAAGTTCGAAATCAACAGAAAACAAAATGACATCCAATTTAGATGAAAATTCGAGATGTATTCTCTCTCTAACCAAAGTAGGGCTCTGGTTTGGATGAGGTTTGGCGCAAAAGTTCATTAGACTGTAATATTAAGCTCCCAGAACAATCGAAAATCATACGAGCAGCTTCAAACGTCAAAAAGTAGCGTTCAGAGGAGTATCCTCTTGTCCGAAATGTTTTATACTCACTAATTTTTCAAACATTTACTCACGGTATAACACCTCGACTCTAGTAAGACTTACGTATTTTAAGATATTTTTTGGAAAGCTTTTGTTGTTCTTTCATTTTTGATACCCCACATGAATATCTTTCGTGAAGTAAGCTTTTTAAGGACATCCCCTTAAGTAACTTTCAAAATATTTTGAACACCAGAAGTACCAATTTTGGTGTCATTAGCTACTATAGTTTCGGAGAAAAACTAAATATTTCGACAGACAGACTAACGGAAATGCAGGTCACAATTTCAATAGTTTTTTTTTCAATTTAGTACAATCCCCAAAAAAGGAGCAAAAATTTTTTACTTTGGTTGTGACTACAGCGCCCAAGCGATTTTGATGAAAGTTTGTGACGTGGCCAACGCTTTGCATGTTTAAACCGAGACTAAAATTTTTGAAAACGGATCCTAAATTTCAAACTGATTGGCCAAAGTTTGAAAACTTAAAAGCCTAGAAAAGTCACAATTTTTATTCGATTTATATCAAATTTGATATTATGATGTGAATGAGGCATAACGATATTGCTATTTCGGTGATCATATGAGTGCAGATTTCTAAATCTTGGGGGCTCAAAAATACAATTGCTTAGGTTTTGCTAAAGTTTATAATTATGGGTTATTGACTCAAGTTCTTCTGCGCAGCAAAAATTGATGGAAATTGCATGATGAATAAAAAACTGAGAAATTTAAAAGCTCCTTCCTTTGGACCAAAGTAAAGCTTCGATTTGAACGAGATTGGGCAAAAGGGTCGATCAGACTATACAAATTCAAAATGCTGACTGGTCAAGTTTCCAGTCTTCAGGAGGAATTGGCTTTTCAAAATGGCGGCTGGTCAAAGATCCAAAATTTGCAAGAGGAATTTGTCTTCTCAGTTAGCCTTAACAGCGGAGATTTTTTTTATTTCGGGTTTTTATTATTTGAAAAAAAAAAGCATTTTGATGCCAAAATTATTTGCTTCCTGATAATTACTCGTTAATTTTGAATCCAAACTCTTTTCTCCGAATTTTTAATATGTCTCAGATGCCAGATGGAAAAACTACTCTTAGCATTGAAGCATAGCATTTGCAGATTGAAATCTTTATTAGCTTGTAACAATTTCTTTCGGCAACGAAACGCCAGCCGCTTTGTCAATAGAGGGAAAGACGATTTGGGGATGTTAATCTAATAACATGAAAAGGTCAAAAATTAATCGAGGTGTGATCTTTTACAATTATTATTTAAAAATTATAAAGATCCATAAAAAATGGAACGTTAGAACAGCAAGTTTTATTAGTGGTGCATTTGAACTTTTTATGTCTTCTGTGAGATTACACTCTTAACTGAGCTCAAAAGAGTATATTTTAATTTTGCCGAATCTAGCTTTGTGGCAAGTAAGCCCTGCTGATGAGTATGCTCAGTAAAACTTCGATTGATAAGACTAATTTTTGAAACCAATTTTTTTTTCACCCATAAAAGGTGTTTCATTATTTAAGGAGCGATCATACATCTCATCAATTTAATTGTGTCTAAACAGAACAACTCATCCCACCCTATCAATGGATGAACAAAACATTATATGAGCAAACAGCTGTTCCAAGCAGTCTCTCCTACATCTTACTATCGGTCTTGAATCTTGTGTACGTCAAAAAATCTCAAAAATGCCTCAAAATAATGCATGCATGCGAGAATACCTTTGAAATGCAGTCACATTAGGCACCTTGTGCATCCATAAATTGTCAGAATATTAAAAAATTCGGTTGAGCCTACATAATAAATGCTTTATTCTTACTAGCTTCAGCAGTAAGTTTCTAACGCAATAAATCTACCTAAAAAAATAACCTACAAGATTTCTCTCCTATTACTTTCATTTTTTTTCGTCAGCGTCAAATGAAAAATTCTACAGTCCATAAAAAAGATCTATTCCATATACAGTAAAATTGAAAAAACTTGAAAAATTCAATATCAAGTGTAGAACAGGAAAAACTAAATTTTGAGAGGAAAGTTAATACGAACGAAATAACGTAAATTTCAACATTAAATTAAACATGAACGAGAAAATTAGAAAGGATAGTGTGATAAATTTGATCTTACCGTCGGCTGATTTACATTAATAAATTTCCAAAAACGAAGCGGTAAGTTGGAAGAGAAAAAAAGGTAATTTTTATATTAAGTTTAGTTATGTGCGATAATTTTATAGAGTATGTATGACCTACAATGTCTAAGTATACTAATTAAAAGTTAACGTTAAAATCGTTGAAAAAAGATTTATAATGCAGAGACGATAATTTCTGCATTTCTGGGTTGTGGGGACATTCTCCTTTTAATCAACAATAACTCCTGTTAGACAAGATGGTAATGTTTCTAAACATTTATGTAAATTAAGTAAACAACTAGGATTTTGAGTACTGTACAGACTAGTAGCAACAAGGGGGTTTATCAAATGGAATTTTCATTAAGTATTAAGGATATATGTGTGTAAAAAATAAAATGATTCTATGAGTCATTTTCGTACCTTCTTCCAGTGCATCATCTCCCTCCGACATCAGTTCATCATCGGAACAGATATTTAACACGTTCACAAGCATTTCCGTTACCTAGGGAGAAAATTGAAATTTCGTTATGGATGCATGGTAAAAGCTTATTCAAAATATTATTCTCTCGAGGATATTACTAACCTTCTCACCTACAAATGGTAATGACCACGTAAATACATCCATGAAATTTGGAAGCCAGTACGGATGTGGAGAACAGTTAAATTGTCTAATGTTCATGACATTATTTTCATACTTAAGAACTGCGGCCTATAAGAAAGGTTAATCGAAAGGCAAGGTATAAGCCACAAATCATTTTTGAAGCCAGTTATATTGAAAACCTACTTTATTATTATAAACATCCAAATAATTTGGTGCTGAGAATATTGTTATAAGTGAGGGAAACCCAGTGGTTTGACTTTTCCTATACATTCGATAGCTGGAAGTAAGAGAAAAAAATGCTCGTTATTATAGGTCGATTTCTTAAACTGGCTTCAATATTTCAAAGCAAGCACACATTTTAATACCTAAAGTCAATTTAATATGTTTTGCTACCAGGTTTATAGCTTCTCATTTTTCTCTAAAATTCATTGTTAGGTTCATTAAACTTCTAGAATATATGGACGAAGGATCAAGAGTTCTAAAAGTAACGCAAACGAAAATGTGAGGCAAAACCATTTGAATAAATCGTTTTATCGTAACAGGTTGTAGTATAACATCCAACTTCATGGTGACGCAAAGTACCGGATGAAATCGGGGGCGCAGTAGATGTGAAGAACGAGAAATGCCCTTCCTAGCTGTAGCGAACTAGACACTCTGAAGATTAAGCTACTAGAGAAGACTGAAGTAGGCTCGGTTGATTTTTCACAGCTTCGCGTATCCTCCTATGAGCAAGTACACCAAGCGCTAGCGAGGAACTGCTGCAAGGCAGCAGATTCTTCACAGAATACTTAAGGTTGCCAGCGTATGAAAAACACCTTGATGCCAATAAAAGACGGCATGGTTGTTGAAATATTGTATTGTTTTATCATTTTTGCCATTTATTCTTCACATTTGCATTCATTCATTCATACTATTGTAACAAGTTCGGATTATTTACCAATATTGTATTCGATAAAGGTAGTAGCTCCGGTAGTCAGTCTTAATCTAACAAACGATCGATTCACTTCTTTACGTGGTAGCAGAGCGTGGTTGCAATCTACGCCAGTGATACGAGTAAAATAAAATATAGAATTACATTATTATTTGCGATACATTAGTGCATTCCACTTCGTCGTTTTGCACGATTGAAATTCTATCAATCGCGAAACCGTGTAAAACAATTCATTTACATTTATTGTACGCGATGGAGAAAGGCATGGACATATAAAAACTAAAGGTTAGCCACCACACGTGGTCGTTCGCGATGAAACATGTATTGGCTCTAAAGGTCCTAGAAAAGTGAGTTGTGTCTTTAACTGGTGCGGAAACCGACACAATGAAATTAAGTGCGTGCTAGGCCATCATATCATTGTGCGTCAAAATTTCTCTATACGTGCACATTCAAAATTTTGCCACCGCACTAGAAATCTGTACAACGCTATTTCGCATGATAAATAATCTCTCTACCCTGCTTTCTTCTTTTTATCGCTTTGCTCCCTATCGCAATGAAATACGACCCCAAATGCAAATAACCAACTTCTCAATTTCATCCTTACTACCAACCCTGTCTCTATCTCTTGATCCCCATCATTCTCGGCTTGAGGTTCGTTAATCTTTTCTCGCACCTCAGTCCAAACGCACGCCTTTTTCCCCCAAGATTTAATTTCCGAAAAGCTAACTATGCAGCCATTCAGCTTGAGCTGGATAATATTGACTGGAATTTATTGCAACAGAAGCTAGATGTCAATTCAGCGTTACCTACTTTCTACAAAAATCTCAGTAGCATAATCATAAGTCATGTACATATCTGCCGTCCCCTCGGAAAATAGCCCCAGCTGGTTTTCGGCTGAAGCCTTAGCCGCTCTTTATTTGAAGGACCAGGCGTGCAAAAAATTTCAGTATTCACACACTGACCTTGCCAACTACCAATTGCTTCGTAGAAAAGCCAAAAAAGCGGTTAAGAATGAAAGGATCTTATTATTATATAATTGAAATATCCCCTTCTGGACATACATCCGTTCCCTGAAAACAACATCCCATAACCCTAATATCTTCTCATGGCATAACTGCCAAGCTTCTTAGGGGCAAGCTATCTGTGACCTTTTTGCATCAATTTCAGGTTTCAAACTCCACTATATACTCATCGTGTCCTTCTCCTTCCCCTATTGTGCATTTGATCGTAACCTCTCAATCGGAAATTGAAAGCTTACTGGTCACTTTTGACATTAACGATGGTCCGGGTCTTCATGGAATACCAACTCTCTTCGTAAAGTCATTATCTTCTTAATTATCTACCCCACTATCAATTATTTTCAATACTGACTTTTCTTCCTCCTGCTTTCCCGACGCCTGGAAAGCGTCCGATTCCGATTTCTTTGCTGTTTTGTTTTGGCAAACTCCTTGAGCGAATTGTGCATAACAGAATATACTCGTACGGTGACGGTCTTGTTTGCAAATGAACAACATGGTTTGATTAAAGGTCGTTCGACAATAACTAATTTGTTAGAACTTACGAATACCATCTCTCTTGCTTTTGACAAGAGCCAACAAGTTGATGTCATATACATCGATTTTGCTAAAGCCTTTGACAGTGTTGATCATGGCCTTCTTTCTAACAAACTTCGATCGTTCCGCGTTCCTGACTCAATTCTCTCTTGGATCTTATCCTTCATATCCCATTGTTCCTGCACCGTTGCATGGAATAATTTTTTTAACGGCATCATTTAGTCCGAAATCCGCTGTTCCTCAAGGATCAATTTTAGGCCCTTTACTAGTTAACATTTTCATTAATGTCCTTCCCAATGCCTGTCCTGTAATTGTCTTCTTTACGCTGACGATCTAAAAATTTATCGTTCCGTTAACTCCAGCAAAGACTGCTCATATCTTCAAAATGATCTTGACGTCTTCAAAATTTGTGTCAAGATAATTTACTTCCCCTTAACATTTCAAATTGTTGTCACATGAGATTCACCAACAAAATTCATTCAGTATTATATGAATACCGGATTGATGGATCGCTGCTCGCACTTGTGGACAAATTTAAAGATTTGGGAATGCAAAACCGCTAGAGTTTCATGTGTCTCTGGTTTTATTTTACGATCCTCCAGCAAGCCCTTTAAAATCCTAACCAGCGTTCATCTATTTGTACTCCTAGCCCGGTCAATCCATGAGTATGCCTCCCAAGTATGGTCTCCTCACTATACCAATCTATCGCATGCTGTTGAAACTGTACCCTTATAGCTCCTACGATGAGCGCTTACAGATCCTCAACATCCCATCACTCAAAAAAGGAGAGAATTCTTAGGCCTATGTTGCTTATTTAAAATATATCACGGTATTCTTTCATCGAACCTTCGGGGAAGGCTTTATATACGTCCCACCTCAAGATCGCGTTCAACTGACATATTCATTGTGATCTTTGCTCGAACTGGTATTTATTTTTATTCGTTTTTAGTACGCGTATCATGTTGTTACAATAAACTCCAGTTGGGTCCCCTGCCACATTCCTTAAACGCTTTTAAAAGCAGATTACATAATATTCTGCTTAGCTTCGAATAGTTTATTAGTATTTTATATTCTTGTTTTTTTTCGCTTTCAAGTTGCTCACTTTGTTTTTATTCCATGTATTATATTTTGTTACCTATTTTGTAATTGGTTTCATGGATCTGTAAAATAGCGTAAACAAATAAATCACATTGCCAGCAAAGGCAATAGTGAGCTGTTTAACGTGGATAGATGCACTATAAAAAACAAGGCTAGTGAAGTTGTCGCACAATGTAAATCCACGAACCGCGTAAATTCCCGTTCAGCTGCGGCGAAAATCAGGCAGCACAAGCGCTTGAACTTATACATTCAGACATCATGGGACCAATGTGTACACCGTCCATCGGCGGAGCCAAGTATGTATTGACGTTTGCCGATGATTACTCACGCAAAGTTTGTGTCCATATTTTAAAGAGTAAATCGCGAGTACCTCAGTAATTCAAGGCGCGTGTGGGGAATCAAATCGAAAGGAAAATTAAAATACTCTGCACTGATAACGGAACCGAATATGGGTGGACGGAATTCATGAAATAGTGTAAATAAAGCGGTATACAGCGATTCCAGCTAACCCAAATGCTACTGGGC
This sequence comes from Odontomyia ornata, assembly GCA_963969285.1. Classification (NCBI taxonomy): domain Eukaryota; kingdom Metazoa; phylum Arthropoda; class Insecta; order Diptera; family Stratiomyidae; genus Odontomyia; species Odontomyia ornata. The sequence continues at coordinate 22,458,592 of OZ017743.1, forward strand.
TTAAGGAACGAACATGGCAGTTTATTTGATAAGCCGAAGCATTAGCGTAGCTCATGGCGTATTTTTCGAAGAATTGTTTTCTGGAAAGCGAATCGAAGCCTCGAATGTCAGACTCTTTGGATCGTCGGTAATGGTACTGTTGCGAATTCCGATCGTGCCGTCATCCTCTTATTCACAAAGTAAAACTTACACCTTTTTTCGGCTCTCCTAAACTTTTCCTTTTTTTTCTCTTTCTTTTTCTATATTAAAACCATGACCATGATATATGGTACAACATGTCCACTATTTTTGGTGATTCGCACGCTCCAGCAACTAGTACTTGACGAACACAATGCATACCATGAAGTTACCGATATAAACCTTCAGGACTCTTACGAAGATGGTATAATTCGATTCGATGACATAATTCGATTAAAGCGCATACAGGAAGAGCTCAAATTCGTCATCAGTAAGGGAGGGTTTCATCTAGGGAAATGGTCAGCGAAGCATAAGATGCTTTAAGAATCTATTCCAGAAAGCGATCGAAAGAGCCAAAAGCCATTTGAAATCGCTTTCTCAGAAGAAGTAATAACGCTTGGATTACAATGGTACTCGGCGCAAGACAATTTTCCCTACAAGGTGAAACCAGCTCAGGAACAAAAATTGACGAAACGATCCATACTTTCAGAAGTATCAAAACTGTTTGGCCCATTAGGATGGTTTCAACCCTGTATCATCACTGGAAAAATTACCATGCAGAAGCTCTGGCTTCTAAAGTTAAGTTGGAATGACGAAGTCCCTCCAGCTACACTTAAAGAATGGGTTGAAACATGGAGACAATGACCGATTAATTAGAAATTACAAATCCCAAGATGGAATGGATCGACACAAACCATCATAGTAGAATTACATGAGTTTTGCGACGCACCTAACACATCTTATGCAAGTGCAATCTACTTACGAGCAATCCCTATAGAAGCCCTATATCAACCTGTTTGCTGAGTGCGAAATCTATAGACGCTTCATTAAAAACGATATCAGTCCCCCGACTTGAGCTTAGTGGAGCTGTTCTGATGCTAGGAACAATGAAGCAACTTAAACAACCTTGCAAATGGACAACCATCAACACTCATTTTTGGACGGACCTGGATTCAAAAGCTAGCAGCAACGTGGAAGGCATTCGTCACGAATTATGTGAGTCTGATAAACGAAACCTCGACACCAGACGATTGGCACCATGTTTGTTCCACCGACAACTTCGCCGAACTTGCATCAAGAGGGATTCGACTAGACCAGCTGATTCACTTATCCTTATGGTGGAAAGATCTAGAATGGGTATCAAGTCTAGACATCTCAACATCATCAAACTTAGCACTTTCCACAATACGCACGGTTGGAATACTACCAACAGAGTCCACCCAAGAGCCAGAGATATTTAGCAGATACTCGTCACTCCCAAAATTCTGAAAGGTTATGGCATACATACGTCGATTCAGATATAATGCAACAAATAAAACCAACAAATGTGTCGGTTCCTTGACTTTCGAGGAGCAAAAATGAACTGAATACAAATCTCTCAGCAGCATGCTTTTGCGAAAGAATTATGAATCTTACGCAGTGATTCACAACTCGCCAACAACGGCAGCCTTAGAAAACTAATTCCAAGGATTGACTCCAATGGTATCCTCAGGACTATCGGAAGACTATAGTTTACGCCAATCGATGAGACTGCAAAACGTCCAGCTATACTTCCGAGGGATTCGTTTGCCAAATTGACCGTCAGACAAAATCATCTGAAAACGTTATATGGAAGGCTACAATTAATTTCAGCGACAATGCAGCAAGAATTCCTCATCATTGATGCACGATTGTTCGTGAAAAGGGTCTTTCATGAATGCATAACGTGTTTTAAAACTACAGGGGGCCAGAGGGTCAGCTAATGGGACAATTACCTCCACCAAGGTTCCAGATGGAAAAACCATTCGCACTGACATGCCTGGACTACGCTGGGCCAATGACAATAAAATGGAATGGTGAACGCGGGACAAAACCACAAAAGCCTATGTAGCTGTCTTCGTGTGCTTATCCACCAAAGCCTTCCATTTAGAAGCCGCAAGTGAACTATCGACACCAGCATGTAGTGTCGCAATTCGAAGATTTATTGTGCGAAAAGGGAAATGCACCACCATATTTAGCGACTCTGGAAGCAACTTTGTGGGCAGAGAAACGACAATTACGCAAAGCATTTACAGAGTCTTCAAAGCGATGCGAGGATGTTTTAATCACCGAGGAGATTCAGTGGAAGTTTATTCCTCCTGGAAGTCAACACTTTGGTGAACTCTGGGAAGCTCGAGTAAAGTCAATGAATCAATTGGAGAAATACTTTTAACCATCGAGGAACTTTGCACACTTCTAGCTCAGATAGAAGCGCGCTTGAATTCAAGACCTCTATGCGAAGTGAGCAGCGATCTAAGGGATCATTCGACAGTTACTCCTGGACATCTTTTAACAGGGTGTAACTTGTTTAAATTACCAACAATAGCTTCTGACAAACATATCAGCAAAACGTGGGAAATAGTTCAACAGACAAGGAAACGTTTCTGGAATCGGTGGAAACTAGAGTGCCTCAGATCTTTGCAGCAATAACCGAAATGGATGAATATTAGGCCCATTCTACAAATTGGCGACCTTGTGCTTCTGAAAACTGAAAGCTTTCTATCAACTCTATGGCCGCTCGCAAGAATTGTGGAAGTGCACCCAGGCGCTGATGGCATAGTATGAGTTGTATCCATCAAGGTATAAGGCAGAGTTACCAGGTGCCCTGCGACCAAGATCAGCCGGCTCCCGTTCTAGAATAAAAACCCAAAGACCCCAAAGCAATCGCCCATCAATCCCCTAACGAAAGCCCCATTAGTAGTATTCACATCAACAGCACGCAAATACCAAGGCGCAAAATTACACCCATCGGCGATATCTGAACAGAATACTTATCAGATCGCGCGAGAAACCAAAGGATAGAATCTTCGAAATCTACACCAAAGAAGTTTACCACTCCTGGTTTAGCTACCAAACTCCTATACTCTCTGTTGGTCATCTGCTGCATCTCTCCATATGCATACGGCGGTGTCAGTATTACTCAGCTGACAACTGGTTTGTACATCGAACATCTCGGAAAAGTACAAATATACAGAGGAGCGTTAAAAATACTCCTTGAACTCCGACCAGCCCAACGTCGTGACGAAAATTCGAGGACTTTATCAATCCAGCAATGATACTCGTATCTCTGCGCAAATTGGTTGCTATGAACTAGCACAACATTTGGAAGAAGTCAAGGATGCAGTTGTACGGAAAATGAACACGTTAAGATTTTCCATGGGAGACAACGTCGTGGAGCCCTAGGATCTTTGTTAACTGCTATGTACGGAGTAAACGACGAGGTATATAACGATATCAACAGCCTGCCCGACAACCAGAAGAAAATAATTCGTTTCATAGACAACCAAAACAAGATTATAATCCTGGCAGTGAAGACCTTAAACAGCACTTCAGGGAGAATTGACACACAGTTGAAACGATTTCAAGCTCAACTCCAATGAAGTTTAGATTGCATCAATGAACTCAGTCATTGATACAGAGCCACAGACCACAATCAAATAAACCTCCACATCCTGGTGACTTACCAAAGAGCAGGAACTATTTGGGAAAGTTTATCACAAATATTCTAGCATATTATCAAGTCTGTCATCAAGAACTGGCATTTGGCAGCGCGTCAAAACTAGCAATGCAATGATGGGTGAGTACCTTTTGTTTGAAATTTCTTACATTAAGCATACACTTACTAAATGTTGTATTATATATATATATATATATATATATATATATATATATATATATATATATATATATATATATATATATATATATATATATATATATATATATATATATATATATATATATATATATATATATATATATATATATTGTTACATGTACAAATAATTCTGCGAGCTACTGTCGCAATTGTTTTCACAACAATGAAGAACACGAATTCACTCGAAACCCCGAGAACCCATCAAGCATGATCAACATTCATTAATTTTCTCGGTAGAACATTCGCCAATAAACGAGAAATGGGTGAATAGGTAGAGACCCTATATAAAGGCGAGCTGAATGAATGGGGGAATGATCATTCATTCGACCGCGATAAGAACTGCGATTGTGTGTGGGAAGTGTGTTTCGTAATAGCGAAGTAATTTAGAAGACAATTGCGATAAGAAATTTATGGACAAGTGTTAGATTTTTTTTGTAATAGTGAAAATTAAAATTAGTGAAAGTGTTAACTGATTATTGTGCATTTCATTTAATAAACTCTTTTAACTTAAATTAAAAGACATTGCGTTTTCACTTTCCCGGAACATTAAAATTATTGGCCGCGAACCTATAACTGTCGCGACAGTGGTGTCGAGAAGTGAGATAGAAAATTTCGAAAGTGAAAACATTTAAACATTTTTAAACTGCACAGTTGTGAAATCTAACGTAAAAACTGTTGAAAAAAAAAAAAAACAAAAAGCCAATACAATAAAAATGCCACGAAACTTGCATCTAAGAATCAATGAATTGACCATGTCGGAGCTCAAGGAAGAGTTAGAACAGCGAAATCTGGCTACGCAAGGTACAAAGGCCACACTGATTGCACGCTTGCGCGACGCGATCGAGTCGGAATGCGTGAATCTGGATTCGGGTGAGTTCTCAGATGCGGAAAAAGGCGCAGAAGGTGGAGAAGTAGAAACACCAAAATCGAAGGAGCCAGAAAATGCGCTAATGCAAATGTTAATGCTGATGTCATCGAGTCTGACTGCGAAGCTAGATGAACAATCAGCGCAGCTAAATGAACAGACATCCAGTTTAGCTGCGAAGCTAAACGAACAATCAGCGAAGCTGGACCAACAAGCAATCGAAATCAAAGCAGACATCAAGGCAGACATCACACAGAAGCTGGAGAAACAGTCAACCGAAATAAAAGCGGAGCTCGGTAGTCTCAACAAGCAAATTAAAGGCGTCGAGGAAAAGGTTGAACAGGTCGAGGAAAAGGTTTACCAGGTCGAGGAAAAGGTCAGCCAGGTCGAGGAGAGAATCAACAATGAGATGGAAAACATGAAAAAGGAATTGGAAGCAGCAAAGGCAGTAGTAACCGCCCCACCAGCCCCAATTATAACGGCAGCGCAAAGCTCATCTAGAAATGTACAAGCACCAATATTCGATGGGCAAACGGTCTGGACTATTTACAAAACCCAGTTTGAAGCAGCCGCTCGCATAAATCACTGGAATGAGCAGGAACGAGCAACTGCATTGATTCTTGCCTTAAGAGGCCCAGCTGCCGAGCTGTTGCAGACGATCCCCGTTGAATTGCACTCAAACTCGAATGCTATAATGAATGCGCTCGACATGCGTTATGGAGATGATCATCTAAAGCAGATTTATCGGTCACAGCTAAGGCATCGGGTGCAGAAGCCTGGTGAAACCCTACAGCAGCTAGCCCAAGACATTGAGCGACCAGCACCTTTGGCTTACCCAGCCTACGACCCAGAACATCGAGATGATGCAGCGACAGAGGCATTCATCAGCGCACTAAAGGACCCGGAATTGCAACAAGCCGTGCGTTTAGCTCAAAAGCAAACGGTTAAGGACGCATTGGCTTACAGTCTGAACTTTGAGGCAGCGAAAAATGTGACTCGTACCACTGGCCGGGTTCGTGAAGTAGTGACAGACGAGTGCAGGTGTGAACGCGTGGAAATCGAGCGAGACCCGCATGTAAATGGTGCGCCTAGATGCTGGAATTGCGGAGAGAAGGGGCACTTGCAAAGAGACAGCAAGAAGCGAAGAAAATCGAGCTATTGTCCAGGGTGTGCAGCTAGGAGGAGATCCAGACCGAGTCAGGAGCCCAGAATGGAAGCCCTTCAAACAGAGGGGTCGGGAAACATGTAAGAGCCAACTTCGTGGGGCAGAGGTTGGCTAGGAGGATCGACGTCCCCAGCCCCACCATCACCGTGTCAAGACTACATCGTGGAGAAGCGGACTTATGCCTTCCGGGTCAAATTGACGGAGAACACTGCACCATAACAATCGACACTGGTGCTACCCGATCGATTATCCGACCAGACCTAGTTAGACAGCAACAACTTCACAAGGGCAGAATTTTCTCACTACGGACAGCTACGGGAGAAACTGCACCTGTTCATGGAGAGGTCAACCTCCAGATACAGTTGGGAGACCTTGTGTTCCGACATAATTTTCTGGTCGCGAACATTATGGATGACTGCATTCTCGGAATGGATTTTCTCCGACCACATGGAATCACGTTAGACTTGGGCAAACGTGTGTTGAAATGGCAGAATGTCGAAGTACTGATGGAGGATCCTAGCGTCCAAATCCCCAAGATGAATGTAGTGGTATGTACTGACACTGATGTACCGAATTCCTCCGAAAGCATTGTATGGGCCAAGCTTGATGGTGATTCTGGAGACCACCGATCTTATCTGATAGAGCCAACGAAGACATCCGCATTGCGCAGCTTGATTGTAGGACGAAGCCTTGTAAGATCTTTAAGGTACGGATATGTGCCGGTTAGAGTCCTTAACACCGCAGACTCAACCACAAGCATCAAAGCGGGAGAAGTCATCGGCAGCTGCCAGCCTGTTTCCACCATCACCTCTTTGGAAGCTTCTCACAACCATCATTGGAAAAGGAGGCAAGACACAGACAAAGCCCGGGAATCCACGTCTGCAATATTGAAGCAAGTCAAATTGCCGGTGCAGCTATTCAAACGAGCCTCTGATCTGGTCACCAAGTACAGTGACATCTTCTCAACAAGCCCGGATGACCAAGGCCGAACGAGTCTGTTAAACTCACGTCATAGATACACAGGGAGCCAAGCCGATTCGACAAGCACCCAGACGCCTCCCTATAGCCAAACAAGGAGAAGTGAGCGCGCTGATCTCGGACATGGAAAAACAAGGCGTTATTGAACCTTCTGTCAGTCCATGGGCCGCGCCTGTAGTTCTAGTAAAGAAAAAGGATGGCAGTACTCGTTTTTGTGTCGACTATAGGCAGCTCAACGACGTCACTAAGAAAGATAGTTACCCGCTCCCACGCATCGATGACATCATGGACACTTTAGCCGACGCAAAATGGTTTTCTACACTCGATCTCAAGAGTGGCTACTGGCAGGTAGAAATCGACAAGAAGGACCGCGAGAAGACCGCATTTTCAGTTGGGACCGGATTGTGGCAGTTTGTGGTGATGCCATTTGGGCTTTGCAATGCTCCAGCCACTTTCGAACGCTTGATGGAATACGTGCTACGTGGTCTAACCTGGAAAACCTGCTTGGTGTACCTAGATGACATCATCGTCATCGGGAGAACGTTCGAAGAGCATGTGCGGAACTTAGAAGAGGTTTTCTCCCGACTGCGACTGGCAAATTTGAAACTTAGTCCCGACAAGTGTACTCTTTTCGCAGCTGAAGTAAAATACCTGGGACATGTCGTATCAGCAGAAGGGGTCAAAACAGACTCTGAGAAGATTGAAGCCGTGAAAAGCTGGCCATCACCAAACAACAAGCGCCAACTACGAAGTTTCCTGGGTCTGGCGACCTACTATCGAAGATTCGTCAAAGACTTTGCCAAAATAGCTAAGTGTCTCCATCAGCTAACCGAGAAAAATCGTCCGTATGTCTGGAACGAACAATGCCAGACAGCCTTTGAGACCCTGAAGGAAAAGCTGTGTGAATCACCCGTGCTGGCGTATCCGAAACCCGGAAAAATGTTTGTAGTTGACACTGATGCAAGCAACGGCGGTATTGGAGCTGTACTCTCCCAGCAGATCAATGGCGAAGAAAGAGTCCTCTCGTATTACAGTCGAGTTCTTTCAAAAAGTGAGAGGAACTACTGTGTGACCAGGAAGGAGCTATTGGCTATAATAGAGGCCACCAAGCAGTTCCACAAGTACCTATATGACCAGAAATTTGTTCTTCGAACGGACCATGCATCGCTGAGATGGCTACTTAACTTCAAAAACCCCGAGGGACAAGTTGCGAGATGGATCGAAAGATTGCAGTCGTACGACTACGAAATCGTTCATCGAAAGGGCGGAGTTCATGGAAATGCTGACGCCCTATCTCGTCGCCCATGTCCAGCTAACTGCAAGCATTGCCGACGGATTGAGGAAAAGGAGCCGCCCGTTGATCTGCGACTGATAACGGCTGAATTCGATGAAGGTTGGTCATCGGAGGAGATTCGAAATGCCCAGCTAGCCGATGAAGACATCGGACCATTGCTCGTATGGAAGGAGACGACTGGGCGACCTGAGTGGAAGGACGTTTCAACGCATGGCGCAACCCTGAAAAGCTATTGGGCACAATGGAACTCCCTTCAGGTGGAGGGTGGTGTACTCAAGCGGAAATGGGAAACGGCGGATGGCAGCTCCTATAGGATGCAAACTATACTACCCAAAAGCCGAATCCACGATGTGGTTAAGGAAATGCATGAAGGATCCTCGGGAGGCCACCTTGGTGTTAACAAGACCTTAGCGAAATTGCGGGAACGGTTCTACTGGCTCCACGCTCGAGAAGACGTAGAGGACTGGTGTCGCAGATGCACAATTTGCGCTTCCGTCAACGGCCCAAAGCGACGACTGAGAGGACAAATGCAAACCTATAACGTAGGGGTACCGTTTGAAAGGATTGCTGTTGACATCGCTGGACCCTTTTCTGAATCTGAATGGGGAAATCGATACACGCTGGTTGTAGCCGATTATTTCAGCAAGTGGCCCGAGGTCTACCCCATTCCCAACCAGGAAGCAACTACTGTAGCTGAACAGCTAGTGTTAAATTGGGTCAGTAGGTACGGCGTACCTGGCGAACTACATTCGGATCAAGGCCGAAACTTTGAGTCACTAGTTTTTGGCGAAATGTGCGAGCTGCTCGGAATACGGAAAACGAGGACAACACCGCTGCATCCCCAATCCGATGGAATGGTCGAACGTTTCAACGGCACGCTCAATAAACACCTTGCCAAAATGGTTGACGAGAACCAAAGGGACTGGGACCGACATATCCCCCTATTTTTGATGGCGTATAGAGCCGCTGAACATGCGTCGACGGGCCAAGCCCCAGCCAAAGTCATTTTTGGAAAGTCTATTCGTTTGCCAGCCGATATAAAGTTCGGAACACCCCCTGAGAAACCCCAAACGGTCTCGGAGTACGCAAGTGATCTAAGACAACGGTTGAACCAGATACATCGGACAGTGCGAAAACACCTCGAATCGGCTACTGACCGCATGAAGACCAGGTATGATCTAAAGGCTAATTCTACTGGCTTCCAGCAAGATGACTTGGTGTGGCTTTATAACCCGCAACGGCGAAAGGGTAGGTCTCCAAAGTTGCAACATAATTGGGAGGGACCATACCGAGTTAGAAAGCGAATCAACGACGTCGTATACCGAATACAGGAACATCGTAAGCCGAGAGCTAAAATGAAAATCGTGCATCTGGACCGTCTTGCCCCATATTACACCCAGGGAGAATTGACTACAACTGGCGACACATCTTTTCGGGGCGAAAAGAACTGAGGTGGGGGCAGTGTTACATGTACAAATAATTCTGCGAGCTACTGTCGCAATTGTTTTCACAACAATGAAGAACACGAATTCACTCGAAACCCCGAGAACCCAACAAGCATGATCAACATTCATTAATTTTCTCGGTAGAACATTCGCCAATAAACGAGAAATGGGTGAATAGGTAGAGACCCTATATAAAGGCGAGCTGAATGAATGGGGGAATGATCATTCATTCGACCGCGATAAGAACTGCGATTGTGTGTGGGAAGTGTGTTTCGTAATAGCGAAGTAATTTAGAAGACAATTGCGATAAGAAATTTATGGACAAGTGTTAGATTTTTTTTGTAATAGTGAAAATTAAAATTAGTGAAAGTGTTAACTGATTATTGTGCATTTCATTTAATAAACTCTTTTAACTTAAATTAAAAGACATTGCGTTTTCACTTTCCCGGAACATTAAAATTATTGGCCGCGAACCTATAACACGCGACAATATATATATATATATATATATATATATATATATATATATATATATATATATATATATATATATATATATATATATATGTATATATATATATGTATATATAATTTTTAAACGAAATTTATGACTGAAATAATAAGGGTAAAAACCAAAGTAAAAGTTAGCACAAATGTACAGACAAGTGTATACTACTGTGACCAAAAAATAAGGTGACATTTGAATTTAAATTGCGCGTGTCGAAGGATTTGGAGTATTATTTTTTTTTAGGTTGGTAGTACTGTCAGTGACATCTATGTCAAATTTATCTGTCAAAATATTCATTAGTGTTTGAGATACGCGTCGTTTTGTGAGCTGCTAAAAGTGTTTTTGGTTTTTTGCGATGACGAAATTTGTTGAATTTGCATTAAATTTTGTTTGTTTAGCACCGCTTCCATGAAATTTATTTCACCCTTTTTAGGACATTTTGAAGCCGGTTTACTTTTTCAAAAATAATTTTTTTATATCACACTTTTTAAAGGCAGATTTTTTCATTCAAATCCTATTAGAAACCTGTTTCGTGACTGGTGCGATACAAATGTCAATTATGTCAAACGTCAATTTCAAATGGTTTAATTAGACTTCTCCGTTGCATCCTTATTCAACTGATCAATAAATCTAGTACAATTAGTGATGCCATATTAACGTTCAGAATTATTTATCTATTTATTTATTCGCCAAACATGAATTTGCTCCACGTACTCGTATACATGCGAAACTCATAACCTACTCTCCTATGGAAGTCTGTTAAGAACTATTGTATAATCAATTACTTTATACTGGCGATCTAAACTTGATGTAGATTCATTTTATATAAATGATGAAAAAAGTAAAATACTACTTTTTAATTAATTTACAAAATTTATTTTTATTGGTCGTAATGCGTTTCGATACACGATATCTTCATCAGGCGACATCGTCTAATGAAGATACCATGTATCGAAACGCGTTACGACCAATAAAAATAAATGGTGTAGATTAATTAAAAAGTAGGCTTTTACAGATATGCCCTCCTCTCTTAAACCAGCACGAAAAGGTAGTCCAAACAAAACGCACGATGTTAATTGTCAATAAAACAAAAAGTTTTCAGATAATTATGACAATTATGCGTGAAACAAAATATCACCCAAATGCGCTACGGCTCCGGTGGCATACTTCTATCCGATGGTCCATTTTTTCAATGACTCTAAGACATAAATGAGGTTCAATGTCGTTAATGTGCTGAATTATCTCGTCCTTTAGCTCTTGAATTGTTCTTGGCTTATTGACGTATACTTTTTCTTTTAAATATCCCCAGAGAAAGAAGTCCAACGGTGTCAAATCACACGATCGTGGTGGCCAATTAACATCACCACAACGTGAGATAACACGGCCATTGAATTTTTCGCGCAAAAGAGTCATTGTTTTGTTGGCTGTGTGGCAAGTGGCACCATACTGTTGGAACCACATATCGTCCAGGTCCATAACCCCAATTTCTGGCACAAGAAGTCCGTTATCACCTCGCAATTGCGAACACCATTCACGGTAAGTGCTTGGCCATCCTCATTTTCGAATAAGTACGGCCCGATGACGCCGCCAGCCCATAAACCGCACCAAACAGTCACTCTTTATGGATGCATCGGCTTTTCAACATTCACTCGTGGATTCTCATTTGCAATTCTGCTTGTTGACAAATCCACTGAGGTGAAAGTGTGCCTCGTCGCGGAAGATGATTTTCTTTGTAAAGTCACCATTCCCTTCTGTCTGTTCAACCAACCATTCGGCGTATTGCCGACGCTTGAAATGGTCAGTAGGCTTCAGCTCTTGAGTCAATTGAACCTTGTAAGCGTGTAAATTCAAATCTTCATTCAAAATTCGCATCAGTGATATTCGTGGGACGTTCAATTGTTGGGCACGACGACGAGTCGAGGTTGACGGCTCTTCTGCCACACTATCGTGAACAACAGCAATGTTTTCCGCAGAACGAACTGGACGAGCATGCACAGGTGATTTCACATTTCCTACTGAACCGGTTTGCTGAAATTTGCGCACAATTCTCCCGATTGTGGACACATTTGGTCGATTATGCTGACCAAAAAAATCACGAAGTGCACAAAACACATTTTGATTTGAACGCCCATTTTCGTAAAAGGGTTCAACAACCTTAACGCGCTGCTCAATTATGTACCTCTCCATGGTTGAATTTTTCAAACACTGAAACAAAGAAATGTCACATTAAGTTGGGCGAAAAACATTGACGTTAAGGTGTGACTCACTTTGGTTATCGATTTATTTGGTTATCGATTTATCGATAGTGCCCTCAGACCGGGGAACCAAACGCGTCCCCAGGGTTGCGGATAGGGGCAGACCTTTCTCGAAAGGTTCGCTGCGAATAACCAAAAAGCAGCCGTGGACAATGGTCGGCAGTGAAGGGAGAGTCTCAGGACAAATACCTGAGTGTCAATGATCTTCACCGTGACATGACGAAATACATGGCGTCATCAATTATCCATATATCCTGGCAGTAGGTAAAATGCTATGGGAACGGAAACCCAGACAGAAAACCAAACCATGCAGGTCCACAAGGGGAACCAAATTACGGTGCAGGGGGTCGGATCCCCAGTATCGGCGGCAGAGGGTAGTGAGCGAGCAGGCTCCCGGCCGTCGTCATCCAGCGACTGCAATGTTATAGAAGTGGTGAACTTGGCTTCTGTAACAGATATAATTACAAGCAAACAGGACGCTAGCACGGAGAACCCTTTCAGGCAAAAACCGCTGTTGGCAAGAACACCGATTAAACAAGTCACCGATTGCGGGGGGAGGCAGCAAACCCCAGAAACACTGTCAAAGTCAACATCACAGGTTAAATCATCGGAGACAGACCACAGACGGACTAACGAACGAAAGAAGGCAGAGTGCATTGTGCAACCTGGCATCATTGCGGCCTTTGGGCGCAGTAGAAGGACTATGCGCATCCCGGAGCGTCCAGTGCAAGACGTACACAATCCGGATCAAGCTGCGACACCAACAGAGGCCAGTGTAAGACTGGGGGAGTGAGAATTTTGCCGTCGGCCGACGCCACTTCAAACGTCACCCAAGCGATAGAAGCAAAAGGGCTAGGAAACGGGGGCCTCTCCCAAGAGGTGGCGCCAAATAACACAATCGCCCTTGACCGCGCCGAAGAGGAGCGGCTTACTCGGGAAGCGGGGACTATCGTTAAACAACTGAGTGCTGCCTGCGAAGTGCAGAAAAACATAGGCAAGAGTGTCAGGAATGGCATTCTTGAACTGGAGGAGCATTTTGGCCGCATAACGCACTACAGGCGGAGGTGGCTTGCAATCGAAAAGCACCAAAAAGATACGCTCTCCCTCGAGGCATCAGTGGGTCCTAGCAGCAGCAAAAGAATGGCCGGTAGCCCAATTGAAGGCGACCGTGAGAAAAGGAGGAAGGACGAGACCATAAACGAAGTTGTCACTCCAGGCGAGGAGTTTCATGTGGTGCGAAACAAGGCAGCGAAAAAAGCGGCCAAAAAGCTACTCCTAGAAAAAACAGACAAAGAGCTCAACCACGAAAAGAAGAACAAAGAACCCCCCGATATACCGCAGAAAACAAAAAGCGAACCGCGGCGCAAACCCTTGCGAAAGGCACTGCTTATTAAACCCACTAAGGGCCGAACCTACGCAGATGTCCTCCGTGAAATTAAAGGAGCCGTCAAGCCAGACGACACCAAAACTGCCATCAAAGCAGTTCGACCAACCCGGACCGGTGGCCTGCTGGTGGAATTCGGGCCAGAGGCCAGAAACAAAGATGCATTCCGTGACGCGGTTCAAAAGGTTCTTGGAGATGCGGCAACCGTTGCCTCGCTCGAACCAATGGCCACCCTGAAAATCAGGGACCTCGACTGCGTCACGGACAAAGCTGAAGTAGAGGATGCCATTAGGAGGGAGTTCCCCAACTTAAGTGAAGTCAAGGCAAGATTGACACGTGAAAACACAAGGGGGCAACGCATGGCTATTGTCGAACTAGCTGATAAAGACGCCCAGCAAATCCTGGCGAAGGGCAAAATTAAGATAGGTTGGGTGATCTGCAGGATACGGAGAAGAGCGATCCCTATCCGCTGCTTCAGATGCCTCGAATACGGACACACCGCGTATGGCTGTAGGGGACCCGACAGGAGATCTCTGTGCTACAAATGTGGTGAAACGGGGCACAAAAAGAAGGAGTGCACGAACGAGGCAAAATGCATTCTTTGCAAGGATGCTAAGCTAGCACCCGGAGACCTCAAACATGAGCCGGGGACAAGGAGATGCTGGGTTTTCAAGGAGGCCCTAACTAAAGCCAAATCGATACTCAAATGATCCGTATCCTGCAAGTCAATTTGCACCGAAGCACAAACGCCCAGGACCTACTTGAGCAGTTTGCGAGGGATAAGAAAGCTGACTTGCTGTTGCTGAGCGAGCAACATCATAACAAGGACTCGCAAGCGTGGTACCCTGACGAATCTGGTACCTCGGCCATCTGGGTTCGAGACAGCGCCCGCCTTCAGGTGCAGGGCCATGGACGCGGGGATGGTTTTGTGTGGGTGCGGTGTTCAGGGATAACATATTTCAGTGTTTATCTGATGCCTAACGAGGCAATGCCATCTTTTCGAATGAAACTCGATGCCCTGGAGGACGCTGTCTCGAACACAGAGGGCCACATGCTGGTCGGGGGAGACTTCAACGCTAGAGCCATCGAATGGGGTATGCCACAATCCGACTCAAGGGGAAAGCAAATCTTGGACATGGCGGCCAGAACAGCGCTTTTGGTCCTAAATACTGGTAACACCCCTACTTTCCGCCGCTGGGGTTGCGTAGGAACCATACCCGATGTGACACTCGCTTCGGAGTCCCTGGTACCTAGAGTACACAACTGGCGAGTACTAGAGGACTACTCGGCTAGTGATCACCAGTATATAGCTGTTGAGATTCACGATGGTGCCACTCTGCGTGCATGTGCCCAAACTTCAATCCTCGGATGGAGGACTGGGAGGATGGACGTTGAAAGGTTCGCTAACGCGCTTATGGCAGGCGCACCGTTGCTGGGAGCTCCGCCAGGGAGTGGAGGGCCTACAGCCAAGGACTTGGTGAACTCAACTATGAGTACCATCATAACTGCTTGCGAGTCTTCCATGCCCCGTCGGAGACCCCGACACGGTAAGCCTCCAGTATACTGGTGGTCAAACGAGATCGCCGAACAAAGAAGCGAGTGTCACAAACTTCGGCGAGAGGCCCAGCGGGTGCGAACACGGGAGGAGGCAGACACTAGGCTAGCAGCATATAGGTCCGGCAGGAAATATCTTCGCAGGCTTATTAACAAGAGCAAGGCCCGATGCTGGCAAGATCTCGTGGACGATGTAAATAGGGATCCGTGGGGCCTAGGTTACAAGCTGGTCATGCGAAAACTTGGTGTCCAACGGAAGCTCTGCTTACATGAAGCAGAGAAGATGGACGAGATCGTACGGGCACTATTCCCCACGCACACTGTCGGTGTCGATTCAGCTCATGCACAAACACCAATAGAATGCTCCTTTCACAATGATGGAACTGGAGCAGGCAATTCTATCCATGAAACCGGGACCAGATGGCGTTCCTGCTGAGGTTTTGCAGCTTGTCTACAAGCTTTGTCCTGACTTGTTGCTCAGTATGTTCAACGCTTGCCTTTACGAAGGTGTATTTCCGGAACGCTGGAAAGTGGCGAGGCTCGTACTGATCAGCAATGGGAAGGGAAATTCCGAGTTGGCGTCTGCATACCGCCCGTTATGTATGCTAGACACGGCTGGGAAACTGCTCGAGAAACTCATCAAGGGAAGACTCACTGACGCGGTCCGTTCTGTCGGGGACCTATCTCCACGGCAGTATGGTTTTAGAGCAGGTCGCTCCACTATTGACGCGATAGCAGAAGTAGTGAGCGCGGTCCAAAGAGCGGAGGCTCACTGCCAGTCAAACAAAAGGGTTGTGTTGCTCGTGACGCTTGACGTCAGAAACGCCTTCAATTCCGCTAGATGGGCGGATATTCTGGAAGCACTGGAAAACTCTTTTCAAGTTCCAGAATATCTTATGCGGATTTTGAAGAACTACCTGACAGACCGGAGCCTGCTCTATGAGACGAAGGAGGGTCGGCGGAGGATGGAAGTTACATCGGGTGTTGCACAAGGCTCCATCCTTGGCCCAGACCTGTGGAACATCACGTACGACGGGCTACTGAGAATCGAGCTGCCGGATGAGTCGCGCTTGATCGGCTATGCAGACGATGTCGCGGCGCTAGTTGCGGGACGCACTGTTGAACAAGCGCAACTCAGACTGGGTATGCTAATGCGCCGAGTGAGGGACTGGATGACTGCTCGCGGGTTCAGCCTAGCTTTGGAGAAAACCGAAGTAGTCATCTTGACAAAGAAGAGAATCCCTAGAGTAAGGATGATCAACATTGGGGAAGCACTCGTTGAGACCAAACTAGCAGTGAAGTACCTGGGCATTTTGATCGACTCGAAGATGCGTTTCTCCGAGCAAATCAGGGCAATAGCTGACAAGGCTGCAGCGAGTGTTTCGGCTCGCAGCTGGCTAATGGCCAACATAGGGGGTCCCACCTTATCAAGAAGGAGACTTCTGATGAGTGCAGTACAATCTGTGCTGTTGTAGGGATCGGAGATATGGTGTGAGGCTCTCAACAAGGGGCTGTATCGAAGGCGCTTGGCACAGGTGCAGCGACGGGGAGCGCTGCGGATTGCATCTGCATATCGGACTGTCTCGGAGTCGGCAGTGCTGGTCATCGCAGGAGTGATACCCATTGCCCTCCTTGCCAAGGAGCGCCGCAGAATCTACCTGCGGAGGAACGAATGCGACAGAGATGCTGTCGCCCACGAAGAACGAGAACGCTCACTCAGTGATTGGCAACAGTCCTGGGTGAGCGATACAAAAGGTAGGTGGACCGCACGCCTTATTGGTGACCTGAGGCCGTGGCTCAATCGAAGGCATGGTGAGACTGACTTCTATCTTACTCAGCTACTGAGTGGACATGGATACTTTCGGTCTTACCTGCACAAGATTGGTAAGTCACGGTCTCCTGACTGCATATTCTGTGCTGGAGAGGTCGATGATGCCTACCACACATTTTTTGTATGCAAGAGGTGGGAAAGGCAGTGCGGTGACCTCATTGAAGAAATGGGAGATCTCTCTCCGGATGAACTCACTGGGGAGATGCTCACATCCGTTGACAAATGGAACTGTGTGGCACATTACGCTCGGGCAGTCCTTAAGATAAAAAGGAAAATATATGAGCGCCTGGAGGCGTCCAGGGCGGAGGGGTCTCTTTTCTATAAATCCCTCTCCCTTCCCCTCCTTCCGTTGGAAAAGGGATCCCTGTAGCCCCGTGGCGCCTAAACGCGGAGAGAAATGAGGCTTAGCCCGAAGTAATGTGTCAAACGGTTCCAGGCTAGGTTCTCAGATTGACAGGGGAGGTGTTTAGTGGGTAGTCCAAGGGTATCCTCCATGAGAGTCCCACACTGCCAGACTCGGCGGGCGTAAATGCCTTCACCTCCCTACCACAAAAAAAAAGGTGTGACTCACAATTAACATCGTGCATTATGGTTGGACCACCCTTTATATACTTTTTTGCCAGTTTAAAAATCATCCTCATATTTAAAAATAGTCCTAGCTTATTTATTTATTCGCCAAACAAGGCACAATTTAAAATCAAATGCATAGCACATTGAATTAAAAACAAAAATTCAAAGCACACGAAAAGATTGTCTAGGTTGTCGAGGAATTGAGAATTTGTAATAGTTTGGACTTAAAACAGAACTTGGAAGTGGTTGGGGAGTAATGCCCGTTAAACTTATTGAAGATTTTACAGCATCTGTTAACCGGCTGATTGTCTGCATAATTGGTTTGGTGCGTACTTGTGGTTAACATGGGAATGTGCCTAGTGACTCTACCAGGATCGTGAAAGTGAATCTTGTCTGACAAAAACGGAACTTGAATATTACACCTTAAGACACCGAAAGGTACACATGCAGACAGAGCGACTCTTCTGGAAGCGAGTGATGTCAGATTTAATGTTTGAAGTCGATCCTCATAAGATGGTAGATTAGATCTTAAGGGAAAAAGTAAAAATTGTTTTTGTACAGACTCAAGTCTCAGGCTATAGGTTTCGTATATAGGCTCCCAGATTATGCAGCCGTATTCGAGAATAGGACGGACTAGCGAGGTGAACAATGATTTTGTTGCCCAAATATTCATAAATTCTTTCGCTCTCGTTTAATAAAATCTAGCAGCTTGTTAGCTTTACACAGTGCTTCATCATAGTGAAGGTTGAATCTAAGACT
This sequence comes from Odontomyia ornata, assembly GCA_963969285.1. Taxonomy (NCBI): domain Eukaryota; kingdom Metazoa; phylum Arthropoda; class Insecta; order Diptera; family Stratiomyidae; genus Odontomyia; species Odontomyia ornata. The sequence goes on from OZ017743.1 coordinate 22,477,053, forward strand.
ACGCCAAGGTCTACAACTCTTTCAACTCTTCTCAGTTGTGTGTTATTAATTTCATAATTGTGTATGATGCCATTCTTTTCTCTTAAAAAGCTTATTACGAGACATTTTTCCAAATTAAGTTCAATGTGATTCACATCGCACCATTGGTGGAGGATGGTTAATTTGGACTGGAGAAAAGATACACTAGTTAAAGATTGTATTCTGTGATACAGTTTAAGGTCGTCGGCATAAAAGAGGTGTGGAATATCAAACAGCGCTTTTGAAAGATCTGAGATGAACCGAAATGACTGCCGTGAGGAATCCCAGAGGCGACACTGCTCTCACGTGACAACTGACCTTGAAAATTGTGAAATTGTGTGCGGGGTTTCAAATGGTACTGTATCAAGTTGAATAGCGAACCGGATATGCCGAAGCTACGGAGTTTGGTTAACAGAATTCCATGGTTCACTCTATCAAATGCTTTGTTGTAATCTGTGTTTATGGCATCAATCTGATTTCCTTGCTCCATTCCATTACGAATATCTGACGTCAAAGTGATTAGATTAGTGGCAGTTGATCTGTTTTTACGGAAGCCATGTTGCTCTTCATTAAGAAATGGTTCAATAAGGGAAGAAATTTTACAACATATAATTTTCTAAAACAATTTTGGCATAGCAGACAAGATTATGAATCTTTGTGCCCATTTTCGTCAAAATCAAGCGATACGCTGGGCAGAACAGAATAACGGATTTTCATTTAAAATAGCCGCCATTTTTTTGTCGCTTAGCTTATTGGACTAGCCAGGATATTTACCCAACATACCATTCTTGAAAATTTGGTGAAAATCGAAGCAAAATAGCCAGTGTGGCCACAAATTTCGTTACATTCTATATTATACAATATATATACTCGTATATATATATATATATATATATATATATATATATATATATATATATATATATATATATATATATATATATATACACATACGAGTATATACATATATATATATATATATATATATATATATATATATATATATATATATATATATATATATATATATATATACATACGAGTATATACATATATATATGTATATATATATATATATATATATATATATATATATATATATATATATATATATATATATATATATATATACAGAGGTGGCCAAAAGTGATCGGACAATACAAGAAACAAGCAATAAAATACTTTTACGAGCATAAGCTTTGAAATGAAATAAAAATTTTTCCCTTATATAAAAGTTACTTGTATTCTCAATTAATTGCACAAAAAAATTAAACAGAAATAAAAAGATTTTCACAAGAAAATTAACAACTAATTCAAATTCACATTGCATCAAGTGGACAAAAGTAATCGGACATTTTGAAAAGTGTGAAATTAGTCATTGAAGTTTGGAGCAATTCTTTTCTTTTCATTTCCGAGTTTAAAAGGGAATTCCCCTAATTATATGTTGATATGTGTTTTTCTGATATCAGTCATTTACTTGTCAGTTTTAAGTGAAGAAAGTTAAACATGGCTAAGAATCGCAAAGAAACCTGTATACATGAAAGAAAAGTTATAATAAAGTTGTATAAAGAGAATAAATCCTTTTCTGAAATATCAAAAATAATTGGAAGAAGTCGTTCGACGGTTCAGAAAAAGTAATCAGGTGGAAAACGAAATTAGGAGTGGTCGACCATGTAAACTAACAGAGACAGACGCACGAAAAATCTTAAGAATTGTTAAAAAGAATCCGACTACAACGTCCAGAAGTATTAGGGATCAATTAGCGGATGTAAATGGTACCAATGTTAGTGCCCGGACTATTCGTAGAGCTCTCAGCCGTGCTGGTTATCAAGCGAGAGTACCTCGAAAGAAACCACTAATTAGCAAAGTTAATAAGAAGAAAAGATTATGCTTTGCAAAAGAATTTAAAAGCAAGCCGCTCGGCTTTTGGACTCGTATAATATTCTCTGATGAGAGTAAGTTTAATATCTACCACTCCGACGGCAGGTTGTTGGTGTGGAGAACTCAAAATAGTGAGCTTCATCCCAAAAACATTCAACATACAGTTAAACACGGAGGTGGCTGTGTAATGGTCTGGGGTTGCATGGCTGCCAACGGTGTAGGAGAACTTGTTTTCATTGACGAACCTATGGACAAACTAGGTTACTTGTCGATTTTGAAAGAAAATTTGAAAAAAAGTGCACAAAAATTAGGTCTTGATGATCATTATTTGTTCCAGCAAGATAATGACCCAAAGCATACAGCTCATGATGTTCGTATGTGGCTCCTTTTCAACACTCCTGGTCAATTAAAAACACCACCGCAATCCCCAGACCTAAATCCCATCGAACATCTTTGGGATCATCTGGATAAAAAAATAAGGAACCATCACATTACTAATAAAAGTCAACTGAAGACGGTGTTATTAGAAGAATGGGACAACATTACTCCGGACGTTACCCGTAAGTTGGTACAGTCTATGCCCAATAGGTTAACAGAAGTTATAAAACAAAAAGGATACGCAACTAGATATTAAAAGCCTATGTTCTAATGGAATCATCAGAAAGAAAAGTATTACAATTGAACGTCCGATTACTTTTGTCCACTTGATGCAATGTGAATTTGAATTAGTTGTTAATTTTCTTGTGAAATTCTTTTTATTTCTGTTTTATTTTTTTGTGCAATTAATTGAGAATACAAGTAACTTTTATATAAGGGAAAAATTTTTATTTCATTTCAAAGCTTATGCTCGTAAAAGTATTTTATTGCTTGTTTCTTGTATTGTCCGATCACTTTTGGCCACCTCTGTATATATATATATATATATATATATATATATATATATATATATATATATATATATATATATACACATATATATATATACATATATATATATATATATATATATATATATATATATATATATATATATATATATATATATATATATATATATATATATACATACATACATACATGCATACATATATATATATATATATATATATATATATATATATATATATATATATATATATATATATATATATATATATATATATATATATCAAGCCAGGCAAAACTGCTGCGACCGTTCCACAAACTTACCCTATGGTTTAACAAACAGTGTTTAAAAAACACCAGCATTTGCAAAAATCGTAGTAAAGTAAAACACAATTGCTGCACGAAACACACAGCGTAGCGTACAAATACTCCGCATTAAAAATGAAATAAGAATACTGTATATAAAACAAACATAAGACATCTACTACGTTCACAATTGCAACTAACTAACATTATACAAACTGAAAACTTTCTACAGTTCTACAATGACGTGAGACAAAACATTGATACTCAGCTCAAAACTAAATATGGGACCATGACAAAGAAAATTGACAAATTGATGAAAAAACAAAACACAGCGACCACACCAGCGAACAGTCTTCTATCCACGGACAGTAAATCTATCAGATACGCCTTTTACGACACAAGAAGGGGAGCTGTTAGACAAGGGGCTGTAACAAAACTTATATAGTATAACACAAACCGCAACAAAGACCTAGAACAACTAGTAATCGACACTGAACTAGCCATTAATAAACTGCCACAGGAAAAACAGACACATGCAAGAAATACTGCACTAGATATGCTACAAAAAATACGCAGTTGGATAAGCAAAACGAATTTCCACGACGACCATAAGATATTAAGACACATTCAGAAAAAACTTAAAGATGATCCTAAAAACAACGGACTACGTACAAAGAACAATAGACTTCAGAAACACCAACGGATACAAACTGGTAAACAAAGACCCCACCAATAACTTCCAAGCAGACTTACGTACTGCTATTATACAATCCCCACTAATCATTCCTCCTAATACTCAGCACCGCTACATAAACCCAAATCCATTCACACCACCGCTTAAACCACAACCTAAGCTCCACAAACCCAATATCCCAATCCGGCCTATCGTCAATTACCGCCCAGCTCCTGCATACCAATAAGCACGATACTTGGCAACGATACTGGCTGATTTCATGCACCTTGACGACAAATACACATTAAAGAACATCCGTGATCTAGCGAACTCTACCACCTCTTTAACATTGACTGACATTTGTCGACTTTTATCACTAGGCATCACCAACCTCTATACGTCTATACCCGTCGATGAAACCCTGAACATACTAAAAGAAAAAATTTCATCCAACAACAGCCGACGATTCACAGACCAACTACTCAATCTCATCAAGACCACAATCAAGCAGAACAATTTTTAGTTCAATAAAAACACATACATTGCCAAGGAAGGTCTGGGCATTCTTACAATCTTTGGAAGAAGTCTTTACACCCAAAATTGTTGATTAGATAATAGTTTACAGACGATATGTGGATGACTGTTTCATCTTTATTGACTCATAAGAAAATAAACAAGAGAAACTACTTCCCTGTATGAATGAAACTCACCCGACTATTAATTTCACTGTAGAAAAAGAAACAAACGGGCAACTCAACTATATGGACCTAACCGTGACACACGAACAAACACTATTAGACTACAAAATATACAGTAAACCAACCACAACTGATCATACTATTCACGTAACATCTAACGAACCCGCACAACATAAACTAGTAGCGTACAGATCAATGGTGCAGAGAATTTACTCCATCCCCATGACTCCTACTAACTACCCCAACGAACTAAACAATAACGGATACAATAATAAGCAATAGCTAGCAATAACAGATACAAATAACGTGACATTGACAAAGTTGTTACACAGTACAAATAAAAACAAGAACGCCAACCAACTGAAACTCATAAGAACGACCAACAGTGGATTTCGTTAACATACGTAAGCAAAGAGACATACAAACTATCAAACTTCCTTCGGAAATACAAACTGCAAGCTGCATTCAAAACTAAAAACAACATTGGAAGCAAACTGAAACCAAAACTGAATGACACATCAACATACAAGAAAAGCGGTTTATACGAACTGACAAGCAAGGACTGCGACATGGTATACGTAGGAAGGACAACACGGAAACTAATGACAAGATACAAAGAACACTTACGGTCTTTCGTACACAATAAGGTAGACTCAAATTATGCAACTCACCTGACAAAATCTATGACATTGCTTTAGGGGTTCATCATGTGTTGCTATCAAGTCTTCTAGGTCTTCGATTGTAAGATCCTCCGATTCGGAGTCCACGATCATTGCAGTAATGTTTGCAAGCGCTTAGCTATGCCTCTGCACACTTCTACTAGAAGCATCTATCACATCAGGCTCAAATTTACGCTACACGCCGTTCATACAACTTTTTTTCACCTCTTTCCAGGTTTCGTTAATATTACAAATAGCTTTCATGATGCTGTATGACTTCTACCACTCTCGCATTGATTGTCTCCCTTCTCCCTCAATTTAATGAATCACCTGGTTAAAAGAACGAAGATGGTAATAAGCCTTGACGTTTGCTATTGCTCCCTGGTCCATGGGTTGCAAAATCGACGTAGTGCTTGGTGGAAGCACCATGGGGGTGCTTTTTTCATTCAAATTTTCTATCCACATTGCCAGCAACTTGTCCATTTTTTTCCAGGATTGAGCACGTTGAACGAGTAAGTTTTGTAGCGCTTAATGTCGATTAACGCTCACTAGAAACTTTTATTTTTTCTCGATTATTCACAATCGTCCACGCTGTCGATTCTGAGAGTCCAAAATCGGTGCCAACAATTGTAGTTTTGCCACCGTTTCCCATTCCAAATCAAACTGTTGCGCGTTTTCTTCTTAACGGAAGTTAAAAGCCGAAGAGAACCAGAAGGCGCACTTGATGGGATTGGAACGCTTGAACAGGGGTTCCATACAGTGCTGACAAAAGAACCGAAGTTCGCACGGACGCTCAGCAAGAAAACGATCTGATACGAAATAGAAGAGAAAAAGCCACGATGAAGACCCCGGCAACAGGCACTGCCCGTAAAACCACAGGATGGCCGATCCTACGCAGAAGTGTTGCGGGATATCAGGGGAGACGTAAGGCCTGGATGCACCAACACTGCTATAAAAGCAGTACGACCAACGCGGTCGGGCCCCATGCTGGTCAAATTCGAAGCAGAGGCCAAAGTAAAGAAGCATTCTGTGATGCAGCAAAGAAATCCTCAGCAAAAGCGGAACTGTTGCCTCGCTCGATCCGATGACAACGATCGAAATAAGAAAGATTCACTGCGTCACGGATCTGGCCGAAGTAGAACAGGCCATCGAAAGGAAGTTCCCTGGCTTGGGCAGAATCAAAGCGAGGCTGAAACCAGAAAACTATAGGGGACAACGCATGGCCATCATTAACTTCACCGAAAAGGAAGTCGAACAATTCCTGAATAAGGAAAAAGTTAGGATTGAGGGGGGTTATCCGCAAAATACGGCGAAGAACAGCGCCTCTTCACTCCTTCAAATGCCTTGGCTATAGTCACATCGCACAAGTATGCAAAGGAGCCGATAGGAGTTCCCCATGCTGCAAATGTGGTAAAATGGGACGTACATGAAAAGAGTGTACGAGAGAGCCACACTGTATCCTTTGCAAGGATGCTGATCCCGAGCCGGATCTTCGGCACATGTTGGGATCAGCAAAATTTCTGGTTTTCCAAGGTAGCCCGAGTCAAATCGAAATTGGGGCTTCGATGATCCGAATCCTGCAGGTAAACTTACACCGCAGTTCGACCCCCCAACACCTGCTTGAACAGTTGCGAGGAATATGAAAGCCGACCTTCTGTTCCTCAGTGAACAAAATCCCGATAAGAACTCGCAGGCCTGGCACCTTGACAAATTTGCTAGCTGCGCCACCTGGGCTCGAGGCAGCGCCCACCAACATGTGCAGAGCCATGAACGAGAAGACGGTTTTGTGTGGGTGAGGTATTAAGGAACAACATTTTTTTAGTGTTTATCTAACGACGAATGAACCAATGCCATCCCTCCGAGCAAAACTCAATGCGTTGGAGGACGCTGTCTCGAACACAGAGGGCCAGGTGCTCATTGGAGGAGACATTAACACTAGAGCCATTGAATAGGGCATACCTCAATCTGACCGCAGGGGCAAGAAGGTCCTAGGAATGGCGGCCAGGATATCACTTGTTATGCTTAACACTGGGAACACTCGCAAAACTCAATGCGTTGGAGGACGCTGTCTCGAACACAGAGGGCCAGGTGCTCATTGGAGGAGACATTAACACTAGAGCCATTGAATAGGGCATACCTCAATCTGACCGCAGGGGCAAGCAGGTCCTAGGAATGGCGACCAGGATATCACTTGTTATCCTTAACACTGGGAACACTCCTACTTACCACCGTTGTGGTTGTGCGGGAACCTTACCCGATGTTACATTCACCCCGGAGTCCCCGGTACCAAAAGTACACAACTGGAGGGTGTTAAAGGACTACTTGGCCAGCGACCACCAGTATTTAGTAGTTGCGATCCGCGACGGTACCCCTTGACATACATACGCCCAGACTCCTGCCTCCGGATGGAAAACTGAGAAGATCGACGTTGAAAGGTTCCATGACCCGTCACGGTAAGCCTTCAGTATACTGGTGGTCAACAGAAATCGCTGAAAAGTGAAAGAAGTGTCACAAGCTTCGACGACAAGCCTTGCGAGCGCAAATGCGAGAGGAGACAGACACAAAGCTAGCAGCAGACAGATTGACCATTAAAACTCTTTGCAAGCTAATCAACAAGAGTATGGCCCGCTGCTGGCAAGACCTCGTGGACGACGTATGTTAAAAAGGGCCCTGTGGCGCCTAGGGTACAAGTTGCTCATGTGGAGGCCCGGCGCCCTACGGAAGCCCTGAAGCTGAAAAGATGGATGAGGCTGTACGGGCTCTGTTCTCTACACATCTCGTCCGTGTCAATGCAGTCCACGGCCGAACATGAGTGGAATGCCCACCTTTCACGAGGATGAAACTCGAAGAGGCAGATCTATCCAGGAAAGCAATGACTGCTCAGTACGTTCAACGCTTGCCTGCGAAGGAATTTTCCCGTAACAATGGAAGGTAGCGAGACTCGTGCTGATCAGCAAGTGGAAGGAAAATCCCGATTCGGAGCCTACATACTGCCCGTTAAGCACGACCGGGAAAGTGCTCGAGAAACTCATCAACTTGCGCACACTCAATGATAAAATAAGTCATATTAAGCTTTTCTATAATTTTGTTTTAAATTTCAGCGTCTTGAGTAATGTTAATTGAAATTTATGAACTTAATCTTGAATTATTTTAAACGCTACTTTCTTTAAATATGCATTAAAATGAGTGGGAAGTTTTTAAACAGCGGAATTATACAATTTTTGAAGAAAAAGACAGTCTTCTATTTTGTAAACTGAGCTTATTAACATTTTATATATTTATGGCTTTCAATTTGGAATTGAGATTGAATTCTTTCTTCACGTAATAAACACTAACAAGTATTTTCCTTGCTGTATAAAGGTATTATTTATTGCAATCTTGTCGCGTGTTTTGGTTTGCGGCCAATAATTTTAATGTTCCGGGAAAGTGAAAACGCACTGTCTTTTAAATTAAGTTAAGAGTTTATTTACTAAAAATGCACAATCATTAATTTAACAATTTCACCAATTTTACTTTTCACTTTGTCTATAAATTTTCAATTCAACTGTCTTAACTAAAATCACTTCACAATCAATCAATCAATATCGCCTTTACCTCGCGCTCCATCTATCGCAGTTTCTACTATATCGCGGTTGTAATAATCCCCCCCATTCATTCAGCTCGCCTTTATGTAGAGTCTCTAGCCATTCAATCCATTTCTCGTACATGTGCGAATGTTCTGACGAGAGCTACCTGGAAAATTCGAGCCATCCTGAATGGCCGCAGTGACGTCACTTTCAGATATTGATCACGCTTGGTGGGTTCTTGTGCTTTCGAGTACGTTCGTTTGTTGATCATGATGTTCTTAATGGTTGTGAAAACAATTGCGACAGTAGCTCGCAGAATTATTTGTACAGGTAATAATATATCCAGAGACAACCTCGCCGTAGATGAGAAAAGAGGAAGGAGCCCTTCCCCAACCCTCACTTTCCATGATTCCTCATCCTTAACCCCACGATTAAATGGTAGTAAATGTTCTCCGGGTCGCACATTGGGTTTACTGGTTCCTCAATAATGGGACATTAAATGCTGGCAATTCAGGAAACGAAATGAACTAGAAATGACATTCAAAATATGAGATTGCAAACTATATTCAAAAGTGGGAAGCCTGCTGGAAAACGAGACTTCGGAGTAGCCTTTTTCTGGATAGGGAGTTCAAATCGCATGTTATTGATTTTAAGGCAGTTAATGAACGGTTGTGTGTGTTCTTCTTCAAAATACGGCTGAACTACGCACACGCCCCGACCGAAGAAATAAACGAAGATACGAAGGAAACGTTCTACAATCACCTGGAAAGACTAGCCGACTCAATGCCTACAAACGACACAATAATAATTCTGGGTGATTTCAACGCTAAGGTTGTCAATGAGCTATCTCATCGGGGAACGACTGGAGGATAAAGCCTCCATGATGAAACAAATGACAACGGCCAGTGTCTGATTGACTTTGCATGAAGCAGAAATTTAGTCATACGTTCGACTTGCTTCCCTCATCGAGGAATACATAAAATGACATCGGAAAGCTCCAAACGGCGACGAGTAACGAACTCTGGATGGAAGTGAAACCGACTATTGAGACCGTGACAGAACACACCATCGGACATCAAGCTCGGTGCAAGAGAAATCAGTGGTTCGGTGATAAGTGCCAGACTGCGTTAGATAAAAAGAATCAGGCATATAAAGAATACGTAGGTAGGAAAAACAAGACCAAGAGAGAACACTATAATAATCTCAGAAGAGTAACGAATAAGATAGTTAGAATCAAGAAAACTAAATACTATGGCGACCAATTGAGAAGTAGCAATGTAAGTCTAGCGAGTAACAGCACAAGAAAAGCCCAAAACCACGCTCTGTCATAATGATATCGGCAATATCGCTGATGAAACCAAGATCAAGGAAAAATGAGCATTATAATTCAAGAACGTCCTTAATCCTCCGCACAGCTCCTGATCATCGGAGTCTATAGATGTTTCCAGAGAGCTTCCAGTGGCCCCACCAATTCTGGAGGAAGTTTATTCCACCATCAAAGCCCAAAAGAATAATAGAGTGCCGGGCATCGATGAGCTTCCAGTGGAGCTCATTAACTATGATGGCAGCAATGTTCTGGAAACTATTTCACAAAGTCACCAGCACATTTGGCAACAAGAACACATGCCGAAAGAGCTAATCAATTAAATTTCCTATCAATAGTTTTATTGGGGAGTATCAAGACGGTTTTAGAGGAGGTAAATCGACTATATATTGGACCAATTTCTCACTGTCAAGAAGGTTCATGAGAAATGCTGGGAGCTCAACATAGACGTACAGCAAATCTTCCTTGACTTTAAGAAAGCATACGACAGTATTGACCGTAACTTACTGTACCAAATAATGCTTTGCTTTGGTATCCCTGTCAAATTAGTCCGTCTTACCAAAATGACAGTGACTCCCAAGTCCGCGTCAATAACCAACTCACCGATATCTTTGACACAAATATTCGTATCGGATTAAGGCAGGAAGAGGGCTAGCCCCATTGCTATTCAATTTGGCTCTGGGGTACGTCATAGGAAAGCTACCTGTCGATAAACGAGGTACATTACTATACAAATCGAGCCAAGTAGTAGCCTATGCCGACGACATCAACATTTTGTCACGGCCATTCACAACTGCCAAAGAAATCTTCCTGAAACTCGACAGCGAAGCAAAACTAGTCGGGCTACAAATCAATATGAATATAACAAAGCTCATGACGCATTCAAGGAAAAAGACCTCAAGTACACTGAATATCACACTTGGCGAATACAGTATCGAAAATGTTGGCGAATTTGTGTATCTAGGCGCCAAAATAACGAAAACCGGTAATGAAAGAGACGAAATACGCCGAAGAATACAGCTCGCAAATAAAAGATTTTATTCAGTATTGACGATCTTGAAGACCAGCTGCATAAAAAGGAAAACAAAGCTCCAAGTATACAAATCTGTGATAAGATCTGTGTTATCCTATGGGTGTAAAACATGAACCCTGACCCAAGCATCCGCAAACATATTGAACGACGTTGAGCGTCGGGTGCTGGGGCGGATAATTGAAGCGAAGCTAGACGGGGACCAATGGCGAATTTGATGTAACCATGAGCTGTATGAAATTGTCGACGAGCTGCAGGTCTCAATAATTGTAAGACTGCAGAAGCTGCTGGACATGTGAATCTTATGGACGAACAACGGTTACCCAATAAGGTATTCGTTTGGAGAACTGATGGACGGAGACCAGTGAAGACACCGAGGTGAAGCTAATCTGACTCGATCGACGAAGACAGCTCATCGCTGCTCGGATTTCAAAATTGGAGGACGCGGTCAATGGACCGAGACAGTTGGAGGCGCTTGTTGCAGGAGTTCGTTGCACCTACGTCCTATCAGGATTTATTGAAAATATATTGATTTCAAGAAATGCATAAAACTAGGAAAATTTAAAAGCCGATTTGTTGGACAAAAATTTTTAGGTGGTTCTATTCAGGCAAAGTTAACGAGCAATTCATTTAGGAAAGGCCAAATAACATTTTCCATTGTGTTAAGTAGTGTGGTACTGACCATATCACCTTCTTGAGGGCCTAAGCGAAAGCGCGAAAGGAGCATTAGTACTAAAGCAAAAAAAAAAATTGGAAGCATTCATACAAATATTAATAGCACTTTATGCTACACTGCTAAATTCAGACTTGATGATCCAGTATTGATTCGCGTCATATAATATGATTTGGTGAAATAAAGCTCGTTTATTGGAGTGGTGCTTATCTTGGACATTATTCTTGTTCTGAAGAATTCAAACTTCACTTTGCAACTAATAGCATTTGGTTTGCTTAAAATAAGATCTTTCATTACGTATACGAAAAATGATGATTTTAAAGCCAAACAAGAGAGATGACGACCTATCTCCTCGACAGCATGGGTTTAGAGCAGGATGCTCCACCAACCATTGATGCGATTGTAGAGGTGGTAAGCGCGGTCCAAAGTGCGGAAGCTCACAGCTGGACCTACAAATGTATTGTGCTGTTGCTGACAGTTGATGTCAGACACGCTTTCAATTCCGCTAGATGGGCGGATAATCTGCAAGCACTGGAAACCCCTTTTCAAGTTCCAGAGTACCTGACACGGATTCTGAGGGACTACCTGACGGACCGGAGCCTGCCTTATGACACGTAGGAAGGTCGGCGAAGGATGGAAGTTACATCGGGGGTAGCTCAAGGCTCTAACCTTGCCCCAGACTTGTGGAACATCACGTACAACGGGTTTCTGAGACTTGAGCTGCCGGATGAGTCGCGATTGATTGACTATTTGGATGATGTCGCGGCGCTAATCGCGGGGAGCACAGTTTAACAAATACAACTTAGACTTAGTATTCTAATTAGCCGAGTGATGGACTGGATAACTACTCGCGGATTTAGCCTAGCGCTGGAGAAAACCGAAGTAGTCATCCTGGCAAACAAGAGAATCCCTAGAGTAATGGAACATCCCTTTTGTTTGTTTCGATTTTGTAAGACTTAGACATTCCTAAACATTTTCATTGATCAGAGTAAGTAGAGTCTGCATATTGGGAACAACGGATTTTCAGACGCAGCAAAGTTTGAAAATTTTTTAAGCAACCTTTATGTTGCTTGATTTTTCAAGTTTAATTGTTTAATCGTTTACCAATACCTAAGTTATGTTCAGTTAAAGCATCATTTTTATATTTTTGCATTGATCAGAATGAATAGCATCTGAGTGCAAGTAACAACGTATTTCTATAAGTCGTAAATTTTTTAATCGACCTTTCCGTTGCCTAATTCTGTGAGATTTTGACGTTTATCTATTAATTGATATTTATCGAATATCCAGTAAAAAATTCACCGATTTAAGCATTGGGCAGTAGATCGGCGGCTGGTCCCATCTTGGTAACATAATAGACAATAATGGTTAAATAATTGTGCAACTCGCCATTGGTGTTAAAAAACAGCGTTTGTAAGGCCCAAGTACATACGCATATAGTCAAGTTAACAATACACAATTAGTGAAAGAATCTCAATTTACTTACCCAGCGTCCTGCGCTTCGTGGGCCCGAATAATCGACAGTAAATTATTATTTTGTAAGAAATCACAACAGGCTGCATAACTGGAAATGAAAGAAATTAACGAGAAAGTATTGATCAGCTTATTTTATTTTATTTCAATCAAAGCGTAAACTAAATACAGATAAATAGATGATCATTACCTGTAAAAGTACGAACAACCTCTGACTGAATTATGTGAATAGAAGTCCGCGTTTTTCTCATTTCCAAAATCATCTAGTGGATCGGACCACAGTAAGTCGCACATCGGTCCAAATGCTGGCGGCTCCTTAAACCTATCAAGCTGAAATTCATAAAAGTAAAAAATAGTGTTAAACATTTACTATGAAATCTTTGTATGGGGATTAACATTTTTAAATAATTAAATAAAATTGCAAGTCGATTTACTTAAAATCTGTATCAAATTTTTAATCAATTAAATCCTCTTCTGTGATTGCAACAACACTGTAAATGTTTGTAGCTTGCTTACTAGTCTGTATCTAATCTTCGGATCCGCTTGCAAAATTTTTCGGACTCAGGTTTTTGCATGTTAGTCCAGTCAAATTAGAATTTTCGCTGCAAAGAATGATCTGGTTCAAAATTTCACTAACGTAAAGAGGAACATCCCTTGAGTTTGTCTCGAAAACGGTACGTCACATATAAAAATTTGTAGGGACCAAAATTAGACCTTACTAAATTTCCTTTGAAATAACGCCCATAGAGCTATAAGACTACGTACATGAGCGTCCAAACTTTTGAAAAATTTAATTTTTCCCCTCACCTTCGTTTTTCATTTGAAAATCTATGCTTATTTAATAATTTCAGCTAGTCTGCAAACTTCGGCTCAAGCTTACATTCCCGCTAAATTTCTTATTTTGATTAAAGGTACCATAGAAATATCTGGGCAATTTTTTGAGTGAAGAAATTTCAAAAGTTCAGAAAAAAATTGATTCAATGTTCACTTTTTTATATAGCACGTAAATGTGGAAAGCAACTTGGTTAATTTTAATCACGAGAAAAAAGGACATATGGGAAGATGGGGCAAGATTGTGCGAGGAGCAAGGTGAAGTTATAGCTATATTTTGTGACACCAACTCAATAATTGGCGTACTGTAACGCTGCCGGCAGTGTGTGACGAGTCGCCAATGCAAGTGGTCGTGTGATAATGCAACAGTGCTTTCAGTTATATCCACAAAAGTGTTAATATTTCCTGATTTCGGCAGTGTGACAATAATGTCATTAAGTGAAATATCGTTAATAGTTGTCTGTATTTTGGAGGCCGAATTTAGCTAGCTATCAGGTGCATATTTTGTTTTATCCTATATTGAATGACGTTTCTGACAGTGTTCAATTATTTGAGCAAAACGATAAGAAGTATCATTGGGTTTTGGTTTGCCCTTCATAAAGTTAGAGATCTGAATCAAAAATTTCTATCATTTCAGAATGGTCAGAAACTACAAAAGGAAGACAGATCGAGGTAAATGGTCTAAAAAAGCGTTGCCGAACGCTATAACTGCTGTATTGGAAAATAGAATGGGTTGCTATCTAGCAGCAAGGCATACATAGTCGCGCTTGAGAGAAAAGTGAAAAGCGCTCGTGACAATGACAACGTAGTTCAAAACGTTAAGGTTTCGTTGGGTCCAAAGTACCGGATATTTTCAGCTGAAGAAGAGGATGAATTAGTTGATTACTTAAAAGATGTGAAAGGCAGACTATTTGGCTTAACAACTGACGATTTGTAGTCTTTAGTATATCAAATAGCAACAAAAACAAAAAGGATCATCGATTCAATGATGATACGGGTAAAGCTGATAAGGATTGGCTGCTCAGTTTTTTAAAGCGTCATCCGGACTAAGCGACTAGGAAGCCCGAAAAAGCATCAGCGGCTAGAGCTCCTGGTTTTAATAAAACTGCTGTTGATAATTTTTATAAATTATTAGGCCAGATATATGATAAGTATAAACTGAGTCCTGATCGTGTATTTAACTGTAACGAAACAGGAGTGTCAGTTTTTCCGAAATGAAAATGCAAAATAATAGCCAAGACTGGCTGAAAAACAGGTGGGCGCATTGGCTTAAGCTGGGCGTGGTCAAACAATTACAGCTGAAATATGCTTTAGTGCAAGTGGACTGTACACCGATACTGGTGTTTCCACATCAGCGAATGAAACCAGAATGCATGACAAATGCTTCTCGGAGTGCTTGAGTTGTGTGCAGTGACTCTGGGTGGATGACAGAGGAACTGTTTTTACAGTGGTTCAAGAAATTTACAATCTTTAGCCAAGCAGTCATTTATAACCCCGTATTGTTGCTTCAAGATGATCACTCCACACACACAAAAAACTTACAAGTCATCGATGAAGCAGGAGCAAATGGTGTTATTATTTTGTGCTTTCCATCCCATCTACAGATCGACTACAACCATTTGATGTGGTATTTATGAAACCCTTAAGCACATATTATGATCAAGCAATATCATCATAGCTTCGTTCAAATCCAGGGCGTGTTGTTACAACATATCAAGTAGCGGAATTGTTTGGAAAAGATTTCATTGTCAGCAAAAATGTCCAGTGCTATCAATGGATTCAAAAAATGTGGAATCATGCTGTTTGATAGCACCGTTTTTACAGAAGTTGATATTATTGCTTCTTTGCAACTTACACTTCCTTGAATGCAAGGACACACCTCGCTGTAGATATCAATCCTTAAAATATTGAAATGAAACCTGATCCAAATCAGTTACCGAGCCAGACCCAGGATTAAATTAATGAACTTCAAGCTGGTTGTTCACATTTGATTGATCGTCAAAATATGACCCTAACATTAATGAGTGATACTTCTTTTACATTGTGTTGAGTTCCTGACACCCCTGAGCGCTCATTACGGCCTGATCCGGCAACACCAACGCTTCAATCAACTTACATAGTTATTTAAGGTTAATTAGCACTGCTATAATTAGCCCGTTCGTAATTAATTCGATCTATTTGATTGATTTACCAATTGATCGATCACTTTAATTCAATTCCCCAAATTCAAATTAAGTTTCGACTACCACATTTTCATTTTAATCAATCGAGTAACCCATTTTTCATTCATTTTTTAATTTGTCAAAACAAACAAAGTTTATTCATTGTTCAATTGTTGGTTGGGTCGTTACATATTCTGCGAATTCTTGTCTTAATGTGTCTTGTTTCAATTTTTACTTTTTCATATATCACCCAAATTATATGTAATGAGTTTATAGTGCAGTAAAATCACTAAAGAAAGTAAAATAAAGTTAAATTTTTAAAGTATAAAACAATAATAAAATCGAAGTTCGGGACAAAAGAGTCCCGGCGCAAACATTTGGAGGCCCCGGCGAGATGCACTTAGTATTTATTTTGCCGTACATAACTAAATAATTGTTTTTCCCCGGTGAATAGGTCGTGAAGTGCTGTGTAGTATTTTGTGTAGTGTCGTAGTGTATCCGCGCTTTCTGTTTTCGGCCGCTTTCCGAGTTTCTACGCGATGGCGAATGTGGATCACTTGATTAAGGACCTAAAAGCATTGGCTCGAATCGTTGAAGGCGTCATTTTAAACTACGAGATGGATCGCCCTCAAGGAAGCAGGAAGCCGGGTATTATACGGAGCGACTGCGACGACTGGAGGCCGCGTAGAAGAATTTTGAATTAGGCGATAGCCACATCCGATTCCTACTGAAGGTCGCTCCGTCGCACGAGTACTTTACCCAACATATATACGACACTACCAAAGGCAGCCACCTTCGTTACCAGCAGCACTTCCGCGATCAATTGCGTGCCAAAACACACGTGGACACGCCAACCGGGGAACAGTCACCAAAAGGGCTCGAAATTCGGGATAGCGAGGACAAGGATTACACTGCAGAAGCCTCAGCACCAAGAGATGCCAGTGTGGTCAGGATGCTGCGTCGCTACAAACTCTTGGCAGGCTCGTTGAGGATGATCATCGACCGTTTGGACCAGAAGGAGGACCTGGTGCAGGAGTAAACTCATGACCCTTCAACGAGTTTGGCAACAGCTGGATGAATATCACCAGCAGATCGTCGAGCTCCATGACGATCCTGAAGCGTATGGTTCGAAATTTTACATTTTCAGATGACTACTACGAGGCGGCTTCGACAGCTTTGAAGCAAAGGTACGACATCCGGTGACTGTTGGTAGGGACGCTCATCAACAAATTAATTAGTCAGCCATCTCATGCTAATGAAAGGCTATCAGTGGCAGCAATAAAGGCTCTACATGACACCACAAAAGGGTGTCTCAGAGGCCTGGAGAGCCTGCAAGTGTCCACAAGGGACTGTGATCTGTTGCTGCTACATTTGCTAATCCGAAAATTGGATCCAGCGACTCACGCATCAAACGAACAATCGTTATCCAACCCGGGCGAGCTACCACTCTTGAAGAGTTTGTTGGACTTCATGGTAACGCGTTTCCAGGCGCTCGAGTCTCTCGGCCATAAAACAAAGGAACCGGAGATCAACCGTAGGAAAGCTACCAAGTCGACCGTGGCCGCCACGACAGCTTCTCGGTGCTTAGTGTCTGAGTAGGATCACCCACTTTACTACTGCCTGGATTTTCTCAGGATCACTGCTGCAAAGAGACTAAATTTCGTGCGCGCTAAGAAGCTGTGCGTGAATTACCTTCGAGAAGGACATCAGGCTTCCAGCTGCGCGGCCAGAAGTTGCAAGCAGTGTTCCAAGAATCACAACACCCTGCTACATCTGCCTGGAGACAACAAGCCCAAACAGACTAAGACGATATCATCGAGCACGACAACGTCGAAACAAGACTCGAAACCGCAAACAAATGCAGAACCGCCATCGCTCGCTTTAAGGACTCTGATGGAATCCTGACCCCAAGGACACGTACTTCTGGGGACAGCCGTCATCAGGCTGGTCACCAGCAATGGGAAGACAACGGGTTGTCACGCTGTGCTGGACCCGGGCTCACAAATAAGCCTGGTCACCAAAATAATCATAAAAAAATTGGGTTTATCATCAACACCACACCTTGCCCTCATTGAACGGGTAGGCGGTAGTACTGAGAAGGCATATCATAAGGTGAACCTCGGCCTAAGATCCAGATTATCAGGATATGCCGCGCAGTTGAAAGCCTACGTTATGGACAAAATTATATCACCGCAACCGTCTCAGAACTTGAACAAATCGGGATGGCACATTCCCGAAAACATAAGGCTGACAGATCCAGACTTCCAGCGAACGGAGCGCATCGACATGTTGCTGAGTGCCGAACATTTTTTCGAGGTCCTAGCCATTGGACAAATAAAGTTGGGCACACAGCTCCCAGTGCCCCAGAACACGCTCTTAGGGTGAATTGTAGTCAGAAGAGTGATCACACCTCAAGTGTCTTCCGTGACATGCGGCATCCTGGCAGAAGATAACCAGCTTTATCAGCTCATCAAGCGATTTTGAGAGGCCGAAGAAGTACAGGATCTGCAACACAAGCTTACGTTAACTGAAAAGGCTTGCGAAGCACATTTCTATCAGACAATGACAAGACGTCCCGACGGCCATTTCTTGGTTAAACTCTCATTCAGACGTTAGATGATTGCCAAGCGGTGGCCACTCTCAGATTCATTGCCTTGGAGCGTCGACTGGAGAGGAACCCTGATCTAAGACTTCCATACGAGGACTTCACGGAGGAGTATATTCGGCGTGGGCATATGGAAGATGTGGCGTCGCAGTAGCGGGAGTAATTACGATACTTCCTTCCACATCATTGTGTCCTGAAGCCTGACAGCAGCACAACCAAGCTGCGGGTAGTTTTCGATGCATCCAGTAAACCGACCACAAACGTTTCGTTGAAGGATGTCCTCCATACAGAGCCTACTGTCCCGGATGACCTTTTTTCGATAATCCTGCATTTCAGAATGCCTTGTTTCGTATTCACCGCCGACATCGAGAAGGTATATCGGCAGATAATGCTCCATCCTGAAGACCGTTAGTACCATGGCTTGATTTGGAGAAATAGTTCAACGCAACCAGTGCGATACTATCAGTTGAAAACAATAACCTACGGCACAATGTGTGCCCCATATCTAGCTACAAAATTTCTACAGGTTTTAGCACAAGAGGAACCAGCAGAAAGGTCCCCTGGGCAGCAGCGCGTTGGAGAAGAATTGCTATATCGGCGACGTCATGACCGGGGCAGACAGCTTAGAGGCACTTCGCAAACAGGCGGAGCGATGCCATTATACTCTCGAGCGCAGGTATACGCTATTGTTGAAGCAGATTAAACATGAGGACCAACAGGTCCAGCTGGACTTCAGAATTTTACACGAGGACTATATTAAGACGTTAATAGTCATCTGGCGTCCGAAAACTGAAGAGTTCCAAATCCAAATCAACCAGGACCCAACCGATGCGAAGTTCTCCAAGAGGACGACTGCAACTGATATAGCCAGAATGTTCGATCTATCGGGCATTCTGGCTCCTGTGATATTAGCAGCCAAGCCATTCCTGCAAGAATTATGGCGATTGTTATTGGACTGGGATGCAGCATTACCAGTGGGGATCCATACCCAGTGGTCCGATTTTCGCAGTGGTCTGCAATCATTGCAGCAGGCCCGATTTTCTCGTCACATCAGTACAGGCGAGAAACCTGTGCAAGTACAGTTGCACACATTTTGTGATGCCTCCGAGGAGGCATATGGAGCAGCGATATACATGCGGTCAACCCTGAGGAGCGGTCAAGTCGTCGTCAGATTCCTGTGCGCCAAGTCGAGTGGACCCGATCAAAACACTCACTGTTCCGCGCCTGGAGTTGTGTGCGGCGAAACTAGGCGCTGAGCTCACAAGACGAGTTAAGACAGCGCTCAATCTGAGGAGGTTTTTCAGGTATTCTGGACCGATGCCGAGATTGTTTTGGTGTGGATCAACTCTACTGCATCATCGTACAATACCTTTGTGGCGACCAGGGTCTCGGCCATACCAACCCTCTCAAAGCCGGATCGATGGCGACACGTAGCGTCTGAAGAGAACCCAGCTGACATCCTGTCACGTGGGTTGACGACGGCTGAATTGAGCCGCTTTAGTTTATGGTTGCAAGGACCACCATTTTTATCCAGGGCAGAATCAGTTTGGCCTTCCGAGTATTTGAGTGGGGGCCACTGCGACTTGGAGACAAAACGGACCAAGACCGCTATGGTAGCGGCAGAGGCTCGTGAAGCACACTTCATTCGGCAGATCTAACACGGCAACTCCTTCAAGAGGCTGCAGCGCATAGTGGCCTACATGATGCGGTTTATCTGTGGTCTCAAGCCGGCAGTCAAGCAATCTCAACTGGAAAATCAAGCCACCAATTATCCACAGCCCTGGAGATCATCGTGAGGTATGTACAATCACAAAATTTTAACTGCGAACTTTTGGACATCAGGTCGGGGAGGTAAGTCTCCAAGCACAGTCCGTTGGTGGAACTGGCGCCATTCCTGGATCCAGAGGGCATAATCCGTGTCGGTGGGAGGCTGGAGGCTGCCAAGATCACGTTCAACGCCAAACATCCCATTTTATTACCGTTCGAACATCCGTTCACCAGACTGCTGATGATACGACATCCATCGCGACCACTGCCATCTAGGCGCGCAAACACTGCTCGCTACCACTAGACAGCGGTTCTGGGTAATTCTGGAAAACAACTCGCGATATCGATAGTTCAACGGTGCGTATGGTGCACCCGAGTCAAGCCTAAGCTGTTTTCACAAGTCATGGGAAACCTGCCGAGTGCACGTATTCAGCCAGCCCGTCCGTTCATCAACTCCGGCGTGGATTTCTGTGGGCCTATGATGATCCATTACCGAGGTAGAGGTACCCGACCGCAAAAAGGGTACCTAGTCATATTTTGCTGTTTCACTACAAAGGCCGTCCATCTGGAGCTAGTCAGCGATCTAACCACAGAGGCATTCCTCTGTGCTCTGGAATGTTTCATTGGACGACGAGGACACTGCCGAAACCTAATTTGCGACAACGCCATCACCTTTGTGGGAACTCACAACGAGCTATCAGAATTGTCGTCCTCATTATATTCCAACGAATCGCGTCAAGAAGTAACAACGGCGTGCTCCAGACGGGGAATCGATTTCCACTTCATCCCTCCACGCGCGCCTCATTTTGGCGGCTTTTGGGAGGCGGCAATCAAATCAGCCAAAAATTTTATCCGTCGAGGCGTTTCGTCAGCGGCAACGACATCCCGAGAACAAAGTGGTGATCGATGCGAACTGGCAAGTCAATTGTGGCGCTTCTCTTGATGTGCCTGCTAGCTCCCATAGCGCACGCCTCTCCAACACAAGGCTCAACAACCAGACCCCATACGAGTCTGTATTTACAACCATTAGGTTGAGTCCACTTATCTTCCAGCGAGTGTAATAATTTAGCTTATTTATTACGATTTGGGACCGTATTGGCGAGAAATGGCTGTTCTACAGAACGGGCCGAGCCTTGTGGCATCTTTCAACGACTCCTCTCATTTCACTGAGTCTGCATCTGAAATGGAGGAACTGCGACGACAACTACAAGCGCAAGATGACCGATCAAGTGACCGACCACGACATCAATCAGTACACCATCGGCTACCTAGGCATTCTCGGATTAATCATACTGGTGATCAACCTCCGTTCCTGCAAACAACAATCCAACCTGCATGTATAACTACCAGTGTCGTTACCTAGACGCTATAGTCTAAGGCGGTTGAACGGACCGTTCAACGGTGGGTGAATGTTGAGTTCCTGATACCCCTGAGAGCCCATCACGGCCTGATCCGGCAACATCAACGCTTTAATCAACTTACATAGTTATTTAAGGTTAATTAGCACTGTAATAATTAGCCCATTTGTAATTAATTCAATTTATTTGATTGATTTATCAATTGATCGATCATTTTAATTCAACTCACCAAATTCAAATTCAATTCGTCACAAAGTGAAAATACTTTGAGTTTCGAGTACCACATTTCATTTTAATCAATCGAGTAACCGATTTTTCATTCATTTTTTAATTTGTCAAAACTTTAAAACAAAAGTTTATTCATTGTTCAATTGTTGGTTGGGTCGTCGTTATATAAACTTGCAAGTTTGGTAAAAAATTAGATTTTAACAGATGTAAAAAAGTTAGAGACTATTGTAACTATATTTAATTGTAGTTTAATTATTGTATTTTATCAGAAATAAAATGTTTGAATATGTACAAAAAATAATAAAATCAAAGTTCGGGACAAGAGTCCCGGCGCAAACAATCATCATGGCTTCGTCCAAATCCAGGGCGTGTTGTTACAACATACCAAGTAGCGGAATTGTTTGGAAAAGATTTCAGTAAGTCAGCAAAAGTGTCCAGTGCTATCAATGGATTCAAAAAATGTGGAATCATGCAGTTTGATAGCACCGTTTTCACAGAAGTTGATATTATTGCTTCTTTGACAACTTACACTTCCTTGAATGCAAGGACACACCTCGCTGTAGATATCAATCCTTAAAATATTGAAATGGAACCTGATCCAAATCAGTTACCGAACCAGACCACGGATCAGATCAATGAACCTCAAGCTAATTGTTAATATTTGATTGATCGTCAAAATATGATCCCAACATTAATGAGTGCTGTGTTACTTCTTTTATATGAGTTGATCCAACAGAATTGATTCCTGTGTCACAAAGCAAACACAACGTACATCAGACAGCGTGGAAGTATCGCGATAATCACATCCTCTGCGTATAAAAAGAGTCTTGAAGATAGTTTTCAAACAAGTTAAGTAAGCAGGAGAGTGCTCCTACCAGAAGGTCTTTGAAAACATCCTAGGGTTAGAAATAAGTTTTCTAATAGCGTGAATCGATAACTTGATTTATTCATCCAATGCTTGGATATGAAATCGTTCAAATTTATGCAAAAGATGCACAGTTTCTTTCAGTGCAGCCGCCGTTTTGATCTAGCTTAAATGATTTTTCTGAATGCTCGGCCGATTGAACATGTTCAAGTTAAACACTAAGGCTATATGTACAGAAGAAAACTGACGAAGAGAAAAAAGGAGAGAAAACAACCCACCAGCTAAGCATTGCTGCTACCAGAAAAGAGGGGGTGCCCCATTTATTTTGCTATAGGCTTGACATGATGACGACTTTCAGGGATAGCGTTCGGATGGTCTGCATTCAAAATGAAGCATAGGAGCTGAAGTTTAATGTAACGATGAACAATTTATCGCGAATTTCGCTCCACCAAAAATCGGCAGAGGATTACACTAGTCTGTTTAATTTCCTGAAGTGTGCTTCAGTGGCTTGCTACACTTGCACGCTTCCAGGAGAGAGAAAATTTACTCTCCTTCGCATACGGGTACACAGCCGATATGACGAGACTAATGTCGTAGCTGAGCTGAAAGATGTGTACGTACTTGGAAACACATACGAGTAGATCTTTCCTATTCTATTTCAAATGCAAGCAAAAATGATAAAGGCGCTCTTTA
This sequence comes from Odontomyia ornata, assembly GCA_963969285.1. Lineage (NCBI taxonomy): Eukaryota > Metazoa > Arthropoda > Insecta > Diptera > Stratiomyidae > Odontomyia > Odontomyia ornata. Next base: position 22,500,748 of record OZ017743.1, read on the forward strand.
TATTCTATAAGTTTATCGCTTGTTTCGTTCGAACATTTACCCATCTTTTAATTTGGCCATTCAGCTGGTGAACTTGCTTGTTAGTGTATATGCTCTGGTATTGATGATAAGTAAATCATCTTAAATTCTTCTTTCCATTCTCTGAAAATTTTTTTGGACATCACACACTATATATACTAGGCAACAAAAGTTGCCTTCATTTATTGTTGAAAAATCCAGCAGAAGTGTTACGTCCAAAAATGTGCAAAATCAAACAAAAAAGGTAGTGAAATTTTACACACTGTTTAATGTGATTTCACACATATTTTTTTGAAATTTTTCACTGACTGTGGGCGAATTCGTGCATTTAAGCGCCGAAATAACGTAATAAAAGAAATGAATTAAACTGAAGAATATTCAGTTTTGACGATCATTATGACCAGTTGTATACACAGGAAGCAAAGCTCCTGGTATATAAATCTGCGATAAGACATGTGCTATGCTATGGTTGTGACACATGGGCCCTAACCCAAGCATCGGCAAGCGTATTGAAAAATTTCCGGAGACGGATCCTGAGGTGAATAACCAGAGCAAAGTTAGACGGGGACAATGGTGAATTCGATACAACCATGAAGTATATGAAATTTTTGACGAGTCGGAGATCTGGCCACGTGAATCGTATGGACGAGTAACGGATGCCACCAAGGGATTTGCTGGGAGAACTGAAGGGCGGGGGCCAGTAAGGAACCAAGCAATTGGCGGACTGGTTCGGTTGACGAAGATGGATTTCGAAATTCCATAGACCGAGACAGATGGAGGCGCTATTTGTAGGAAGCGAAGGCCCAAGAGAAGCTTTATTGCTACGAAAAAGAGAAGAAGAATCCAAAATATTGGAATTGAACGACAATATTATACTATTTCATGGCAGGAAGGAAAGCCAATAGATAGCGCTAGGAGCAAAAAGAAGGAAAGAAGCATCGCACTTTCCGGGTAGGAATAAAATACACTTAACCATTTTCATCATACCGCGAATGATCGTATAATCTGCGTACGATAATGTCTATAGACCTGACGTGAACACGTACAATAATAATGAACATAAGCATGAAATGTTCGTACATGTACGCTAATTATTGTACGGTTGGGTTTATTGGATTTAATGTTTTCAAACTTGCCTGAATTCTCCATTGTTTTCGATGCAACGTTTCCTTCAGATATTCTTAACGATCTTCACTCTGGACCCCTGTTTTTTAACCTGTTGTTCCGAGCCCTATTTCGATTCGCTATAACTTCTTCAAAGCAAATTGCTCCGCAACGAAATATGAGAGAGCTTTGTCAACTCCGTTTCCTTTTTCCGCAATCAAAATATTTAAGCAGTTGCACAAAAATCCTACCTTTCTCAATTCTCTTATAGTAAAACATACTCCGACAGTGCACCCAAAAAGAGCAAGGATGTGTGTCAATCAATATATCGCTATTGGCTTAAAAGCCCATAAAAGTTTTCTTACCTCAGGACTGTACGCTGATTCGCAGCACTTCAAATATCTCGGAGCTGATGTTAAAATACCTATGGCTACTTCTAAATCAGATTACATTATGTTCAATGTGGTTCAATCAAATGGTTAAACAAGTTGGGTAGACAGACCTATGCTCATGTCAGAAGGGTTTTGTACTCAACTTCAATATGCAGTAACCAGCAACGAATAAAATCAAGAAACATGTCAAAGACGATTTTATTTGGGAAAATATGAAATTCGAGGATCATACTATTATTAACAAAGTTGAACGAACTTTGACTTCTGAGGTATTTGTTATAGTTATACCCATAAATATCTCCTTTGATAATTTTTTCAGATTTTTTAGATCACGGTTGTCCATTCGCGAGGGAGGAAACACATTTTTCATGTATTCCCCCCCCCCCACTGAAGCAAAAACTGTCCTTTTAAGAACTGTGTTGAAAAGCTCTCATAGAGAACTTTCAGTTGATACTCATATCGGCTACTTTTCATGAAATTTTTTTTCAGGGGTCACTCCTCTGTACTGTAATCATCGATTCATGGCCTATTTTTTCGAATCCTAGAATGGTTACAAAGCCCTTTTGCTAGGAGCTCTCTCCTCCCTCTTCGACTTGTTTCGATTGTATGTACTCATCTTCATGATACCTATCACTCCTGAAATTTTCATGCAAATTCTAGCAAAGCTGTAGTGTCTAAGTCGGTAAAAAGCGCATATGGCTCCATAGCCATATGTTTCCATAGTAATACAGGGCATATTGCTCCATAGTAATACAGGAAAATTCAAATCGCTATCACTTCGGTAAATACAATTCGATCTTTATGAAACTTTCAGAAAAGATCAATCTTATAAATAGTCATCTGAGTTTAAAGGTACCGTTTAGATTTTATTCAAGGAAACACAAAATCGATAAATCATACTATTACTAACAAAGTTGAGTGAATTTCGACTTCTCATATATTTGTTGTTGTTGTACTCATGAAGGGCTACATTCATGATTTTTTTCAGATTTTTCGGATGCAAGGTGTCCAATCCGGGGGGTGGGGGGTACGCGAAAAGTTCATACATTTCCCCTTCCCCTGCCCCCCTTGGTTCAGATAAGGTAATTTTAAGACTTGTTTTGAAAAGACCTCATAGCCCAGTCATATTAGGTAAAAAAAAGGGGTCAACCTCGGAATGAAAGATAATAAGCTGCAAATTGGTATGAACCTTTGTTTTGTCATTCTAAATGTTGTCTCAAAAGTCACAATCGTTATCGTGTTCGCGTCTCAAGATATTCAAGGTCAAAGGTCACAAAAATCGGTTTTTCGCGAATATCTGGCTTCCTATCGGTTAAATGAGATTTGCATTTATTATAAAAGTTGTAGGCTATAAAATTCCCTACAACTTTTGTTTAAACTTTTTTTTCATACGACCAACCGTTTTGAAGGTAGAGCGCGAAGAGTGCACATCGTACAGTCATATACGGCCTAATGCAAGGTCAAGCGTGAGTTATGGTTATCAGTACGTTATAAAGTCAATTATTTACTTGGAAATTATAATTATTAAACAATGCCTATTATTTATGTACTAACTATTAATTATTTATATTTAATTAAAGTAAGTAACTTGATTATTTATATATAATTATTCATATTTAACTCATCATTGACACAGCTATTGCCTTATCAGAACATCAAAAGACTGCTGTCATCATAGGAGAAGATATCGATTTGCTCGTTATTTTAATTGGACGTACTCAGTCACATCATCAGGAAATTTTTTTGAAAAAAGTTGGCAAAGGCAATGTCAAAACACAAATATATTCTACTAAAAGTTTTGACCAATATCCTCGTACTAAAAAGCACATTTTATTTTTACACGCATTCAGTGGCTGTGACACGACTTCTGCGCTATTTAAAAAAGGAAAAAAAACTGTTACTAGAGCATTGGAAAAAATTCCTGATTTAGATAAACTGGTGGAAGTATTTCAACAAGAAAACTGCCCAAAACAAACATTATTAGAAAATGGAGTGCGCATCTTGTTGGCATTATATAATGCTCCAAAATCTGAGGACAACATTGATCATTTCCGCTACACGCAATTCATCAAATTTACAAAACTAAATAAACCTGTACAACTGTCAACACTTCCACCAACAAGTGTAGCAGCTCATCAACACATAAAACGTGTCTACTACCAGATTCAAACGTGGTTAGGGAAGGACTTAGAACCTAAAGAATGGGGCTGGATGCTTGAAAATGAAATCCTGGAGCCCATACGAACGTTATTACCTCCAGCACCAGCCGAACTACTAAACGTAATATTTTGCAATTGCAAAAATGGTTGTGGTTCCCGCTGTGGATGCAGAAAATCAGGGCTACAATGTTCTTTAGCTTGCGGCCAGTGCAACGGACAAGCTTGCCTCAACGCTTCACTGTATCCAAGTAATCCCGATGAAGAAAATACATATGATCCCGATATTCTGGAAGGTTTGGAGATGAACATGACAGATAATGAGGATGATGACAATGAATCGAACATTTTTGAGCGACAAGAAGAAGACGACGAACAAGAAGAAGATAATTAGCTTCCATTTCCAATTTCATTACAATTAAAATCAACAAAGATACTTTTGATATTTGAACTCACATTTTGATAAATGTATATTATGCCATATTTAATAATAAATAAAAATATGTGTAAAATATATACTCTTACTATCATTTTAACTTAAAATAAAACTAAAATATATAATCCAGAATTAATAATATTTTATACTTAGATAGTTAAATATGAATAATTATATATAAATAATCAAGTTACTTACTTTAATTAAATATAAATAATTAATAGTTAGTACATAAATAATAGGCATTGTTTAATAATTATAATTTCCAAGTAAATAATTGACTTTATAACGTACTGATAACCATAACTCACGCTTGACCTTGCATTAGGCCGTATATGACTGTACGATGTGCACTCTTCGCGCTCTACCTTCAAAACGGTTGGTCGTATGAAAAAAAAGTTTAAACAAAAGTTGTAGGGAATTTTATAGCCTACAACTTTTATAATAAATGCAAATCTCATTTAACCGATAGGAAGCCAGATATTCGCGAAAAACCGATTTTTGTGACCTTTGACCTTGAATATCTTGAGACGCGAACACGATAACGATTTTGACTTTTGAGACAACATTTAGAATGACAAAACAAAGGTTCATACCAATTTGCAGCTTATTATCTTTCATTCCGAGGTGAAAGCCCTAATATGACTGGGCTATCATTGAGACCTTTCCAATGACACCATACTCGACTACCAATGGTGACATTTTTTTTTTTGAGGGGTCACCTCCCTATATGGGGAGAACACCCTTAAACGCCTTTGAAAAATTTTTCCACCCTTGAACTTTCAAGAGGTCACCACTTCTGACCTTTCTACAAAGTTTCATGGCTGTAGCCTCTATAGTTTCGGAGAAAAAGTGCTGTGACATACAGACGGACGGACGGACAGACGGACACAGGTCGTGATTGCAATAGGGTTTTGTATTTTAGCACAAAACCCTAAAAATGTTTGTAGGTTGCCTGGCTCTATGTATTTTGACTGCACTGAAACTCCCCGATACTGATAAAATTGGTGACTTGTTGGCGCATCATTTTTCCTCTTTTGATAGGATTCCATCCTCTTATTCTGGTCTTAATTCAGATTCCCAATCTTTAGTTGACTTATCATTCTCATTGGTAGTCCTATTGATTATGAATTTTTGCTTAACCAACTAGATTTAGCACTGGCAATGGTTCAGATACCACGCTCCCACATAATGACATCGGCAATATCATCGGTGATGAAACCAAGATTAAGGAAAGATGGGCATCATATTTCAAGGAACTCCATAACTCTCCGCACAGTTCCAGAACACCGGAGCCTAAAGATGTCTGCGGAGCCTTTAGATGTCTGGAGACTCTGGATGAAGTTTGTGCCATCATCAAAGCCCAAATGAATGATAAAGCGCCGGGCATCGATGAGATTCCAGTGGAGCGCATCAAATATGGTGGCAGCAGTGTTCATAAAGCTATTCACAAAGTCATCCAGCACATTTGGTAACAGGAACATGTGCCGAAAGAGTGGAGCCAATCAATTATATTCCCTATCCACAAAAAAAGTTACAAATTACAGTGCGAAAATCATAGAATCATATCACTACTTTGTACGGCTTCAAAATATTTTCAAAGATCTTAGAAAATAAAATCGGATCATACGGTAACAGTATTATTGGGGAGTATCAAGGTGGTTTTAGAGGAGGTCGATCAACAATAGACCAATTGTTTACAGTCAAGCAGGTACTTGCAAAATGGCGGGAGTTCAACATAGACGTACACCAAATTTTCTTTGACTTCAAGCAAGCATACGACAGTATTGATCGTAACGTACTGTACCAAATATATGCTTTGGTATCCCTGCCAAATTAGTCTGTCTTACCAAAATGACATTGACGTCGACGACGCATCAATAACCAACTCACCGATTCCGTTGACAACAAATATCAGACTAAAGCAGGGAGATAGGATGGCCCCATTGCTATTCAATTTGGCTCTGAAATACGTCGTAGGAAACTACCTGTCGATACACGAGGTACATTATTATAAAAGTCGAGCCAAGTAGTAGTCTATGCATACGACATCAATATTTTGTCATGGTCATTAACAACTGCCAAAGAACTCTTTCTGAAACTCGAAAGCGGTGCAAACCTAGTCGGGCTACAAATCAATGAAAATAAAACAAAGCCATTGACGCAGTCGAGGAAAACTTCCTCAAGCACACAAAATATCACACTTGGTGAATACAGTATCGAAAATGTGACCGAATCACATAGGCGCCAAAATAACGAGAACCGGTATTGAAAGAGACGAAATACGCCGAAGCATACAGCTTCCGAATATAATATTTTTTTTTCAGTTTTGACGATCTAAAGACCAGCTGTATATACAGGAAAACAAAGCTCTAAGTATACAAATCTGTGATAAGACCTGTGTTATGCTATGGGTGTGAAATATGGACCCTTACTCAAGCATCCGCAAATATATTGAACGCCTTCATAATCGGAACGAAGCTAGACGGGGACCAATGGCGAATTCGATACAATCATGACCTGTATGAAATTTTGACGAGCCGGTGGTCTCAACGATTGCAAGACTGCGGAAGCTGTAATCGTATGGACGAACAACGGATGCCCAAAAAGGTATTTGTTGGGAGAACTGAAGGCCGGAGACCAGTGGGGAAACCGAGGAAACGCTGGTCGGATTTCGAAATTGGAGGACATAGTCAATGGACCGAGACAGTTGGAGACGCTATTTGCAGGAAATGAAGGCCCGAGAGTGGCTGTAGTGCTACGAAGAAGAAGAATGGTCCGGATAAATTTCTTAATGCCTTAGCCAACACTCTTTCCTCGTCTGTGTGGGTTCTCTTATCAATTTTTTTCAGCCTTAGTTGTCGCCAGGTATTTTTCCCACTCTGAAAAAGGTCTATTCTAATTGAATTAATCTGGAGGTAAGGTTTTCATTTCTAATTATCGTCCCATAACCCTTCTTTCCTGAAGGCTCCTTGAACGTTTTCTTTACAACAAGTTATTTCCGTTACTCGATCCTGACCTAGCATGTGAACAGCATAGATTTATCAAAGAAATGTAGATCGACACTTTCTAACCTTCTTTCCTTCACTCATATAGTGTATGTCGCTCTTGATACCCAGAATCAAGTAGATGTTGTTTGCATGAACATTTCGAAAGCCCTTGACTCGGTCAACCATGTTCTTTTTATTTATGTTACATTAGGCCTTAATTCGCTCAACATCAGCTGGTTTTCTTCCTATCTCAGTAACCGTGAGTGTATGGTCACGTTCAAGTCTCACAAGTCTTTCTCCTTTTCTCCATATTAGTGCGTCCTTTAAGGCTCCATTCTAAGTCCGCTGCTTTTTAGGGCTTTGTAAAAAAAATGTTACAATATTCGATTAAAATCGGCAGCTGTCTGAACGTCCGTCAGTGCGTCACAGCAAGTTTTCGGAGGAACTAGAGAAGCTAGTCATCAAATCTTGTAAATAGCTCAGAAGTTATTGGTGAATTAAAGTTTTATGTAGTGGTCAAAAAAAAATGTTAATGGTTTTAAAGTGGGTCTTCCACCAAGCAAGGATGTGACCCCTTAAAAAAATTTCCACCGAAGATAGTCCAGTAGGGTATCCAATGAAAGGTCTTGATGAGATCTTTTAATATCCGTTGTTCCGCACAGTCAGACTGACTTCTAGCTGACCCAGCTCTTGAGCGGTCAGAGGTGTTTTCAGTCATACTTGCACAAGATTGGTAAATCGCGGTCCCCCGACTATAGATTTTGCGCAGGAGAGGAGGAAGATGCCTGCCACACATTTCATTTTTTGCATGCAAAAGATGGGACAGGCTGCGCCGGGATCTCTACAAGTAAATAATCGCGGAGATGCTTGGATCCTTTGACAAATGGAGCTAGGATTTAAAATGCATATCATAAAGGTGTTCATATGCTTTTGTACTCATTGCTTTTAGATTAATTGAATCCCTCTGAGATTGCCTGATCCTACAAGCCGATCTTGAAAGGCTGCAATCTTGGTGTGATAAAAACTCTTTCTCCTTTAATATTGCAAAATGCTTCCTGATGACTTATTCTCAAAAGAATTTATTTCACTTAGTTATTTACTCCATGGTTTACACCTTAGAATTGTAACTACTCGGAAAGATTTCAGAGTGGCTTTCGACGTTAACCTATGCTTGGATCATTACGTCTCCCTTACGGTTTCTTAAGCCTCTAAAATGGGTGGCTGTTTTCTAAGGCCTTGAAAAGGCTTCACGAATATCACCTCTAGGATCCTTCTATTTCTTTCTTTAATTTGTAATCAACTGAAGTATTGTTCTTAAATTTTGAATCCACACCAGCACTACTCAGTTAATGCCCTAGAGTCAATGCAACACAAATTCACGTTTTCCCTACTGTCCAAATTCCATACCCCCATTTTGTTGTTACAGTGACCGTTAAATTTATCTCCCCTGAAATCTCGAAGAAGATTCCCTTAAATTTTTGCCAAAAACTTCTTCCTCCGGCTTTGTGGAATCTCTTCTTCAGAGCGCGCTAGTAGATCCTTGGCAGCCTTGAGCCTATTTTTACTTTACTTCATAAACACAAGGCTCGCTTGCGACATCACGTCCTTGAATTTTATTTTATCGATTCAATATTTTTTTTTTTTTACTTTTTTCTAGAATTTAACCTCAGTTCATTTGTTATTCATATATTCATTTTAATTAGGTATTTTCCATATATCTATGGCACGACAGCCCAAGCCGAGCATCGTAATTCCAGGATTAATCTCCTCCAATAATCACGGTTCTGCGAACTCGTTTACCACTTGATCGCTCCCTGCAAGGATCTGCTGTCAGCTTCTATCGTGTCTTACCATCGAGTCCTCGGTCTTCCGACTGGACGTCTACCTTGTGTTCTACCCTTTAATATTCTTTTGGGTGGCTGGTTTTCTTCCATTCTTTCTATATGGCCCGACCATTGCAATTTGCGTAATTTTACGCAAGTAGATACAGGTGGTTCGTCAAAAAGTTTATACACCTCATCATTGCAAAGTAGTTTCCACGCTGTTCCTTGTTTCACTAGGTCGTCGATTTTCCGGAGCACTTTGCGTTCGAATATGTCCACTGCCTTTTCGGATTCGCTCAACAGGGTCCCTGTTACACTTCCACATAACAGCATGGATCATTTGTAAATACGAAGCTGATTTTGTCTGTACACAACTTTGAACCTTAGAATGGTAAGTGCGGAATAATTGGCTTTACTTGCGGCATTTATGCGTCACCCAATCTAGTCTTTTCAGGCACCCCTTCTATTCAGACTGGCTCCAAGACACATAATTATCCAAACTTTCAAGGTTATAGTCTAATATGCCAAGTGCAGAGGTTCCAATGCAATATGAAAGCTTTCTTTCTATGATTTTGGAGAGCACTTTATAAGACATGCACAGTAGAGCGATGCCTCTATAATTTTCACACCCTAACTTGTCCCTCTTTCTGTGTATAGAACATATACTTTTTCATCAGCCCTCTGGTAACTGCTCCTCTTACCATATTCTGCATATTATTCGATGCAGAAGGTTACTCAAATGGGGACTCCTGCTCTGGAGCCCTTCTGCTGATATTCCATCTATTGGAGGAGCCATATTTTTTCTGAAGTCCCGTACTGCTGTCTGTACTTTGTGCCTCTGGTTGGTGGTGAGACTGAGGCCTTTTGCTCTGCTTCTGGAATATTCAAAGCTTCAGTCGTTGTTGGGGACGCTGTAAATAGCTTCTCTTAGTTGTTTAGTAGAAGCAAACGCCGATCTGACTTCATGTAGAGTAAAGTTTTCGTCTATCTGTTGGATCTTGATGTTGATGGTCAGTCGTTTTTTTCTTCGGCACACTTTTTTAAGCTTGTCATATAAGCTTGTTATAGTGTTCTTCTTTGGCCCGAGATGGTCGCTGAGTTTACTCTTTGTACACCTGGTTCCTTTTTCAAACACGCTTCCTTTTATTCTTTGTCGTACCAGTCATTCCTACTTTCTTTTGATCGATGCGCCAAGACCTCATCGGCCGGTTCTGTTACTGCCTTCTGCATAGTTTTGATGACGTCACTACTTCCTTCTACCAGCGGGGATGTATGTGACCGTTACTGAGTTGTCGTTTTACTTGTGTATCTAGTATCTTAGGGCAACTGATTTTCCTAGTTTACACTTCCTGGAGATGCGGCATCGGAACTTGACCCTTATAAGTGAATGGTCGGCAAACAGCCCCGCCGAACGAGAGCGTGTCTAGAATGCTGGTGGCCGCACGTTTTTGTATAAGAACGTGGTCGATTTGGACGTCTCGCTGCGGGAAGTGTGTGGAGCTTACTGTGTAGCTACTGCTAGTAGCGAAGTCTGTGGGGCTTACTGTGTAGCTACTGCTAGTAGCGAAGTCTATCAGAATTTGTCCGCTGTCGCTAGTCTCTGCGTGAAGACTGTGCCCTCCGATTGATGAGCCGTTTCTTGGCCAGTTTTTGCATTGAAGTCACCCAGAACAATTTTGATGTCCGTTGATAGCAGTGAATCGACAGTGCATTCCAGTGTGCTGTAAACCTCGTCCTTGATTACCTCATCTTTGTCTTCGGTGGGCGCGTGCCAGTTGACTAGCCAGAAAGACATTGACAAATTTGGTCTTAATACGAATCGCACAGCTCCTTTCATTAAAGAGCTTGAAATCGGTGATAATTTGTTTAAATGTGCTGTCCGCAATGAAAGCCTCGCCGTACGACCATCTGGTTTCTTGCACTACAAGGATGTTGATTATATATTTCTTAATTTCATCCAGAAATTTTCGCAGTGTATTTGGTCTGTTCAATGATCTGACATTCCAAGTTCCTATATTCGTTGCGATAGTTGTCGCCGTTTGCTCAAACCGAAAAGAGGCTGTTGTGTTGGTTCTATGACTGAATAATAAGTGGAGCTTTGTCAGCGCTTAGAGTTAGTCGGTTCTTGGTCCGCAAATGGCATTTTATTTCCTAATCACCCGCCAGCTATCTAGTTAGGGTACCCCTCTATTCACTACATAAGGGCGCGACCGTTGGGAGACCGAGACCCCTGCACGGAATGCAGATCTATTATCTAAACAAATATTGTACATGAGTAAATAATTCACACCTGTGAGAACCACAATACGTTCATCTACTGCTGAGATGGCAAAGAAGGCTCCAGGACCAGACTGCTTCCTAGCTGAGGTGTTGCAGCTCGTCTATCGCCATTATCTTGACTTGCTACTCACTACATTCAATGCTTGCCTGCGAGGAAGGATCTTATCGGAACGTTTGAAAGTAGCGGGACTTGTACTGACTAGCAAGGGGAAGGGGAACCCTGGGTTACCGTCTGCATACCGCCCGTTATGCATGCTAAATATGGCTGGGAAAGTGCTAGAGAAACCCACTGACACGATTTTTACTGCTAGGGACCTATCCCTTCGGTAGTAGGGCTTTAGAGCGGTAGCAGGTTCCAGAGGTGGTGCGTGCGGCCCAAAAGGCGGAGGCACACAGCTGTACAAAGCGACGGGTAATTTCGTTGCTCACTTGATGTTCGGAACGCCTCCGATTCCGCTAGATGGACGGATATTCTGGATACTTTGAAAACCCCTTTTCAAGTACCAGAATATCAAATGCGGCATTTGAGGGACTACATGAAGGACCAAAGCTTGCTATATGACACAATACAGGCCCGAAGAAGATAAAAACTACATCAGGTGTTGCTCAAGGATCTATCATTGGTCCAAACCTGTGGAACATATCGTACATAGATTAGTTGCCAAATGTGTTGCATCTTATCGGCTACGCCGATGTTATTGCAGGGCTTACTTAGACTAGGTATGCAAATGGGCCAAGTGAGAGATTGGATGACTGCTCGTGGGCTCAACGTAGCACTGAAAACCCCCAAAGTGGTCACCCTGACAAAGAAGAGAATCCTCAAAGTAAGGGCGATCTGCATTGGGGAAGTACAGGTCGAATCGAAAGCAGCAGTAAAGTGTCTGGAGTTGCTGATCGATTCGAAGATGAGTTTCTCTGAGCTCATCAAGGCTACGGCTGAAAAGGCTGCTTCAGGCGTATCGGCTCTGTGTCGACTTTGGCCAAATTAGGAGAACCACACTTATTAAGAAGGCGACTTTTGATGAGTGCCCTAGTCTGTGCTGACACGAAAACGCTTGGCACCGACACAGAGAAGGGGACCACTGAGGATTCCATCGGCATACCTGACTGTGTCTGATTCAGCCGTGCTAGTCGTCGCTGGTGCGACACCCATCTCCCTCCTTGCTAGGGATCGACGTATTATCTAGCTACGTCGAAACGTAGCAGCAGTTTTGGGTGAACAACACAAAGTGAAGATGAACTGTGCTGTGTGACTCAATCGAAGGCACGGTAAGACTAACTTCCACCTGACCTAGCTCTTGAGCGGGCGAGGATTTTCAGTCTTACTTGCACTAGCTAGATTGGTAAGTCGTGGTCTCCCAACTGTATGTTTTTCGCAGAAGAGGACGACGATGCCTGCCACACTGTTTTTGCATGTAAAAGATGGGATCCCTATAGGGTGACAAGAGAGCTCTCTCCGGATAGTCTATTCGGGGTGATGGTTGGATCGACCGACAAACGGAACCATGCAGCATATTACGTTCGGGCAGTTCTAAAAGATAAAAGGACTCATTTGAGCAAGCGGATATATCGGAATAGGGAGATCACTTTCCTAGCAATCCCTTTCCCTCCTCCTCCTTCCGCTAGAGGAGGGATCCCCCAACTTGATGGTACATCACGGCAGACGAAAACGAGACTTAGCCAGAAGTAATGTTTAAAGCGTTTCCAGGCTTGGTTCTCAGGTTGACAGGGAAAGTGTTTAGTGGGTAACCTAGATGTCTTGCGCTCCTGTGAGCCCCACAATCAGGGCGTAAATAGCCTTCACGTCTCAACAAAAAAAAAATTGAGTTGGTTAGCCAGCAATTGCCACCTGAGCAGACTTTGGTGGAAGCCTTTGAGTTCGATTGCTCCAAATAATTGGGTTCAATGTGCTCGTACTTTATATGTGAAAACGATAAATGTGAAAAACTTGCAGCTCGCCAAAAAGGCGCAAAATCCATTACAAATGAAGTACGACTTATTTATATTAAATTCGTTAATCTAGGCCAGTACGCAACGAAAAATTCATTCAAATCAACATAATTAAAGGAATTAAAATTAATTCTTAAGACTTACCCTTCTTATATCGTCTAATTCATGAATTTCCGGTGACAAACCGCCATGCACACATAAAAACTGTTGATTCATTAGTGCAGCTAACGGTAAACAATCAAATGCTTCCATGCATGCATCATATACACGTTCTGAATATTTTATTTTACCTGTAATTGGAAGAAGAAAAAAATACAAAATGAAATGTATGTGCTACAATATTCTAAAATTGTTTATATTCAAGCAAATCGAATTGCATTTGAACACACGATTTGCTGCTTAATTAGCCGATTTTCCAAATGAAACGTTTGAATTTCCAAAGCGATATTGTAGGTTAAAGCTTGAAAGTTAATTTAAATAGTGAATTGGAAATGCTCAAATCGAAATGACATCATACTTTTCGATACTTGTTAATCTTTTATGCATTACGAGATGAAAATGAAAAAGTTCTCTTGGATACTGCACGGTTTGTAAATTTTTGATGCCAAATGCTTCTTGGAATTACAACGCGGACAGAGTTTATAGACAATTTGCTTGACGACAGTGAAAACATATATTTCACTGAGCATATATTTGGCAGTTAAGAAAGAATTTCTGGAGTTGAGCTGAAAACAATGGACTAACTTGGAGCTTGAAATAAAGTTTTTAATTTCAACTTATTTTCAGACGTTTTCACTATTCCCAGAAATCGGCAGAAATTAAAAATCGATGAGAAGAAAACAATTCATTCCAAGAAAAAAAGAAACGTTATACTTACATTCCTGCTTAAAAGTGAAATATTCTGTTAAATGTCGGCACTCATGATTGCCACGCAATAAAAATAACGTAGTTGGATAACATAATTTTAAAGCCCATAGATACAGGACACACTAGAATAAAAAAGAAACAACTATTAGAATTTTTAATTATGTCACTCAAACTACAGACAAAAATTATATATACTCGTAGAGCTACTAAAATTAACTGTCAACACATTTTTTTACAACAATGATTTCAAGATTTGCCATATAGTTGTACTAATTTCTACTAAATTAATTCTAATTGAGTCCATACAAATTAATGCAAATTTAATTTACGTTAACTGGCATCGGCTGGCGCAAATGCTTGAACTCATTATTCGTTTATTTACACACAGACTTAAAAAGAATTAATGATTTTTTCAGTTTTGTTTTTGATCAAACCTCAATGCTAAAATAACCTCGATCTACGTAGTCACCGAGAAAAAGATATTTTGTTGTTGAAGGTGGTCCACCAACTTCAAATAATTTCATTAAATCATAGAATTGCCCATGAATATCACCACAAACTGTAAAAAAAGAAAAAAATAATTTGATATTAGTTAGTTTAAAATTATGAGTTCGATTAATTTGACAAAATTCAATGCACAACTGTCATATGCATATGTGTTAAAAAAGTTTGCATAATGCAAGCATACTCGTAGTTTACTTAGTTTCTTTCCCTTTGTAGGGTTCCGTATGTCTAAATACAAAAACGGAACCCTTATATCTGTCGGGCTGTCACAGCTAATTTGCTCCGAAGCCACTGCAACAACTTAATTCTGATTTGATGTACATATGTATGAATCCTTGTGACCCAAACGCGCTCGTGTAAGATAATGAATTTTAAAAATGATAATCACTTTTTTGGAAAGGGGAATGAAAAAAGTTTTGGAATGTGTAGCATGAGACATATCAAACAAAAGGTATTGTTGTGAGGATTTCAAATATATTAAAGCTATGCTTTTAATGGGATGTTCTAGCGGCTGGGGTGAACGCAGAATAAACAAGTAAAAGTAGCAGGAGAGTGCTCCTGCCAAAAAGGTATTGTAGTGTTACTAGAAAATCAAACTTCTGAATATCAAAACTTGACTTATACAAAGATTCCATGAATTGAGCTCGAAAAGTAACATATGGTTATTATATATTTTGGTTTCTCACCATTTTATTTTCAGAGTACTAATTTGAGTTATGATGATATATCAATGTTATAAATTATTTCTAAAATTTTCATCAAAATCTTTACACATCTGTAGGGTTTGGATCTTTTTCGAATGTGTATTTAAACGGTTTCATGTGTAATTGTTGTAATTGATAAATTTTCTATAACTTAATTGTTTATGGCTGGATTTTTATGAAACTTTCAGAAAACATGCGTTGTACAACAGGAAGTACAGATACAGGGTGCGGCAACATAACTTCCTTTTTTCAAAATTCAACAAAACAAATTTTCAGCGGTACAACGGTAAATGCACGCTCCGCACTGTTCCAACGCATGATAGCGACTAACCAAGGGATGAGCAAAACTTTAAAATCACCTCTCTCGAATGAGACTACTAGCGCCGCGCTATAACAGTTAGCACTTTAAGGGCGGGCATTTCAAAAAAGGAAGTTATGCTGCCGCACCCTGTACAAATTTTCGGCAATTTTTCCAGTTTTATAGATGAAAACGTACCATTCGTAAAACGTACTATTATTAACTAATTTGATACAGTTTTGACTTCTGAGGTATTTGTTGCCCTTGTACTAGTAAAGACCTACTTTCAGGATTTTTTCAGATTTATCTGCCCAAAGATGTCCAATCACGAGGGGGGATACAAATTTTTCGTACATTTACCTGCCCCTTTCACCCCCTGAAATGTAAAGGTCAGTTTAAGATCTGTTCAAGAAAGTTCTCATAAAGACCTTTGATTTGATACCCATATCGACCCCCATACTCATTTTTTTAAGGGTCATCTCTCTATATGGGGAGGTCCCCCGTAAAGCCCTATAAAAATTATTTTATGCAGCAACCTTCAAGAGGGCACCCCTTTTGTCATACTCACAAAATTTTATGTTTCTAGCTTATGTAGTTTGCGAGAAAACTTGCTGTGACAGATGGACAGACAGGACTCGATTTTAGTAGGGTATTGTGAAAAAAATTATTTTGCAATACCCGAAAAAACGACGTTTAAAACTGACCGACATAAAAAACGACATAATTTATTTTCTCAGGAACTATAGAAACTAGAGTCTTGAAACTTTGCGTAAAGAAAAGAAAGGGTGTCCTTTTGCAAGTTTCATATTCGTTAAAATGTTCAAAGGATCTTAAGGGGATCTCCTGATATAAGGGTCTGACCGTTTAAATCTTTTCTTTGAAGATAATTGAGTAGGATATCAAATAAAAGGTTTCGGTGAGATCTTTTAATACCAAATCTAAAGGCTTCAATATTGCTCAAGTGGGAGAGGCCGGCGAAGGTAATAGAACACGTAAAATTGTGTCCCCCACGTGATTCGATACCTGTGGACCGAAAAATCTGAAAATAATATATGTACTATGGCAATAAATGCCTCACAAGTCAAAATTCGATCAACTTTGTTAATAATAGTATGATTTGTAAATTTTTCATTTCAGCCTATAAAATCGAAACGGGACCATTAAACTTGTTTTCTAACTATGAACCGCTCTACTTCTCTTGGGAATGCCAATTTTGAAAAACGGTGATAATTTTAAAAATCCTTAACCGAAGAAATATTTTGGGGTTGGGATATCACCTAAAGGTATCAATGATTGTCAAGAGTGCATCAGAGCCTAGATAGCCATAATGACCTCTGTGAAATTGGGTAATCTTCTTTTTTCACATTTTCTCCTAATTTTGAACCGCTCTAGTTTCCCTTTTTGAAAAACATGTGTTAATTTTTAGAAATCTTAAGCGAAAAAATTGACGCATTCATAAAATGACCCGGGTATCACCAGATGGCAACACACAAAACCAGATCGATCATGTTCTGATCCAACAACGTTGGGCCTCGAGCATACTTGACGTCGGTACACACCGAGGAGACAATTGTAACTAAGATCATTACTTGATCAAATTAACCTATCGATGTCGTATGTCAAAGGCATATTCGGCTAAGACAAGCCCGCTACAAAAATTTGATATTGAAAAGCTCCGAACGGCATCTGTGGCAAAATATTTCACGGAGACCCTCGAAAACTAGCTGGCTCCCATCTTATCAGCTGCATCGTTAAAGACAAGCAAGGAGCTCTGGATGGAAGTGAAAGCGGCTATTGAGACCGTGGCAGAACAGACGATCGGAGATCAAGCCCGGCGCAAGAGAAATGATTGGTTCGATGTGCCAGTATGCGTTAAACAAAAAGAAACAGGCGTAGAAAGATTACTTAGGTAGGAAAACCAGGACGAAGAGAGAACACTTTGAAAATCTCAGAAGAGTAGCGAATAAGATAATTAGAATTAAGAAAAGAAAATACTATGACGACCAATTGAGAACCAAAACCACGCTCTATCGTGATGACATCGGCAATATCATCGGTGATGACACAAGATCAAGGAGAGATGGGCATTATATTTCAAGAACCTCCTTAATCCTCCGCACAGTTCCAGTTCATCGAAGCCTATAGATGTTTGCGTTGAGCCACCATGGGCCCCACCAACTCTGGATGAAGTTTGTTCCATCATCAAAGCCCAAAAATAATAAAGCGCCGGACATCGATGGAATTCCAGTGGGGCTCATCAAATATGGTGGCAGTAGTGTTCATAAAGCTATTCACAAAGTCATCTAGCATATTTCGCAACAAGAACATATGCCGAAAGAGTGGAGCCAATCAATTGTATTCCCTATCCACAAAAAAGGTGACAAGTTACAGTGCAAAAACTATAGAGGCATATCACTTCTTTGTACGGCGTACAAAATATTTTCAAAAATCTTAGAAAATTAAATCAGATCATATGCCAACAGTATTATTGGGGAATATCTAGGTGGTTTTAGAGTAGGTAAATCGAGAATAGACCAATTGTTCGTAGGTTAGCAGGTACTTCAAAAATGTTGGGAGTTCAACATAGACGTGCACCAAATTTTCGTTGACTTTAAGCAAGCATACGACAGTATTGATCGCAACGTACTGTACCAAGTAACGCTTTGCTTTGGCATCCCTGCCAATCCGTCTTACCAAAATGACAATGCGTCGACGAACTCCCAGGTCCGCATCAATAACCAACTCACTGATGCCTTTGACACAAATATCGGACTAAAACAGGGACATGGGCTGGCCCCATTGCTATTCAATTTGGCTCTGGAGTACGTCATAAGGACGCTACCTGTCGATACACGAGGTACATTACCATACAAGTCGAGCCAAGTAGTAGCCTATGCATACGACATCAACATTTTGTCACGGTCAATAACAACTGTCAAAGAACTCTTCCTGAAACTCGACAGCAAAGCAAAACTTGTGGGGCTACAAATCGATGAAAATAAAACAAAACTCATGACGCAGTCGAGGAAAAATACCCCAAATACAATACATAAAATATCATACTTAGCGAATTTGTGTATCTAGGCGCCAAAATAACGAAGACGGGTAATGAAAGAGACGTAATACGCCGAAGAATACAGCTCGGAAATAAAATATTTTATTTAGTATTGACGATCTTGAAGACCAGCTGCATACACAGAAAAACAAAGCTCCAAGTATACAAATCTGTTATAAGGCATGTGTTATGCTATGGGTGTGAAACATGGACCCTAACCCAAGCATCCGCAAATATATTGAACGCCTTCAAAAGACGGGTCCTGAGGCGAATAATCGGAGCGAAGGTAGACGAGGACCAATGGCAAATTCGATACAACCATGAGCTGTGTGAAATTGTTGACAAACCGGAGGTCTCAACGATTGTAAGAATGCGGAAGCTGCAATGGGCTAGACACATGAATCGTATGGACGAACAACGGATAACCAAAAAGGTATTCGCTGGAAGAACTGAAGCCCGGAGACCAGTGGAGAAACGGAGGAAACGCTGGTCTGACTCGGTCGACGGACACAGTTCATCGCTGCTCGGATTTCGAAATGGGAGGATGCGGTCAATGGGCCGAGACAGTTGGAGGCGCTATTTGCAGGAAGCGAAGGCCCGAGAGGGGCTGTAGTGCTATGAAGAAGAAGAAGAAGAGGCGAAATCAGTTTTGGTATTCATAGAAATCGTTTAAAACTATCTGGTTTTTGTCTAGAGTGCACCAGAGTCGAGGTAGTCAAATCGGCTTGTATACAATTTTGAGATCTCATATTTTGACATATTCGTTATGTTTATTCTGTCATCATATTTATTTAAAACCACATTATTCTTAGTCTCATTCCCAAATACATTTATTTTGCTTTAGAATTACTGCCTCTTTTGGGCCTTCGCTTAGAGATAGTTAGAGTATCTCATTATCTTAATCGAATCTATCGGCAGGTGATATGATCAGTACCACGCTTTTGCCGTTGATCAGTCCCCCCAGTTGCCATACATTCTGATTTTAAACTATTACGTATCATAACTGAGCGGGCTTATAGTCCGTCTGAAGAATCGATCGAAACAAATCTCATTGTCACCAACGGGGTTCGAACCAGGGACCTTCGGCTTACGCAGCGAGTACTCTAACCGCCACACTAAGCGGACTAATATATTTATACTCTCATATTTACATGCAGTGTAGAAACATGGTGTCTGTCGGTCCGTCTTATGACTGCCACTTTCGTTTTTTTTTTATAATGTTATTATGATAGTTAAGCAAGTTATTTAAGAAACTCAAAGCAAATTGATTGGGTTAAATACTCGGGTTCGGGATAAGGCTCCAACACTCGAGAAGTCCAGATTCTTAATTAATAAAATCAAGGAATTCAAATGATACGTTTGAGCACGTTTAACTAATTTCCACATTAGCAACTTAATAAAAAGTGGCCGCACAATTAAAAGGAAACAAGCTGGGAACACAGAACTACGCATGTCAACCTATGATATGCAGACACCAATCATGAATTAAGCCAAGAAAAACTATAACAACATCCAACAATGACAAACACATATACGCTTAAAAATAAAAATTATTGCTACTCTTTTTTTAACCTGCCGCTATTTCGTTGCCATATTACTAGCAAACATTGACTGAATGCAATTTTAAAGGCGTTTTTGTTATCCATTTTATCTGAAAACTTGAAGAAGATCTCATGAGCAGTGGTTTGATGAAAAGCCCGAAGGGTAGATAAACTGTACATTGTTTTTGTTATCATAGGAGATAAATTCGATGAGATTTCATTCAAACTCAGAGGGTATAAGGAACTTTTATTGGAGTTCCTATATACTCAATTTTAGTGAATTTAAGGGCACCCATATGATATTATTGAGAAAAATGTTATATTTACAAACCCTACTATTATTATTAACAAAGTTGAGTCAATTTCGATTCCTAAAATGTAGGTTTTGTTGTTGTTATACCGGAAAATTCAAACCAAACTTGTTGTAGCAAGTCGGAAAAATTCAAACCACACTTCTTTGAATACGATTCAATCTAAAAATGGTCATGCTATTCCGCGTCCCCTACCTACCCTGAAATCAATATTGGAAATTTAAAAACGATGATTTGATAGGCTACTCGACCACTTTCCATGAACAATTTTTGTTTTAAAAGGTCACATCCTTATATGGGGAGACCTCCCTTAAAATTCTTTCAAATGTTTTCGACTATGGAAGTTTCATTAGCCAAAAACTACCGAGGTGTTCATATAATTTGATGACCTTAGCTTCTACAGTTCTGAAAATATTTAGTGGTGAAACTCCCTCTCACCGCTATCAGTAAGGTTTTCATAATCGCAGAGGGAATGTCGGTCGACAGGAATGCTCTTGGAGGCTAGCATTCTTTGGGGTGTGCCGCCCCCACGGATCCGAGGATTTGGAAGTTGCTGTGAAGTTCGTCATTGGATGACAGATAACGACCAGACTGAATCTGGACTACGCTTTGAATAATAAACTGGAATTGATTCTTTGGGCTGGCGGACATGATGGTGTAGACTTTTTGCTTTGCACAAAAGCGTAGGTTCCAATTCAACTATCATAACGTCTCCGTCCCGGTAAAACCTTGGCAGGCCTCGGAGTACGTTCGACGCTCGCACCATTGGGTTAGTGGTGTAGGTTCGATTGAGAGGACTCCCGATCAGCGATGGTCGGGCTTTGAGTACGTGTCCTCATAAGGGCTTGCGCCTCTCTGCTCTGCAAAGATAACCATGGGACCAAAAAGGCGACTACACAAACGGAGATGGCGCTTCGAGGGGGGACCCAAGTAAACTGTAGCAAATTCAACTAAAAAATCTTAAAATATATTTAAAAAAAATATGTAAAAATATCAACATACTGGTGGGATTTGGAGCAAAGGCCAACAATAAAGAAGCATTCTGCGATGCAGTAAAGAAAATCCTGGGCAAAAGCGCAACTGTAGCCTCACACGAGGCGATGACAACAATCAAACTAAGAGACATTGACGGCGTCGCGGACCTGGCCGAGGTAGAAATTTTCAAACAGATTTTAACCTTCGGGCGTGTCAAACCCGTTTTAACTTTGTTTTTCCAAATTTTAAGCCACTTTTAATCGAATCCCCTTGCATCGGCGATTGTAATGCGGTTTATCTCAAGTCAAGTGGCAGTTTTTTAATTGCATTTCTTTATCTTTTCGTCATTTTCCATGAAGACAAAGTCCTTCGTTTCTATGCGATTCTGTCAAGTTGCGAATCTATGCCACCTATGGTTGAACAGTCGCGCTTACAGATCTAATTCTGAGTTTTTGCCTGTGCTATGCAATAGTGGAGTCACAAAGCTACATGTGATTATTTCAGTGATTCTCAACCAGTGCTTTTTGATTAAATTCAAACAGAAAGTGAAATTATTAAAACACCAAAATTAAAATCATTATATGCATTTAGTGTCAGTGCTTTCCATATAATTTCTTGGCAACCGTCAGTTCTTGGCCAACCGGATACCCCAGCTGTGATTTCAGGGTTAATACCTCTACCGTTTCGTCTTCCTAGCGTTGAAAGTGGGCTAGCATTGAGTGCGCTGATATCTCCATCGACCATAACTGGAGCGAGTCTACCAGGTATGTATTCCTTAATAGACTCCAGGAGCCAAATTATTACTTGCAGCCAACCATCGGCTACTCTTTCCCATATACGGCAGCTTTCAATCAATCTTCCCTTCGATAATGGCCATCAGGTTGAATGTAGATTGCAGCCTCCTGCTCATCCGTGTAACCAAGGGGCACCAGACACATCGCTGCAGACTGCTCAACTAATGCATCATCTATCTATAGAGGCTGTTTCCTTTACGAAGTTTTTATCTATGTGTTATGGAACTCAAAAATATTAAATTTTTCTGCTTGTTGACTAGACTTTAGGTTTAGATCCGGACTCGACGAGTTTTTTAAAGTTTTGACTCCGAGTCTTCAGAAACCCTAGTTTCAACATCACACGTTCCAAATGCAGCGCAGTAATAAGACTTTAGAGAGGACAATTAACGAATTTCTATCCTAACTTCTCCTTATTTAACTAATCCGACCATTTTTCCACAAATACTTTCACGTTTTTGTAAAGTTCGAATTAACCAGGTGCAGTCAGGTATTCAAGATTTATAGAGGGGTTTATATTAAAGACATAACAACTCGATTGTGAGGAGTGCTACGTGGCTAGTGGCACCATCCTGTTGAAACCACATATCGTTAATGTTAAGTTCATCCAATTCTGGCCGCAAGTAATCTTCCAACAAACACGATAGCTCTTTCCATTGACGGTAACATGACGGGTTTTCATCCACAAAAAAATACGTCCCGATCATACCTCCGGCATGGAAACCGCACCAAACATTAATTTTTTGCGGATGCAACGATATCTCAAGAAGCACATGTGGGTTTGTTGCCGACCAATAACATATATTTTGCTTATTAGCAAAGCCACAAAAGAGCTTCATTACTGAAGATGATTTTTCGATGAAACCGACTCAGAATTTCGATAGTAATTTTTAATAATTTTCAAACATTGCTGGTATGTGAGCTTTAACATAATGAAAATGTTGATTTTAACTGACGTTTTGACATTTCAATAAAAAAGTTTATGGGTGTATATATACTAAAAAGTAAAATCATGTTAAAGTAGAACTACTAATCAACGGCAATGAAAATGTTATTACGATGGTAATATTTAGCCATAAAATATGCAATGGTTGAATTAAAACATTAATATTCAATATTTTAATAGAAATATTCAATATTTTTTAATTCTACGCCGTGAAGCGCCTTCAGGTTACAGGAGCCTCTTTTCCAATAGAAAGCAGTGATGGGAAGGCATTTCTAGGACAGAGACCCTTCCACCTACGATGCCGCCCGGCGCTACTCTGTGTCTTGTTTATCGATCAGGACTGTCTGAACATAATGTGGAACTCGGTTCTATCTGTCAAGTGGGCTAAACATCTCTACGAATATAAGAGAGAGACTCCTCCAACTTAATTGAAGAGGTTATCACGCAGCCTGTCCCATTTTTAGGGTTTTGTAAAATAATTTTACAAAACCCTACTAAAATCGCAACCTGCTTGTCCGTCCGTCCGTGTGTCACAGCAATATTTCTCGCAAACTACTTAAGCTAGAAACATCAAATTTTGTATGTAGTTGAAAAGAAATGCTCTCTTTAAAGTTTAAATGCAAAAAATTTAAAAGGTGTTTAAGTTGGGCTCCCCATGTAGTGGAGATATTGGTATCAAATGAAAGGTCTTGATGAGAGCTTTTCAAGACAGATCTTAAACTGACATTTTTTGCTTCGAGGGGCGCACAGGGAGGGGAAATATATGAAAAGGTCGGTCTATCCAACTTGTTTGTACTTAAAAAATGTATGGCAGGTATAATCTACCTTTCCTACGCAAGAGACGCAGTCGGGAGACCCCGACTTACAAATCTTGTGGAGGCAAGACCGAAAACATACATGCCCGTTCAAGAGCTGGGTCATGTAGAAGTCAATCACATCATGCATTTAACCGAGCCACTGCCTCAATTCAGAGAACAGGCGTGCAGTTCATCTTGCCTTTGTGTCACTCTCCCAGGATTCTTTTCAATCGCAAATAGTGTGTTGTCTCTCCTCCATTGTGACAACCTCGCTATTGCCGTCGCTTCTACGTAGGTAACTATTTGCGCGCTCTCTAGCAAGGAAGGCCATGGATATCATCCCTGCTATTAGTAACACTGCTGACCTGGTGACTGTTCGAGGTGCACGCGCAAGCCGTAGCGCTCCTTATCTTCGCATCTGTGACAAATGTTTTCGATGCAGCTCTTATACTGAGAATGCCGCTCCATATTTCCGATCTGTAAAGTAGTATAGACTGCACAGCACTCACCAAGAGTCGTCTCACATAATACCTCCCTTGTCAACCCGGGAGCCTCATCTGAAACTTTGCAGCTGGTTTTGAGTCTAACAGCACTTCCCTCATATTGACAGACAGTCCTGTCTTTAGGAGTTCTTTTCTTTATCAGGATCACGACTTCCGTTTTTTCCAGTGCAAGGCTAAAGAACGAGCAGTAATCCAGTCCCTCGGTGCATTAGCATACCAAGCCTATGTTGCGTATGTTTGACCGTGGACCCAGCGACTAGCTCCGTAATATCATCCGCATAGTCGATCAAGCGTGACTCATTTGGCAGCTCAAGCCTCAGAAGCCAGGGTCGAGAATGGAGCTCTAAGCGACACCGGAAATAATTTCCATCCACCGCCGACCTTCCTTCCAGTTATAGAGCAGGCTAAGGTTCTTCAGATAGTCCCTTAAAATCCGCACCAGATATTTTAGTGCTTGGACGGGATTTTCCCGCACTTCCAGGAAATTTACCCTCATAGCTGAGTTGAAAGCATTTCTGACGTCGAGAGTGACCAGCAGGACAGCCCGTCGGGTGGAACTGCTATAAGCAGCTCACCACTTCCGCCATAGCGTCGACGGAGGAGCGACCTGCCTTAAAGCCACGCTGCCGTGGAGATATGTTCCCAGCAGCATTAATCGCATCAGCGAGTCTTCCCCTGATGAATTTTTCGAGCACTTTCCCGGCCGTATCTAGCACCTACAACGGGCGGTATACAGACGGTGACTCAGGATTTTTCTTCTTCTCGCTGATCAGCGCGAACCTTCTTGAATATTCCCTGATGCAGGCAAGCGTTGAATGTACTGAGCAGCACGTCAGGGCAACTCTGATGGACGGACCACACGGAATACCTCAGCTGGAGTTCTATCTGGCCCTGAGGCCTTTTTTGCTTTCAAAGACAAGACTACTTTCTTCAATTCTATTTTCGTAAAGAGTAGGCAATTCGTGTGAGCTTCATTGTGGATTGCTTCAAAGGGGTGCAACTGCTATTGTTGCGTTGTCGTCTCCGATTCTAGTGAAACCGACGGGGACTGGCGTTCCCGGGATACCCGAATCACTTAGTAAAAATACTAGGACAGGAACTTGATCCGAAAAATAGTGGCTTTGTGATTGTTCGATAACAAGATCATGCTGTGAACCTCAACCCTGGTATACCTCCAGCTGATGAGCCCCCTCTTCGGCTGGTCAGCTGGTTGGTTGCGGCCCTTCAAAGAGTATCGTGGTGGCTATTGGTTAAAAGCAAAGGTTGGCGTTGACCTTATAGCGTCAGGTACAGCTGGGTCTCGTATCTACCAGTATGAAAGTTGAGAGTTCCCTGAATCTAAACTGGAATCGATCTTGGGGGCTATAAAAGGCAGGCACTCAAGCAAATCAAATTCGACTATGTGGGTTGCTTCAACAAGAACGGGGTATGTAGGGAAAAGAGACCGCACAATCGCATCCATCTTCTCGGCTCATATATTTAGAGCAAACGTTGGACTCCGAGCTTCGTAAGACCAGCTTTTAGCTCAGGCCCCATGGATCCTTATTCACGTCTTGCACTGAATTTTCCCAGCAACTGTACTTGTTGTTGTTGATAATTTTGTGAATTTTTTGCCGACTTGTGTGCAGCGAGCTTGGTGTTTGCCTCTTCTGAAGTCCGTGCCCTCTAGGCCTCTCGCTTTTCAACTATTTCAGATGACCACCAGTACACTGAAGGCTTGCCGTATCGGGGTCTCTGACGGGGAAAAGAGGACTTGCAGGAAGACTTGATAATACTGATAGGTGAGTTCACGCCGTCCGTAGCTGCTAATCGTCCTCTCCTCTGCAAAGCTCCCGGAGTCTATGCCCACGCCATGAACACGCCGACAAGAGTTTCAACGTCCTTCTTCTCAATGCTCTATGCGTGACTGGAAGACTAAGCATATGTACGCCGAGAAGGATCGCCGTTAATCTCAAGCGCTAGATACTGCCGATCACTGGGCCAGTAGTCCTCTAAAACTCTCCAGTTGTGTACTCTTGATACTAGGGACTCAGACGCAAATTTTACATATAAGATGGTTCCAACGGTGCCCCATCGACGGACAGTATGGGTGTTGCCAGTGTTTAACTTAACGAGCTCAGTTCCGGCTGCCATGTCAAGGACCCTTTTTTCTCTAGCATCTGACAGAGGCATGCTCCATTCCATGGCTTTTGCATCGAAATGTCCCCGAACGTGAACATACCGTTCTGCATTCGAGACGGCATCTTCCAGAGCGTCGAATGTAGCCTGAAAGGACAGTAACGATTCATTCGGGGTAAGATACATATTAAAGAGTGTTAGATCCATGCACCGAACCTACACAAAGCGACACCCCCCTCTGTAACTCTGCACCCGCAAATGAGCGCTGTTTCCTACCCAGATGGCGGCAGTACCAGATTAATCAGGGTACCAAGCCATGATGCTGCTCGCTGAGCAGCAGCAGTCAATCTTAGTCCACATGTTCCAATCATGTATATGACAGGATAGAATTCAACAAAAGACAATAAATTCAGCGACTTCCCTCTACAATCCGGTACCAGACATACTTTTCATATTTACTAAAAAGTTTTTGCGAGATTTAAAAAACACCAAAACATTAGAAATTTATCATTGGGAACCTTCTCCACTTGAGTTCAACTCGCACTCATTTATGAGTTAACCAACTTGCAATAACCAGTTCGAAGAATTCGCAGGGAAATTCATGTAGCCTGCTTCGTTATGGCGTGGGATTATGTGCGCTACATATCAGCCACGAATTTGGTGGATTTTAACTGTTTTGGGTATTGTGACATGTCAGGGTGCTTGAAGCCTTTATTGATTGCCCTAAATTTATACGAAACGATTAACAATTTTGATTATAACTTATTGTGGTAATCAAAACACGTATTTTATTATTGACAAAAGTTTATTATTAATCAGCAAAAATATGATCTACTCAGATGGCGTCTCAAACAAAGCTCATATTTCTTAATAGTATGAGTATAATAACGTACCGTGACGTTAAAATGGCAGCATTTAACTCGGTAGTGTAACGCTTAACACATCTACTACTGAATAAAGTTAAGGTGTTCACCACTAACAGCGCCGAAAGCGGCAAGAGTACAAGATTTTCTTCTTCCTGCTACAGCCGGCATGGTTAGACCGCGACTAAATTACATATTTCAACCGTTTTATGTATTGTGTGTGGGTTATAAATCATTGTTATGTTTAAAATTGCGTTTTGTATTCACATTATAGACTAAGTGCCCACAGTAGTATAGAGTTTAGACTATGAGAGACAGGAGAGATTCACTATCGTGTAGAACATTCTCGTTGGCGGCTACTATCAAAATTTCAGCCTAATCGGACACGTAGTTTTATTCGTGTGTCCGAGGATTTTAGAAAAATGGAGAAAAGCAATATCAGTCGGTGATTCGTTTCTTGTTTTTGGAAGGGAATTCACGTAGCGAAATCAAAGAGTGTTTACTCGTAGATTCTGTGAACGGTGACTCTGCTCCTGCGATAAGAAAAATTGGTTTAACGAGTTTCAACGTGGTCGCACGTCGGTTTTTGATGAGCCACACCCTGGTGCCCCGAAAACGGCTACCATGGAGGAAAACGTGACAAAAATTCACGAGTTCGTATTGGCATGAGAAAGCTGTCGGCGCGATGGGTGCTGCGTTTGCTTACTCCGGACAGTAAACGCAATCGTGAGACCACTTCAGAGCAGTGTTTGACGCTGTTTAAGCGTAATCCAAAAGAATTCCTGCGTCGTTTCGTAACCGATACTTTTAAATGATTTTCCAACCCCTAAAACATTTTTTGCGGTTTAGGTTTTTTTTTTAAATTATCACCCTTATTCCAAATTCACATTCATAGGGAAGCTAGAGCGGTTCAAGGTTGAAAACAAGTCTAAGAGACGCGTTTTGATTTGATAGGCAAAAATGCAAAATTCACAAATCATACTATTACTAAGTTGATCAAATTTTTACTTGGGTGTTGCTATGGTACACATTAAGACCTACATATGTGATTTTTTTCAGATTTTTTGTCCCATCTTTCCCACCACGAGAATTACCAAGCTAGGTGATACTGTAGCATCAACTGTTCAAAACTCTTCAACTAGCAACAGCAAATTACCTTACCGAAAGTTTCTTCGAAAATTCATCAACATCACTATGTTCAAACCATATCCAGTTATTCTGAAATTCGTTGAAGTTCATCATCACATCGTTACTTTTGGACGTCCAGTGTCAGAATGTCTTCGTCGCCTCACAGGTGAGAAATATTTAGCAGCTTTAGCTGATTTGATTCCAGTATGGTGTCTAAGAAACTTGGCGGATGGCGCTCAACAGGAGACTATTGCCGCTTCGATAAACAAACAGTTTCGGACAGCTACTCCGTTCCGTTAATTGGTGATCTACTCCATCGCTGTCATGGGTGCTCCAACCATTGAGTTGGTTAACGCCTATTACCAGATCCCGGTAGCCGACGGGGACATTTCTAAGACAGCAGTATCGACGCCTTTTGACTCTCTGAATTTTGCGTTATGCCTCCAGATCTTAGAAATGCTACACAGACCTTTAAACGAAACGTGGACAACTTGCTTCGCAATATCGACTTTGCTTCATGTTTCATTGGTCCTTCATGCGTCATACACGATCTAATCGTTTTCTGGACGCCGTTTTCAAGATTTTGCGGGAAAATAGCCTGGTTATTAATTCCAAAAAAACGCGCTTTTGGAAGAAAGAAATTCTTTATCTTGGCTACCAACTTAACAAGAACGGAGACACAGCACTGTCTGAGAAGATAGAAACAGTCTGAATTTTCCTACTCCTGAGACTATCTCTATCTTTTTCATTTCCTTGAAATACTCAATTATTATCGTCGCTGCATTTTGAGAGCTTCTACAATTCAGGCACTTATAAACAAGATTTAGGGAAATGCAAAGAAACATGATAAAATCAAAATTAATTAGACATAGGAGCGTAAAACTGCCCAGTATATCATCAGCTGTTGTCACCGCGTTCTAATCGCGAGCAGCACCCATTGCCTTATCTACAGATGCTTCGGATTTTATATACCATTGGTGCTACCTTGGTACAATTTGAAGAAGGTATCTGGAAAGCTCTTGGATTCTTCTCCTGGAAAATAAGCTTTGCTGAACCTCGCTACATCACTTGCGACAGAGAGCTTCTTGCCATTTTTACTAAAATTAAATTCTTCTGAAACATCTTCGAGAATTCTTTGTCAATTTTGACCACCGCCCGTAAGCCCAAGCTTTTGCTCAGAACATTTTACCACTTTCAGTGTAATATATTCATTGAACATTGGCACAGAACGGTTAAAGCAGCTCCAATATGCGGTGGTCCTACATCCTGGCCACAGATATTACCTACGGTTCTGCGTGGTTTCTGTACGTGCTATATGGAAAATCTCAACGCATCACTAGTCCAACTCATATTTGGCACAGAACTTCGTATTCCAGGCGAATTCTTCATGAATGAAGACATGCCTGCTCATCCAACTTTTTCCTATCTAACTGGAAAAGTTAAAAGTATTCTTCAGAAGAATAAAGCCTACTCCTACAGCGCATCACTCTAATGAGAGCCGTTCATATTGAAAGACCTGTACACTTACTCTCAGACGGCCGTTGTACGGTGGATACAACGGCCGTCTTGGACCATTCAGAATCATCAGAGAAGAGAACGAATCAGTTTGCATGATTGAAATCAACGGAGCATCAAAAGCCAGTTTTTAGGGTTTTGTAAGATAATTTTACAAAACCCTACTAGTTCTGCGACCTGTCTGGCTGTCTGTCCGTCTGTGTGCCACAGCACTTTTTCTCGCAAACTACTTAAGCTAAAAACATCAAATTTTGTATACAGGTGTAAAGTGGTGCTCTCTTCAAAGCTCAACTACAAAAAATTTTATAAGGTATTTAAGGGGGGGGGGGGGGGTCTCCCCATATAGGGGAGTGGCCACCGAAGAAAAAAATTTCATCAAAGCTAGCCGATATGGGTATCAAATGAAAGGTCTTGATGAGAAATTATCAAAACAGGTCTTAATTTTCGAGGGACGCGCAGGGAGGGGAAATACACGAAAAATTTGTGCCCCCCCCCCCCCCCCTCGCGATTGGACACCTGTGATCCGAAAAATCTGAAAAAAATTATGGTGGGTGGTGTTTATGAATACAATAACGACAATTACCTTAGAAGTTGAAATTCGCTCAACTTTGTTAATAGTAGTATGATCTTCGAATTTCACATTTTCCCCAATAAAATCGCATCGGTACCTTTAAACTGGACGAAATTCGATATTTACGTAGTCCTACTCAGGGTTCTTAAACTTTGTAAGTTTGATGAAAATCGAATGATATACACGGAAGTTGTAGCCATTTGAAGTTTCTCGAATTACAACAACAATAATGATTTTGGTATTTTATGGACTCCATCCAATCAGTCAAGGCAGTTTTCACTTGATCTTCTTGAAATTTTCCAATAAGGTCAATAACATTAATATTTTTAAGAATTCATGATTTGAGTGATTTTCGTCGGTTTGCAACAAAACGGCGACCGTTGAAAGTAGAAAAACAATGGATTTTCTTTTGAGCGTGCACATCTCTTTGACATATTTCTTGACGTTATTCATTGCTGGTGACTGCATTTCTGAGAAGTTGGGTACAAAACCCTTCTGACATGAACGTAGGTCTGTTTACCCAACTTGTTTTCTGTGAAAAGTGATGCAGATGAACAAGGAACCCTAGACCCACATCTGCATTCAGATCCCTGTCCAGTCTACCCACTTTTACAGGAGACTTTGCCTTACAGCAACAAAGTGAAAGAGTTGTCATTTCCCTCCCCTTCGGTCTAGGATACTGGAGAAGACCTGTGACGGCAACCGGCCTTGGCCGACAGAATGACGTGGGCATAAATTCTCTACAGTCGCAGCCAATTTTACCCTGATCAACTTTGTGACGCTGGCATGATTCCTCTGCCCAGGCGTCGCCAGCGCAAACAAGTTTCAGTTCCTTGTATTGAAGGGGGTGGTGAATGAGGGAGTGAAATAGACACGACTTCAACTGCGTCGTCCCACCAAGCGCTTGGATAGCAACCGTATCGCCTCACCAGACTCTCTCGCAAGTTAATCACGCTGCCACTTGGACGTGCCTATTTATATTTGAATACATCGATTTACATTTCAATATACCGAGTTTAATAAATTGTTGTTTGACATACTTTATGTGGTTAATTTTTTATACGTATAGCATCGCCACTGTAGTCCACTTAATTCTGGCTGAGGAAATTCCTTGCAGACAAAGGACCGCATTTGGTTTGCCAATCTCAAAATGTCTACATATTAACAACCCAAATATAACCGTGGATGACTGTGTAGTCCTTAATATTGAGGAATCTTAAGCATCCAGCACTACGTTCTTTCTCTTCACAAACGAGGTTAACCGAAAGGCTCTAGGAAGTGTGAACTAACGGATCGGGTATAGGACAAGGTACCTCAAACTTAAAAATCTCGACGATAAACATCAGATCCAGACTGCAAGAGAATTGAAGGAGAGTATAAAGTTTGATAAAGAACTATCAACTTATCAAAGTGCTGATGAACTTACAGCACTTTCCGAAGAAGCTTCGAATGACATCAAGGTCCTTTTTTGCTTCGTGGGGCGTAGTTTGGGCAGCCGTCTCGCGATACAAACTAACGTTATATGCTAAATGGACTTTGACCCTGAAACGGTTTCTGCACTACAATTCCACCAGTGAATTCAGACGCGAATATACGTGTATATTGCATAACAAGGTACAGCCGGCATGAAATTTGCGCGAAAAAGGCTCCAATGTAAGAATGGTAACGTCTCGTCCCGGTTAAACCTTTACAGGCCTTCGAATTTATTCGAATTTCTCCCCATTGAAATGGTGCTTTGGGTGCGGTTGAGGCGGACTCTCGATTAGCGTTGGTCTGGTCCTGATCACCTGTCCCCATAAGGGCTGCTGCCAACGCTTGCATAGCCTCCATGCTTTCCATAGATAATTATGAGAACAATGTAGCGACTACACAAACGAGCAGGAAAAGGAGCATTTACATGAACTAATTAACTCAATAAAGACAACGACGATGACGGTCTAATTTGGACACAATGGTAAAACACAAAATTAGTGGACATTAGTGAGAATAACGAGACACAGTCTTCTAACGTTTATTAAGACAGAAACAGTGCCCCCTGAGAAGATAATGAGCTTCTCTGTTAACTTTACATTTTTCCTAAGTGTGAAAAGATTGACATAGAGCAGACACAAAACAGATATCCCCCACTACAGCCAGTAACACAAGTTTCTAGCAGGAAAAAAGAGTCCGGAAGAAAATGCAAGAAAGAAAAACAAAAACGAAAAGTTAACACAAGTTCTCGATGAATACGTTACTTGTTAAGCCGACAGACGGACGAACATTGCAAACGTAATGCGCGACTTAAGCCGGGAGACATGAATTTGGTTATAAAATCGTTTCGGTCAATCCTATATATTGGTTTGCTCATTGACTTTGGAGTAACAACCATACATAAGCATTCGTCTTGAGAGTCAGTCAAGTAAGCGTATTCTCGGGTCGAAACCCATTGTGCACTAATGGTAGCCAATGATTACCCTAGAAATAATTTTGGTACATTTTGCCTCTTCCTGGACCCCCTTATGCATAAAATGGCTTTTTTAAAAATTGAGGTAGCGGTGAAACCAGAAGTCCTACAGGTAGAATTCGAGCCAGAGGCAACAAATAAGGATGCACTTCGTAAGGCAGTCAAAAAGTCCTTGAAGGAAAAGCAAACGTAGCTTCACCCGAGTCTATGGCCTCTCGAAATTAGGGACATTGACTGCATTACGGGTTTGCCCGAGATAGAAGACGCTCTAAATAAGATGTTTTTAGTTTAAACGGGTCTAATGTTAGGTTGATCAAACCACATAATACGAGTCAACGCATTGGCATTTTTGAAACCAAAGATTAAACGGAACAGTTGATAGGAAGGAGAAAAATCAAAATGAGCTGGGTTATTTGTAGGATACGGCGAAAAGCAATTCTCTCCAGTGCATATCGCACAAGACTGTAGGGAATCGACATGAGCTCCTTGTGCTACAATTTTGGCAAGACATGGCATAAAAGGAAGGAGTGCTTAGAGGAGACATACTGTGTCCTCTGCCAGGACGCCAACCCTAGACCATATGATCTGAAATATGTTTCAAATACGGCGAAATGCCGGGTTTTCCAGCCAAAACACTTTTGGAACGAGCCGCATCCTACGTCTACATCCGAGCACACTCTCCTAAGATTTACTCGAACAGTTTGCGAGAAAAGGCAAGTTAATTTGCTGCTGCTCAGCGAGCACACCACAACCGAACTTCACCACCACCGTATCCTGACGAATTTAGTACTGCCAACATCTGGGTTCGTAAAAGCGCTTACTTCCAAGTACAGGGCCAGGGACGAGGAGATGGTTTCGAGAACTGCACCCTTTAGTGCATACCGAACACCGAACAAAATCTTGCCATCCTTTCAATTTAGGCTCAATGCTTTGGAGGACGCTATTTTGAGTTAGAGCGAGTGAATGTACCCCAATCAGATCCTCGGATATGGCAGCAAGAGCTGGGCTTATCGAGTTGAACATAGGCCATACCCCTACTTTTTGCGGATGGGGCTGCGTTAGAACCATACCGGTCGTGACATTCGCTTTGGAGCCCCTAGTACTAAGGGTAAGAAATTGAAGAATTTCAGATGATTACTCCACTAGTGAGCATTTGACGGCCTAAATGTTCTTCTAAACGCCCGAACGCTTAGTTTTCCGTATTCCGATGGAATACTGTGAAGGTAGACGTTGAGCGATTTGCATAAGTGCTAACGGCACGAACGCCGCTAACGGAAGCTTCGCCGGGGAGCGGAGGACTTGTAGATAATATGGTGAACCTAACTATGGGAATCATTACGTCTGCCTGCAAGTCTCCCATTGCCCGCTGAAGACCCCGGCACGGTAAGGCCCCAGTGTACTGATGGTCCCCTGAAGTTGCAGAAAAGACAAGAGAGTGTCGCAAGCTCCGACGTGAGGCGCGGCGGATATGGGCTCGAGATGAGGTATACGCCGGATTAGTTGCTTATAAGTTCTAAGCTTATAAGACTCATCAACAGTGGCAAGGTTAGCTGTTGGCAAAACCTTTAGATGACGTGAACAGGGACCCGTCCGATTTGTGTTACAAGCTTCTCATGGGGGAATGGAAATTGCAAGTCCCCGTTTGGATACGAAACACCCGTTATGTTTGCTAGACACTGCTGGGAAAATGCTCGGAAACTCATCAGGGGAAGACTCGCTGACTCGATTCATGCTGTTGACCTTTCTCCACGGCAGTATGGCTTTAGAGCAGGTCACTATACTATCGATGCAATCGAAGAAGTGGTGAGCGCGGCCTAGCGTGCGGAAGTACACAACAATTCCACCCGACGGGCTGTGTACTCTTGACGTCAGAAATGCCTTCATTTCGCTAGATGGGCGGACATCTGATGCGCAGCCTGCTCGAAAATGGTTGGCACAGGTGCAGAGACAAGAAGGTCGGGCCTAATAACTAGGGTACATAACTGGAGCGTACTAGAGGACTATTAAGCCAGTGGTCCATCAAAACATTCCCTTTATATCCGTCATGGAGCCCCCAACGTCCATACTATCGATTTTAAATTTTGGGATGAAATATTGGGAATGTTGGACTATGAGAGCTTCGTTGATATGCTCACGGTAGACATAACTTTGCTGGAAGTTTCACCGGGAAGCGCAAGACTGATAGCTAAATATGTGAACTTAAACATAAGAATCATTATGACTGCTTGCAGGTCTTCTATGCACCGCTCGAGACCCCGGTACAGCAATTGCAGAAGTAATTGCCGAATTTGTTGAAATGGTGCACCTGATATAACGAAGCCTGAGGACGAGATGCACAGAAAGTGGAGTGGTCAAGTGAATGATGCCTGAGCGCAACGGATCCGGAGACATAGTTGTTCTGCGTACAGAAGGCGTAGTAAACCTAGTAGTGAGGGAGTGAAGGACCTGGATGCGTGGTAGCTAGAAAGGAGAAGTGGAACTGCATGAACGGCGTAAGCTTAGTAGGAAGGGGAAACGTTGGCCGTAGAGGCGTTGCGATATTGAAAGTGCATGTTTGTTGAAGGGTAAAATCGAGCTGGACGAACGGCGGAAGCTCAGTACAAAGAGCCGACGATGGACGTGGAGGCATGATGGTAGGTGCTGAAAACGAGAGACTTAGGGAGTATAGAGGGATTGGTGGTGCGTGATAGTGAAGTTAAACTGGAGAGACTTGGAGACATGTAGCCCGGAAGCGTGAATTGGATGAAAGGCGCAAGCTTAGTAGGTAGGGGAATCGAGGGAGGGCTTGGAGGCATGAAGGATTAAGGCTGAGCTGGGCAGCCATCGGCTCGTGTTGCATAAGAGTCGAAGAATACGACTGATGCATGTAAGAGGGGTCGAGAATTGAAGTCCGTGACTAACTTTCTCGGCCCAATATGAAAATTGCAGGGAATAAAATATGAAATACGGTAGTCAAGGCCTAAGGGGACTTCGGGTTGACCGTCTCCACCCACCCAAGACGAGACTTCCTAATTCGGTACAGGAGTCACATAAGAAGTCATACTCAGACAGAGTGTCAAGAAAAGTTGAGCAGAGCTTTGATCTATACCACGAGATGGGGGACCCTATGACAGGTTACTGTTACCCCCTATACGGTGAGGAGCCTATCCTAGCTGAAACGCGGTGGCTGTGGCTAGAATAGTTAGAAAGAAGCTTTGAGCATACACCAGTTGTGTTGCGGGTATCTCGAACGGGGTAATGTGAGATCCCATCCTAATGGGTGGAGGGCGCTGGTTGGCGCATTTTACTAGTTTCTGTCAATTGGTGATCGTTGGGTTAGGACTGTCCTTGGCGAGAACGTTCTTTCTTTGTTCCTTGAGCAAAGCAAAAGGAAGCTCTGGGACGAGCTTTGCATATCACCCGTTATGTATTCTAGATATGGCTGGAAAAGTGCTCCGGAATCTCATCACGGTAAGACTTCGCTGACGCGATCCGTGTTGTTGGCAAACTATCTTCGTCGTTGAAACATTTATAGAGCTGGTGAGCCCGGTTTGACGGGCGGAGTTATACAGTCGTGCCTACGACGGGAGGTTTTTTTAAAGTGACATTTGATGTTAGTATTGCCTTCAACTCTGCTAGAATGGTGAATGTCCTGGAAACGTTGGTAAATACTTCTCAAGTTTCAGAATAGCTGATACGGATTTTTTGGGGGCTGAAAAATTGGAGCTTACTCTACGATACTAAGCCAGGTCGGTGAAAGATGAAAGTTACAAGAGTATTGCTTAAGGCTCCATTCTTGGCTTAAATCTGTGTAATATCTTGTATGGCGGGCTATTGAGACTTCAGCTGCCGAAAGAGTCGCGGTTGATCAGATATGCGGATGACGTTCCTGCGCTAGTCGAAGGATGTACTGTTGAACAAACGGAACTTCAGCTAGGAACGCTAATGAGCTGAGTGATATAGTGGATGACTGCTCATGGATTAAGTCAAGCCTTGAAAAAAACCACATTGGCTATCCTCAAAAAGTATAAAATCCTCAGAGTAAGGATTTTCGGTATCGGCGAAGTGCCAGTCGAGTCGAAATTAGAAAAAGAGTACCTGGGAGCGCTGATAGACTCGAAACTGAGTTTCTCTGAGCAGATATGGGGCGATGATCTCATCAAGGAGCTATGTCAAAAACGAATCGCATGTGTACAGAGACGAGTAGCACGGACGAATGCATCTGCATATCGGACAATCTCTGATTCGGCTGTTTTAGTGATCGCTGTCGTGACACAATCCTTCGGAAATATCTACCTGCGTCGAAATGATGGCGACAAACATGCTGTTGCTCATGGAGAGAGACAGCGATTACTTAGCGATTAGCAACAAGCATGAGTAACCGACACCGAGGGAAGATCGACCGTGCTCTCAACCCGTGATATAATCGAGGTGTTATAGCGAGATTAACTACTATCTGACCCAGTTCATGACGGGGCATTGATGTTTTTGGTCTTACTTGTGCTAGTTTCGTAAGTCACGGTCTCTCGACTACACGCTTTGTTCAGGAAAGGGCAATGATGCATGCAATACAGATGGGGCAGTTATTGCGGCGACGCTTTGAACGAAATAGAAGACCTTTCTCCATATAGTTTGATCAGGAAAATTACTTTCTGGTAGCCCTCTCTGGTAGAATGAGGATTTGGCGATCCTTAGAAAGCTAACTGGGGAAATCTTTGACATTTGTTGCAACCTTACAAAGCGTACCTACAGAATTAGGAGGAGGGTTGAACTAGACTTTGCGAGATTTTGTCCAAAGAAAATTCCAATACGCTTTAGTTAAAAATTCGGACAGGACTTGCATACAATCTTCAGCAAAAATAACATTTTTGAAGCTGCTAATGAATACTCATCATTCAAAACGTAAGGACAGACAGAAGAATTGTCCTTCGCAGAACGAAGAGGGTTTCTTAGCGCATAACATTGAGCAAATCGTTCTGAAGAACGATTCTGAGCTACCGGGATACTACCGGCCTTGGTTGGATTAGATTTCCAGGGTTGTTTTACTAAAGAATCATGTGCTTAAGTCTTAGAAGCAAGTTCTAATATTATTCATCCTGAAGGTGAGCAAACGTGGTCAAGAGACAGTTGAGCACTTAATTTAATACAAAAAAAGCACAGGCAACTTCGAGTTGAGCTCGGATGCAGAGGGTTCGGTATGATTAATTTGTAATCTACATATAGTAGTTTTCTTAAAAAAAATGGACGCGAATTTTTTATGATAAATATGAAAAGTATGTCTGGCACTAAATTATAGAGGGAAATCGCTAAAATTGTCTATTGTTGAATTCTGTATCGTCGTATATTTGTGATGTGAACTAAAAAATCTTGGAGGCAGGTGTTTATGACTACAATAACAACAAATACCTCAAGAGTCGAAATTCATTCAACTTTTGCTAGTAGGATTTAGGAATTTCATATTTTTCCTAAAAAAATTGTATGGACACACTTAAATTCAACGATATTTGATATTTGGGTAATCCTATGAAACGCCTTTATACTTGATATGTTTCATAAAAATCGAATCATATTTACGAGTGCGTTAGCCGTTTAAATTTGTTCCGATTACAACAACAAAAACATAGAGTTTTCGCATTATATGGGCTTTGTGTCGATCCAGACATAATTGGATCTCCTCAAAATTTTCAAATAAAATTAAGAACACAAATATTCAGACAATGACATTCGTTATATTGTAACGAAATGGCGGCCGGGTGAAATGGAGTAACAATGACCTTTGAAAAAAATTATTTGATGGTTTGTTGGTATCTACATATCATAGGATGACAAGCTACAGTGCGAAAACTATAGAGGCATATCACTTTTTTGCATAGGGTACAAAATATTTTAAAAAATCTTAGAAAATAAAATCAGATCATACGCCAACAGTATTATTGGGGAGTATCAATGTGGCTTTACAGCAAGTAGTTTTGACGATCTTGAAGACCAGCTGCAAACACAGGACAACAAAGCTCCAAGTATACAAATCTGTAATAGGACCTGTGCTGTGCTATGGATTTGAAATATGGTTTCTTACCCAAGCATCCGCAAACATATTCAATGCCAATTCGATACAACCATGAGCTGTGTGAAATTGATTGTAAGAATGCGGAAGCTGCAATGGGCTAGACACATGAATCGTATGGACGAACAGCAGATAACCAAAAAGGTATTCACTGGAAGAACTGAAGGCCGGAGACCAGTGGGGAAACCGAGGGAACGCTGATCTGACTAGGTCGACGAAGATAGTTCATCGCTGCTCGGATTTCGAAATTGGAGGACGCGGTCAGTGGACCGAGGCAGTTGGAATGCTTGTTGCTGTAGCTGGAGCTTCAGCGCTACGAAGAAGAATAAGAAATTTACCGAAGATATTTTAATATCACTTCTGGCATTTCAATAAAGTTTGTTGTTTGTAATTTCTGTATTTTTCAAGATATGATATATACATAGCAAAAACCGAAACCAATAGAGCAATGCCAATAAATATTTCAAAAAACCTCTACATAACTTGATATGATGATAGATTTAAGATAAGATTTCAATAAAGAATCGATTCTTTTGACTGTCATATATATTTGCAAATAAATAAAAAAAAATGGAAGAAGAAATCTTGTTTATAATTTCGATCCTTAAAAGGTATTACATATTAAGTTCTGAAAAATTGCCACCTACCTGTTACTGGAGCTTCAATATCAATCATAGTTTTTTCTGCTTTAAGTAACGCCGCTCCTTCTTGGATAATTCGCAGGGCCGCCGCTTCTTCAATCCGCCCTTCAAGTATAAAATGCTGTTTAAGTACATCAGGATATGGTTTACCAGTCCGCGAATCGAAAACTTCCGCTACTGTAAGCTTATGGCTTGGAGGAAACAGGACACCTGAAATGTAAATATAAGTAGGTTGCTTAAAAATCCACGATAAGACATGATTATTTGAAACGAGGTGATTTAGAAAATGTCATTATTAGCACGTGATACATTGATACAAATCAGCATTAGAAAAGCTTGACTTTTACCTTAATCTACTCCTTTTTGAATCGGAAAAGAAATGAATTAAACTAAATTTAATCACAATTATAATTGCGTTTATAACTCTTACTCACTCTCTCTGTCTCATATATTCAGGGTGAAGAAATTGTAATAAGGACAACGAGCGCACGCATTTCGAATGTCATTTATGACCCACACTCGGAATCAGGTTTTAGGCTCGTTCGTATCAATAATGTCTAGCGCCTTAACCATGCGCTCGAAAAAACATAACCTATAACTAACAAAACGTATGATGCAAGTGGAGGATCTGATGTTAACAACAGCGCATTCAAAACTTCCTCATTACGAGAGCAGTCCGATAAGTACTTAGTCTACAAAAGAAAAATGAAAATTTTGAAAAAGTGACATAATCTCCTCTTACATCAATACACTTGATCCAGCGATGCTCCAACTTCTTTTAACCCGCCGGGAAAAATACGTTTTCTCGGGGTCTGCAAAGTAGGCCACTGTTGCGGCGATAACCTCATTCCATTCAAATTTCATGTTTAGAAAGAAAAAGAAGTCATATGTCACAGGTACAGCGGAGAGGAGCACTGAGGATTGCATCTTCATATCCGACAGTTTCTGATTCGGTAGTGAGAGTTATTGCAGTCGTGAAACCTATTGCCTCCTTGCTAGAGAGCGCCGCGCTATTTACCTGAGTCGAAACGAGGACTCAAGGGAGACGGTTGCCCGCGAAGATAGGCAGCGCTTACTCAACGATTGGCAGCAGTCTTGGGTGAATTGTGCGAAGGGAAGGTTTACTGCGCGCTTCATCCCGGATCAGAGACCATGACTAAATCAAAGGCATGGTGAGATTGACTTGCATCTGACCCAGCACAATGTTAGTAAATCATGGTTTCCCGATTGTCAGTTTTGCCCAGAAGAGGAAGACGATACCTGCTACAAATTTTTTGTGCGCAAAAAATCTGACAGGCCGCGACGGAACCTCTACAGGGAGACAGAAGAGCTCACCACCCAGTATAGTTACGGTGATGCTTGTATCGGTTGACAAATGAAAGCAGGCGGCGTATTACGTTTGGGCAGTCCTAAAAGATAAATGGGACTCACAGCATGCGGCGCTGGGGGATCGCTTTTCTGGCAATTCCTCTTTCTTTCTCTCCTCCCACTAGAGAATGGTTCCGTCAGCTTGAAGACGCCTCACGGCGTAGCAAAACGAGACCTGGCCCGAAGTCATGTGTCAAACGGTTCCAGGCTGGGTTCTCGAATTGACAGGGAGGTGTTTAGTGGGTAGTCCAGTCGCTCGCGAGGATGGGAGCCACACACTCAATGCGTAAATGGGCATTGACCGTCCAACCACAAAAAAGGTACAAATGAACTTTGAAAAATGTGTGAGTCGCACCTGCTACTCGCATCACTTTCAAACAAAAGCCTTTTAAAACATCTTTCGCACGAAAAATAAAGGAATCAAAACGCGACATTTTAAATGGCAAAAAAGAGTAATGTTATAACGAAATTAATTTTTTTTGACATGTCAAATAATAAACTTACTGGCAGTAAAGTTGGTTTAAACACAACATGAAATCCAACAACATATTATTCAAATAAGAGTGAAATAAAAACAATATGGTTGGATTGCTCAGCTACCTAACTTTCCTAGCAACCAATTTTTTTTAAATCTGAGCGTATTTCTGAGGATCGTAATTTTGGTCAACTAGATATTGCAAATACCCGTCTGCCTTCGGGTTAGATGAGTTTCTATTACAGCAGAAAGGGAGGGAGGAGAACGGATTGCGAAGAAAGAGACTCCCCTTCGACGCTGCAGTATGCCTTTTTTTACCTATCAGGGCTTCCCGAACATAATGTGCCGCTCGTTTCCATTTGTCAAGTGATCAAGCATCTCTCCGACTATAATTTCTGGGGACAGGTCTCCAGGCTCAATGGATTAGTCACGCCGCAGCTTATCCCATTTTTGCAGACAAAAAGGTGAGGTAGGCGTTATCCATCAATCCTCTACAGAACATGCGGTCGCAAATAAGACTGATAGCATTCGTGCCCGCTCAAGAGCTAGGTAAAGTAGAAGCCAGTTTCACCGCGCCTTTGATGGAGCCACGGCCTCAGGTTAGCTGCGCGGTTCACCTTCCCTTTGGTCGTTCTCCCAGGACAGTTTTTAATCGCTGAGAGAGCGTAGTCTTCCCACCTTGCCGACCTCTCTTCCGTCGCCTTCATTACTATGCAGATTTATATTTCTGCGCTCTCTAGCAACGAGGGCAATGGAATTTACCGCTGCAACTAAGAACACAGCCGATCCGAAGACTATTTGATACAAGTTTGCAATCCGAAGCAACCCTATTCTCTGCACCTGAGCAGTGTGTGTATGTGTGTGTCTCCTTGAATGTTCAATTCTCGATTGTGTGCATTGGGTAAGTATTTCTTTCACAAGATATTGGACTTACATTATTCGCAGCGACTGAGGA
Organism: Odontomyia ornata; assembly: GCA_963969285.1. Lineage (NCBI taxonomy): Eukaryota > Metazoa > Arthropoda > Insecta > Diptera > Stratiomyidae > Odontomyia > Odontomyia ornata. The sequence goes on from OZ017743.1 coordinate 22,543,309, forward strand.
CAACATATAGCCATCTCGCAGGGGAAAAGCCGGCCGACTGAAATACATTTGGAGGCTAGCATTCTTTAGGGAGTGCCGCCCCCACGTACTCGAGTGAATGGAGGTCGCCGTAAGGTTCCTCCTGGGATAACAGGTAACGACCCTGACTTAATCGGGACTACGCTTTGGACCATGAACTGGAGTTGAAGCTTTAGGCTGGTGGACATCATGTTTTGAACCTAGTTGCTTTGCATGGTAGCGCCGAGATGACACTCGTGCGTGAACGGCTCCAATGCAACTATCATATCGTCTCCGTTCCGGTAAAGCCTTGGTAGGCCTCGGAGTACGTTCGAAGTTTGGGGTGAGAAATAACCATGACTACACACATGAACGGTTATAGCGGCACCGACGGGGGACCCAATCAAACTGGACTCTACTCAACTAAAAAACTTAAAAATGAATCCACAAAAAACAAAATATCAATAAAAATACCAACAACGGTTGCAGCCACGACATTAACAGCACATCGAGTACGGAACCAACAATAATAAAAACGACGATGGATGCGAGAACAGTAGATATTTATTTATTTTAGAAATCAACTTACAGACTAGTAGTCCAATTACAAGTCAATTAATATAATATATAAATACAAATATATGAGTTCAAATATGGCAGAAATTAAAGAAAAAAGATCACAATCTGATATTAAAAATTAAGATTTATAGGAATATTTATAAATTTGATTTTTCACTGAAGCTTTGACTACGCCAAGAGATTGTGGTAGAGGACCAAGACTTTGCTCATTGTGCATACGAGGTAAGCGTAGCAAAGGAGAGTGCAAGAAGGTTTTAGTACGTGCATACGGAACCTGAAATTGAAGCGAGGATCTATTAGGGCGAGCCGCGTCGAATGTGTTTATTTGCCTGCATAAATTTTGAGGTAAAAGGCTATGATGAAGCTTGAACAAAAGACATTCGTCAAGGAAAGATCGCCTGGACTCAAGGGTAGGAAGGTTCAAAGTATAAAGTCGGTCATCATAAGGGGAGTAAGGAAGGTTGAATTTGAAGAATAGAGATGGACAAAAACGGAGAACAACGGACAGGCTTGTCAAAACAGAGAATCTTGCAGGGTTCGGGAGTAGCAAAAAAAAAGCCAGAGCTAGCAAGTATGTAGCTCAAGGCAGAGGAACAACAAAAGATCAAGCTCTCTAAAGAGGCGGTCGTCATACCCCGATTAAAGGGGATCGGGAAAAGCGGAGAAGTGACGAACAGGAACCAAAAGAGGTTTCGATTCCATTAGAAGAGAGCTTCCAGACAGGGCTACGATGAAGCTTGAAGGCAGCTAAAAAGAGCATAAAAAAGTAGCGAAAATTGGTGCCCCAGGAACAGAAAATAGTAAGCCAAAAATTCCGAAAACATCGAATCATCAAGTGCGGTTCGGAAGAAGGAGAATAGGAAGCGGCGCAAAGCTATTGGGCAGGCAATACTGGTCAAGCCCACCGACGGTAGATCGTATGCGGATGTTCGCCGAATGATGGAGGGAGCCATAAAAACCGTGCAATCGACTCTTTCAGGTGACTTATTGGTGGACTTTGGACTAGAAGTCACTAACAAAGATGCACTTCGCAACGCAGTCAAAAATGTTCCTGGAGAGAAGGCAACCGTAGCCTCGCTTGAACCTAAGGATACCCTCGAAATAGGAGATATTGACTGTGTTCCGGATTTATCACGAAATAGAAAATGCTTAAGTGAGATTTTCTTAGCTTGAGCGGAGCAAAAAAACAAAAATGATCAATTCAAATAATTGAGGTCAGCGCATGGCCATTGTTGACACGAACAGATGATAGAGAAGGGGAAAATCAGAATCGGTTGGGTTTTTTGTAGGATAGGGTAAAGAGCAATCCTTCTCCGTTGTTTCAGGTGCCTCGTATGCAGACATACTGCAAGGGGATCGACAGAAGCTGCCTGTGCTATAATTGGGGTAAAACAGGGCATAAAAGAAAGAGTACTCAGAAGAGGCACACTGTTTTGTCTGCGAAGACGCTGAACCAAGCCCATATGATTTGAAACATGTGACAGGCACAGGATAATCCCGGATTTTCAAGGAAGCCGTTACCAAAGCCAAAGCACTTTTACCGTCCCAGGCTAGGTTCTCAGGTTAACAGGGGAGGCTCGTCGTGCTGAGCAACAGCGATACATAACATACACTTTCCACCGTTTGGAGGGCCCATGTCGGACGTAACATTAACCCCGGAGTCCTTAGTAGGAGGATACACTTGGAGAGTATTAAAGAACTACTCAGCCAGTGTTTATTAACACATTCTGCTTGAGATCCATGATGCTGTCTCCCAACGCCCGTACTTTCGACCTTCCACAGTTGGGTAGAACATTGGGAGGATGGACGTCGAGAGTTTGCTGAGGTGCTCACAAGTGCGCCGTTGCTGGAAATTTCGCAAAGAACTGAACAGCTAGCAGCTCATAACGTCTGCTTGCAGTGCTTCTATGCCCCTGAAATCGCTGAAAATGGAAGGGAGTATCATAAGCTTCGACATTAAACTCAACGGGCATGTAACCGCGACAACCGGTAAGCAGGATATAAGTCGGTAAGGGAATGCCTTCGCGAAATTCTTAACAGCAGTAAGGCTCGTTGCTTGCAAGATCAGGTTGACAATGTGAATACAAATCTGTGGGGCCTTGGCTAGATATATGAAGGAGAAATGTGGAACGAGATAGTGCGAGCACTTTGCCCTGCCCACCCCGTCCGTGTTGACACTGTCCACGGCGAAATGGCAGTTGAATGGCTACTTTTCAAGCGGCTGGAACTGGAAAAGAAAGACCTATCATTGAGCCCAAAGAAGGCTTCAGGTCCAGACGACATTCCAGCTGGGGTATTGAAGCTCGTCTTTGACCATTATGCTGACTGACTGCGCAGTATATTCAACGCTTGCCAGTGGGAAACGATTTTCCCGGAGAATAGAAGGTGGCGAGGCTCGTACTGATTAACAAGGGGAAGAAGAATCCCAGGTCGCCGTCTATATACCACCCGTTATGCATGCTAGACACGGCTGGGAAAGTGCTAGAAAAACTTATCAAGAGAAGATTCACTGGTTCGTGCTGCTAGGGACCTATCTCTTCGGCAGTACGGCTTAAGAGCAGGACGCTCCACTATTGATGCAACTTTTTTTGTGATAGGAAGGTGAATGCCATTTATGCACAGAGTGTGGGACTCGCATGCACGCAAGAAGGCAACTGGACTATCCACTAAACACCTCCCCTATCAACCCGAGAACCCAGCCTGGAACCGTTTGACACATTACTTCGGGCCAGGTCTCATTTTGTTACGCCGTGAGGCGCCTTCAAGCTGGGGATGCCTTTTCTAGCGTCAGAGGAGAGGGGAAGACGAAGTGCCAGACAAGCGATCCCCCAGCCCCAACAACCCCGGCTGCTGTGGGTCCCTTTTATCTTTTATTTATGTGCCATCTGGTTCCATTTGTCAACCAATTCAAGCATCACCGCGACTATATTATCCGGGGTGAGCTCTCCCGTCACCCTGTAGGGGTCTTTTTGCAGCAAAAAATGTGTGGCAGGCATTGTCCTCCTCTCCTGGGCAATACCGACAACCGCTGCTATTGCAGATCAGTATTGGCAACTTACGAATCGAATCGAAGCCAGCGGTGAAGTACCTGGGGCTACTGATCGACTCGAAGATGAGTTTCTCTGAGCAAATCAGGGCAACGGCTGAGAAGGCTGCTTCGGGAATATCGGCCCTGAGTCGACTTATGGCCAACGTAGGGGGACCCAGCCCATCAAGAAGACGCCTCTTGATGAGTGCTGTAGGGTCAGTGCTACTGTACGGAGCAGAGGTATGGGGCGACGCTCTCATCAAGGAGGTATACCGAAAACGATTGGCACAGGTACAGAGAAGAGGAGCACTGAGAATTGCATCTTCGTATCCAACAGTCTCCGACTCGGCGGTGAGAGTGATTGCAGGCGTGATACCTGTCGCCCTCCTTGCTAGAGAGTGCCGCGCTATTTACCTGCGCCGAAACGAGGATGCGAGGGAGATGGTTGTCCGCGAGGAGAGACAACGCTCGCTCAACGATTGGCAGCAGTCTTGGAGGAATTGCACGAAGGGAAGGTGGACTGCGCGCCTCATCCCGGATGTGAGACCATGGCTAAATCGAAGGCATGGTGAGACTGACTTCTATCTGACCCAGCTTTTGAGCGGGCACGGGTGTTTTCAGTCTTACCTGCACAAGATCGGTAAGTCACGGTCTCCCGATTGTCGGTTTTGCCCAGGAGAGGAGGACAATGCCTGTCACACATTTTTTGCGTGTACCAAATGGGCCAGGCTGCGAAGGGAACTCTACAGGGAGACGGGAGAGCTCACCCTGGATAATATAGTTGCGGTGATGCTCGAATCGGTTGACAAATGGAATCAGGTGGCACATTATGCTCGGGCAGTCCTAAAAGATAAAAGGGACTCGCAGCAGCCGGAGGTGCTGGGGCTGGGGGATCGCTCTTCTGGCATTTCCTCTTCCCCTCTCCCCTCCCGCTAGGAAAGGAACTCCCCAGCTTGAAGGCGCCCCACGGCGTAACAAAACGAGACCTGGCCCGAAGTAATGTGTCAAACGGTTCCAGGCTAGGTTCTCAGATTGACAGGGGAGGTGTTTAGTGGGTAGTCCAAGGGTATCCTCCATGGGAGTCCCACACTGCCAGACTCGGCGGGCGTAAATGCCTTCACCTCCCTACCACAAAAAAAAAATACCGACAATCGGGGGACGGTGGCTTACCAATCTTGTGCAGGTAAGACTGAAAACACCAATGCCCGCTCAAAAGCTGGGTCAGATGGAAGTCAGTCTCACCATGCCTTCGATTTAGCCACAGTCTCACATCCGGGATGAGGCACGCAGTCCATCTTCCCTTCGTTCAATTCACCCAAGATTGCTGCCAATCGTTGAGCGAGCGCTGTGTCTCCTCACGGACAACCGTCTCCCTCGCATCCTCGTTTCGGCGCAGGTAAATAGCGCGGCGCTCTCTAGCAAGGAGGGCGACAGGTATCACGCCTGCAATAATTCTCACCGCCGAGTCAGAGACTGTCGGATACCAAGATGCAATCCGCAGTGCTCCTCTTCTCTGTACGTATGCCAAACGTTTTCGGTATACCTTCTTGATGAGAGCGTCGCCCCATACCTCTGCTCCGTATAGTAGCACTGACCCTACAGCACTCATCATGAGGCGTCTTCTTGATGGGCTGGGTCCCCCTACGTTGGCCATAAGTCGACTCAGAGCCGATACTCCTGAAGCAGCCTTCTCAGCCGTTGCCCTGATTTGCTCAGAGAAACTCATCTTCGAGTCGACCAGTAGCCCCAAGTACTTCACTGATGGCTTCGATTCGATTCGTAAGTTGCCAATACTGATCTGCAATAGCAGCGGTGGTAGGCGCGGTCCAAAAGGCGGAGTGACTTAGCCGTATCAAGCGACGGGTGGTGCTGTTGGTGACTCTTGATGTTCGAAACGCTTTCAACTCCGATTGATGGGTGTATATTCTGAATACTCTGAAAACCCCTTTTCAAGTTCCAGAATATCTTATGCAGATTTTAAAGGACTTCTTGAAAGACCGAAGACTGCTTTATGATATGATGCAGGGCCGAAGAAGGATGGAAGTTACATCGGGTGTTGCTCAAGGATCTATCCTTGGTCCAGACGTGTTGTACATATGGTACAATGGGCTGAGACTAGAGCTGCGGATAATGTTACGTTGCTAGTTGCTGGACGCACCGTCGAACAGGCGCAGTTTAGACTAGGTATGCTAATGCGCCGGGCGATCGACTGGATGACTGCTCGCAGATTCAGTCTAGCACGGAAGAAAACCGAAGTGGTCATCCTAACAAAGAAGAGAATTCCCAAATTAAGGAGATGTAGTGAAGTAGGTAAGTTCAAAGTCCGTGAAGGACTGCAGCGATGGTCTGCTGCCTCGGCAGAAGAAGGTGTCAGTATCTGCCGAGAATGCCCTTGTCTGGGGACGCGTGAATGCGCTGGCAGGCTAGCATTGCGGTGTCATGGGGCGGGTTCATTCCCCCAGCACAAGGACCCACTATAAAGAATTTCGCATTCACGAATTTCTGGAATCAGTCCTTCACGGACTTTGAACTTACCTACTTCACTACAGAGGTTCAGTATTTGGGAATCACTGGTTGAACGGAAACCAACACTAAAATACCTGGGGTTACTGATCGACTCAAAGATCAGTTTCTCTGAACAAATCAGGTGATAAAGCTGCTTCAGGCGTATCGGCTCTGGGTCCTATACCCAACACATTAAGAAGGTGACTTTTGAAGCGATTCGTTAAGACGGTACTACTGTATGGAGCAGAGATATCAGCAACCAGCTGTATCGAAAACGATTGGCACAGGTACAGAAAAGAGGAGCACTGATGATTCCATCTTCCTATCCGACTGTCTCTGATTCGGCAGTGCTTGTCATCGCAGGCGTGATACCTATCGCCCTACTTACTACAGAGCGCCGTACTATCTCCCTACGTCGAAACGAGCGTGACACTTTTCAAGATTTTGCGGGGGAATAGCGAGGTTACCTTTTCGTTGAAACGAGAACACGAGGGAAATCATTGCCCACGCCAACGCTCACTAAATCATTGGTAGCAGTCCTGGGTGAACAGAACGAAGGGAAAATGGACTCATGCCTGATACGAGACTGAATACTGCTCAATCGAACGCACGGTGAGAATGACTTCTATCTCACCCAGCTCTTGAGCGGGCATGGATGTTCTCAGTTTTACTTGCATAAGATTGGTAAGTCGTGGTCCCCGACTGTAGGTCTTGCGCAGGAAAGGAAGACGATGCATACCACACATTTTTTGCATGCACAAAATGGAATGGGATTTCTACAAGGAAACAGGAGAGCCCTGCTCGGATAGTCTAATCGAGATTTGTTGATGTCGACTCGGTTCGATTACCATCTAAAGAACATGTATATTTTCTATCAATGATTTTTCGCACATATTGAAAATTAAGTGCAACACAATTGGAGAAATGAGACGAAATCAGCATAGAAATCTAGTCTAGTATATCTAATGTTTCAAACAATTTTATCTAACACAATTTCACAGTTCCAAAGAAAAGTTTGAATTTTTCAAATAAACGTTCAAAACATTAGGATATATTATTGTAATCGTAATATATAGTGGAGGAGCGATCCCCCTAGGTTGAAGGCGCCTCACGGAGTAGCAAAACGAGTCCTGGCCCGAAGTAATATGTTAAACGGTTCCAGGCTAGGTTCTGAGGTCTACAAGGGAGGTGTTTAGCGGGTAGTCAAGTCACTCGCGAACATGGGAGCCCCACACTCAGTGCGTAAATGGCATTCACCTCTCAACCACAAAAAATAGAATTAATACGTTTAAAGGTTTTGAAATAAAACGCTCAAATGCTTTGAAATGAAATGCTCAAACGTTTTAAAATAAAATGTTCGAACGATTAAGCACAAATAGCTCAACATTTTCGAAATAGAGTGCTTACTTTGAAAGAAAGTACAAAAGCTTTACATAACGAAGTGTTCAAACGTTTTAAAACAAAACACGTATATTTATAGGGCGAATGAATACAATGCTTCAGGATTGATTCTGAAAGTGCCTTTGGAAAAATTCAAAATTATCATTCGAAATAAAATAAGCCCCTTGCGGAAACTCATTGAAATCTGGTAACTGCGATCCATTTTAAATTCATTAAATGTACATTTTATATAAACTACCCATCGACCCGCACTTGTCTCCTAATCATTCTTCATAGAACCTAACTAAGGTGATATCTAAGAAACAGAATAAAATTTCGTACAAACCATGTAATAAACGCTATATTTTCTTTCAGTAAGAGGCAGCTCATTTACCACCGTCATTAAGTGTATATATCCAACATTTCTTAGAAATTCTCTTGTAAGCTTATTCCAATTTATTTATTGTCCAATTCCCTTCCTTCAAATTCTTGAGGCGCTAGTTCATAGAGGGAATTATAACATAATTGATAATTTTATAAATTTTAAATTCATAATGAAAGATATGCAATAGAAGTAATATGTTATTTGCAGCCCTGATAAACACAACCAGTTACAGATATTCAATTCGCTTATCCATACCACTTTACATACAACATGTAACATAATTACACTTTAATTTCCTTTTATTATACTCTCATATTGGCTGCTATAAAAAAACATGAATATGAAAAGCCCTGAACATATGGAAATACAGTCATTACTACCACCGGGGAAATTCACACAATCTACAAATAAGAAAATCAATAATTCGCGAAAGGGTTGTGGTGGTCACGTTCGCGCTTCGTCTGTTTCAATTATTTTCTGGTCTACAATTTTCGATTGATTGAAGGTGAATCTTTGTGATGAGTTCATTTGAATGGACAAAATTGATTTTAGGATTGCAGACACTGTTTGCTCCTGATATTCGAAAATGATATTAAATGGAATAGCACATCTAAGGGATGCACACTTTTGGAATCGACGTCTAGATAATTTAAAACGATTAAAGCGTTTTTTTAAATTGTATTACCATTTTGTTTCAGGTCTTCGAAAGGCCTTCTTTCTTAAATCTCAAAATTTTATTTTTAGTCAAAAAAATGCCTTTAAATTTCTAAAAAATTCATTTAATTCTTGAAATAAACCATTCAATTCTTGAAATAAATCATTCTTTACATATTTTCTCATTCCCTGGCTGAGACTCGAACCCGGCGTTGGTTATTATGTTTTTCATCTGTTAATCCTTAAAAACGTGAAGATTCCATTTGCTCGTGTGAATATCTGAATTTTCAATCAGTACCAACCTTAACTAGGTAAACCAGAAATCTAAACAAGAACCACTGGTAAGAACAACACCAGCAAGCTTTGAGCCTGGGAGCTACTGTACTAGCGGCCAGCGCTCTAACTACTATATCACGCGGACTGCAGTCCTCACATTTAACCGTATTAACATTCTATATGATTCCTGATCTAGAAAATCTTATGCAAACCACGTTTGCATTTGGACTTATTTATGCCACATGCGCAAGGGCGCATTAAGCACTCAAGAGCTTTGAAAGCTTTCAAACATATTGTATTAGGGATCTATAAGCATTTAAAGTGTTTTTTATCGCGATATTATATCTCTAGGGCATTTAAAAGTTGAAATACTGAAAACGTTTGTTTTAAATTTGAAAAATCATTGCAAAAATTGAAGCATTTGAGTGTTTTGAAAAAATACTAAGGTATTAATCGCACGCTCAATTACGGTTTCGATAAAAGTTTCCTCAGCGGCTGAAATAAGTAGCGGTCTGGTTCTTCTAGCTTTAATCATAATTTGACACTTCTTCTGGACATGTGTATGCGGTCAAACTTTGATTTATTCATAAAGTTCATATATTCTTGTTGTTCCTGTATTCATTGCAACTAAATTAGACGTTTTCTCAGGATTTGCCGTAGCAAACCTCACTAAAATGTTTTTCCATATAGTTTGCGTAATGGATAGGAGCACTTGGGGAAAGACAATATCTCACATTGCCCTTATGAGCTAGACGATCATCTAGCGTTCTTGGGGATGGCAAATTTTGCGCAAGTTGTTCACAAGGCTTATTTTGAGCACTGATCAGCGTCTATTGCACTCAAATATTCCACACATATTTTGAAACTACAATTACACCTTTACAATTGTTAACCACTGGGCATGATTTCTAGGCGTTTTACTAAAGTAACCGAGTTAATGCTATACAACGTGTTAGGAATTTTTTGCTCCACAGAAAAACATCTGGCAAGTTACTATGAAAATAGTATGAATTTGTTTTATACTAGACGCTTAGGTATATTCCCTTAAATTTATGCTCAATTGCCCAACTTAAAAAGGAAATCTTAATTTTGGTTTTCACTTTAAATGATGGGTAATGTACTTTGCACTAGTACCGCAACATCATCTGCATAGTCCATCAAGTGTGACTCAGCTGTCAGCTAAAGCCTCAAAGCCAGTCGTATGAGATGCTTCACAGGCGACGGCTGAGAATGGAGCATATTTATATAAAATTGATGGGACGTTTCATGTGGACCTTGCTTCCCCATGGACAATTGCTCCTGCATCTCCTGTTAGGGGGTCCGTCGTCGAACTGTTCGCGCAGCGCTGAACAGAATGAATGGCACTCTAAGCGACGAATCATCTGTGAGTAGCCCGAAAACCAGTCGACAGCACCTCTAAGAACAGCAGATGCGCATGCTGCAATAGAGCGTTGTAGTCACCTTTTAGAATCCGTACAGTGAGAGATTAAACTTGCAAGATGAATCGGTCTACAGGAGTGGATGAACTGAAACCGCTGAATTTCAGATGCCAGCTTTCGATGATCCGAGCGATGGGATCACACGTCAGATAAATCGCTGGTCTTTTGCGTAAAATTCGGGTAGATATGTCGGTTCTTTGAAGGTAGGCTGATAGGGTCGAGAAATAACGGTCATACGGTAGGTCCTACTCCTTAGTGCGAGGTACTCCAGAAATTTCGTTGGTAAGTTAAAATACAATATTAATTAAAGCATTGGCCGAAGCATCTTACATGAAGTGGAGACAAATAAAAGATAAGCAAGAATGTATTACTTTACCGCTAACGTACTTTTGATTGACCGATGATATGTGGATGTACGAGTATGTTAATTTTATCGGTCAATGAAATGCATGTTAGCATTCTGCGGGTTTACTGGGCACGAAGCTTGGTAAACCTGATTTTCAGTGGTCCCAATATTATTTTCAACAGTCCCAAGATTCGCCAGACTTTTATAACCATTTAAGTCTACTAATTTTTTAAGGACCCCGAGGCGTTGTCAGAGTTAGTCTGAGTTTTAGGTTACGCCCAAAATTTGTGCCCGAGACAGATTTCCTTAAGCGTCTCAAGAGAAGTCTCGTACAAGAATCTATCGTTAGCCGAAACCTGCGAAACCTCTCATCAGACGGGCCGTTGAGATTAAAGCTGCCAAATGTATCATGCTTATTTGGCGACGAGTAAACATTTTTGGTATTTAGTTGATTAGATGCTACTACGCCTAGACAAATTCATGCTCAGAGCGAATTACTGGATGACTGCATGCAATATGAGAAAACTTAAGTGGTTACCAATATTGCGTAGGAGAGATAGTTGCGCTAATCGCGCATTCTTCTTGAACAATCGACGAGATATGCAGCGGAATGAAAGCAGAAATCTCTTCAAAAAGTCTTATCGGAGATATGCGCAGATCAATTGACATATGGAACTATGTTGTTCAAGTACATTGCACTCCCGTTTCCTGCTCGACAAGAGATTCCTGCAACCAGATGGCATCTTAAGGCAAAGGTAAGTTAGCCTTAACTCTTAGTAATGTGTCAAACTATTCCAGATTATTCTCTCAAGTTGACAAAGGAGTGAGTTTGAGTGCTAGTCTTTTAAGTTGAAGACCTCTGATTTGTGTCCCGTTAATTATAACAAGATTTCGAGTGATTCTTTGTCGAGACAATGAAACCTTCCTTCTCTTCTTCAGTAGGTATACCTTTCAAATTGTTCTACGCACGTATTGATGTTGTTCACCAAACCTCAAGCTTCCGCTAACATGTCAATTATTTTGTTTATTTGATATCCACAGACCAATTCTTTTTTGTTGAAAAGCCATCAGGCCTTGCTTTTTCGAATGAGCAGACGCGTTTCGACGCTTTTGAAAATCTGAAGATGATTCAAAGGATCGAAACGCGTTTTCTCAAAAAAAAAAAGCAAGCTTTCAATTGTTTTGTGGTTAGCCTGCACACCTTCTCCGTCTTCGCACTCTATCATAAGTTTCCTTAACAAATGCCTTCTGTTATGACGTTCCATGTTTTCGATAACAAACTGATCCATTGGTTGCAACAAGCTTGTGATGTTTATCGGTTAAAAGATTATTGTAAATTGGGCATTCCATCTTTTCAACACTTCTTCGCTGGAATGATTTGGTGCATTTTCAGCAATCAAAAGCACTTTATTGCCTTCTTTCCCAAGAGATTTTCGGTACTTTTTCAATTCAGGGATGAAAATTTCGTTTTGTGGTAGTCATCTAAGCCTTGGGCTCGCTTTTATAAAGAAGGGAAGCTTTTTACATTTTTAAATGGTTTTGAGCTTTTTGATTTCCCTATATTCAGAAAGGATATTTTATAGCATCTCGTAGAGTTCAAAAAGTTAAGCACCATAACAAGGTCTTTCCTAACTTTACGTCTCACTCACTTTTAGAGACTAAAGTGTTTTTTGGCCCAGCTTTTCGAACTACACCAGTTTCATCATCGTTGTAAAAAAAACTCAGGAGCGTAGGAGTTTCCTACATCTTTAAATTTTTCAATAAAATCTTCTGTAGCTTTGGGGTTTGCTAAAAGCTTCTCGCCAATTATATCGAATTCACAGATGCCGAGCCTGAACTTTAAATTTCTTTGTCAGCCGTTATTGGCAACCGTTATTTGCTTTAAAGGTTAAACAGCCAAGCTTCTAAGCAAAGATCTTAGTTTTTTTTCACAAAGTATCCAACCCATTATTAGGTTTCCTACATAACTTCTTTGCAAAAACCACTTGAAAACGGCAGCTTATAAATCGTTGTTTGCTGCTGTCTTCATTGAATGTATTTTAGAACTTCCATCCTCGTTTTCGAGTACTGACACAAAGTTTTAAAAGTGTGGGGTTGCTTCTTTTAATGCCTGAAATCGTTGCTTGTTTAACACTGTGCATCTCAGCCTACTGTTTACCCGTAACTCCCATACCTTATTAGTCTATAATTATTGATTTTATACTCGAACGGTAACACAACATACTTTTTTTTACTCGTAGAAGCCATGGTTCATGACAAAATGCACTCACAAACAAAGGCACCAACGCGAAAGAGTACCGTTACAGTAGTAAGACAACGCCACACTGACTGACTAATCAAAACGAACAGTGACAAATGAGCCGACGAGCGACAGAACCCAATATAACTGCACTATGAGACGGTGACTCATCATCCCAATAATGTCAATAAAAGAATTCTTGGAAGCTACCATTTTTTGGGAAGTCCAGTCCTAACGTGCATGAGGAAGTGGAGGTTGCCATAAGATTCCCCTGCGGATAGCATCCACTCACAAGTGAGGATACTACGAGTACATTGCCCCAGATCCTCGGAGTGTTAAGCAGTCCGTGCCGGAGAAGGTAGCCAGGAGCAAAAGTGGCTTTCGCGAACGGAGCCTCGAGGCTTGGTAAATCTTCGAGTATGCAAATGCATACTACGACGCAAACATTTGTGAGAGACACTGCTTATCAAACTACCTGAAGGTAGATCCAACGCAGATATCCTGAGTGAAATAAAAGGAGCATTTAAGTCAGATGACACGAAAACTGTCATAAGAGCAGTGTGGCCATCCCGGTCCAGAGGCTTACTTGGTGGAATTCGGTAGATAAGTAGAGGAAGCTATTAGCAGAGTGTTCCTTAGTTTAAGCGATGCCAAAGTAAGATGGACACGGGAAAACACTAGGGAACAACGCATGGCCAATGCGACTTGACCGATAAAGATGCATAGCCTAGCGAAGGGCAAAATCAAAATAGGTTAGAACTTGGCAAGCTCAATCACGTGCCAGAAATAGGAAGACGCCAGTTTTCCGAAGTGGCCCTAGTTAACGCCAAACCGGTACTCTAATGAGCCGTGTCTGCAAGTGGATTTGCAGAGAAGCACAAATGCTCAGGATCTACTTCAACAGTTTGCAAGGGATATGAAAGGCGACATACTGCTGCTCAGCGTGCGCCATCACGACAAGAACTCACAACCTTGACGAATCTGGCACCTTCGCCATTTGGGTTTGGGATAGCGCTCCATAACACGTCCATGTCCATGACGGAACCGATGGTTTTATATGGGTGAGCTGTTCAGGAACAACATTTTTAAATGTTAATCTATCGCTGAACGAACGAATGCCATGTTTCCGGGCCAAACTCAACGCGTTATAGGACGCAGTCTTGAACAGAGAGTGCCAGGTGTCAGTCGAGGGAGACTTCAATCCGACCACAGAGGAACGCATGTCTTGGAAATGGCGGCCAGGGCAGCACTTATTGTCCCAAACACAGGGAACATCCTTCCTTCCTTCGGATGGAAAACTGGGAAGATGGACGTCGCGGGTTCGCTGACGTGCTTACGGCGGGCACACTACGGCTGGGGGCCACAACAGGGAGCGGGAGACCTACAGTTGAGGGCATGAACTCAAAAATGAGTATCATCATATCTGCTTTTGAGTCTTCCATGCCCCGTCGGAGACCCCGACACGATAAGCATTCAGTATACTGGAGGCCAACGGTAATCGCTGACAAGCGAGGCGAGTGTCTTAAGCTTCGTTGAAAGCCCAGCGGGCGCGAACGCATGAGGACGTAGACACTAGGCTACTAGCATACATGTCTAATTAACAAGAGTAAGGCCCGACACGAGAGAGGGTCGGTGAAGGATGAAAGCTACAAGGCTTCATCCTTGGTCCAGACCTGTGGAATACCACGTACGAATGGCTACTGAGACTTGAGCTCCCGGATGAGTCGCACTTAATCAGCTATGTGGATTACGTCGCGGCGCCAGTCACTGGGCGCGCACTCGAAAAACCGCAACAAAGACTAGGTATGCTTATCCGCCAAATGAGGAACTCGATAACTGCTCGCGGATTCAGCCCAGTGCTGGAGAAAACCAAAGTAGTCATCCTGAAAAGAAGAGAATTCCTAGAGTTGAGACGAACAATGCTGCTCATTGAAACTAAATTAGTAGCGGAGTAACTGGGCGTTTCTCCGAGCAAATCAGGCTCCTAACAGCTTCAACACTCGAGAATCAATTTCAGTCCAGCGCCCATGACGTTCGTCAATTACGTATCAAATTCAAGCAGTACCATCTGCGTGTAGTACTAAGATGGGGGACCAGATGGTCTACGAAAGTTTTGATCTTGTATGAACTATTTCTTTGAATGGTTTCATAAGGAACTTTTGCAAGCTTAAATGTTCGACCATGCCTAAGTAAATGAATTCTACTCCTTTTTCAATAAGTAGTCTGTTTCACTAATTCAAATAGTGATCGGTCACTAATGCTTAGTCGTATACTTTGGACTCTTTGAATTAGTGTAAAATAACTGAAAATTAGTTGTTCTCACATATTTACTTTTAGAAAGTACTTGCTAGTGAGCGCTGTAAAATCTACCCACGGGGGAAAAAAGACGAAATAGAGACAGTTGGTTACGAGGAGAGGCAACGTACCCTCATCGATTGACAACAGTCATGGGCAAACCCTTCATTGACGACCTGAGGCCAAAGCTCAATAGAAGGCACGTTGAGACTGATTTACCTGACCCAGCTCTTGAGTAGTCTTACCTAAACAAGATTGGTAAGGCACCATATTTTGCGTAGAACAGGCGGTTGCACCTACCATACACTATTCGTGTTCAAAAGTTGAGAAAGGCAGTGCGCTGATCTCATCGTAAAGGTGGGAGAGCTCTCCCCGGATAAATTAACTGAAGAGATGCTCAGAACGATTGAAAAATGGAACTGTGTGGCATATTAGAGGAGTATATCGCCGATGAGGAAGAAGACCACTGGTCTTGGAAATGTTGGCAATTGGAAAGTATAAGTTACAATAAATCGTGTTTTTTAAAGAAAATTTATCTTCTGGTTTACTTATCGGACAAAGAGGAGCTTATCTGAGCACATGGAGGCGTTGAGGGTAGAGGGTTTTTTTCCCTAGAAATCCCTCTCCCTTCGTCTATTCAATCGTAATCCGATGGCATCTAGGCGCGTAAAAACACGCGCCTAGCCCGGTTATGTGTTTGTATTTTGACAGGGGAGGTGTTTGGTGGGTAGTCGAAAGGCATAGCGCTGACGGGGGCCCCACATTGCGGGCATTATTCTTTCACCTCTCTACCACAAAATAAAACTGTCATATAAGCTCAAGCACTTAACGGTTTATACGAAACGCATAATGCACTCACTCGCTCACAGTAATATAAGTTATATCTGTGTTTCCCCATAAAGCTTGTAGGTTTGATCACTATTTAAGCATATTTACATAGCGGCAGTACATCGTGTAATATATAGCATAATTCACATAAAAAGAGGTCGAAACACATTCTTGCATGCTTATAATTCACCTTCACTGTGCACCTAAACTTTTTAAGATGGATAAATAAAATGATTTGTTTTGAGTGATTCTTCGGACAGACTACAAGGCGGTTCAGTTTGATACGTACTGATTTAAAACTAGAATGCATCGTAGCTTGGTAGACGGCGTAATGGCCAAGAGGGGTACTCACCATATCACTTATCGAGAGCCGACACATATGATCCAGGTTATGTAATACTTTTTCTCTAAACGAAAGCCCGAAAGTGGCTGTAGTACTTAAACAAAAAAAAAACGAAAATGTAAAAAATTCCTTAATATTACTTTCGATAGCATTAAAAAAAGAACGGATGTAAGAACTGAAAACGATTTTCATCGTTGAAATCCGTCTGGAAACCATACAAAACTTCCGAGTTTTCGTCGTTACCTTCACAATTCTCGATATACCGCCATATAAATTTGCAAAAAAAGTTAGCCTAAATGTGGTCATATGTGTGGTAGTAAACGCTGCTGCCATATGGCTTTTACCTTACGTCAACTTTTATAATCACACGTTATTCCCCGAAAAGGGGTTTCATTAAAAGGTGGTGAGAATAGGCGTCACCAAGAAGTCCTGGTTTAACCCGACTAGGACCGCTTTTGGAAGCTTCGTTGTATACGGTAGAAGAATCGATCGCGGTGAATGATGGGTAGGCACGTAAGTAGGTCAGCCATTGGTTTCTATGGGCAAAGCTTACAATTACTTTGGAGGAAAGAGAGAGTGCCAGTTATGTGAGTGACATTATTAAAACTGGCAAGTAAGCATTTATCAATTGTAAATTAAATTAATGTCATCTGTAATGAATTACTTGGGCAATTAATTTTGTAGTGTCCAAATAACGGAAATTAATAAAAAAATGTCCCAATTTGTCGTTGTATCTAGTGTTCAGGCAAAAACCAAATGTACTTTTAAAGCTTTATTTTTAGGATTAGCCATTGTGGCTCCTAGAGGATTACCAGTATTCCAGTTATCGCAACCAGCAGCCTTCACCTAAACTTTCACTAAACTTGGTGTGGATTTTAGGCTGCCTTCTGTAATGCATTCTGGAGACTGCTAAATGACCTATCAAACGTTGGCCCAATAACGATCTCTAGACAATGATTTGACTAGCGAACCCGCAAACCAAAAAATTAGCCACGGCATAGGGAGTACTATTTTTGCAGCAGCCACGTAGCTAGCCAACAAATTAAAATATTTGTAATGAGGTGATGACGTTACAATCGACTGATCTTTGCGAATCTTACTGCACCAAGCGGATTCCCCTGGAAACAACAGGCGCCGCGTAATTTTTCCAATACACCTCGAATGTATCTTTTAATGATCCGGGAACTGTGTGGAAGAGCCCCGAGTGTAGAGGCAAGTGCAGCGTTGAATTGGGTAACATAACCATGGAAATTTAAGACCAGCTACTGTGTACTTTATACTATAGTTTCACATGTTATACTCGTATCAACTATCCCTATCCTGAAATCGGAGTACCCGCACTTTTATTGCTTTTACTGGTAGAAAGTAGCAATCGAACATTTTTAGAGGAATATCCGCAATCTTTTTCATTGATTTAAAGACGAAACTACGAGTATAATTAGTATGAATAAAAAGCTTTTTATCCTTACCCATAAAAACACTAAAAACTACTGAAAAGCCCGGCAATATTCAAATCAGTTGAGAAAGTCCACTTTGTATCACAAGCACGTAAACTTAATCCTTAGCATTTTCTCTTAACTGAAATATTTAAATCTTTTCGCACAAAAATTAAATTAAATAACACATGAAACTTTTAATCGAAGATACAAATTGAACATGACTAGTATCTCAGCAAATACAGAATGTAAATTCAATTTGATCGTCACATATCATTCGTGTAAGGAGTGTCCGCTTATGATAGCAAATATCTGGCCAAAATAGATAAAAAATGGTAAACCTTACCAAATAATAAATGGATTAAATAATTTTTAAACAGATAGAGATAGGTCAAATATACGATACCAAATATGTGTTCCAATTCCAAATGATAGCACAGCTAACCATGTGCGTCTATATGTTGGTAAACAGTATTGTTTAAATGAAATATAAACAGTAAAAGTACACATAGACGTATCGAAGAATTTATTTGAATGTTCTTATGTGCATAAAGAAATCATCCAACAAGAAATCCCCTTTTTCATTTATTACTGAGATAAAATAGAACGATAAATCGACCTTATTTTGCTTCAACCGTTTGTTTTGTAAAGGAGCGCCAGAATTACCTAATCAATTAGTTCAACGACTCCAACTGGAATTTACAGAGCACAGAAAAAAAATTCTCGCAAATGACTTGGAGCCCTTGAGCTCGGCGAGATTTTGCGGTCCCATACAAAAACTTCTTTTAAACAAAACTGAATAGGCAAAGGAAAACAGCCGAGGCTTTGTAGTTGATTTGAGTGAAATGTGAAGCTAATTTCTGGGTGTAGTTATTTTGTAGTACAGGTATGAATCAATCAAATACACTTTTTTTGCTGATAATGTTCTAATTTACGAAAGCCTAGGAGTGTCAACAAATTTACCATTGATATTCTTTCATTTTGTAAGTCTTCATCTCCAAACCGTATATTTTTTAAAAGCGAGGCCAATATCTGCCAAACTTTTTTTCTTGCAAAAGGGTGGGCAGACACCGCGTGAGCATCTATGGCAAAATACGGGCTCTTTCCGGATAGTCTAATCGGAGATATGCTTAGATCGGTTGACAAATGGAACCATGTGGCACATTGTGTTCAAGCACCCCTGAAAGTTAACCCGGAGTGGTTATACTGGGTCAAGGTGACAGCAAACAATTTTTGAGACGATGTAGCTTCCAAGTTGTGGTTCAAAATTTAATCAGTGGCACCATTTTTTGTTGTTTGAGTTCTAATGGCTCTCGATAGGCTGCGAAGCATCAGGACCTATGTAGACATCGATTTATATGGACGTTCTTTTCTGCTGGAGACAACTGGACCCAGTGTGAACAAAGTTTGTCAAGTGTTAAAACAACATACGTATTAGTGCAGGGTTTGTTGTTTTTTTGCCAGAAAATAATTTCAATGACTCTAATATAGATGGCATATAATTTGGGATCACGATTGATCGCCACACCTCACCTGCGACCATTGGTTCACTTCTATACACAAAATAAACAATAAACATATATGTACCTGCGGAAGTGAAAGTATCCGCCAAGATTGCATCAGGCGTGAAATTGTGTTACGCAGATAGTATGACACTTGTATCATATACGTTAAAAATAGTGTTGGTAATCTCTTATAATTGTACGATCGTAATAGAAAATCAAAAGCCTGTAATCGTTTTGCCCTACAACGTAAGTAGGCATAGATTGCTTTGATTGGTTGTGCTAGTCGCAAACGGTTAGTTACAGAACCCATCGCTGGTCTGGCGGTTTTTTTGGAGCACTTAATACGGCGGCTGTCAACGCATGGATTTTGGTAAAATGCAAATTGGTGAACAGTGAGATCACAAGAAGGTTGCGAAAGAATACTTAAATAAAGTGAGTATGCACCTCTTCACGCAGTATCTTGTACGTCGTACCACGGGGCCGACACTTCGTGCCACGTTGCCAGCAGGCATCAATACAATTTTAAATAGAATGACAGAGCCAGTTATTGAGGAAAGAGTTCAGTTGGGAAGCAGAAAACGATGTGGTGTGGAAGTGATAGGAAGACGACGCGACGTATCAATGTCCTTCATATCTGCGACCTATGTGCGACTAACATCACACATGCTTATGAATCGATTGCACTCGACACGGCTCATTTTTAACACTTTATATATTTTTTACTTTTTATGTGACAAATGTATGAATACTTCATGAAATATATAGTTTATCGAATAAAAATAATATTTTCCCTTTATATGACACGTTCAAAATTGTTCTATCTCATGGCACGAATTTCATTAAAAGTGACAACTTAAATCTTCAAAATAAATATACTTTTGAAAAAGCTCGATACAAACCTATTTTTTCTTGAAAGTATACATTTGTAGAGTAGCACCCCGGACGTTTTTTTGCTTACCTCAAAAATGGAAAGTTTGGATTATTTTTTAGTATAAAGTCAAATTTTTTAAACTTTTTTATCGCGTTCTTTCAATATTCAAAAATTGAAGAAAAGAGTAAAAACTATGGACTATGAAAAAGGAGTTTTAAACTTCTTCTTTGCATAGCCCGAAGTTATATGGGAAATAGTAGCAGGTCCGGCTCTCTGTTTGACAGGAGAGGTGCTTAGTGGGTGGTCCAGAAGCTTTGTGCGACTGAGATTCCAAGGGGCCATTTCAGAGTTGTGCCATTGGGCACGTGAAACGCCTCGCAAACAATATGCTATTTGATGATGTCAGCCATAACCGAGGATGTCACCACGATACTGAATAAATCGTGTTCATAGATTACGGCAAGGGTCCGCAATCATTATTTTTGAACAAACATATCGGGGTGTTCTCACATGTATATAAAGAGTCCACTCTTCACATTGGGGCATGCGGTGAAGCTACCCCGAGGTTAATCGACTGTGGTAGCTCCTGATGAAGAGGATCAATCAACCTCGCCGAAACCGCAGTTTGTAGTGGGCACTAAGCCTTTTGCTCGAAACACCGGTCTCCAACGGGCCAATAATCCTGCTACCATGTTGATATCCAAGATGGCACGGATGAAGAACAAGTTGTTCTTTCGCTTCGGTGGCTGCCACCATTGTTCTAAATACTTTACGTGGATCACTGCAGTCAGTGTGGAATTTTAACTCGGATATAACTTGCATGTTGGGCGTGTTTCTAGATGCGTATAAAAAGTCCACCTGCCACTGTCAGTTATTGAGACAGCGGTACTGTTGATGATAGTAATAATCAAAGAATATCGATACAACAAGAAGCGATACTATTATTTCGACGTATCGCAATACGAGTTCTCAAATCCCATTCCATTGGTATAAGCAGTTCAGAATGATAGCTGCTAAACATAAATGAAAATCGATGGACAACAAAGAGTCAGCACTTTACCTCCTTAATGGGACCATTTTTCATAAATAGAACTGTGGTTGCAAAGTGGAGGCTATTTATGCCCTGAATGTGGGATGCCCTAGCGTGAATGCTTCTAGACTACCCCCTCATCACCTCTCCTTTCAGTCTGGAAACGTAGCCTAGAACCATTTCGCATATTACTTCCGGCTCTCACTCACTTTCTTATGCCTAGAGGCACCTAAAAGAGGAATTTCTTCTCAACCTGAAGGGAAGGAATAGTAAGGGATTGCTAGAAAAGAGCCCTCCTCCCTTGAAGGTTCCTGACACTTCAGTATGCGTTTTTCAACTGTCAAGACTGCCTGGGCATAATTTGCCGCGCGGGTCCATTTGTCAATGAATAAAAGCTTCTTTCTAATTCTAGTTCCTGGAGAGAACACTCCGGTTTTGCTGGAGAGATCACCACGCTGCTTTTCAAATCTTTTGCGAGCAAAAATGTAGAGCAGACATCGTCCACCTCTCCTGTACAAAACACGCAGTCGGGAGACCGTGATTTATCAATCTTGTGCAAGTAAGGCCGAAAACAACCACGCCCGTTTAATAGCTAGGTCATATAGAAATCAGCCTCACCATGACCTCGATTGAACCAAGGCCACAGTTCAGGGGTCAGGCGCGCAGTCCATATTCCCCTTTTATCACTCACCCAAAACTGTTGTCAATCGCTGAGAGAGTGGTGTCCTTCCTCCTTAGCGACCGCCTCCCTGTCAGCCTTTCTTCGGCGCACGTAGATATTTATTTGCTCTCTGATAAGGAGGGTATTGGGTAGTACCCCCCGTAACTACCACTGACT
Source organism: Odontomyia ornata (assembly GCA_963969285.1). Classification (NCBI taxonomy): domain Eukaryota; kingdom Metazoa; phylum Arthropoda; class Insecta; order Diptera; family Stratiomyidae; genus Odontomyia; species Odontomyia ornata. Next base: position 22,565,283 of record OZ017743.1, read on the forward strand.
GTTTGGTAACTACAAACTGACTATTTGGTTTGCGCGTCCAATTCGCAGCGCTCCTTGTCTCTGAACTTGTGACAACTGCTTTCGGTATAACTTCTTATCTAGAGCGTCGCCCTATAACTCTGACCCGTAGAGCAATACAGAGCGCACAGTACTCATCAGAAGTAAGAAGGTGATGATGGCCATCAGTCAAGTAAGTGTTTTTACACGTGCTGCAGCTTTATCAGCTCTTTCCTTGATTTACTCAGAAAAACACATCTGCCAGTCTATCAATACACCTTGGTATTTCAATGGTGGTTTCGATTCAATCAGCGTTTGCTCAATGTTGATACTCGTAGATATAGAAATGTCAACCTTAAAGTTATATTATTAAAAAATTGAAAATATACCTCTAGAAAAGGTAAATTTAGGAAGCAAAAGACCGAACAAATTATTGTGTTTACTTTGTAATAGAAAAAGCTGTTTGGTCAAAGTACTAAATCCAAAAATGTGGCTCAGTATTAAAAACAAGGCAAATAGAAGGGGCGGCTATTCTCAGTGAATATTAGTTTATACATTTTGCATTCTCACTTCCACTCAGGTCTAGATGGCGTAGTAACCTCGGGTAACTTTGACAGTAAGGCAGGGCATCTTTGATCATCTGATGGCGTAACGCGTAGAGGGGTCTGTTATGATCGCAAGAGTGGAGCAAATCGTACGAGTATACTAGCGAAAGCCAATGAGTTACATGAATATGAGGGTTTTCCTTCAGGTGAAAATTTTATTATTCCTTGATTTTCCTCATAAAGAAGTGTACACACACAAAATTATATTTTATTATCGATCCGATCCGCTCCGAACCTTCACTCGTATGCGTATGCACACTGAGCTGGGTTCGATTGAAAATTCTGAACAAGTGTTGCCAGAGTGCACTTCATATGGAATACCGAAAATACTACAAGAGCAATTTCATTTTGGCGATTTTGAAACGGAGTCTCATTTGTCGTACGAATTGCAAACAGGGTCATGACAGATCTCTTTTTTAAGAATTCCCTCTTTCCCTGCAACTTGATTGTGCTTTAAGGCTTAGAAATGAAGCCTAGCACAAAGAAATGTCCCAAACGGTGCCAAAATAGATTCCCAGTTTAACAAGGAAGGTGAAGCCCCGTCCTCTGGGCGTAAAAAGATCTTAGCTTCTCCATGAAAAGGTAGTCGAATCAAGTTAAAAACGCTTTCCACCAAAATAGAGTCCAAGAAAAGCTAAGAGGAAAGAAGCCAAAAAACGATTGAAAAATTCAGTGGTTGCCAGTAGCAGATTCTGGTAGGGTTTCAAACTGGCGAACAAACTTGCTGCACCGCGACGATTGAAGGCCACTAATCCACTAATCCTCCTGCCATAAATGATGATTTACCAATAGACTAACATGAAATGAAAACCGAAATATGTTCGAGCTATGAAATCCGAGGAAGAGTTATACAAACACGAATGAAAACTTTGGCATACACACATGCATGCAAGGAATTATCCATATGTAAAGGATCAAATCGAAGGCAGATGTCTGGGACTCAAACAAACTAATCCATAGAATCTCAATTCACTTTATTCCCTTTCAATTATCCGCTTAAACGTGGTATCGCACATAAGCTGCATAAGTCTTGACCATGGATCCTTTTAGCGCCGAGTCTGTGAACACTGTGAATCAGCATCTGCGACAACGGGATTTTATTATCTAACTGGATTAAGGATTCACCATGAAGTACTCGTATATGGTAGCATAAACTGAGAAAACTAGGTATACTACAGCATGATTAATATGTTTACTTTGATGAATTTGGTACGCCCGTAGACGGCGAGTTCAGCCAATTTTCACAAAACTGCTGCGGTGAAAAACTACGGGGAATAGGGCGCCATTTTTCGAATAAAAATAGTCAGCATACTCAAGAAGAAATCAGGGAATAGAGGACCATCAATAAAAACCGGTCTTTGCCGACATTAAATTATTGAAAAGCCGTCGGATAGAGTCGTCATCGCTCCGATTCGTTTCTTTTTCGTTCTTTCTTTGTAGCACTACAGCCCCTCTCGGACCTTCGCTTAGAGATCGTTAGAGTATCTCATTTTCATGACCGTAGTGATTTTTTCGAAAGTTGGTTTGGTCAGTACCATGCTCCCGTGTGCTTGCTCAGCTATGATATGATCTGATCAAATCAGTACATATCACCACTGAGTGAACACTCGTTGTCTGTCCGAAAAATCCCCTGAATTAAATCACGTTGCTCCCAACGAGATTTGAACCTGGGACCGTCGTCTGATGCGTTCATGCTCTAACCACTAGACCACACGATTCGTTTCACCTGGTTCCAATGTACTGAAATTTTGATTGAATCTAAATACCTAAGCATTTCAAAGCTGGTAATTTTACTTTGGTCTGAGTGTAATTTCAAAACACTTAAATGCTTCAAAATGAATTCAAGTCTTTGAGTATTTTGTTTCAAACAATTCTTATCTATGTTTTTAAGAAGTCTTTGCGCATCCGGCATGCATAGAAAGAATAAGCAAGTCAAATAAGGTGTTATAGATCAAAGGTAGATTTTTATAATTGTCATCTAGGAGGCCAAATTCGAGTTTGAACAGAGAAATAAACATTTGACTACGTTTATTCAAAAACATAGTCTTTTGTTGTGGGTATAATTTACTTGTTTTGTTGCGTCATAATCGGGCGGGCTTTATGAAATAGAGTGATACTACTAGCGTTCATCATTAAAACTCTTAGGTTAAATCTGAATCGGAAAAAATTTCAACCATCGTTAACACAGTTTCCGTATATTTTGAGTAAAACCAAGGTAGCTGAAGCATACAAAATGAAAGCAGCCAACTCGTCAAAAGAAATTTAAGAACCGAATCGACAATTTTGCAGCGCTTGAGTCTTCACACACTTTTACGGCCAATGAAATACCAAATAAATAGTATGACAGTTTATCGCGGACTAGGAGCGACTAGGACCGCATATTTTGAAGCCTGCTCTTCTATAACACGAAAAACTGAACACATTAAAGTCGCAACCGAAAGCAAATAAGAACAACTTTGCATAGCCAAAACAAGAATGAAAACATTAAGTTAGCTACCTATTGGTTTTTGCATTAAGCTGCCATGCGAGGTTTCCAACTTTGCTTAACTAGATATTCTTAATTAGGTCCTAAATAAAGCAATGGGGTGCCAATTCGGCGGAAATTATAGTAGCCCTACGGTTTTTACAGACATGCCTTACTTAATTTGTAGACGGAGAGACACTAAGGCAAAATTTGATTGGCTAAAGCGGATAAGGGAACGAACTAGTTATCTTAGATAGGAAGGACTACGACAAAAGGTTAAAAGCATCGCAGATGAATCGTATAGAACAGTCAGCAACAACGCACTTCCAGAAAACGATTGAAGGCAACTAAATATCAATATCATCGAAGGACCACCTTTCAATTGCGGAGGGGTTTCAGACGGCGCTAACTAAAACAGTAAAAAAAGCGACCTCAAAGGGGAAAAACAACAAACGTCCCGAAGAACTGAAATACAAAGGATCATCGGATGTGACTCAAGTAACCAAGTATAAGAAGTGGCGCAAATCTAATAGGCATTCACTACTGTTCAAATCCAATGCCGGCAGATGTTACCCGGAAATTCTGTGAGAAATGAAGGGAGCGCGGTAGAACTGGAGGACATGCAAACTTCTATCAAAGCTGTACAACTCATTCAGGTGACCTAAAAGTGGAATTCGGATCAGAAGCAACAAATAAAGATGCATTCTGTGTGTGTGAGCCGTAGCCTCCTCGAGCTTATAGCCATTGTCGAAGGTAGAAGACCCTTAAAACGATATTTTCCTAGCTTAAACGGGCTGAAAGTAAGGTAGACCAAATCAAATAACAGGAGCCAACGCATTGACATAGTTGAAACAACAGAGAAGAAAGCCGAACAATTGATAGGAAGGGGGAAAGTGAAAATGAGCTGGGTTATTTGTAGGATACAGCAGAAAGCAACTTCTTTTCGGTGCTTCAAGGGCCTCAGCTAAGGGCATTCCACACAGAGCTGTAATTGGATCGATAGAAGCTCTTTGTGCTACAATTAGGGCAAGAAAGGGCATTAAGAGAAGGAGTCTATGCGCTCCTTCTCTTACTGTGCCCTCTGCCAGGACGCTGAAGATTTGATGCACTTTCCAGGCAAGGGGAAATGCCGGGTTTTCCAGGAAGCCCTTACCAAAGCCAAAGTACTTCTGCAATTAGCCGTATCCAACAAATTAATCTAAATAGCAGCACGCTTGCCCAAGGTTTTTCGAACAGTTTGCGAGAGACATCACAACAGAAGTTCGCCAACTTTATATCCTGACGAATCTGGTACTGCCGCCACTTGGGCTCGGAAGTGCGTTCAAACAGAAGTGCAAGGCAAGGGGCGAGGAGATTGTTTCGTTTGGGTTCGGTATTCGGGAACTACACTCTTTCGGGTATACCTAACGCCGAACGACCCGTCACCATCTTTTCAATCTAGGCTCAATGCTTTGGAGGACATTATGATTTGCCCGTTGGAGGCGACTTCAAAACTAAAGTAATAATCGAATTGTCAAAAAACCAATTGAATGAGGCGTTCATGCAATGAGGCCCTTTGGGAAAACGGATCCTGAATATGGCAGCCAGAACTGGGCTCGTTGTATTGTATACAGGCCCTACCCCTTCTTCCCGCCGATAGGGCTACATTAATCATACCGGACGTGGCATTCGCTTGAGAGCACCAAGAACCAAGGGCGAAAATTTCAAGAATTGTAGGGGACTACTCCGCTGGTGATCAGTAACATAGTACAGAGCACATGAGATCCATGATGCAGCTTCTCAGCGCCCGCACGCCCAGTCTTTCGGAATACTGAGAAGGTGGACGTTGAGAGGTTTGCCTAAATGCTGATGGCACGATCGCCGTTGACACAGTAGCTTCGCTGAGGAGCGATGGACATGTAGCTTAAGATGTAGTGAGCTCAACTATGAGAATCTTCATGTGTGCCTGCAAGTCTTCGCTGATCGAAGCCTGAGCCTTTTGTTGTTTGTTTTCAAATCGATAGAGATGATAGTGGACTTCTAAAAGTAGAATACAATGTTTTTTTTTGTTTTTGTTGCAGCACTACAACCCTTTTCAGGCCTTCGTTTGGATATATTTAGAGTATCTCACTATCTTGAACGTATTGATTAACATTCGAGAAGGTGATATGGTAAATACCACGCTTTGGTCGTCCGTTCATCCAACTGCGATATATTCTGATTTTAACCCAATACATATGTATCATAACTGAACGGACTTATAGTCCGTCCGAAGAATCACTCGACACTAATTTCATTGTCACCAATGGGATTTGAGCGAGACGCCTTCGGCTTACGGGGTGAATACTCTAACTACTGCACTGCGCGGACTACAGATGTTCTTGCGCAACCGTAAATCAACCATAAAAGTCACGAATGAGACCTGTGCTCCTGAGGCACATTTTCAGTGCCTGGTACATATTACACTTCTTCCAGTAGTTCTTGATCTAAAACTTTTGCAGCTTCCAAGAATTCGGTGCCCGACTGAAAATTTTGATCATCACTTTCACCATCAAAACCGCTAGACTCATGCTCGCTTTCTTCATCCAACCACAGTTCTCTTAGCTGGCCGTGACTTACAAAGGCTGTAGTCGACGTACTTTCACATCATCGAAAGCCTTGGTATCTACGTCAGCCATTCAATTTCAATGACATATTGTTTAGGAACCACTATGAGGTGATTGTTTATCGAATATGTACTCGTACCTTTACACGAACATGGATGACTTCTAGACACACTCCTTCCGCACACTTCGATTGCTCGCGGTACACTGACTCACGCTTCGGCGCACAGAAAAAGATACTGAGAACGTGGAAGTCAACATTTGAAATTGATTTGGCACCGTTTCCATGAAAATTATTCAACTCATTTTAAGGTACTTTGAAATCGGTTTTCCTTTTTTCTAAGTTTTATTTATTTGAGTTCTTACGAATGCTGCAAGATATAACGAAACCTAGTCGTTGTTAAAGGTTTTTTTTATGTCAATGCAGAGATATGCTCGAGATTTATCAGTTTCCACAATGTCAAATTCAACTTTGTCCTCATCTTTCGAGGATACTGTAAATGATAATCTGCCAACTGCTTGCGTTTATATTCTTGACACGGCTTTAGCACATGCATCAGTCTTTTAAAAATGTAAAGTGTCAAAACGTGGATCTCATAATGTTAAAACTACAAGAATGGTATTCAAATTAGTTTTGACGATCTTGAAGACCAGCTACGTATGTACACACGAAAACAGCTCTAAGTATACAAATCTGTGATAAGACCTGTGCTATGTTATGGGTGTGAAATATGGACCCTAACCTAAGCATGCTGAAACATATTGAACGCCTTTGAGCCGGAGGTCTTGATGATTGTAAGAGTCCGGAAGGTGCAATGTGTTGGCCACGTGAATCGTATGGCCGAACAAGGAATACCCAAAAAGGCATTCGTTGGGAGAACTGAAGGGTGGAGACCAGTGGGGAAATCGAGGAAACACTTGTCTGGCTCGGTCGATGAAGACAATACATCACTGCCCGGATTTCGAAATTCGACCACGCAGTTGATGGAGCGAGTTGAAAGCGCTTTTTGCAGGCAGTGAAGGCCCGAGAGGGGCTGTAGTCCTATGAAGAAGAAGAAAAGATATTCAGATCGCCTGCAATTTTAGAAGTGATCCTCGATTCGGTGCATAAGTCATGATTGTTAAAACCATATATTATATAGGAATTTATCCCCAGCAACATTCATGAGGCTGTAAAGAACAACCAAGGGCCATCGATTTGTTCCTTTAGCGCAGTTATAGGTCTCACACATTTTGTCTGATATGTCAACGCCTCCTTTTGTAGCATTATAATCTATTTCAGGTTTACTAGTATCGGAAAAGTGGGCGAATTTGTGTATTTAGGCGCCAAAATAACGAAAACGGGCAATGAAAGAGACGAAATACGAAATATTTTGTTCAGTTATTCAGAACAGCTGCATACACAGGAAAACAATGCTCCAAGTATACAAATCTGTGATAAGACTTGTGTTATGCTATGTGTGTGAAACATGGACCCTAACCCAAGCATCCGCAAATATATTGAACGCCTTTGAGCGACAGGTCCTGAGGCGAATAATCGGAGACCAATGGCGAATTCGATACAACCATGGGCTGTATGAAAGTTTCGACGAACCAGAGGTCTCAACGATTGTCAGACTGCGGAAGCTGCAATGGGCTGGCCACATCGTATGGACGAACAACGGACACCCGAAAAGGTGTTCGTTGGGAGAATTGAAGGCCGGAAACCAGTGGGAAAACCGCGGATACGCTGGTCTGACGCGGTCGACGAAGACAGTTCATCGCTGCTCGGATTTCGAAATTGGAGGACGCGGCCAATTGACCGAGACAGTTGGGCGCGCTATTTGCAGGAAGCGAAGGCCCGAGAGGGGCGGTAGTGCTACGAAGAAGAAGTTTCTTCATTTATCTGTGCATCATTGTGCATTCTTGAAGCAAGCAGAACATTTTTATTTGTTCTTGGCACATATGAAACAAGAGTGCGCAGTTATTTCGGTGTCCAAATAAACTGAAATTCTCTCTTCGCCCTTTTACATCAGTGAATTCCTTTGGCTTTTGTTTCTTATTTTTGCGAATTGTACCAATCATGTTAAGCTTTGGATTCCCCATTAAAAAAGGAATGCCTGTGAAAAAATTATTACAGGTTTCATTTCGTCCAGATTGATCAATAATTGCGCAAACACGTTTGATTACTGAAAATGCAATGGTGTCGACTTTATATGGCCCTTCATGTTGTTTTCCTACATAGACTTCCATATTCATCGTAGAAAACATTTTAACATCAGTCAGTGAATATAATATTTTTATACCACATTTGCTTGGCTTCGAAGGCACGAGTATATCTGACGGTAGCAACAACGGCCTCTGAATGCTTCCAACAACGATTCCTTCGAATAGATTTATAATGGAGCCAACTTGTCGACTGAAGCACGTTGAGCCTTTGTTTCCTTGTTGTCAAACCTTAGACATCGCATTAAGAGGCAAAATCGACTCCAGATAATTGTTAATCGGAAAATCTCTAGCGATGAACCATGAGTCCTGAAGAGGTCTTTTGCATTCAGGCGAGAGTCCTTGGCCAAGAAATGCTTCAATTCCTCTTTTTCAGTAAGCCTACAGTCCTTTTCCCGTTTGAATTCAGCTGAAAGCCACTCAATGTGTTTGCTTGTATGTTTGGTAATTTGCTTTATTATTGTATTAGAAAAAAATAATTTCCAAATTTCTCCTGGATGTTTTGCATGCCTTGCTTTTTGACTTACACCAGGGAGATGCAGAAAACTTTTATGAGCTCGTGTTCTGACAGTGTGCAATGGGCCATATTTATTCCATCTAGTCGTTTTGTTTTTACCGATGTATTGGTTGTCAGGCATTTGGAAAACCTCTTGAGATTCGTTCAATAAATTACCCTCCTGCGCGGTGTCGGTGTTTAACTCTTGTATTTCAAGAGCATCTTCCACTTCACTGTCACTCATGTGTTTGGATCGTCAAACTCCAGTAGCGCCCTTATAGTTTCTTCGTTCATTGTGGTGTAATACTTCTCAAATAATGTTATTGAGGATACTCAACAAGTATTATACACAACTAAAATAAATTAATGCATTTCATTGAATAATCTTATAAAATTCAAAATCAGTTACTGACTTGGAATAGTAACAGATAAACTCGCGTCAGTCTCACCGACCGAAAACAGAAAAACTGTCACACGTCTACTCTGCACCAACTCACGCGTGTCAAACAAAAAATTATGTAGCTCCTGAACTCCTCAAAGTACTAGTAATGTTTATTTCTGAGGAAACAAGGAATTAGTGATTAGTCGGTCTAAGAGAGCAATGCGCGAGTATAGGAAGGTTAAAAAAAATGATATAAATATCGATCAACAAACTTCTGCAGCCCAGCATATTTTAAGTTATAGTAGTGTCTAGTACGCCTGGTTTTACCTAATTTTGACCATTTTTTTCAATACTTGGTTTTCGATGTTAATTTTACCGAATCGTCTATTTTCCGATATTGATATAGTATCGATATTCTTGCATCGGTATTATCGGTTAGCCAATATATCGTTGCGACCCTAATTGTAACCATATATTAGCTTTCCGGGCTAAGTTTACAGGTATATTTATTGGGCTTTTTGATATTCAGAAGACTTTGTTTGAGTTACTAGTTATTTGTTAAAACCTTTCTGAAAGGAACACTCTCCTGCTACTTCGACTTACCTTATCTTTGCGACTCGCTTTACAGAATGAAATCTACTATCCTGTTATACAATGGCGGCCGCTTAAATCGGAATAAAAGGGGATTCTCTTCAAACATTTTATCTAAAATACACATCATCGATGTGTTTGTTGAGTTAATTCATTAGTTGCGTAACTGAAGTGTCTGCATTTAATAGGCTAAGTACAAAACCCATCTGACAGGGGTATACTTCTGTCTATTCTAATTGTTTTTTTTTTTGGTTTCATTTTTCTAAGATGTCGGTTTCAGTTTTCTCCCCGATGTTTCCATTTTAAATTATTATAAACGTTTTGTAATCTAACACTCAATCATCACCTGGGCCCTCATCTTCTCGTCGAGCTGCTATTTCGAAAAATGGGCCCCCTTTCATCCAACACTCTTGTAACGGAAACTTCAAATTTTACAAATATTCAACCAACGTCAGTAGCCGATGTTTCTCATTCCGCTGCAACTCTGCCAGCACCACAAATAGTTCCATCTTTTCATGTCGTGGCCCCGCCGAAGCAAATATTTATATCTCGTCTGGCTTATGAGACATCAACGAATGACATCTGTGATTACGTGTCAATGAAATTTGGACCTTCGGCAAAGATCATCACCTGTCACAAACTGACAAAAGATAATATAGAGGGAAGAGTTATAGCTTCCGTTAAACTTACTGTACTATCAAAGTGCAGCATAGTTCTTTAACCAGAATACTGGCCTCCTGGAACATTAATTAAACTTTTCGAAGCAACCAAAAGAAGAAATTTTCATCGTGTGGGGAGCTCTCTTCCGAGACAATGACAACTGGTCACCCTAAACCTTTTTCAAATAGTAATTTAAATTTTGATATTCGAAACACTTTATTATCAAAATGTACGTGGCATACGAACCAAGCTGGAAGCTATTAAAATTGCCTCTTCCATTTCCAGCCATGATTTCGTTTATTTTCATGTAAATCTGACGGTGGGGGTGTACTTATTGCTATTCATAAAGCTGTAGACAGCAAACTCTACTCTGACTTTTCGCCGCCACTTCCAGTAGAATGCATCACTGTCTTCATTAATATCTCTCAAGCCGTGAGTTTAGTATTTCTTTGCGTGTACATCACTTGCGAAGCTCCTTTCCGCGTTTACAGCCGTTTTTTTTCTGAATCATCTTCGTATTTCTGCAACATCAACCCTCTATACACTATTTTAATCTGTGGTGAATTTAACATGCCTTGCCTAAGGTGGGACTCAAGCTCTCATACCCTCTCCTCCTTCAATGATCTCTCTATCCTGTTTTCTTCTTTTTAATCGCTTTGCTCCCTATCGCAATTAAATACGATCCCGAACGCAAACAATCAACTTCTCGATTTCATCCTTATTACCAATCCTGCCTCTATCTCCTCGATCTCAAAAGCCCCCTCCGAATATGTAAAACCTGATCCCCATCATCCTCCGCTTGAGGTTTGTTCTTCTTTCCTCGCACCTCAGCCCAAACGCACTCCTTGTTCCTCAAGATTTAATTTTTGCAAAGCCAATTATGTTATGCAGCCATGCAGCTTGGGCTGGTTAATATTGACTGGAATTCAATGCTACAGAAGCTCGATGTTAATTCAGCGCTATCAACTTTCTATGAGAATCTTAGTAGCATAATTACAAACCATGAACCTATCTGCCGTTCCCCCGGAAAAAGAGCCCCAGCTGGTTTTCCGCTGAAGTCTCAGACGCTCTTTATTTGAAGGACCAGGCGCGCAAAAAATTTCAGTATTCCAACTCTAACACTGACCTCGCCAACTACCGACTGCTTCGTAGAGAAGCCAAAAAAGCGGTTGAGAACGCAATGCGATCTTATTATTATATGATTGAAACATCACTACAATCTAATAGTTCTAAGCCCTTTTGGACATACATACTCGTACATTCTCTGAAAACAACATCCCATAACCCTAATATCTTCTCCTGGCATAACTGCCAAGCTTCTGATGGGCAAGCTATCTCTGACCTTTTCGCTCAATTTTTTTCCTCAACATTTAAGGTTTCGAACCGCACTGTAAACTCATCGTGTCCTTCTCCTTCCCCTATTGTGCATTCTATCGTGACCTCTCTATCGGGAATTGAAAGCTTACTGCTCACTTTTGACATCTCAAACTATCGTTCGATTTCTTTGCTGTCTTGTATGGCAAACTCCTTGAGCGAATTGTGCATAACACAATGTACGATGGCATCAGTATCCTGTTTGCAAATGAACAACATGGCTTCATTAAAGGTTGTTCAACAGTAACTAATTTGTTAGAACTAACGAATACTATCTCTCTCGCTTTTGACAAGAGCCAACAAGTTGATGTCATATACACCGATTTAGCTAAAGCCTTTGACAGTATTGATCACAACCTTTTGGCTAACAAACTCCGATCTTTCCACATTTCCGACTCAATCCTCTCTTGGATCTTATCCTTCTTATCCCATCGCTCCTGCACCGTTACATGGAATAATTTTTTTTCGTCGGCCTCATTTAGCCCAAAATCTGGTGTTCCTCACGGATCAATTTTAGGCCCTTTGTTATTCAACATATTCATCAATGATCTTCCCCAACGCCTGTCCTCTAATTGTCTTCTTTACGCTGATGATTTAAAAATTTATCGTTCCATTAACTCCAGGAAAGACTGCTCATACCTTCAAAACGATCTTGACAATCTCCGAAATTGGTGTCAAGGTAATTTACTTCCCCTTAACATTTCAAAAGGTTGTCACATGAGATTCACCAACAAAACTCATCCAGTTTTATATAAATACCGGATTGATGGATCGCTGCTCGCACTTGTGGATAAATTTAAAGATCTGGGAGTTGTATTTGACCCAGGTTTGAAATTTAACATGCATATTTCATGCATAACCACTAGAGCTTCACGTGTCTCTGGTTTTATTTCATGATCCTCCTGCAAGCCTTTTAATATTTCAACCAGCGTCCATCTATTTGTACTTCTGGGCCGGTCAATCGTTGAGTATGCCTCCCAAGTATGGTCTCCTAACTATACCAATCTATCGGAAGCTGTTGAAACTGTAGAGCGTAAATTCACAGGTTCTCTATTCTACAAATATAACCTCCCATACAGCTCCTACAATGAGCACTTACAGATCCTCAACATCCCATCACTCAAAAAAGGAGAGAATTCTTAGACCTGTGTTGCTTATTTAAATTAAATTACGGTATTCTTTCATCCAACCTTCGGGAAAGACTTTACATATATACGTCCCACCTCAAGAACGCGTTCAACTGACATATTCATTGTGCCCTTTGCTCGTACCGATATTTATTTTTATTCATTTTTAGTACGCGTATCACGTCGTTACAATGAGCTCCGGCTGGGTCCTCTGCCACATTCCTTAAAACACTTTTAAAAGCATATAACATAATCTCCTTAGCTTCCAATAGTTTATTAGTATTTAATATTCTTGTTTTTTTTTTCTTATTTCAAGTTGCTCACTTTGTTTTTGTCGCATGTATTATATATTATGTTTCATTACCTATTTTGTAATTGGATTCATGGATCTGTAAAATAGCGTAAAAAAAATAAAATAAATTACAGATGATGTAGATGAGTGAATAAGGAGTATGATTATCGGCTTCGTAAACCCTAAGGCCAGTAGTTCCCGCGGTGTCGTAGCTAGAGTGCCATCGCGTAAGTCAAAGATCCCTGGTTCAAATCCCGTTCGTGAAAACGAAATTTGTTTCGAGTGATTCTTTGGACGGACTATAAGGCTGTTCAGTCATGATACACACTGGTTTAAAATCAAAACATCGCAGCAGCGAGGACGGACACAGGGCCAAAGCGTTGTATTGACCATATCACCTTCTCGAGCGCCAATACATTCAATCAAAATAATGAGATACTCTAGTTATCTCCAAACGAAGCCCAGAAAGGGGCTATAGTGCTAAAAAAAACAAACAAAACAAAAATCCCTAAAGCCAAGTTCGAGTTCATAGCCAGTAGAATCAATTGATATTTAAATAATTATTTCTCGTTTCAATATTCACAGGAAAATGTAGGCAAATATAGGAAGAGATTTAAATTTCAATCGCTGTTACTTTTTAAGAACATTGAAAGTGCGTCCAAATTTCAGATTTTAAGAACATGTAAAAATTAAACATGTATGAATGCTTCGAAACAAAACAATTAAAGGTTGACATAAAGTAAAGAAACCGTCAAAATTTGAACCCTTTTTACGTAAGTGAATGCTTTTGACTGAATTAATCAATGCACTTTCATCTACCAGACACTCTTAAATATTCCATTAAAATGTTCTCTTTACTATAGTAATGCAACCCTAAAGCCGTCTATTAAGAATAACATCACGAACACATTGCAGACGGGTCTGTGAAGCTTTAGAATTTAAACCCAATATATGTTAGAATAATTTCCAATATTAACATGGGTGACGAAAACTCATTATCGGGAATTAGTGTGAAATTATTGAAAGCTTAACGTCATCAATGTCAATTAATTCAGTTCAAATACCCGACAGACAACCGGCTTTGCAATTTCTTTGAACATTAATCAATGCATGATTTATAAATGAGCAAATATGCAACCCACATCCCCTGAGCCCCAACGTACGAAGAATTTTAAACGAATCAAGCTTTCCCTCCAAGGTCGTTTAGTGTGGCCCGAAAATGAATTTTGAGTCTTTCGCAATTTCCCTCTGATTGCCTTCACTTGTTCAAGGGTAGTATCAAGACCATACAAATAGTAGGGTAATTTACTATGTTTCCTTCGTCCTTCCAATCCCGTTGTTGCAATACACCAATAGAGCATTTTTGACGAGTAGTTTTATGGTGAAGTTATTATACTGCGAGTTCGAAAGCCGCGACCTCTAATTAGGTTTTGAGCTTCATCGTGTTACTCCCGCTATCGTCCTTATAATAAGTAAGCACACAAGCTTGCCGCGAGGACACGCAACCAGCCGCCACCCAACACGCTTTCCACAAGTTCGCTTGCCCGAATTCACATGGCAGGCAGCCAAAAGACGACCGAGTTTTCACACGTCCTCCCAACCAATTACCGACCCACTGACATAATTTTCTTTACATTGGACCCCACAGACTTGTGAGGCCATCAAAAACCAGCATATTGTGAAGGAGCCACGAATTAGTAGTCGGAATCCAACGGAATAAATGGCGCAGGAGCCCTAGCAAGTATTGCTCTTTGCAACCCCTGACTGTCGCCCGTCGCCACCCCAAGCATTCTATTCACTGCCCGCCTGCATGCTAGGTCAAATTCAAATGCTTCGCGCCATAAAGGCGACATGAAATCTGAACGAAGGACGAGAGGATGAAATGCTTTTCGGAAAGTTACACGTTTCCACTAGCCCAGGGCATTATACACGTCTTTTTAATACGAATAATTCCCGCGCCACACGGTCATCGATTTTCTCTAAAGTTGTTCTCGTAGTCGTCATTGTAGCCCAGTGGTTTATGTTTTCATTTATTGTAATTTCATAGAAGCAACCAACAGCCAACGTCCTGCCGACTTTCCGCATTCCATCAGGCCTGTCATCTGATATCCGATTTTCATCGATGTGTATCTACAAGGACCGAAACGGCAGCAGCAGAATGGGACGGCAGGTTGCGGTGCGTTGGGTAATAATGGTAGTAAGGGTTGTTATGATGAAAAGAGACCTCTGGGGAGATCTTTGTATGGCAGAGTCCTTTAAGAGTTGATTTGAATTGGCCTACGTGTCAAGGATGTTTCCCGGTAATCTTTCAACACAAAGGATTGTTGTTTTTTATTTCATTTGACTACGTCAGAAGTGAGATGTCGGATTGTGTTGACCTTTTGCCTTGTCGGCCGGAAAATCAAACTCTTAATGCCTTAGGGAATATTCACGCCTCATAGATACCAACTTGAGATGTTGGTACCGTTTCAATGTTGTGTGCTGGTCCCTTCCAAGGCTGTCGTTTAAGTGGGAAGCAAAATCTCCCTTTTCACTTTCCATCCAAGTGCAACATATTCCCAATTGTCCCAACTTCAAAATTCGGGGGTAGCGCTGAAATCATCGCGCATCTGCATAATATGAGGTTGGACGGCAGCAGCTGTGTGTGGTTAGCGGGCTTCCAATAAGAACACACCCGCCAAGCGACTTACGAAAGTCGTTTAAAAGCCAATCGAAAGCGTTATCTTGCGTATTTCCTAGCGCTTTTCCACATTAATTGAAGCTGTTTGCTATAATCCCACTAGCGATGTACGCAATGCATTGCATACGGCGGCGGATTACTGCCATACCGCAAACGTTTTTCTGTGCTATTTATTGGTTTTAGATTTGGAGCGTTTTCGTTGTCGTCTGATATGGTGGATCTTTTGGGAGCAAACAATGCCGACATTGTTTAACCCATTAATGTCCACGATAAGGAGGCGAATTTTTTAATGAGTTGTTGTGTTTGTTTCAGTTAGTTTGTTTCGTTTTTAATAAGAAAACGATCCCTTGGATACATCAACAACGCTAATATGTAGTTTAGTCAAGTTTGAGTGCCCATATTAGTGTGCACTGGGCATGAGGGGGTGGGGTTTTCGAACACTCGAAAAAATAAGTTATACTTGTTGATTTTCTTCATTAGAATACGTCATTTATGTTGTAAATGAAGTTTGACAACAGTTTCAAGTTGAGTAGACCGAACTGTGCTCCTGACCGAAGGGTTTTGTACTCATCCTACAAGAAACTCAAGGCACACTACAATGAGTTGTACATGATTAATAATCCATCACTACCCCATTTTCAACGGCCGCCACTCTATCGCTATCTAACAAAAATCACTCACATGTTAAATTCTTAAAGATGTTTCTGTTTTGCATCTTATCTAAAAACTTTAAGAAGATCCAATCAAAGCTTCAGTGTTTGATTCCACAGAAAGACCGTAGAATAGCAACGTCATGTATTGTTGTTGCAATCAAAAAAAAATTCAAATGGCTACATATAACTTCCGTAAATATGATTCGATTATCTTGAAACTGACAGACTTTAAGGACGTTTGACACAACTAGTTAAATATTGAATTACGTTGAATTTAAAGAGTAAATATAGGATTTTATTGGGGAAAACGCGAAATTTGAAAATCAAAATATTATATAAAAAGTCGTAAAAGCCTACTTTTATGATTTTTTTTTGAGATTTTTGGAAATTCAGCTTCCTTTATGGAGGTTCTGCGAGAGGAGTGAGCCCAAGCGAACGGAAGTGCCCTTAGTGACATCTATATTCTAGCCCTCTAACCTGGTTGGTTTCTACGCTCAGCTTACGGTAGACTACAAAAAATGGATATTCATTCATTGAGAAGCTTTTTATGTCATGTGAGTATAAAATAATGCTAAATGCTTAATTAAATTAAGACCAATAACTTGAGCATTACTAAGGAAATGGGCTAGAAAATACAGTCAAATCCCATTTGCGGATACGGTTATATGAAAATTTATTAGTGGAGTTTATTTGGAAAATTTAAGTGGGCATCAAAACGATGGTGTATGTTTGGAAATGTGAGTGAGAGTGATTGAAACTACTGCAATTCTTCATGAAACAATATCCAGGTAAATTTTAATGACTACTTTTTATGAGTAACTTTGCACAACTTTTGGAAATATATCTTAATAAAAGCAATGAAAATATTGGATATTCTAAAAAGTATTGAGCCCTTTTTTGTCATGTTTCGATTGAACATTTCTTTTATTTAAAATGGATTTTATTTAAATACATATTATCCATCATTATCTATGACCTTATGCCATTTTTCGCTAGAGCCATTATTCCATCTGTAGAATCTCTATGGTTTATCGGCGAAAAACTTGGCCAAGTGATTTTCACAGTCCCATTTGAAGTGAATTTCTTTTGATTAAGGAATTTTTGCAGAGACCGAAACAAATGATAGTCTGATGGTGCAAGGTCTGGACTACACGGTGAATGCATCAAAACTTCCCAGCCAAACTCTGTCAATTTTTGCCGGGTGATCAAAGTTGTGTGTGGTCTGGCATTGTCATGAAGACAACGCCCTTTGTATTGATCAATTCTGGCCGGTTTTTTTTGGAATTGCTTGCTGCAATCTGGATAATTGCTGACAGTAAAGAGCCGAATTGAGCGTTTGGCCAGGTTCTAGCACCTCATGATAAACAATTCCCTTCCAATCCCACCATACACACAACATAACCTTATTTGGTGTCAATCCTGGCTTTTTCCTGGTTGTGGCTTTTGATAAAGTATCTTGACCGTAGACACTTCAAATTTTGGCACGATCCTGCGATGCATTTTCACCTTGATCGTAGTGATATTGTAAAACATAACGATTTTTTTAGAAATTTCACTCATTTTTAAATGAATAGAACTTTTGACACGAATGACGAAATAAAAAACTGTCCATATGAAAATTGTAGACTGGAATGTCACCTTTCAAACGCATGTCAGTTCGACTCAATCTGATTAGTATTACCCGACATATGGCAACGAACACCATCAAGTGGCAAAAAGTCTCAATACTTTTTAGGATATCCAATGTGTCATATTTTGTCATATAACATGCATCTAAAATTTTTAAATTTGTCACATAAATTCCTGAATTTTTCTTGCATTTATCTATGTACAACTTTTTCACCTTTACATAATCATTTGCAAAACGTAGCTAAACTTCCCACCGAACACTCCCAGAATGCCTGACTGCTGGTTTTTAGGTCACACATGTCCAATCCCGAGAGGGGACACCAATATTTCCTACATTTCCCGTTGTCCTTGCACTCCACTTAGCTGGTAACACTGTTTTAAGATCTGTTTTGGACAGCTCTCAAAAGCTCAAACCCCACAATTTTGAGACTCCCTTCTTTAAAAATCGTTGAAAGATTTATGGATGTCTAAACTTCAAGGGGTTATCACTAATGATCTATATTGCATATGAGATGATAACACGTAGCCAGTTCGCTGACAACTAAACTGGTTTATTGTTACATCGGGTGTTGCCAAGGGGGTCTATCCTTGTTCCAGACCTGTGGTACGTGTCTCACGACGGACTATAGAGACTGGAGATGCCAGATGAGTCGCGCTTGATCGGCTATGCGGATGATGTTGCGGCTCTAGTTTCTGGACGCACCGTTGAACAAGTGCAATTTAGGTTAGGTATGGTGATGCGCCGAGTGCGAGATTGGATATCTGCTCGTGGGTTCAGTTTAGCACTGGTGGTCAAGTGGTCATCTTGACAAAAAAAGAATCCCTAGATTAAGGCGATGATCAGTATTGGAGAAATACTAATCGAATCGAAGCCAGCGTTGAAGTACCTGGGGCTACTAATCGACTCAAAGAAATTAGAGCGATGACTAAGAAGGCTGCCTTAGGAATATTGGCCCTGAGTCGACTTATGGCCAATGTAGGGGAACCCAGCACATCAAGAAGACGCCTCTTGATGAGTTCTATAGGGGCAGTGCTACTGTACAGAGCAGAAATATGGGGCAACACTCTGAGTAAGGAGGTATACCGAAAACGCTTGGACGCTTGGCATAGGCACTGAGGATTGCATCTTCATATCCGACAGTCTCTGATTCGACGGAAAGAGTTATTGCAGGCGTAGTACCTGTTGCCCTTCTTGCTAGAGAACTGCAATTTTTTGTCCATGCATATTAACACATACAGTTGAACATTGGGCCTGGATAATCTATATGAATGCGATCCCACAGTGCCTTTGGTTCTGGCCAGGGTTGATATTCGCGTTTTGGATTTGAGCTTACGGTTTGACATGTTTCACAGTTTGATGCAATCTTTTCAATTTATTTATCGATAGCTGGCCCACCAACAATATTTATGTGCTATCAGCATCATTTTTACAACTTCCCAGTGTCCGTCGTGGAGAAGTTTTAAACTGCTTTTTGTAAGGCGTTTGGCATTACGGCACGTATGTTTTCTCCTGAGACACACGCTTACGCCTCAAGTCCAAGTAAGAAATTGTTCACCGATATGCTCTAACATATAGTAGTAATTAAAGGACACCACCTTAAGGGCATCCTTTCTTCGGACTGGTTACAACACATAGTCCACACTAGTCATTGCAAAAAGCAGTCTGTCCTCAAGCATGTTGCTGATCTAGCTCACAACCTTTACTTCAAACCACGAAGTTTTGCTGCTTTACATAAGGAGTTGTACGGTGCACAATCGAAAGCCCCTAGTGCATACCTCTTCCCGTCCATTTCCTCTTCAATTTTTTCCACTAAGGAATGAAGAGCAAATTCACAGGCTATCCTTCATTGATATTCCCATATGCAGAGTCGATGTTTTTCTGTCCCGTAACTCTATGTGTTGGTCTACAAGTTTTTCCAGTACCTTCAGCCAAGAAGAAGTAAAACTGACAGGATGGAAGCTTTCAGGCTCAGAGTAGTCATTTTTCAGGGTTTCGCAATAACGCTAACTCTGACTGTCTGTCAAAAGGGATCTTCTTCAGACACAGCATCAACTAGTTGGAAGCCGAAGGTCTCTGATTCGAGTCCCGTTAGCGACAATGAGATTTGTTTCGAGTGGTTCTTCGGATGGAATATAAGCCCGTTCTGTTATGATACGTACTGGTTTAAAATCAGATGTATCACAGCTGGGTGGAGGGCACACGACCAAAGCGTGATACTGACCATATCACCTTCCCGATTGCCGATACATTCGATCAAGACAATGAGATACTATAACATATTCTAAGTGCGGGCCCGAAAGGGGCTGTTGTGCTGGGGCAAATAAAAATAGCAGGAAGAATACCATCTTAGCCGGGTGATTTGAATTTATCGAGTCCAGCGCTTGTTGAATTCTATTCAATGTAACCACTTGCCTTACTAAGCTCCAAGTTCTTGCTGCACTTCGATTGAGGTTTCCTTCAGAACTTCCAGTAAGTCCAGATTTGACTCCGTAAAGGTTTTCTAATTATGATCCTTATTGATGACTTTATAAAGTTTTGCCGTCTCTTGCATCCTTCATTCAGTTCCGTGTGGGGCTTTCGGTCTCCGATCAGACGCGTCCTCAGGTAGAAGATAGAGGGCGCCATAACCGGCTAGCGGGCGGGTATGTGGAAAATAAAATACCCCTCGTGGACCAAAACCGACTAAGTCGAAGCGCTGACAACGCTCCACTTAGTATTAACTTGTCATGGGACCAGAACAACAGCCTTGGATCGGATTGGATAAATGGCAACGACTATCGTCACGTATGAAGGACTATTCCTTTGGAACTTGGAATGTGAGATCATTGAATAGACCTGGTGCATTGTAAAAACTTTTGGATGAACAAAAGAAATATAAAATCAACATTCTCGCAGTGCAAGAAACCAGATAGCACGGTGAAGACATATTTGACATGCGGAGGTATACGTGTTTAAAAAAGGAAAACTGCAAGATAGCCATGAGTTTGGAGTGGCTTTCATTGTCGACAGCACATTCAAATAAATTATCACCGACTTCAGGCCCATTAACGAAAGGCTCTGTGCGATTTGCATCAAAATAAAATTATTTAATGGCTGGTCAACTGTCACGCACCTACAGAAGACAAGGAAGAGGCAATCAAGGATGATTTTTATAGCACCCTTGAACGCACTGTCGATGCATTGCCGCCAAACGACATTAAAATTGCTCTGGGTGACTTCAATTCAAAAATTGATCGAAAAACCACACAGAGAGGAACAACCAGAGGACACAGCCTCCATGCAGAGATTAGCGATAACAGACAGCGGCAGATAGACTTCGCTACTAGGAGAGGCTTCACAGTAAGCTCCACACGCTTTCCACATCGAGACATTCATAAGAGAACGTAGGCATCCCCAGACGGTCGCACATTCAACCAGATCAAACATGTTTTCATACAAAAACGAGCAGCCTCTTGCATTCTCTACACGCGCTCGTTCCGTGGCGCTTTTTATCATTCGGACCACCAACTTATAAGGGTCATGTTCCAGTGCCGCATCTCCAAGAGCTGTAAACAAGGAGCATCAGTTACTTCAAAGTACCAGATACACAAGCTAAATGATAGCTCAGTAACGTCCACATTCATGTCAGCGCTGGAAAATCGCATCAACATATCTCCTCAGGCGGAAGAAAGTAACGATGACATCAAAACCAAGATACGATAACAGAAGCAGCCGGAGAGTTCTTGGGGAACTAGCCAAAAAAAAGCAGGAACGACTGGTATGACGAAGAATACAAGGAGGTTATAAAAAATAGAATCAGGCGCACAAAAAATACGTCCAGCGACCAACTCGGGCCAAAGAAGAACAATATAAACCCCTTCGACGTCAGACTAAGCCGAAGAGAGAAACGACGAACCACCAACACTAAGCTCAAACAGAGAAACGAAAACATGACCCTACATGTCAGATCGGCGTATGCCTCTGTCGAACAACTACGAGACAGCATTAATCCACAAACAAGTCTTTGCAAAAGTGTACAAGGAGCAATCATAGGAAAACCAATCGAAATCAAAATCAGATGGGTGCAATATTTCAAAAAGCTATTCAAAGCGTACCCAACAAGAACTGAAGCAGTGAACATTCTAGAAGCAGAGCAAGAGGTCCCAGTCTCACCACCAACTAGAGACGAAGTACAGGTAGCAGTACTGGACCTCAGAAAAAATAAGGCTCCCGGAATAGATGGAATACCAACAGAACTAGTCCAGAGCGGGGGTCCTCATCTAAATAACCTTCTGCATCGACTAATATACAGAATATGGTCAATTGAGCAGTTGCCAGAGGACGAAAAAGTATAATATGTCCTGTATACAAGAAGGGGGGCCAGTGAAGGTGTGAAAATTATAGAGGCATAGGGAGAAAATTGAAGCCGCACTGTGAAAGTATTATAGGAGAGTATCAGGGAGGCTTTCGAAGTGAACGGTCTACAATAGACGAAAAGTGCTGGGAATATAACGTAGACGATGTGCACCAACTCTTTGCAGCATTCAAGCAAGCATACGACAGTTTCGACAGAAACGTGCTGAACACAACAATGCGTGACTTTGGGGTCCCAGCGGTAGTCCGCATGGTCAAGGTCACGATGCTCAACTCAGAGCCCCAGGCCAAGATAAACGGCGAATTTACGGACAGCTTTATAACGGAACTAGGCTTGAAACAAGGGAATGAACTTACCACAATGCTCGGGTTCACTTATGTCCAAGTCTACTCAATTGGTAGCATATGCTGATGACGTCAATATAACGGCACGTTCAATCTTAGACCCTAAGGGAGCATTTCTAAGCCTAGAATCTGAAGCAAACCGAATTAGCCTTCGCGAGGAAGAAAACTATAGTTCGACAAAGTCCAACCATAGGAGACTTTAGCTTTGAAAGTGTGGATAACTTTGTACACCTTGGAGCCAACATGAATAGAAGAGGCCCCGAAAAGGATGATATTGCATGCCACATTAACGCTGCAAATAAAGCCTATTACTCCCATTCGAAGGTCCAGAGTTGTGCACAGGCAAAATAAGCTCCACATTTACAAATCACTAGTCAAATCTGTGCTGTTGTACGGTAGTGAAACATGGACCCTGACGAGGCAACCCGAAAAGGAAGTGGACGTATTGGAACGCAAAGTGCTCCGGAAAATCGACGGCCCAGTGAAACAAGGAACAGAGTGGAGGCTAGGTTACAACGATGAGTTACATGCACTATTTGAGGATCCACATGTTGCCTCTTGCGTAAAGTAACGTAAATCGAAATGGGCAGGTCATGCAAAAAGAATGCGAGAAAACCAGTTACCCAAAATAACATTAATGGGTAGAGCACAAGCTAGCGGGAAGACCGAGGACTCGATGGGAAAACGCGTTAGAAGCTGACAGCAGATCCTTGTTGGAAGGAAACAACTGGCGGACAAGGTCGCGAAACCGTGATGATTGGAGGAGACTAATCCCGGAGGTCAAGGCCCGGCTTAGGCTGTCGTTCAAGATTCCTCACAAAACTTCGTACAAGAGACCCATTTCGAGCATCTCACTTTCCTCTCGTAAACACCTGGCGGGGTCTTGGAGTTCTATAGTCAGCCTCTGATTTCATCTGCAGTGCTCTATTCAGCAACTTTCCAGTGGATTTTCGAAGCTTTTGCAGTTAATGATTCTACCACGGAACTCTTGTTCTGTTTTATCTTCGATTCAGTGGACAGATGGCTTCAAAACAACAGTTTAGGGTCGCGTTGAATTCGTCATACCTCGTTTCGAGCATTTGTTTAGTTTTGAGCTTAGGTAGTACAGATAATTCCGCTTCCACTTTCAACTCATCGTCTTCTAGTCTACTTTACTAAAGTTCTTAAAAAGGCGCTTCGCTTTTATACGTGCACTGACACGTAATTAAAGATATTTATGATCAGAAAGTATAGTTTCTTTCAAGAAGTTCCAGCTTTGAATCGTTTGTGCTATGTGATGTCTATTGAATGTGACAAAAGTAGGTTCGGAGCCTATGTTCAAAATTGTGAGCCCGTTATACTACTGCCCCACATATTGTGGTGTGCAGTGGCATCGCAACCCAATATCCGATCAACGCCTATGAACTTAGCGCAATCCACTACTTCCCTCAGCATTTATCTGGGTAGAGTTAGAGCCGTGTCGTATGGAAGATAAGGCTGATACAACAGTACTGTGGTGCAAACCAATGTCTTCTTTATATGATAACTTCACCGTGACCGTTCTTGGTTAGTGAATTGTTTCAAAATCGACAGTTCCACTTTCATAGGAACTGCCAAGCATGCCCGCGGGCGGTCAGATCTTTCATCATAAAGGATCCTTGCCCATAGACACGTTTGTTCCTCAAACATGGCTCTTGAACAATTATAATGTGTTGTGATGATTTTGTTTGCAGCATAGCGTTCCGCCTGCATATTAAAGATGAGATGGAAATGGCGTGCTTCAAGTTGATTTGGGTATGGGATGGATTCAGAATCCTACCCAACATTCTCTTCATCGTCCTCGTTTGGGAAATCTATCACAGGAGTGAAGTTTTCGCCTTTATTAGCTGGAGCCTCGTTTGAGCATTTAGCATGCAGAATGACTCCACTGACAAACAGACCGTTTATTCTGTATGCGACAATGATATTCCTTCAGATTTCAAATGAGTGGTCGGAGAATGCTCTCGCACTCAACAATCCAATGCGCACAACCAGTGACTTTGCAGAAGCTTCTGCAAAGTTATCACTTGTCAAGGTTGACGCATTGGAGTAAGTCTGGTCTTCTGAACTTCGGTACCCCGAGGGTCCTACTTCATGGTGTCCATTTCACATACCCAATTGTTTTGGGCCCGATATCCCCCAGTGGCTGTAACTTAGCTGTTTATAGCTAGATTGTTCTAGAAGTTCCAGGAAACTTATACCTACTACCAAGAAACTTAAGTTCGAGCTTTGGACGAATTTAAAGGCTCTCTTTTGATTTTACAGGCAAAAACGTAATAATCATAATAATCATAAAATGTACTATTGGTAACCAATGTTCAACAGATTTTGATTCCTGGAGTATTTGTCGGCCTTGTATTGATAAGGACTTACTTCCATGTTTTTTTTTTCATATTTTTGGATCAAAGGTGTCCAATTGGGAGAGGGGAGACACCATTTTTCGTACATTTCCCCTCCCAGTGCCTCCCTCGAGGCGAAAAGTGACAGTTTAGGAAATTTTTTGGGAAGTTCTCATCAGGACCTTCATTTTGTATTCATATTGGCTACTTTTGGTAAAAAATTGTTGTTTCAAATCATCTGGTACAGATTCTGATGGACTACCTGACCGATCGGAGTTTGCTCTATGCCACGAAGGAAGGTCGGCGGAGGATGAAAGTTACATCGGGTGTTGCTCAAGACTCCATTCTTGGCGCAGACCTGTAGAATATCACGTGCGAAGGGCTACTGAGACTTGAGCTGCCGGATGAGTCACGGTTGACCGGCAATACGGATTATGTCGCGGCGCTTGTCTTATGGCGCACAGTTAAACAAGCGCATCCTTGACTTGGTATGCTTATGCTCGCGGATTTAGCCTAGCGGTCGAGAGAAAGTAGTAGGCATCCTGACAAAGAAAAGAATCCCAAGATAATGGACGATCAGTATTGGAGGGTTACCCGTTGAAACTAAACTAGCAGTGAAGTACCTGGGCGTTCTGATCGACTCGAAGATGCGTCTATCCGAGCAAATCAGGGCAACGGCTCACAAAGCTACAGCGGGTATATCGGCTCTCAGTCGACTAAGCACTAACATCGTGGGACCTGCCTCATCAAGAAGGCGACTTCTGATGAGCGCAGTAGAATCTGTGCTAGTGTATGAATCAGAAATATGGTGGGATGCTCTCAAAAATTATACAGCGGCGAGGAGCATCTGCATAGCAGACAGTCTCAGAGTCGGCAAAGCTGGTCATCGGATGAGCGCCTTAAAATCCACGTACGAAAAAACTAAGGTGACAGAGAGGCAGTTGCTGACGAAGAGAGGTGGACCGCGCGCCTCGTTGGGGAGCTGAGGTCACGGCTCAATCGAAGGTACGGTGAGACTGATTTTTATATGACCCAGCTCTTGAGATTTTCTCTCTTGCTTACACAAGATTGGTAAGGCACGATCTCCCAATTGCATATTTTGCGCAGGAGAGGTGGATGACACCTGCCATATACTTTTCGTATGCAAGAGGTGGGACAGCGCTCTCTGTCACCGTAAAGGTAAGAGAGCTCTCCACGGATAACGTTACTGCAGATATGCTCAGATCGGTTAACAGATGGAACCGTGTGGTAAATTATGCGCGAACAGTCCTAAAGACAAAGAAGAGTATATTTGAGCGCCTGGAGGCGTCGAGGGTGGAGGGTTTTTTAGTATCTGCATTTTCTATCACTCTCTATAGTACACTTTCCTCGTTGCACAACGCTCATGCGATCTGCATTTCACATTTCGACAGGTGTGCCTTCTAAACAATATTCAGAACATCGGTATAAGGAGAGCACAAAAAATTAATTTTCATATACGATGCATTCAAATAAATTGGGATTTATAAAAATAATTGAATACACGTAAAATTGAACCGTCACCTCATCTTATTGCCCGCTGGATAACCAACCAACGACGGTAGTGGCGAGTGTAGGACGCCATTTTGCATCATAGCAGCTTGGGGCTAGCAACCCCACCTGACAGTACCTAATTGCCATTAAACAATGGAAACGACTACGCAAATGAATCAAGGACTACGCGATTGGATCCTGCAATGTCAAATCACTATACCAAGCCTGCCGCTGTTAAAGCATTGTTACAACAGGCCAGTCCATACAAAATTAGTGTGCTGGCAATTCAGGGAACGAAATGGACTAGTGGCGGTGTTACGGACATGAGATTGCAAATGACTCCCTCGAAGCCAATTTATCTCCTATCGGAGAGAACATGCTGGAAAGGGCAAGCAAAGAACTATATATGGAGGAGAAGAGAGCGATTAGAACCGCAGCAGAACGATCGATTGGGTATGTACAATAGCCTGGCGATTGATGATAAATGTCGAAATGCGTTAGATATAAAAAATCAGGCCTAATAGAATATGAACAAAGAAATATAAGGACGAAGAGAGAAACCTGCGAGAACCTTCGACGAGTAGCAAACAGAGTAAATAGAAGTAAGAAAAGGAAGTATGGCGACGACGAATTAAGGTCTTTAAAGGAAAACCTAGCGAGCAACAGATCGAGCCACACCTACAAGGTAGTGAAAAGTAAACGGCGAGGATATCAGCCCAACACCACTTTCTGTAAAGACGGAAGCGGTAACCTCATCGCAAACGACGATAGGATTAATGAAAGATGGGCTACATATTTCAAAGTGCTCCTTAATCCATCTCGTAGCTCAAGAGCTTCGGATTCAGTCAAAGCATTTGATGAGTCGACATCAAATGCCAAAAAACGAATAAAGCACGGGGCATTAATAAAAATCCAGCGGAATTAATAAAACATGGCCGTACGGCTATGACAAAAGCTATATGCAAGCTGATCCAGCACATCTGGGATCAAAAACGGATGCCGCACAACTGCTGATGAATTATCATCCTTATCGACAAAAAAGGTGACACATTGTTATGTGAAAACTACAAAGGCGTATCACTACTTTGTACATGCTACAAACCCTTAATAAAGTACCAGAACGTAGACTAACGTCTTACATTGAAAAAATCCTTCGGGAATATCAAGGTAGCTTTAGAGCTGGACGGTCAACTATCGACCAACAATTTCCAGTTAGGCAAAGTCTTGGAAAGTGCTAGGAGTATAGCACTGATGTACGAGTACACCAAATATTCGTAGATTTTCAACAAGCCTATTTGTTTGGAGTCCGAGCAAAACTAGTTCGTCTAACGAGAATGACTATGTCATCAACACCAGCAAAAGTCAGAATCAATAACCAACCGGTAAACGCCTTTGACACAAAGGTCGGACTAAAGCAGGGTGATCGGCTGCCTCACTGCTATTTAATCTAACTCTAGAGTACGCAACTCGGGAGCTGCCTGTTGATATGAAAGGCACATTACTCTACGAATCGTGCCGAATTGTTGCCTGTGCGGGTGACATTAATATTTTATCGCCTGCAAAGGACCTTCTGTACAAGCTGGACTAAAAAGCAGAGTAGGTGGGTCTACAAATCTTCCAACAGGCAAAACGTAACAACCAACTTATCCCAGCTAGAAAATGGGACAAATTCGTTTAGCTTGGCTCTAAGTTGGGTACGAATGGTAGTGAAATCGCGGAAATAAAGCACAGTTCTCAGCGTACATACTAAATTTTCGACTCAGTTTTGAATATCCTGAAGAAAAGCTGCATGGATAAGAAAACCAAAATACAAGCATACAAATCGGTAGACTTTTATTGTGCTACAGATGTGAGAGATGGCTACTCTCTCAAGCCTCTGCAAATGTTTTGACCGCTTTCGAAAGGCGAGTTATTAGGCGCATTTTAGGTGCCAAACGAGAAGGGGATCAAAGGAGAATGTAATACAACCACGAGTTGTATGAATCGTTCGACGAGCCAGAGGTCTCCACTGTGATGAAGGGGCTGGCCATATACGACGAATGGATGACGGTAAAAGCCTTAAAAATCGTTTCGGCATTTTACTTGATTACATAAAATAAAAAAAATTATCTGGACTGGACCCAAAGATCCAATGAACTGGATTTTGCGGGTAAGAACAGCCTAAACCAGTGTTCGAAATATTCGAAAATAAGTTGAGTAGACAGGAGTATGCTCCGGTTGGAAGTGAAATACTCGGTTTAAAAGGAAGCCAATAGTTGCTCCATTTTACGCGGTCGCTCTTTTGCTGCAGTATTACTAATATTATTGACTGAATAGGATCCTAAAGATATTCATGTTCTTTAAAGTACTTGAAAATTATTAAGATGATTCGAATGAAGCTGTGCCTTCTTATATGAGAAGGCCTCCATAAGAACCTTAGCAGATTTGTTGATGCCCAAAGTTTCAGGAGGATATTATTATATTTTCGGCATACTTACTGAGTTTGGTGTTAGCAAATGTTGCAGCTTCGGAGAAAAACTGTTGTGACAGAGGGACAGTCAGGTCGCGATTTCAATAGGATTTTAAAAATTAATAAAAAATCCTAGAGAATATTTTCGACCTTGAAAGGATCTAGAGAACAAAAAAATTGTTTTGATGGGCCCAACATCTCGTTGAAACTTAATCCATTTTTGGGTTTGGTTCGGTCCTTGTTTGGCGTATATCATCGTAAATTAAGCTCTTTTTAGATCTATGTTTGGGCCCCTTTTAAGCTGTTTGGGCTCTGTTTAGCTTCTTGAGTTGAAATTTCACGTCTTCTTCAAGGATTTTTGCATCTGATTGATACTCAAATGATTTGCGTTAGACTAAACTAGCTAAAAATTTCCCGCAATTAAGCTCCCATTGGATTTAAACCATATAGAAACATACATATATGAACAAAAAACTCGATTTCAAACCTTATTCAAACTTCAATTTCAAGCATCATAATCACAGGTGTACACATTTTTGTCGAAAAAAAAACATAGTTTTTGTGAAGATTGATCTGTAATGTTTATTCATTATGAAAATTTGGTCCCTTTCAATTAAATATGAAACATTACTTCGGGCATATGTGCACCTCGTGCTGCTTTACAGAGTATCAAACGATGATTGTAATTTTCGATGACATTTTCGCACATTTCCGGCGTTATTAGGCGTATGTTGGCTCGAATATTGTTTTTTAATGCTTCAGTAGTCTGGGGAGCATCAGCGTAAACACGATCTTTCAGAAATCCCCAAAGGAAGAAGTCACAAGGAGTCAAATCACACGATCTCGCCGGCCAATTTATGGGTCCATTTCGTGAAATTATTCGATTTCACGTAGAGCGCGAAATGTTTGCACTGGCGATTCATTATTTTTGTAAAACGTTTTAACAATAATTAAACGTTCGGCTGATGTGTATGACGCCATGGTTAGAATTGTAAAAGACCAAATTGTCATAATCTGTCAATATATGGACCTGAAGTTGGTGATAAATAAGAGTTAAGGCCCATTCACATGTGTACACTTGTTATGAATCACCCGTTATTATGTATCACGTAACTATTAGGTAGCAAAAAAGTAAAACAATTTAAGGCCCAAATACAGCTCAGATAAGTTCAAATTATGATGAGTTACCGAATTTGTACAAGGACCAAAAAAGGCCCTAGCAGGATGATTTGCAGGAAATTTGGCCTAAAACAGGCTCGCACAGGTCCGTGATATATAATTGGTCTCCCATTAGACGCGTCCTCAGGTGCTGTATAGAGGGATACCCTCATCAGGAAACTAGTGGGTAAGTGGGAAATAAAATACCAATAGCGGACGAAAATGGGAGACTGATAACACTCCCTCAGTATTCATTTTCCATAAACCAGATCATCAGATAAGACTATTTATTTCTTTATTTATTTCCCTGCCATTTACAGAGTGACGTCTAATACAAATGGTGAGGTAGCAAAATTTTCTATAGAATTAACAACTAAGCAAACTATTAAGTTTTAGTTTAAGCAAAAAAAGAGAATCAGGAAAAGGATCATTTCGAAGACGATCATTATTGCGAGGTAAACAAAGCAGTGGAGAAAAAAGTAAGGGTCAACCCGAGCGAATGAAATATCAAAGATATTCGCATTTCTACCCGGACGAAGACTTTGTCGGTAATATATGGGAGAACCAAAATTGGTATCAGTAAGTTGATTATATATTTTATATAAAAGAAACTCATCTAGAATCAATCTGCGAGTTTCAAAAGAAGGAGTCTGGAGAGCAATTTACGTAGGAGGTATCAGGAATTTTAAATTTATAAAACATATAACGAGTAAACTCTCTTTGGATAGATTCAAAAAATACAATCAGGTCGTCATTGCGAGGAGACCAAATTTGGGAACAGTATTCCAGGAGCGGACGGACAATACAGATAAATTATTTGACAGCAGACTTAGGGTTAGAGAAGATATAAGTGTGTTTTAGAACAAATCCAGATGCACGAGAAGCTGTAGACACTAGATTTAAACTGTGGTGATCAAATTTGAGCTTTGGGTCAAAGATGACCCCTAGATATTTCACCTGATCCACATCCTTAAGAGGGCATTGATTAAGGATGTAGGGATGTGTTATTAGGGACTTCCTTATGGTAAACGATATTTTATGGCATTTCAGGACATTTAGGTATAAATGGTTGAAATCACACAAGGAAGACAAAGAGATCAAATCATTTTGCAGAATTTGGCAGTCTGCAGAGGAGCTAATAACTCTAAAAATCTTCAAGTCATCTGCAAATAAGAGACAAGGAGAAGTTCGCGCTTAAGGGAGATCATTAATGAACATTGTGAAAAGAAAAGGACTAAAGATGGATTCTTGACGGAGTCCATAGCTGGGACGAAATAGCGTAGACACAGCATCTTCAATGACTACTTGACAGGTCCTAGTAGCTAGATAGGAAACCAGCTATGACAAGACGGAACCAGAGACCCCATAATTTTGCAATTTTCCAATAAGGATCTCATGATTGACATTGTCAAACGCCTTAGAAAATTCGGTGTAAACATCGTCCACTTGAAGGTCGTCATTTAGGGCTGAAGCTACCGTGTCAGTAAATTCGAAGAGGTTAGAAGTGGTGGAGCGATTTGGAACAAAGCCATGTTGTTCAGAAGCTATTCGGAAACGAAGTGATAAGTAGAGTACTGTGTGGACAATACATTCTGATATTTTAGGAGAGGAGGAAAGTTTTGAAATGGGGCGATGATTTTCTATTGCGGTCTATGTAAAGGAATAAGATTAGCAATCTTCCAGCAATTTGGCATGATACCAGTTGACAGACTTAAGTTAAAAAGCAAGGAAAGTGGGAAGCTAATAAAAGAAGCGAATGAACTCAAAATGAAGTTAGGGATACCATCCGCCCCAATGCCAACATCAGGATCCATAGACTTGATAATAGACTCGACTTGGAGAGGATTCGTGATAATGAAGGAGATAGTTCAGGGAGGAACTATGGGAGAAGAGGAGGAATGAGTAATCATATTATATGAGGAGAGAGAAAAAGTTCGAGAACAAATTAGAAATCTCTGAGGGGGACGAAGCCGTGATATTATTCCTTCGAATAGAATTAGGAAAGCAACTGAAGATCTCTGACAAAAGACCAAAATGACTTTTTTTGGTTAGAATGAAGAGATTCTTCTATATTATTATAGTACATTTGTTTGGCTCTCAAAATCTCTATATTGGAGCCTAATAAACGCAAAGCGAGACTCAATCGTTCCTCGGGATTTTCACGTTCTATGTGCCCTATTTTAGTTTTTCAGGTCTTCCTTGACATGCCTAGTGAACCATGGGGCATGAGTATTTAATGACGAGGGGTGAAGTGGTGTAAAATTATGAATAATAATAAAGAGAAAGGTGTAGAATTTCGACACCGCTTTATCATAATTAAGACCAACGAAGAAATTTCGCTAATCCACGGAAGACAGATGTGAGGAAATTGATTGATAGTCGGATCGATAAAAATTGTACTTAGGACGAGCACGAATTCTTTGGCGAGTTAAATAAGTTAGAGTAAGGATCATAATTAGTGAAGGATGAAAGGCGTCAATGTCGAGATAGTAAACTGAAAACCGCGAAAGAGACAGGACCTGGTAAGAAATGTTAGAAAGCACCAGATCTAAGAGTTTGCCGTTTACATTAAGTACATAATTAAATTGGGAAAGGGAGCATAAAAAAGAGGACTGAGGTATGGATGAGTTGTTAAATGAGGATGGTGCGAATGCAGGGAAGGATGACCAAGAAACCGAAGGGGAGTTAAAGTCTCCACAAATTAATATAAGAAAATTTGGAAAGAAGGTATCGATATACGATGAAAGCACATTAAAGCACAAATCATACACAGAGATTGGAGAATTACAAGGAATATACACCGAAGGAACAAGAAGGTACTTATTAAAATACAGTTGGACCTTTGCAAGGATAAATTCAATAGGGGGAGATGGTGAGAAGTCACAGTAGGCTTAAGTTGAGATGGTCTTCTTGACAGCTATCAGTACACCCCCGCAATCCAATTTAGATGATCCCGTCTGAAAATATTGTCTTCAGTTGAAAGTTCATTATTAAAGATACTTTCATTCAACCACGTCTCTGTAATACATATGCAAGAAGTGCTAAAAAGATTCAACTTGGTCCTTAATCCCGTTACATTTTCATAATAGATATGAATATTGTTCTTAACGTTACTTAACACATTTTTTTTTTGTATGTACCGATTGATTCCGGTGCAAATTCATCTTTTTTGCAGGAACAAATAGTTTAACCAGTGTCCCAGGAAGCCAGAAATCAGTGCTGCTGATAACGTTTAGTTGGGCAAACTGTCAATTTAAAGGAGGACATTACTCGGTCCGGCAGATTTTCATTTGTCAGCTTTGAGCAACGGCAGATTTTCTTTTGTCAGCTTTGAGTCTAGAGATGAAAATCCGACTATGTGGAGCAACAACACGATAAAGCTGACTATGAGAAAGAGACGATGGACGAGCAAGATTAATCTCACTTGGACTAATTTGTGATAGATGACCAAAGTTTCTAGGACCCTCTGAAGTAGAGGGGCCAGTAATCGATAATGAACTAGCATTAGCAGTGTGAATCCTATTGACTTCGACCCTTGCAGTCTTCTTGCACTGCAGTCCTGTACTCACATTAAAAGCAGACGATGAGGAGCCAGCATTAGGAGTGTGTATCCTGTTAAGTTCAACAGTTACGGCCTTCTGATACCGCAGTCCTGTGGTCCCATTAATAGTAGATCAAGTCGCTGCCTGTTGAGATGAAGAAATTGGAGCAGTGGTACTAGTGTTTTCATTTTGATGGGGAAGCTCCTGATTTGGTTCAGCAGGAGGAAGGTCAAAGTCTTTGAGTTTTTCATGCTCCTAGTTTTAACTGAGGGGCAAGGTTTTACCATAGTAGCCAACACAGAACTACTAGCAATATTTTACAATGATGTAGTCAATTATTTCATTTATTTGATATCCGCCGGCCAGTTTCCTTCTTCTGTGAGTCAATGAAGATAACTCAAAGCAGTCGAAACGCGTCTGCTCACACAACAAAGCAAGGCCTGACGGCTTTTCAAGAAAAAATTAATGATATTATTCGCCTTCGTCAACTTCGTAATACATGATGCTGTTGAATGCCCTCGACACATTTCACACAAAAATAGAGTCCGGAATCGGCCTTGTTTACTGCATCACCAACGGAATCAGAAAAATTTGAGCACTTAGCATTGTAAGAAAAGCGCAAAACCCCGAAAAAATTATGAACGGCGTTTTGTCGGGTTTATTCACGCAAAGAGAAGCAGCACAGGTCCACATTTTGCCGATTCGGAAATTAATAAAATCACAACTTATTATTGCAAATAAGAATAAATTTAGCACAGGCACTTCTGTAGAACACTACTATCAGTACAGTTGTACTAACAGCCAAAGAGGGTTGCTTCTAAGATGTGGGAAAGGTATCACAATCAGGCCACTTTGGGGAGGAATTTAGTTCCTAGATGGCACTTCAGAACGTCAACAAACTAAGACAATAGTAAGTTTGTCTGAGAAATTGAATTTTCATGCAAAAAATGCAGAAATAATTATGAGCAGTAGCTTAGGCACACCAAATCAGCACATGCACTAAAAGGGATCATTAAGACACAAAACACACTAAATTGAGCTACGATGAATGATCTAAAACTTTACTATGAATTTACTACGGGAGACAGTTAAAAGCGCACGACTTGGTATTTAATGGTAGTCTAGAAGCATTGCGAGTCCCACGATAAGGGAGTAAATAGTCTTCACCTCCCAAACACGAAAAAAAAATTGTGCACATGCTATAAAGTATTCACCATAATAATTGAATGCCGTCTGAAACTCATGCTTCCGGAGATTTATCGGGAGCACCAAGCTGGATGATCAATTGTTGATCAAATTCTTTCTGTAAAACAGATATTAGAAAAATTCTGGGAACATAGCATCGACAAATACCAAGTATCGATTGAAACGCCTTTTACAAATACTCCTTGAACTAGGAACCCCACCAAAATTAGTGCGCCTGGTAAGGACCGCCGCGGCCAGAGAAAGGGTTCAAACAGAGAGAGGCTTTGACACCAACGCATTTGAATCTGACATTTGAGCACATCGTGACAAAAACGTCATCAATAGAAGCAAATAGCACAACGGTCGGTACAGATGACGTCGATATAACGGTCCGATCTTTTCCCCGTCTGCAGGAAGCGTTTTCAGAGCTAGCTCAACCAGCAGACCAGGTGGACTACGGGTCAACGAAAACAAAGCCAATCCGATGACTCTCACAAGAAAAAAAAACCTCAGATCGACTCACCAGTCCTCGTAAGATCACTGACGTCAAGCGGTAAGGCCGTGGATAGTACTTCGATCCCTTACACCACATACTGTTGGCATGTGTTAGTGTGTTGTGTGAATATAATATCCTAAATTTTCCTTCTTACCGCGGTATCGAAATAGATGCTAGTATGCTTACGAGAGATGAAATCGGCGTTTGCCGCTAAATCTATGAATAAACCTACAGTGAGTCAATATTTTAAAAAAGCTTAAGCTTTTATTCCTTTTTAATTTTCCTTAAATTAAGAAAAAAATTAAATATACAAAAACATGAACAGTTGACAGACATTCTTAATTTAATCTTAAAATGAGTTCCGAGAATCAGCAATAAAATAAATTTTTTATCAGCATCAATAAGCAGCAAAAATAATAAAGACGTAAACTGAAGAAAGCCAAAATGAGAAAACAAGCGTTTATCCTTCGTGTAATATCTAATGCATAGCACACAGCATTTTAACACGCTTTGTAATAGTAACAGTGTCCCTACAGATGTACAAGTGAACTAAAAACTTGAAACTTTTCACTTGCAAACTAGGACACCATTGGATTGCATTTCTGATGTAACAACACTTGAAAATTTTATGAGGTGCAGAAAATTATAATGCCAACAACAACAGCAGCAACATAACGGTAAAATACAGGACGGACCACCTTGTTATTATTCTGGCGAAGAATATTTTATAGCATATGAATGTAATCAAGTAGCAAAAGACGTGTGCAGGGAAAACAGATGCGATTCTGAAAAGCTATAGGAGTTGAAAGAGTCAATTCAAGGATCTAGTGAAGAATTTATAAATTGAACACAGGAAGGGATCGGTAAGGGAACGAAAGTATTTTTTTTACATATTCAATAAGCCGCAGTGAGGAAATATGCTAAAGAATATACAGGCGATTATTTTTGTTAATCTCTGTCTCCATCTTAACAATGAATAAGGACTTTGCATTGACGAAGATGCACTGGAAGCTTCGGAATTAAAGTCCGGAGTTTTGAAAAAGATGTGTTCTAGGAAGCCCGGAGATATTCTTACAAATTTGCCCTTAAGTATACGAGTAAGTCCACACATTTGTGGGTGATAATGATTTGTAATCAGGTAATAATCGCACATTCAAGCGTGATAGTGACAATATAACCTTCTATGGTAAAGGAATGAGATTCTCGAACAATCTTTACGCCAGCGTGATTACTATTACTAAATCCAAGGCACATGGGGAATATTTTTAGTGGTCCGTCCAATGTGCAGATAAAGTAACTAAAAATGAGTAAATAACGGCAAAAAAAAAAACATTTTCAAAAATTAAATACGATAATTTAACAGAATAAAAATATTGTTTTTACTCACTGTCTATGACACGATCTGTTGTTGATGACTTTTTCTGTTGACTTTGTTGTTGGTTGGTTTGCGGCTGTTGCTGGTTCGTCTGTTGATTTTGCGATGACGGTTGATTAGCAGTTTGAGTGTGTGGTTGCGTCGTTTGACTGTTTGATGACATTTTTCGTGATCTTTAATAAACAAACTTACAACCAACAAAGTCCTAAAGAATTCAGCACTATCGGCTGAATTGTGTGTGTTTTTCCGGCAATTATTGTTGATGGCGGGGATTGATGAGGAGATGAATTCAACAGGATGTTTCCCCTTTCTTTATGTAGCGGTTGTTTTACTATGTTTTTAAGTTTTTTTTTTCAATTTAATATTTCTTAAATAATTTTACTAATTCAATATTTCGAATTTTTTTCGTTTGTTTCTACTTGTGTTTTTTAAATATATTAATTTTACTTAAAATTTAATTATTTACGTGATGTGATTAATTGTAAATATCATGAATTTTATGAATTTGTTAAATTTACATCTAGGTATCTTTTAGATATTTTTGAAACTTTTTCTTTTGTTTTTAATACAGAAGTATGTAGAATAGATTAACAAAGCACTTGGAGACATTCACGTTCGCGCATACGAAATCATCTGAAATGTGAAAAAGAAAGTAGAGATTAGTGTAAATTTTATTATTTGAAAATAAATATTGTGAAATAGATTGACATGAACAGGAGGAGTGTCTGAAAAGTATCAAATCTTTAATAATTCTTTCGCCTGAGATTCATATGAAAAGCGAAACGAATTATATTGATTTTTTTTTATCTCAATAAGCCGTCGGGTATTGCTCGTGTCGGTAAACGGAGGCGTTTCGACTCGCTTGAGTTATCTTCAGTGTCTAAATGATGTGCGGAAGGAATTGACTTTATATAGGAGAGGGTGGGTTAAGGAGGTAGGCTTTAAGTTAGCCTCGGTAAAGGGTTATCGGGGATATTAAGTTTTTGTTGTTTGTGTTTTTGAATGTCCGTTTTTTCTGGTTTGTCTCGTTTCTGTTTTCGTCGGGGGGTGTGGTCTAGTACTGAGAAAAATGCGTGGAAATTTGTGATAAGTTGTTCTTTGATTATGTTACCGTCTGTCTTCCTATATTTATCTATTTCAAGTCTTTCAAGGAGGTGAAGCCTCGGTCCTTTAGATTATTTTGAGTTTGAATCATTAAATTATTAAAGGAATTCACTACACAAACTAAGAGAATAAAATATTTTCAATTTATGTTCTGAAAAGTTTTGA
The DNA here is from genome assembly GCA_963969285.1 of Odontomyia ornata. Classification (NCBI taxonomy): domain Eukaryota; kingdom Metazoa; phylum Arthropoda; class Insecta; order Diptera; family Stratiomyidae; genus Odontomyia; species Odontomyia ornata. The sequence goes on from OZ017743.1 coordinate 22,603,062, forward strand.
AATGATTCGGTTACAGGCTGTTGTCTTAAAAGTGTGAAAAGAAATTAACTCTAAGGCTAAACAAAATGCTGAATTTGCCTCGGACTCTCTAGTACCTAGGGTTCAAAACTGGAGTGTATTAGAGATTAGAGACATTTTGCTTGGGATCGACGAGGGCGTCTCCTCACGCCTGTGCTCTTAGTCCTCTATTTCGGGTGGAATATTTGGAAAATAGACGCTTTTTTTTTTGTGGTAGGGAGGTGAATACTATTTATGCACAGAGTGTGGGACTCCCATGCGCAACTGGACTACCCACTAAACACCTTTCCTGTCAACCTGAGAACCCAGCCTGGAACCGTTTGACACATTACTTCGGGCCAGGTCTCGTTTTGTTACGCCGTGGAGCGCCTTCAAGCGATCCCCCAGCCCTAGCGCCCCGGCTGCTGTGAGTCCCTTTTATATTTTAGGACTGCCCGAGCATAATGTGCCACCTGGTTCCATTTGTCAACCGATTCGAGCATCACCGCAACTATATTATCCAGGGTGAGCTCTCCCGTCTCCCTGCAGAGTTCCCTTCGCTGCCTGACCCATTTTGTACACGCAAAAATGTGTGACAGGCATTGTCCTCCTCTCCTGGGCAAAACCGACAATCGGGGGACCGTGACTTACCGATCTTGTGCAGGTAAGACTGAAAACACCCGTGCCCGCTCAAAAGCTGGGTCAGATAGAAGTCAGTCTCACCATGCCTTCGATTTAGCCACGGTCTCACTTCCGGGATGAGGCGCGCAGTCCACCTTCCCTTCGTGCGATTCATCCACGACTGCTGCCAATCGTTGAGTGAGCGCTGTCTCTCTTCGCGGACAACTATCTCCCTCGCATCCTCGTTTCGGCGCAGGTAAATAGAGCGGCGCTCTCTAGCAAGGAGGGCGATAGGTTTCACGCCTGCAATCACTCTCATGGCCGAGTCGGAGACTGTTGGATACGACGATGCAATTCTCAGCGCTCCTCTTCTCTGCACCCGTGCCAAACGTTTCCGGTATACCTCCTTGCTGAGAGCGTCGCCCCATACCTCTGCTCCGTACAGTAGCACTGATCCTACAGCAATCATCAAGAGGCGTCTTCTTGATGGACTGGGCCCCCCTACGTTGGCCATAAGTCGACTCAGAGCCGATATTCCCGAAGCAGCCTTCTCAGCCGTTGCCCTGATTTGCTCAGAGAAACTCATCTTCGAGTCGATCAGTAGCTCCAGGTACTTCACCGCTGGCTTCGATTGGATTTGTATGTCTCCAATACTGATTATCCTTACTCTAGGGATTCTTTTTTTTGTCAAGATGACCACTTCCGTTTTCTCCAGTGCTAAACTCAGCCCGCGAGCAGTCATCCAGTCCCTCACTCGGCGCATTAGCATACCTAGCCTAGGTTGCGCTTGTTCAACGGTGCGTCCAGCGACCAGAGCCGTAACATCATCCGCATAGCCAACCAAGCGCGACTCATCTGGCATCTCAAGTCTCAGTAGCCCGTCGTAAGACACGTTCCACAGGTCCGGACCAAGGATAGATCCCTGGCCAACACCCGATGTAATTTCCATATTTCGTTGGCCCTGTGTCATGTCGTAGAGCAGGCTTCGGTCCTTAAGGTAGTCCCTCAAAAGCCACATTAGATATTCTGGAACTTGAAAAGAGTTTTCCAGCGTGTCCAGAATATCCACCCATCTTGCGGAGTTGAAGGCATTCCTGACGTCGAGTGTCACCAACAGGACGATCCGTCGTTTGGTGCGACTATATGCCTCTGCCTTTTGGACCGCGCTCACCACCTCTGCAATCGTATCAATGGTAGAACGTCCTGCTCTAAAGCCGTACTGCCGAGGAGATAGGTCCCCAGCAGCACGAATCGAGTCAGTGAGTCTTCCCTTGATGAGTTTCTCTAGCAGCTTCCCAGCCGTGTCTAGCATGCATAACGGGCGGTATGCAGACGGCGATCCGGGATTTCCCTTCCCCTTGCTGATCAGCACGAGCCTCGGCACCTTCCATCGTACCGGGAAAACCACGTACCGTAGGCAAGCGTTGAATGTGCTGAGCAGCAAGTCAGGACAATGGTGATAGACGAGCCGCAACACCTCAGCTGGAACACCATCTGGACCTGGAGCCTTACTCGTTTTCAATGAGAGAACTGCCTCCTCCAGCTGTGTGAAGAGTGGGCACTCTACTGCTGTTTCACCATGGACAGCGTCAACACGGAAGGGATGGGCGGGGAAGACTCCCCGCACTATCGCGTCCATCTTTTCCGCGTCATGTATACAAGGCTTCCGTAGGGCACCAAGTTTCCCCATGACCAGCTTGTAGCCAAGGCCCCACGGATCCTTGTTCACATTGTCCACTAGGTCTTGCCAGCAGCGAGCCTTGCTACTGTTGATCAGCTTGCGAAGGCACTTCCTGGCCGACTTATATGCTGCCACCTGCTCGCATGCCTCATCAGGGTCCCGCACCCGTTGATACTCACGTCGAAGCTTGTGACACTCCCTTCGCTTTTCAGCGATTTCAGTTGACCACCAGTACACTGGGGGCTTGCCGTGCCGGGGTCTTTGACGGGGCATAGAAGCGCAGCAAGCAATCGTAATGATGCTCATAGTAGAGTTCACCACGTCTTCAGCTGCCCGTTCTTCCGTCCCCTCCGAAGCTCCCTGCAGCGGCTCACCTGCTGTGAGAGCCTTGACGAACCTCTCGACGTCCATCCTTCCGATGTTCCATCTAATTGTGGAAGGCCGAGAGCACGGACGTTGGGAGACAGCATCGCTTATCTCAAGCAGAATGCACTGATGATCACTGGCTGAGTAGTCCTCTAATACTTTCCAGTTGTGTATCCTTCGTACCAAGGACTCCGAGGCGAATGTCACGTCCGGTATAGTTCCCTCACAGCCAATACGGCGGCGTATTTCCGGAGTTTAGTACGACGAGGGCCGTCCTGGCCGCCATTTCCAGGATTTGTTTTCCCCGCGGATCCGTCTGAGGCATGCCCCATTCGATTGCTTTAGCGTTGAAGTCGCCCCCAACGAGCACCCTACCCTCTGCGTTCGAGACAGCGCCCTCCAAAGCATTAAGCTTGGCTTGGAAAGATGATATCGACTCGTTAGGCGTTAGGTACACACTAAAGAAGGTGATCCCTGAGCACCGAACCCACACGAAACCATCCCCCCGTCCACAACTCTCCGCTTGAAAGTCACTGTTCCGAACCCAGATAGCGGCAGTACCAGTTTCATCAGAATACCATAATGCAGGACTTTTACTATGGTGTTGCTCACTCAGCAGCAAGAAGTCGGCTTTCATGTCCCTCGCAAACTGCTCAAGCAGATTTTGGGCGGTTGAACTGCGGTGTAGGTTTAGCTGCAGGATGCGGGTCATCGAAGCTCTGATTTGGCCTTGGCTAGGGCTTCCTGGAACGCCCGGCATTTTCCTGATCCCAAGACGTGTCCAAAATCAGGTTTTGGATCAGCATCCTTGCAAAGAATACAGTGTGCCTCCTTCGTACACTCTTTTCTTTTATGTCCCATTTCACCGCATTTGTAACATAGGGAACTCCTATCGGAGTTCCAAACTCCAAAATCAGGTTTTGGATCAGCATCCTTGCAAAGAATACAGTGTGCCTCCTTCGTACACTCTTTTCTTTTATGTCCCATTTCACCGCATTTGTAACATAGGGAACTCCTATCGGGTCCTTTGCATACTTGTGTGGTGTGACCATATCCGAGGCATTTGAAACATTGAAGAGGCGTTGCTCTTCGCCGTACCCTACAGGCAACCCACCCTATTCGTACTTTGCCCTTGTTCAGGAATTGTTCGGCCTCCTTTTCGGTCAAGTCAACTATGGCCATGCGTTGTCCCCTGTTGTTTTCTGGTGTCAGTCTCGCTTTGATCCTTCCCACGCTAGGGAACTCCCTTTTGATGGCCTCTTCTACCTGGGCCAGATCCGTCACGCAGTCAATGTCCCGTATTTCGATCGTTGCCATCGGCTCGAGCGGGGCTATAGTTGCACTTTTGCCGAGGACTTTCTTTACTGCGTCACAGAATGCTTCTTTATTGCCGGCCTCGGCTCTGAATTCGACCAGTATGTTGCCCGACCACGTTGGTCGTACTACTTTAATGGTAGTATTGGTGTCTTCGGGCCTAACGTTTCCCCTGATGTCCCGCAGCACCTCCGCGTAGGATCGGACATCGTGGGGCTTTACAAGCAGTGCCTGCTGCCAGGGGCTTCGTCGGGGCTTCTGGCTTTCCTGTTTTGCATCAGGTCCTTTTTCTAATTGGGCGTCCGTGCGAATTTTATTTTCTGGCTTTTTTTGAAGGAGTTTCTTTGCGGCTTTCTTCGCTCCTTTTGTAAGCACTGTCTGGAGCCCCTGATCTGGTGCTACACGCCCGTCAAGTGCCTCTTCCTTCCTTCTTCTATCCCGATCTCCTTCGATTGGGCTAGACGCCATTCTTTTGTTGACTTTTAATGATGGAGCTATCTGCATGTCGCCTTTAGATTTTGCCCCAAGCGCCTCTTTAGCCTTCTGTTCATCTTCGGCCCTTAACCAGCTCCTCCGATAGTGCCCTATGCGATCTAGGAGCTCCTCTAGTTCAAGGAGCCCTTCCTTTGCTACTTTGCTAATTTTTGGGGAGTCGCATGCAGCTTGTATTCTTTTCAGAACATCTCCCGATTTACGAAGTAGTCTTTTTTCTTCGTATCGCTGGGCCGCAATTGTACCTTGCAACCATCCTTGGGAGAGATTTTCGCGTTCCGTTTCCGAGTGCAGTACTTCCGCCACATTTTCGACGTTGGCGGTACAATCACGCGGTGTCTGGTCACTCTTTGCTTTTAGTGCCGTAATCTCCTCGTTTGCTTCTGGATTTTTCGTTGCAATGTCGGGATTTGTGACCCTTGCATCGGTCGCTTTAGTAACGATCGCAGCGGTGACAATCGAATTTTCGGTGCTCTTTATGTTATCTTCCGCTGCTCGAACACCTGAAGCATCCTGCCGAGTCTCCCACTTCTCCTTAATAGGACGCTCGGGCGTTCGCATAATTTTTTTTGCTGTGCCCAAACGCCGCAGGAATCTCAGTCTGCACCAGACTGTCTGCTGTTCTCCGCTTTTCGTCTACCGTCACTGTCGTCGTGTTAGTCTTCGTTTTTTTCGTGGTTAGTACAGCTCTCGATGTACTGTTGACATCGTGGCTGCAACCGCTGGTTGCGTCGTCGTTGCTATTATTTTTTATTTCCTTTTTTGGATTTTTTTGGTCTTTTGATTGCTCCAGTTTTGTTGGGTCCCCCCTCGGAGCCGCTATCTCCGTTCGTGTGTGTAGTCGCCTTTTTGGTCCCATGGTTATCTTTGCAGAGCAGGGAGGCCATGCGAGGGTTGGCACAAGCCCTTATGGGAACAAGTGCTCAGAGCCAGACCAGCGCTAATCGGGAGTCCGTCTCAACCGAACCTACACCACCAACCCAATGGTGCGAACTTCAAACGTACTCCGAGGCCTGCCAAGGTTTTAACGGGACGGAGACGGTATGATAGTTGAATTGGAGCCGTTCACACACGAGTTTCACCTCGGCACTACTGTGCAAAGCAACTAGGTCCGAACCATCACATCCGCCAGCCCAAAGCGTCAATTCCAGTTCGTTGTCCAAAGCGTAGTCCAGGTACAATCAGAGTCGTTACTTGTCATCCCAGGAGGGAACCTCACGGCACCCCCCATATCCTCGGGTCCGTGGGGGCGGGACTCCCCAAAGAATGCTAGCCTCCAAGAATGTTCTTGTCGACCGGCTTTCTCCCTGCGGGAATTTCCTCGGGTACGTGGGGGCGAAACTCCCCAAAGAATGCTAGCCTCCAAGAGTGGCCTTGTCGACCGGCATTCTCCTTGCGTCTGGAGAATAGACGTTGAGAGGTACCTTTACGTATGCGATTGCTGGAAGATTCGCTGGCGAGCGGAAAACTGACAGCTGAAGACGTTGTGAACACAACTTCCCTATGCTCCGTCGGAGACCACGCCATAGGTAGCCTCCACATAAGATGACCAAAAACTGCCTTCACAAACTGATTAACAGCAATAAAATTCGCTGCTGGCAAGACCTAACGAACCACATTCACTTATTTATTTATAAAATGGAACAAAACAGTAAATAAATAATGAGAAATAACATTGAGCAAAACAAGTTAAACAATGAAATAATAATGATAAATAAAACTAATCAATGATCAAAATTAAGATAAAAAAAATAGGATTAACCAAAAGTTAAGAAATGAAATATAAGTAAAGATACGTTAAACTTAACTTAATAAGTTGGTAAGGATTAGGATTCTTAATCATAATTCACTATTGTCCATATTATGCAAATGGTTGGCGTGCATAAGTATGTATGGCTTTTCTCGATGTTCTAGTACCTCTTCTCTCAAAGTAAAGTCGACTTGGCCGTTGAAGTCGATTTCCCAAGTTGAGCAATTTAAATCTACTATCGAAAATGTTTTTGTGCTTTGTACTATCTGCGGAACCGCGGTTACAAGTACCAACTCATAATATGGTTTCTCCTGGATGTTCAGATAGCCGACCAGCTGAATTTTGCTGGATGTTGTCTCTATTTGTAGCTGGGGCCGAGGAGTTTTCGCTGTGTACAAATTCGAATGGAGTTTAGCAGTTGCGTTAGCGATAATTTCGTCGATATCATGTGGCGTCACGAAGTCTAAAATACGCCCGTTGTTATGGATAGCATAAAGCCATCGAGCGTATCTAGTAATCGAGCAGCCCGCCTAGGCAAACTGCTCGAAGGACCTTTGCGAAGAACATACCATCTCATGAAAACAGCAACGCAAGAAGGGCGGAACAATTTGATACGCAACTAATTAACATTGTTATTTCTAACCCGCACAAAACCTCACCACTACCACCGCTTCCATTATGAATAAAACGTTTTTTTTCCAAATAAAAAATAAAAAAATTAATTAAAAGTACAAATAAAAAAAAATTATAATGGCACCCACCTTTGCGACACAAACTAGCAATGCAATTGCTATATTGCGTCGACGAAAATCTTCCGTTACCGCAATGAAGAGGCTCGTCGAGAGAATCGGGATGGACTTGAAGCGGGACTCGCATTTGAAGCATCTAGCGGATAACATTTATTCGGGGTGATTCGAGTTGATTAAATAAAATTCGAGAACAGTTCGTTTTGTGATGGCCCATGTGTTCATTTTCATTAAACCTTTGCAATTGAAATTAATTAAAACGCTCGGTATTGAACTATATGAAAAAGTTTTGCAATGTTACGAAAGTAGATGTGCGGCTTTCATTTATCTAATCAAACAACGAAATCACTTGGTGATAAGGAAGTGCGGCCCCGACAAATAGTTTTGGAACGAACGAGTCATGAATCGATTGACGCGGTCGCGTTTGCAACCACGGGAAATTTCGCACCTTTGGAATATTTGTGATAAGCTTTTTTCTAATAAAGTTTGGCGATGATACTAAGCTTAACCAACATTAACGTAATTAAATTTAATGCGTGATGATGGACCAAAAGTGTTTTCTTACCCATGCTGCCATGACCTTCACACCAATGCTGAAAGTTTGTGATGATCACTGTAATTGGAGTGAATAATAATGAAATTTATTTTGTAGTGGGCCGTTGTGCTGGGGAAAAGAACCCGCCCCATGACACTGCAATGCTAGCCTGCCAGCGCTTTTACGTGTCCAATTCCGGCGAGCACCAACATCTTCGCCCGCCGTGGCAGCAGACCATCACTGCAGTCCTTTACGGACAACTCACTACACGTATTGGCGTCCAAGCTCGGCGAAATAATCAAAAGCAATGATACGAGTATAAGAGGAAACCACTTCAATACTAGTCCTGTTATGGTCTATGGACGCATACCATTTCGCCATTTCTTGAGTTTAACTGCTTAAATTTTGATTGGAGGAAAGCAATTGATTGGTTAATTTTAGAGTTGAGAAAAAAGAGCCTGATCATTTGTTATCTGTGATAAAGTATCCTGGGAACTATTTAACTTTTCGATGTCTGTATACACCTCATAATTAACACCAAAAATGCTGGTTAAGAGCTTCCCCAGGTGTCCTCTCGTTTTTCTGGTAGGTTAGTCGAATCATTGGATTTATAGCCTGTGGGAAACTCAGGCTCCGTATGGATACTTGACGGAAAAGAAAGTCACAGGTAGTTATATCGGTCAATTCCTTAGTTCTGTCGCACATCATTTTGATTTGATCTCTGATGGAGTCTGCCTTTCTTTGATCGGTTAGTACTTCAGCCGTTGGGAATGTTATTTGAAGCCTTAGAGTTCCTCGCTTGATTTGAGAATGTTCTAGATTTTCAATATAGTCTTGATTTTGTGTTTAGAATTTCATAGTCTTGGGCGAAAATGACGGTAAGCCAGTAAAAAAGCAACGGCATTGAATGAAATGATTTTGAGGTCCATGTACAAGGTGCAACTCTATTTTTTCCTTCTTTTGACCGGAGAATCTCCGCTGTAGATTGGCGTTGGCTGATCGAAATGCTGTGGCTTGGACCAGAACTTTGTTTGCTCAATAACTCTTTTTGCTCTGTGTTTTTTGGTGAAGCTGTTAAGACTGCCACTGTTCTCTGCTCATTGCTTTTGCCAAAGTTATAAATACTCATTTGTAATCGGCACAGTTTGTTCGGAGGACGTTTTTTAATTGCATTTTTGTATTGTACTGATACAATGCAAACAACACCATCTTCACCAGTATGTAACTCCTTTATTCGGCCTTATGACCAGTTTTGCGGAGGTGAATTGTTATCTTTGACTAAGACCAGTTCACCAACCTCTGGATTTTTATTACCTATCTCTCACTTGATCCTTTGCTGGAGTGAGGACAGGTATCCTGGCGATTATCTCTTCCAAATATCTTGTTGCAACATGGTGATCAGCTTCCATCTTTGGTATAAATTTGTATTCCATAAGTCGGACTCAGGAGGTGCAATCAGTAGTCGACCAGTGAAGAAACGACCATCAATTAAGGGTTCCAAATCTTTGGGATGGCTAGAATGATGGCCTAAAGACCTTAAATTCACAAAAGCTTTTACCCAATAAAATACGGTACTGAATTCATCGTATGTCAACAAGGTCTCTCCCAGGACTCTTTTGAGATGACCTTTTAATGATTTGATACCAACCCTCCGAAGTGTGGGGTCGCTGGTGGTATAAATTTCCACTCTGTACCATCATTGGCGATTATTTCCACAGCTTGTTTTGTAGAATGATTAATTGCAATCCGCAGGTCCTTTTCTATCTTGTTTCGGGTGCCAACAAAGTTTCTACCATTGTTCGAAAATATTTCCTTGTAATGACCGCGGCACGCTACGAATCTTTTGTAGGCTGTCAAAAATGCATCTGTGATCATATATCTGACAAACTCAAGATGATTGGCTTTTGTCAACATGCAAACGAACAGTGCAATATATCCCTTTAATGTTTTTGCGCCGCGTCCCTTTGACATCTTCGTCATAAAGGGTCGAGCGTAGTCTAATCCAGAGTGAGAGAATGATGGAGAATGTACGGCAGGTTTCCCGTTAGCTGTTGATCTGACTTGATGCTTGATACACCTATGATTTCTGGATTGCACAGTACTTTTGACATTGATTATCCAGTATTGTTTTCGAATGTCGTGCCACCGTGGAGCGTTTGATGATGAGCGTGGTCAATGATGAGATTTGTCATATGTTTCTGAGGGAGCAAAATTTGATGCTTGGCATCAGATGATACACTTGACTTCTGACTCCTTCCCTCCACGCGTAAAACTCCAACCTTATCCATAAATGTGTGGGGTTTTAATTGCCTAGTCGATCTCCTTATCTAAACAATGCGAACTAAGAAATTTACGCGAAATACAGGCCAATGCATTAAAAGAATTTCAAAATGTTATTCATTATGATTCAAATTGCTGATTAACATAGGAAGAGTTCAATGAATTCGGAGTATATTACCTTGTTCCATAATTAATTTCGTATTGTGCATCTTTTTCAAGTTCAATTTATTTATATTAGCAACAAACATTAATCAATGATATATTGACCAGTTTTTGGATGACCATTTGCCATCTTTCGGTAAGTTGAGAAATTGCACGTTCGAAGAAGCCTTAGTTTCTAGAAGCGACGAGCTGGCCCAACTCATTTTTAACGGCCTGATCGGAATCGAAAGTTTTACCATTCAAATGGTTTTTATTTATTTATTTATTTATTTCACCAAGCAAGGTGTAATTACAAAAAATACAATACAAAAAATACAAACTTAATTTAAACATTTATGAAATAGCGGCGTTGAGGGCATTTAAGATTTGGTTCTTAAAATTGGATTTGGAGATGGTTGGGGAGTAATGAACGCTAAACCTGTTGAATGCTTTACAGCATCTGTTAATCGGCTCATTGCTAGCATAGTTCGTGTGGTGCATACGCACGGTTAGCATTGGTGTGTGTCTTGTGGCTCTTATAGGATCGTTTAAGTGTATTTTGTCTGACAAGGATGTAGTTTGAATGTTGCCTCTTATTACATCAAAGGGCAAGCAAGCGGACAATGCAACTCTCCTAGAAGCCAGTGTAGTCAGGTTGATTATATGAAGTCGAACATCATAAGATGGAAGATTGTGGAAAGAAGTAGGATCATACAAGGATTTAAGGGAGCAAAACAAATGATAGTCTTATGGTGCTAAGTCAGGGCTATAGGGCATCAGTTCCCAATTGAGTTCCATTAATTTTTGACAGGTTATCAAAGAGGTGTGGGGTCTGGCGTTATCATGATGGAACATCACACCATTGCGATTGGCCAGTTCAAGGGGTTTTTTCTTGGTTTCATCATTCAATTTCGATAGTCGACGACAGTAGACATTCGAATCAATTTTTTTGTTTCTTGGCAGCAGCTCAAAGTATATCGAACAACCCAATAATATTATTATTGATTGGAACACGTAAGATTGATATGGGAGTTTGAACTTGTAGGACAAGAGTCGAGTAAATTTTTGCTGAACATTCGCTAACTAGCTGAAGAGTTAGGAGTGGTGAATTTGTAAATTTGCCTGACAATAAGCCCCAATATTTTTGATGCCCTAACTGTAAGATTAAGAATGTAACTATCAAAATTGAGCAGCAAACCCAATGTAAAATCAAGATCCTTAAAAGATCTCACAGCATCGAGTGGAACATCATTTAGCAGACAGTTAAACTCGAACGGGAAGTACTTAGGGTAAAGGTCAATTTTTGGCATTTAGCAACATTAAGACAATGGTAGTTAGATGAACACCAGTTACTTAGGGCATTATACCTTAAAATCATCGGAATATAGCAGACCCAGGGGGGTCCAATGACCGATGGGAGATCATTTCGAAACAAGGAGAATAGAAGCGGGCCTAAAAGGGAACGCTGACGAACAGAGGAAAGGTAATAAAATGGTGTGGATTTCGTTCCATAGATACTAACACAACACATACTCGTATGAGAAAATAATAATAAAAGCGGACCAGCGATGCCAAAGGCTCTCAGCTCATAACAAAGGAGCTGATGTTTGACGGCATCAAAAATCTTAGAAAAATCAGTGAAAATCACATCAACTTGCAAGCGATTATTCAAGGCTTTCGCAATGCAGTCTGTGGACTTAATCAAGTTAGTAGTCGTGGAGCGACCTTTGAGAATGCCGTGTTTCTCCTTTTCCAATTTCGGGTTCAGTATAATTGAAAGCCGGTTATAAACCAGACTGTCAAGTAATTTCGGTAAACAGAAGATTAAAGATATAGGACGATAATTGGATAAAGAAGAAAGATCCCCACTTTTAAGCAGGAAAAATGCCTGTACTTAAACTGAGGATGAAGAGAAAATCCAAAGGGATACATATTACGACGCTAACGACTTTATGAAAATATTTGGTAAACTGCCAGAAGCGGAGGAAAGATTGGGAACAAGGGAATTCATGAGCGTTCCAACTTCAATGAATTCTATACAAAGTAAGGAAATGTCGATGAGGTGGATTTCAGGTATATTAATTGGATAGGAGACACATGACGATGAAGCAGATGTAAAATTTGAAGAAAAGAACTCGGAGAACAAGCTGGAGATTTCTAAGCGAGAAGAGCTTACAATATTATTCCAGTGGACAGAGGACGGAATAGAAGACAAGGACTTGAAGGACCTAATGTAAGACCAAAAGGGTTTGAGTTATTCGCCATGAGTGAACCCTCCATGCAGCTGAAATAGTTTTTCATCGCCAATTTTATTTATTTATTTTTTTTTACTACAGCACGCAAGACACAAAATCTTCATTACCATAGATCTTATAATGAAGGTGGGCCTTGCTTTTTGCTTTCAGGTCATGAAGTACTTGCTTTGTGAACCAAGGTTTCTACTTTACTTCCCGAGGTTTCAGTGGTGTACAGTCTTTAATTAAAATATAAAGGTGAGCTTAAAATTTTCCCAGTTTCCTTATACTCCCAGTTATCAAAAAACACCTGCCAATCAATTAAGAAGATTCCAGAGAGCTTCTTAAATCGCTCTAAAGAAATAAAATTTAAGATTAGGAGCTAATGTTCGATTTCTCATAGGAACAAGTGAGAGATCTAGGTGTAATGCCGGGTGATGACTGACAAGCGGGACAAGAGGATCTAACGCACCGGAAACTGTTAGCAGAACATTGGAAAGCACCAGAGCAAGAAGCCGGCTGTTGGAATTAGGAATATTGTGAAAGTGAATAGAGCGCCTACAACTGTCTGTTCGTAGCGCCTACAACTGCCTGGATCCATCGACCGCGTCTTCCAGTTTCGGAATCCGTCGACCGAGTCAGACCAGAGTTTCCTCGGTTTCTCCACTGGTCTCCACCCTTCAGTTCTGCCAACGAATAAATTTTGGGTATCCGTTGTTTGTCCATACGATTTACTTGGCCACCCCATTGCAACTTCCGCAGTCTTACAATCAAAAACAGTTCCTAATTTAGGCACTGATGGGGCTGCCCTATGCAATTCATAAACAGGGAAAAAAGGTATTTCTTGTTTTTCTGTCTGGCCTTGCTGTTTTTGATTCGAGTCAAAAGAGAAGGACTGGGCAGAAGAAGAAAAAATCAGTTGGCCTGCGGCATAAAATCGAAACAAGGCAAAATTTCATAGTAATAAGTTACAATTATATGTGGAAGACGAGAAGTCGTAGCTTTAGATTTGTTCAAGTTGGGATGTGAAGGAATCCCTTGCTTTTACCTAAGTTAGACATGCCTCATGCGATACTAACGGGGCTCTTATCCGGAATGCCTAAGTAAGACACAGCCTAGTGGAGTACTTATGCGGCATACCTAAGTTAGGCTCTACCTAATGGGGCCCTAATTCGGCAGTGCAAATTTAAAAAAATTCAAATGAAAAATTCCACTGCATGTAAATTACACCAGAGCCGTGTAATTGGGAGCATGGACTTTCTCGAAAATATGAAAAGTGTTTAATATTTTGCAAAGTGAAGAACATGGTAAGTATTTTACTTTTTGTCGATTCTTTCAAGAACATTTTTTTCTTGAAAAGCCGTCGGGCCTTGCTTTGTGGTGTGAGCAAATGCGTTTTGACTCCATTGAGTCATCTTTAGTATCAGACACTGACGATGACTCAAAGGAGTCTTAATTAGACACTGTTCAGGTAAGCACCGTCAATGTCTAAATTACGACTATTCAGGCAAGCTCCATCAGTTCCTAATTTAGGAATTGATGGGGTATCGCGTTACGATCAGCATAAGAGCCTACGAGTAATACGGAATCCGCGTTAGGACCGAATACCCGTTTAGGTATGCCTAGTTATAGCCTAATCACTGTCTAAATTGAATTTTTGCGGCGTTAGTCGCAGGACGCAGAGTGGAATAAAGGGCCAACCGCTGGATATGGTTATGCGCCGAGAGACTAAATAGCTGTTAGCGAGTTCAGCCTAGAATTGAAGGAAACCAAAGTAGTCATCCTGATAAAGGAGAGAGCTCCCAGAGTAAGGACGATCTATATCGGGGAAGTGCTAGTCGAGTCCAAACCAACAGTAAAATACCTAGGCTTGCTGAACGATTGGAAGAGGAGTTTTTGTTGGCAAATCAGGGCAATGACTGACAAGGCTACAGCGGGTTTCTATAAATGGCTAGCATTGTCTAGCCAACCTTATCTTGAAGGGAACTCTTCATGGGCACTGTATATTCTGTTCGACTGTACTGTTCAGAGCTAAGAGGCGATGCTCTCAGCAAGAAACTGTACCGAAAACCCCTGGCGTATGTATATACAAAGACGAGGAGCATTGAGGATTTTATATGCATCTCAGATAGTCGCTGAATCGGCGTTGCTGGTTATCGCAGCGATGATGCCTGTCGCCTTCATAACAAATTTAAACGTAGAAATGAAGGCGATAGGGAGGCTGCTGTATCTCAAGAGAAGGCATATTTGGCAACAACCCTTGATGAGTGACACGATGGGAAGAAGAACTGCTTGCCTTACTCCTGATATAAGGCTGTGGCTCAATTGAAGGCATCGTGATACCAACTTCTACCTGACTCAGTTCTTGAGCAGGAATTGATGATTTCAGTTTCACCTGTAGAAGATCGGTAAATGACAGTTCACTGATAACTGATGGGGCAAGCAGCGCAGTGGCTCTTTTAATAATTAGGAGAGCCCCCTTTGGATCTCTCGGGATACTGAAATCGGTTAACAAACCATAAAAAATCAAGTTGAGGGTGGAGGTGTCTTTTGTGTAGTGATCCTGCCCCTTCCCTTTCCGCACGAAAGGAATTGTAATTGAATAGCACCTCAAGACGTAGCAAAATAAAGGTTCAAACGGTTCCAGGCTAGGTTCCCACGTTGACAGAGAAGGTTTTTAGTGGGTAGTCTAGGAGCATTGAACTTCTGGGAATCCCACACTCAGGTTATAAGTAGCCGTCATCTCTCTACCGCAAAAAAAATGATTTATTTACATAAAATGCATGTAAATACCTGAGGTGGCACTATATGACACAGAAAGGACCAAACGAGTACAAAGCATTCAAAATATATTTAAGAAATAATTTTTTGTATAGTTCTAAATGCAACGCTAGGTCTACATGAGTTTGGACGTTCGAAATCGAAGATTGTTGAGACATCGATAGTAATATATGGAGAGAAGTGTTTCATCACCGAGTAGCTTCCAGCTTTTTTTAAAGCTTGTCTTGAACAAGAATCTCTTCTGAAAAATCGATATATCAAAAAATTTTATTTAATACTCATTCGTTCAAAATTTGGTGACTTTGCTCGAAAAAAGATGTTATTCGTCGACGTTTTTTTGCCTTTCCATACAGCCGAATCGTCCATCTCTCCGGAGAAGGTCAGGTTGTACTTGACTCTATCCTTGTTGAGGTTAAAAAATGCGAGAAAGGTTAAAATTTCGTGATGTCTTGGGATTTAGTCCGGATGAATCCTTTCCATCGGGCTAACTTTAAGTCTAGTTAAATACTGTGAAGCAAAGAATACTTTTGACAGTCAAAAACCACATTAAACTTACTCCTCTCTGAAGTAACACGCGAGCATCTAAGGGTAGGATGCAGTACCGATTGAAGCTATAGAAAAAAAGTTTCAGAAATTATTCGTCGTATATATCACCTACATAAAATTTCGAGGACACCTAACGCATATTTAACTCCAATAATGAAAAAAAACTGTTCGGAGATGAATTGGGACACGATAATTGGTAAAGGCAATAACACATGCTACAGCCTTTACTGATCGCGGTAGGAATGGAACATTTTTCAAAATGCATAGGTTTCTTCATTCCCACACTCCAAGAATGAAATGATTGGAAAGCGAAAAAGAGTGCGGTTTACATTTGAAAAAACAGGGAGATTTGGGTCACTTGCATCGCAGCTAAACATACAAACAATTGAATCCCATATTTTCATACGAACGGTTATAAAGAAAAATTTTGAAAACGCAAAGATTTTAATTTAATACGCTAATACCGTATATTGAAATCGCTTTATGTTGCAATACCTAAGGTTTTATTTTCAAACGACTAAAATTTTATCGAGATCGAAGCATAACTTACGAAGTTGTACCACTTAGAGCGATGATGCCTCGAGCGGTTAAGAGCGGGATTGTAGGCTTTTGTTATTGGTGATTCTAGCTTTACCTCAGATATATGTACATATATATAGCAGGTAAATATGCATGTAAATATTAAGGGTTCAGGTAACAAATTGATGCTGCTGAAGGTGAGTTTTATGGTCCTGGAATAGATGCAAGTACAAAAATAACATTTCTACTAGCATGTAAATCGCACTTGAAACTCAAGACCACGTGGCGTTTTAATTTAGTGCATTAGTTTTTTTCTTTTTGAATGAAAAACGAGACTTTTTATTTAAAAAATGTGCGAACATCTGTCGTGCTATTCGAAATTTAAATTTTGACAAAAATCAAATGATACACAGAAATATTGTATTTTAACTGATGGCTTTGTATTTTGTGTTTTAAATCAGCCAGTCATGAGTAGCATGATTCATTGCATGACTAACTTTTTTTTAAGGACCTCTGGAACATCGCCTATAAATCGCTTATTTTTCAACATTTTTGCATTGTAAAATTATCATCACACAAATATATCTTTTCAGAACTACATGATAAAGATTTAAATAAATAAAACCGATACTCTATCAGCCAAAGCTACCACATCAAGTTGTCACAGAGTCCTATTATTATTCAAAGCTGGTGTCTACAGCCTTTAGTGATAATCCAGACAGTTTGGAGATAAAAATGTTCACCGACAGAGCAGAAGCACTCCAATTTGAGTTCCTTTTAGAAGATTGAGGGCTTTGGCGAAATTCTATTCCTATTGTTACAAGGCCTGACGCTCGATCGATACTGGCGTATTTTTAACGTTCCAACGGAGAACCTTTGGCACTGGTTACCTATTGCCGGTCGTTAGCATTCGTGGCTTGATTTCACGCAAAGTTTTGCGACCCGAATTGATAGTGCTTCTTAAATAGACCTTGCAACAACATTGATGCCGCGTGTGAGGGCAATATAAGGCGCAGAAGGAAGCGCCAAGTTTATCAATAGACAAGGCTGGTAATCTCGCTAAAAAGCAATACAGTTCATAGTGTAGACTCTCTTCAGTCAAGATATCATAGTCTATTTTTTGGGTTGGGAGGTGAAGGCTATTTAGCCTTTAGTGTAGGGCATCCGTGGTTCAAGACGTCTGTACTACCTGAGCATCTAGCCCGGTACCATTTGACACATTTCTTCGGGCTAAGCCTCGTTTTGCTTGCCTCGTTAGGGGGATTTCTTCACAAGCGGGAGGGGTTATAAGTTATCTTCCAACCTCTTAATCTTTTAAGGATTGCCCTTTTAATCCTTTAGGATTGCCCGGAAGTAATGTTTCACATAATTCCATTTGTCAACCGATCCAAGCATCTCCCCGATTAGACTATCCTGGGAGAGCTCTCCTGTTTCTGCATAGGGAGCCCGCCGCAGGCTGTCTCATCTTTTCTATGCAAAAAAGTGCGGCAGGAATCGCCTTCCTCTCCTGCGCAAAACCTACAGTCGGGGGATCGCCACTTAGCAATCTCGTGCGAGTAAGATTGAAAACATCCATACCCGCTCAAGAGCTGGGTCAGGTAGTCTCACCATATTTTCGATTGAGCTTCAGTCTCAGATCAAGGATGATGCGCGCAGTCTATCTTCCCTTCATGCTGTTCACCCAGGACTGCTATGAATCAGTGAGTGAGCGTTGTCTCTCCTCGCGGGCAACTGTCTCCCTCATGTCTGCCAGGTCCGTAAGGCAGTAAATCGCAGAATGCTTGTCTATTATTGGCCCCTGTTCCATATTCGACTAGTATGTGGCCAAACTGGGTTGGTTGCACCTGTATTGCTTTAATGACACTTTTGATGTCTTAGGGTTTGTAACTATTCTGATCTCCCGCAACACACCTGCGTAGGATTTGCCGAGCCTTGGGTGACATGAGCAGTGCTTGCTACAGGAGGCTTCGATATGGCTTTTTTCCTTTCTACTTCATATTACGTATATCTTTTTGTTGATGTTACACTTCCATCTATCATTAAGTCTATGAGAACTTAATTATTTGGAAACTTTTGGAGTTTTTTAGCGGCTTTATTGGCTGCCTTTATTAGCACTGTCTGGTGCCTCTGGTCTAACGTTTTATGCCAATTGAGTGCTTCGTCTTTAATGCTTTTATCTCGGTCTCGTTCGATTGGACTAAGGGCCATTTTTTTAATGATGTTTGGTGGTGGAGCGAGCTGTGCTTTCTCGCTAGACTTAGCCCTCAGCTCTTCTTAGGCCTTTTGCTCTTCTTCAGCCTTCAACCAGTTCCACCGGTAATGCTCGATGCGGTCTAGGTGCTCCCCTAACTTCAGGAGCCCGTTGTTTACACTTTTGTTAATCTTTTTTTGTGAGTCACATGCAGATTTAATTCTCCTTAGAATGCTTAGCCTTTTTTCCTGATTGTGCTCAACGGCTGTTTTATTGTCTAGCCTTCTCTCTGCACTAAGGTTCTCTGCTTCGATTTATGAAAGCAATACTTCAGTCACATTTTCGGCGATGTCAGCAATATCCTGCTATAGCCCTACGTTGGTCCTCTTTTCCCGTCATTTTTCTGCCAGGATTTGTTTTCCGATGTCGGGGTGGTTCATTAAGCACTCATCTAGAAAGGGCGTTTAAAGCGCGCGCAATTTTGTTACTTCACCCGATCACCACGAATATATCCGGCTGATATATGATCTCTGAGCCTTTTCAATCAGCCGTCCGTCTGAATTAAAGAACGAGGACAAACATATCGTAGTCGATAACGAACAATACTACGGTAGAACTTCTATCGTAATATTGTGCATAATTAGCCGATACTACAGAAAAGAGACAACTACAGAAACTAATCATAAGTGTCTACGACACGTTGGTCATTTTCATTCAACCATGTCACATGTATGGGTTTAGTTTGAAATAAGTTCTCTCCATAGATTTGTACCGGAATCAATGAAAGTATTTTTAGGTATTTCAATGACATTGGCTCAGATTCATCTTCCTTTCTTTCTTAAATTCAGCACTACCCCAATTGAATGGTGTAATATCGAACTATAGTCAGACTTGAAATGTGTTGGGATTGCTTTAGAACGACTTCCTGTATGGCCAGGTTGTAAAGAATTGCGCGTCTGGGAATCAGCGGGAATTACAGCGCATCACACCGTAGAGCCTCGAGCGCTTTACATTATTTCTTCTTCTTCTTCGTACCACACAGCCCCCCTTGAGCCTTCGCTTCCTGCAAAAAGCGCCTCCAATTGTCTCGGTCTATTGACCATGTTTCATACCCATAGCATAACACAGGTCTTATCACAGATTGTCTACTTGGAGCTTTGTTTTTCTGTGTATGCAGCTGGTCTTCAGGATAGTCAAAACTGAATAAAATATTTATTATTATTATTTTTGGCAGTTGGTAATGACCGAGACAAAATGCTGATGTCGTCCGCATAGGCTACTGCTTTGCTCGACTTGAATAGTAATGTACCTCGTGTATCGAGATGGAGCTTCCTTGACGTACTCCAGAGCCAAATTGAATAGCAATGGGCCAGCCGTTTTCCCTGCTTTAGTCCGATATCTGTGTCAAAGGAATCGGTGAGTTGGTTATTGATGCGGACTTGGAGGTAGTCGACGTCATTGTTATTTTGGTAAGACGGACCAATTTGCCGGAATGCTAATGCCAAGCATTATTCAGTACAGTAGGTTACGATCAATACTGTTGTATGTAAATTTATGCAACTTTATTTACCATCCCTTAAAGGTCACAAGGCCGGAGGTCTTTACATATGAACGTATGTTACATAGGAAGGTACTTGAGTGGCGCATTGGAGCATTACATTGTTGGCAGATCGCATTATTTGGCAGGATGAATGCGGTACAAAAGTGTTACGGAAGATTTAATGTGATAGTCTCTGGTGTAGTAGAAATTACCTTCTAAACAAATGTCTCTAGGAACAGTGCTATAATTGGAGCAATATGGTTATACAAAAAGACATTCAGAAATGGAAGTGTAACATCAACAATGGTTTGAATATATCTGAGGAAACGTAATCCTTTATGCAGAGCAAGCTGATCTGGGTTTTGTAACCTTAAGGGAGCAGGCACCACGAGGGTATTGAAAAATTTAGTGCGAACGAAGGACTGCTTCTATTTCGTTCGTACAGAATCTGTTATGGGTACTAGGGGTATTTATATTTATCACAAGATAAACTGCTGAACGTCAAATAAATCAGTAGAATCTTGAGTGCGGGGGCTGCGACAGCTGTAATCACTATAAGACCCAAGTGATTGCCCTAAATAAAAATTTTGCTGACTTTTTTCTTAGATTTAAAAGGAAAGCATTCAGGACGGATTGGATTGATAAACAAGTTGGGTAAACAGACCTACGCTCATGTCAGAAAGGTGTTGTGCCCAACTTCTCAGAAATGCAGTCACCAGCAATGAATAGCGTCAAGAAATATGTCAAAGAGATGTGCACGCTCAAAAGAAAATCCATTGTTTTTCTACTTTCAACGGTCGCCATTTTGTTGCAAACCGACGAAAATCACTCAAACCATGAATTCTCAAAAATATTAATGTTATTGACCTTGTTGGAAAATTTCAAGAACGTGTATTTCCCCTACCTTATAACATTTTTTGTAGTTGAACTTTGAAGAAGCACCACTTTACACCTGCATACAAAATTTGATGTTTCTAGCTTAAGTAGTTTGCGAGAAAAAGTGCTGTGACACACGGACGGACAGACAGACAGACGGACAGACAGGCCGCGATTTTAGTAGGGTTTTGTAAACTTATTTTACAAAAACCTAAAAAGCAGGAAAACTTAAAGAAAGGAAATGAATAACTCTGAGGTGAGGCAATTAAATCTTATTCATTTCACGCGAAAGAAGATATGTGACATTTTAATCGTGCTTCCTCCCAATTGCTTTGCCGTCAAATCATCCGTTACGAAAAGGTTTTTATATCTGAAATATATCACATTTTTAAATTTGGGGTCAAACATGAATCTCAGCATGTCTGATTTTTACCAAAGAAATTGCCAAGCGAAACGCAGTTCACCTATATTTGAAAGTACCTATGTTTGATGTCAACTTAGTTGGCATCAAAAGCTTGAGTTCGTAGATCCCGCTAAACTACGCGGTTCGATCTGTCCTAATTGATGAGCAAAGTAATCTCACAGCATCTGAGACACCAACTTAAATTTTGACGATTTATAGCAGATAACCAGCAACGTCAAACATTATGTGTAACCGTACCTGTTTCTATTGCAAGAAGCCGCATTACATACTTGATAAACTAGCTGACGAATAACATAGCATTCGTCAATACGAATCTTAAATACTGAAGTCACATATTTTGAAACGGCACCACAAAGAGATTTAGTTAAGTCCTAGGCCATTGATGAATATCGTTTGACAAAAAAAGCTGTTAAGATGATTATCAGGAGTTTGTCATGAAGCCCCCATCAACCGCCATGCTGCCTAAGAGCTGTGAGTTCGTCTAGACCAAGACCGGCTGGAAAATCTTGAGAATCCCACAGACTACCTACACGCTACGAGTATCTTTCATCTATTGTGATGAAAGCCAACATGGAGTGTATGCTGTGCTGACACCACCAATTAAAGCCACTGAAGAGACTCTGTAAGTCAGCTCAGCGAATCTAGACGATGTGCAGGCAAGGGTATCTGGCAGCGGTGGCCATCAAAATGTTTCATGTGCATACAGAAAACTATGACTTCGAGTTCAATGCCGAGCACGGGTTTTTTGGAAAACGAGCCATTGACCAATTCTCCAGACAACATACTAGACTGAAGATCAAAATTTTGTAGGCCACTATTCAGTTTTCACATCAGGGAATAGGACTGGCCCAGGCAGAAGATAATGTAGTCTGGTATCTTCACATCATCATTGGCCGTTTTAACCTAATTTTGCAACGTTACTCTGGACTCAAAGGATGAAAGACAAATCACGACAACGCACGGTATTCGACTCGGGGGCGAGGTCTGAAAGAAGTCCTTATTCTGGCAAGTGATGAAAAGTGGGGGAGCGTAAATCGGAGTCTTTCATCGAAAGTATCTTCGGCGCGTACTTAAAACTCTCCTATAAAAACCTACTAGCATCATCTTCATCCTAGAAGCTGCGCTATAATTTTTGTAGAATTGCTCTCTTAATAAAAAGATGAATTTCGTTTCTCGAAAATTATCCAACAGCTCCTGGACATGAAATGACAGAAGCAGATATGTCACAAAACGATGAGATTTTTTGTGGGAATATGACGGTTTTGTAATTCTTATTTTGCACGTGACGCCGATTTCGACCGAATTCTTCGATTTTTAGCACTGAAGACTACGACCAGCCACTATTAAAATTTGTAGACCAAAATGACCGTATTCCTCTGTTCGGCAAAAGCACTTATCGCATACATATTCCAGCAACAGATTGTGAGTATAAGGACGAACAAAATACATAATTTGAGATAAAAATCGCATTAAATTTGTTTCAGTGATTCGTTTGTCAGATTATGAGCCTTTCCGGCTGTGATGGGTACTGATTCTAAGCCAGGTATTAATGGAGTATAATCTAGATCGCCTCCTCGTAACGATTGTCGAAACCGTTAATGGCCAAGTGGACTAAGACCCTGCTTTTATACCTTGACCACGATTCGACCAATCAATTTGAAGTTACCTCCAAGCGAGGACCTCAACAGCCATGACTTCCTGACAATCAACAGTCACTCCAACATCAACCGCCAAGACATCCAAAAAGTCCGACAAATGGTCGAAAGAACAGAGAAAAACGAGAGCCTGTATAAACCGAAGATACTTGTTGCCTAGCAAAAAATAAACGACACGCACATTGGTGCATCCGACTTGGGAGGATCGGATGAATCAGTCTAGGCTCCCACCATAACGGAACTCAGGCGGGCTGGACAGAATAAAGATAAGCCCTTGTGCGATGTTGCCCGATTGCCATTAAGGAGCCTGAGGTAATGAATTTAAAGGCCTTTTCTTATTGGGAAGCTAGTAAACTCAATAGCTCTCTACCCTTCTCATGAAGCGCGGTGATAGCCCTGAAGAAAATAAAACCGGTGATGCTCAAAGGAAAATTGACAAGGACATTAAGCATGTGATTCAGGAACTATAACAGCTCCTAAGCCGTATCAGTTACTTCAGACGCAGTTGATTGAAGGCGGAGGAGAAACTTAATACTAAGCCATTCGACAAAGCACCGACAGCTCCAATCCCAAAAATCAGCAAGAGGTAGGTTCCCAACCGACAGAGATCGGGAGAAAAGTAGGAAGAATGAAGATAAATGCTTCGTACAATATCAGATTTGATGGGGGTTTTCAGAAGCTAAGCATGGCAGTTAAGAAGGATGATACACTTCATCAGGAGGAAAACAATAAGGCACGGCTTGGACAAAAAAGGCAAGCATTGCTGTTGAAATTAACGGATGGTAGATCTTACGAAGATTTGCTACCTGAAATAAGTATAACCGTAAAACTAGATGAGATAGAACTCCTATTAGAGCATGTACGGCCAACGTGGTTTGGTAACCTATTGGTGGAATTCTGAGTAGAGGCCATAAATATGGACAAACGTTGCATCGGACTCAAAAAGGACTTTTGAGAGAAGACGGCTGTAACCTCGCTCAAGCCCATAGTTACTTTTGAAATCCGGAAAACGAACTGTGTTTATTTATTCATGATTTATTCATATACACAATTATAACATACTATAGACATGAATAACAAACAAACTCAAGAGTTCTAGTTCGAATGAAAACCAAGTCAATTAAAATACAAATGCAAGAATGGAATGGCGAGATAACACAGGAGACTTTTTTAGGCATACTCGTATGTCATTTGCTGACAGTTATCAACATTCTATGTAAGAAATTTAGAGCTAAACTACAAATCAAAACTACAGAGACCTTTTTGCAGTAAGCGACAGTCTTCAGGGCTATCATCTAGGCTTCAAATTAAGATCAAAGAGAATATAAATAAGATGGGAGATGATTAATGAACAGCAAAAAGAGCTGAGAGTAGGTATGGTAAAAACCACACCGGTTTAACCGAAGACCTTTTGATTCGAAAAACCAGGTTTTCCGGAGGTTTTTTCTCCCGTTTCAAACCAGTTTTTTTCTTTCAAATTCAAGAACTGGATTAAAATCGGGCACGAAGATATAAAACAATACTGAAGACAAAAAACTGGAAAACATTTTTGTTTTTAACCAAAAGTCGCCATCCCTATCTAGTCAGCCTAAATAACCCCCAAAACCATAGCAAAGCAAATTTCAATGTTTGATTGGTTCTTGGTATTGGTTATTTATCTTTCATTTCGACGCGAATAAGTTCACGTCGAGTGCGAAGTGAAGCTAGCAAAGGATCATAGTAAATGCAAAATGCTTTGGTACTGAACTGAAGGATCTTTCATGTTTATACTGTAAAGGAATGACAAAGCTAAACAATAAGCTGTCGGGTTGGATTTCAAAATGTTAGCCCCTTGCTTTCAACACAATTCATTTTGATTCAAATAATTTTGTAAAAAAAAGACAGGGTCTGGTTCCACATAGGGTGAGTTCGAAGGAAATGAGGGAAAGGAAAATCAAGATAGATTAGATAAAAAATTTCCAAAGATTTTGCTACTGCTGTTGGGGATATCATTGAACTGAGAGAATAAGCAGAGAGAAAGGAAGGAAAATAAAGCTAAAGACAAACTGCCACTGAAGAGAACTTTTAACAATGACTCATCCCACTCAACACTTGATAGATTAAAATCCCCATAGACTAGTACAAAAACATAGGAAAATTCTTGTTTAAATAGTTAGCCAATTGAGAAAACCATTGGTAGGTTAACGTTGGACAGTTAGGTGGGATACGAGTATAAACTGAGCAAACAAGTTAAGTATTAAAAGAAGCAAAGCAGTAACGCAAAGCTACAGATTCTGTGGGAATTGAAGAAAGTAAGTCAGCACATAGCGCACAGCTGATGGATTTACGAACACCCACCAAGACGCTTCTTCTATGATGTTTACGGCTTACTTGCGGAAGACAAAATGGCTAGGTAAGAGTTTATTGTACAGGATATCACTCATAAGCCACGTTTCCGTCAAACATATTATTTATCTGAAAAAAAAACCGCATAAGCTAAACTAATTTCACTAGTCTTGGACCTTAAGCCACGGAAATTTTGGTAGTGTTACGGTGTAAATAAAGAGAGGGGCGAAGTAAAAACCTAGGGAACATAATAGAAATAATGTAGCTAAAAGCAACCCCAGGGAAAATGAGGGAAATACTTCAACTGAAGCAAAAGCCCAAGGAACGTAGTAGAAACAATGTACCTGAAGGAAAACTCCGGGAAGATAATGGAAACATTGCAGCTGAAACAAAAACCCAGGGAACATGATGTAACCTTCTGTACTGAAGCAAAAGAAAATAAAATTGCTGAAACAGAAACCAGAACTGAAGATTTCCTGATCGGAAAATTCTAAAATGCGGAAAAAACTTAGAAAAAGCATGATTAAAACGTGCAATTTCGCTTAGTCATCATCAAAAGCATATAAAAATACGAATGCAAGCATGGAAAATTTAAGCGACGTCGACTTCTTGGTTGGCTTGGCCCAGCAATTATTTTTGGAAAAATAAGTTGGCCTATGCCTGGCTTATGTCTTACTGGCCTAGTGCCTAGACCTTGTACTCAAAAACATCTAGCTGGTTAGATAGGCCCAGCATTTATTTATTTTTTCAACTTGAAAATCCGTCGGGCCTTGCTTTATTGAGTGAGCAGACGTATTTCGCCTCCTTTGAGTTATCTTCAGTGATTTATTTATTTTTTTACCAGTTGGCCTCGTGCCGGGTTTATGTCTAGTTGGCCTAGCGCCTAGACATTTTTATAAAAAAATGTCTTCTGTTTGGCCATTAGCCTAGAAGTCTCACTGATTAGCTATTGGCCCAGTGAAAACTTCCACCAAATACAGTGGACAACGCCGAAGCTCAGTTTGGCTATGACAATTGAAGCAAACTACCGAGCTGGCCTCAAACTGGTCACCTTGGAGGAGTACTGAGCCCGCTAGAATAACCATGCTACACGGTGGTTGTACCGAAAAAAGCTCCCGACTCTATGAGATTGACGCCAGGTGTTGCTTCGCCCGCAGATGTTCGAGGGAAACCGATTAGGCAAGGTTGCAGCAACTACGGAGCACCGGGACTTCCGCCCCCAGGTCACCCTCTGAGGGCCTGTACCCACCAGTCAGGCCACAAATACCATCAACCATTAACCAGCGGTCCCCAAGCAAGGCAATCACGATAAGAAAAAACCAGAGCCCCAAACTAGCAGTGTCCACCAATCTACCCAGCATTCAAATAGCTTTTCAATTATACCATCCAGTGAAACGTGCGCTCATAAGAAATAAAATGAAATATGCAAACCAAAAAACCAATCTTTTGACCGGAGCTGGGCAGTGGGTGAGAAAGTGATAGATAAGGTAAGTGTGTTGGAGGTGCAACACAACAGGCTTGATGGCTCGAAAAGAAGAGCCAGATAATATAACAGTAGCAAGGAATCTACAAGTTAGAAGTTAAATGTTTACTATTGCAACCGCATGTCAGCTCGAAATCTACAAAATGGATGTCGTTTGTTGACTGTTTTAACTACTTATAGTATTCCTTTGGGCAAGAACTCAGGTTGAAGTATCTGCAATGACTCAGCTGGTTCTGTCAATTTAAAGGATCCAAAAATTTGAAAGATTACCCTTCGTTAATTTGGTGCATTTCAGTATCCTTGGTGCATAACCAAGCTAAAGCCATAAGTACTGTTTGCATATACGAGGGCGATCCGATAAGAACTTAGCCTACAAAAGAAAAATGAAATTTTTTGGAAAAGTAGAGATTTATTTCTTAACATAATCTCCTCTTAGCTCGACACACTTGACCCAGCGATGCTCCAACTTCTTAAATCTGTTTGAAAAATACGTTTTCTCAAGGCTTGACCTTCCCATTCGACACCAATGTATGCCTGACGAATGACTTTTTCATGTTTGGAAACAAAAAGAAGTCGCACGGGGCCAAATCTGGAGAATAAAGTGGGTAGGATAGCAGATCGTAGCCCAATGCGACCAATTTGGCTGTGGCAAGGCGGAGGTGTGAGCCGGTGTGTTTTCATGGTGGAAGAGCACTTTTTTCTTCACCAAATGGGGCCTTTTTCTACAAGTCGGCGTCGAATCGGTCCAATATTTCGGCATAGTAGAGCCCAGTGCCCGTTTTGCCCTTCTCCAGGTAGTCGATGCAGATCCCACCTTGTGGATCCCAGAAAACTGTGACCATCACCTTTCCGGACGATAGGATAGTCTTCGTCTTCTTCGGAGCACGTTCGCCGGATGAAGTCCACTGTTTCTACTGCTCCTTAGTCTCTGGTGTGTACCACAAAACGACGCAGAAACTCTTTCGGATCGCACCTAAACAGCGTCAAACACTGCTCTGAAATGGTCTCACGGTTTCGTTTGTTGTCCAGACTGAGCAAACGCGGCACCCATCGTGACGACAGCTTTATCATGATCAAAATTTCGTGTAGGATGTAACATACACGGTCTTTTGAGATGCCTACTGTCTCAGCTATCTCGCGCACCTTCAATTGACGGTCTGCCAATACGAGCTCGTGGATTTTTGTCACATTATCCTGGGCGTGGCTCATCAAAAACCGACGTGCGACCGCGTTGGAACTTGTTTAACAAATTTTTTATGGTCGCAGGAGCCGAGTCACCGTACATAGCATCCAAGCGCTCTTTAATTTGGCTGCGCATTTCCCTTCCAGAAACAAGAATCGAATCACCGAGCGACATTGCTCTTTCTCTTTTTTTCTAAAATCTGCGGACAAAACTACGGGTCAGATTCGACTGAAATTTTGACAGTACTACACGATAGTGAGTCTCTCTTGCGATAGTGGCGCCATCGGACGGTGAGGCTAAGTACTTATCGGACAGCCTTCTTATTGTTTCAGATTTTGTAAGCTATTCCTGATATGAAAACTTCCAAGGATTTTGACACAGCTTGCAAGATGATGATGTAACAGTCTTGGCCGAGTTAGAGGGAGTCTATCAAACGAGAGTTCCCCAGCCTAAGCGTGGTTAAAATAAATTCCAGTTCAGAAAAAACAACAGAGGGCAACGTATTGCCATTATTGACTTCACTGATAAAAATGCCAAATCGTTTCTAAACAATGGTAAAGTAAGAATAGCTTAGATGATATAGGATACAGTGAAGAGGTTGAGTATACTATGGTGAAGAGCAGTCCCGTAATTCTGTTTCAAGTGGTTTAGTTACGGCCAAATTGCACACGGATTAAAAGGGGATTGGCAGACGCCCTCTATGTAATAAATTTGATCTAAACCCGAAAAATTTCGCCATGGACGTTTACCGTGACCGACGTCTCCGCAATCTACAAAATGGGCGCCAATGCTTAGTTTATTGATAAACCTATGCACACTTTTCGGCAGATCAAGACAGAAAAAAACGGTAAGACTAATATCATAGGATACATAAATTTCTTTTGCAAAAGGCGATGATTTTTTAGCGTTTTGCGTAGAAAATCGAATATCAACTCTGTTTTGAATAAAGCCATCGATTTTCCATTTATATATGTTTCTCCTTTTTTGGTAATTCTTACGTCAAAAATTATATTTAAGTTTTAAAGACATGTTACTTTTATTTCAGGATTTATCCAAGCCGTCTTTGGAGAACCCAAATGAAACCGCAAACGTTTCTCTGGTGAAAATTGAGTGCCCAATTTGGTTGCAACTAAATTAGATCCCGTAGAACTGCCATATTAAATAACCATTCTATTTACATCTGCAATTTAAGTATGCTCTTGTATTGTCTTCATAGTTTTTTACACATTTAATTCATTTAATTTTTTCACACGACTTAAGCATTTGATTATGAGCGAAATTTTCCTAGTGCCTAACGCGAAGGCTATTGAAAATCTATTTATAAGATCAGCGCACACTTGGAATTGGTGGGACAGAAAAACGACACTGCTCACCGAATCAAAGCAAAATGTAATCAAATGTACGATGATGTAGAGGAGCACCAGGACCTGCATCCGCTTCACTGTAGTTTGTCATCTGGTGCTCCGAAGAAACAATTGCTGCGGAGGCGTAATAAAATGATTTCGAATGAGAGGAAGAGGCCAGGCTTGGGAAACGAGTAATTTTAAATAACAACAGCGACAACAAGTTGGCGAACGCCGAGGGACCCAGATTAGTGGAGAGCACGGGGGAACATGTGAGTGGGAATTGACCAAATTGAATCTTTTTCTTTGAAAACATTGTGGCAACTCAATCAGCCAGAAAAAGAGCGCGTAGATGGCCTCTCCGCGAAACGACAATGCTAGTCGCTTAAATACGCGAGAAAATATCCATCTAAAAATAACATCCGCGATGCCATGAATTTTATTAAAGAAAATCGAGACGCAAGAAGGTGATGCAGCACTAGGCGTGAGTAGAAATTAATTTGCGTATGTCTGCCAAAAAAGATTGGCAACGGCCGCGCGACGTATCTATTCAACCACCTGATTGTTGCTGAATTAAGTTCGCCATGTGTGTTTGGCTGGCTCAGCACGTCGAGAATAGCTTTTGCTGAAGGAACAGCCATTGAGCATGCCTATCAGGTCTCATGGCATTCTTTTAGTCCTACTGAAAAAAATCTGTATATTGTTTCGGTCGCATTCCAAGGTGTTGATGCAACATAAGAATGTCTAAAAGTGGTTCTTTTTCGAAGACTTGCGACTTGATGGGTTAATTGGTGATTGAGACAATTGTTTAGTAAGGGATGATGGAAATTTCATCGAATTTTCAATAGCAATTATATTTTGGGTCGATGACTTTCAAAATGAAAATATAAATGGGTAAAGATACAAACGATTAAATTCAAATCTTGTAGTTACTCCACTAGATTGGAACAAGAGCATTTGAATATACTATATGATTGCCTTCGGTAGCACTTTCCTATTTAAACTACGATGGACCAAATTATTTGACAAGTCAAACGTTCAGTAAATTACATAAAAAAGCCAAGTTGCAACACCAGACGGAAAGATTTCTCGATGGCGTTAAGGAAATGATTATAAGCTCATTTTACTGAAGAAGTTTAAAAAATCCCCGTTGGCACTACCAGCCGGAAAAGTAACATGAGAGCCGTCAGATTATGATAAATAATACAGTTGCACGATACTAGAATTATAACTGATGATTGACTACCATTAAATGATTATTAATCCATTTGCTCCCGGAATTTTTTTTTCAAATTTTTTCATTTTGATAAGGAATTTAATTTTGTTTATCCTCAAAACATTTTTGACCAACAAATTTATTTTTCTTCAAAAACAATTCATTTTTTTTTCAACTTTTACGCACATTAGAAGCAAAAATGCAATATCGGCAGTTCGGGTCAAATACGAGGGCGATCCAATAAGTACTTAGCCTTACCACCCGAAGGCGCCACTTTCTCAAGAGAGATTCGCTATCGTGTAGTACATTCTCGTAGACGGCTACGGTCAAAATTTCAGCCGAATCGGACTCGTGGTTTTGTTTTGACCGCGTGTGGAAGCGGGCGTATCCGCTGATTTTAGAAAACTGCAAAAAGAGCAATCGGTCCGTAATTTGATCTTGCTTTTGGAAGGGAAAATTGTGCAGCGAAATCAAAGAGCGCTTGGATGCTGTATACGGTGACTTTACTCCTGCGACCGTAAAAAATTGGTTTAACGCCGGTTTTTGATGAGCCATGCCTAGGTGCCGCGAAAACGGCTACCACGGAAGATAACGTGACAAAAATCCACGAGCGCATATTGGCACACCACCGATTGAAGGTGCGCGAGGTAGCTCAGACAGTAGGCATTCAAAAGACCGCGTGGGTCACATACTGCTTGAAATTTTGAGCATGAAAAGCTGTCAGCGCGATGGGTGCTGCGTTTGCTCGGTCCAGACAACAAAGACGACCGTGAGACCACTTCAGAGCAGTGTTTGACGCGGTTTAAGCGCAATCCGAAGGAGTTTCTGTGTCGTTTTGTGACCGTCGACGAAACATGGCACTACTGGTACACACCAGACACAGAGGAGCAGTCGAAACAGTGGACTTCACCCGGCGAACGTTCTCCGAAGAAGGCGAAGGCGAAGGATTCATAATGTGTGATCTGCATCGGCTACCTGGAGAAGGGAAAAACGGTCACAGGGCTCTATTATGCCGAATTATTGGGCGGATTCGACGCCAAATTGCAGAAAAAAGGCCCCCTTTGGCGAAGAATATAGTGCTCTTCCACCATGTAAAAGGCACCGGCTCACACTTTCGCCGTCGCCATGGCCAGATTGCCGGAATTTGGCTACGATCTGCTGCTGCTGTATTCTACAAGTTTGGCCCCGTGCGACTTCTTTTTGTTTCTAAACTTGAAAAAGTCGCTCGTCGGGCAGAAATTTGAGTGGAATGACAAGGTCATCAACGCCACGAGAAAACGTATTTTTCAGACGGGTTTAAAAAGTTGGAGCATGGCTGGGTCAAGTGTATCAAGCAAAAAGGAGATTGTGTTGAGAAATAAATCACAATTTTTCCAAAATCTTAATTTTTCTTTTGTAGGCTACGTACTTATCGGGCTGCTCTCGTACATTTATTATAAACATTTTTTTCGAGTACACAGGAATTGTATTTTGAAATGAAGTCGCACTCCTAAAAATGTATTCTGTTAATAATATAGCATCCCATATAAGAAATCATCATTGTATTGTGCTTATTGTCCCACTGAGTGAACCTAACAGGAACAAAAACTAATTAATGAGTAAAAAAACCTAAATCTGGCTCATTTTACAAAACTCGACTGTGCATTTTTGGTGTTAATGAATTCAACACTTATCACAAATAAAAATTGTTTGACTCTTGCACTCAGCACATCTTCTTCGTTGCTTTCCTTCATTTTTAACAATAACGTGTCCAATATTGTCATACCGAGCATCGAAATCATATTCGTTAGGGACCAAGTCCTTCCTGATTTTTTCGGCATACTTCCATATTTTTTAAAATGTACTGGATGACTGATCTTGTACATGTCAATAAAAAGTCCGTGTATTCACCTTGTTTGGCAAAAAGCCAAGCGTCATTCATACGGGTATTTAACAGGTAGCCAAGTAGTGATAAATTCAATTTTTTACCACAAATGTTAATGCGGTACAAAGATATGATTTCATCGAGCCGATCTACTCCACCCATGTGTACTTATTGTACATAGAGAAAACTTCGGAAATGGGCACCAAAACCTTTTTTCTACTGCTAAATATCTTTCCACCTTCTTTTGTGGTAAAACGCCAAAGTCATAGGAAGTAATAGAAACCAGAAAATACGCCTGTGAACTTCTTTGTTTTTCCCTTGAGCACTTTTATAGGATTTTCCATTAGGGACATAACAATTTCGTACTTTTATATGTACGCACTCTTAAACTTTTTAATGAACTGTCAATGTCAAAATATTATTTAAAGTCAACATTTTCATTACAGTAAAGTTCACGAAACAACGTTTGAAAATTATTAAAAATTACTACCGAAATTCTGAGTTGATGGTCACAATTTTAAGAGCGCTTACTCCAATTTTCGGCCGCAATAATCGTCCCACCCGACAGGCTGTGCGTACTATAGTGGATAAATTCAAGTCCAAATTTTGACTGTTGGACGTTCCGATACCAAAAAGACGTCGTCCCGCTCGAAGCGCAGGACATATTGCAGCTGTATGTGCATCGATTCAAAATGACTCAAATCAGTCAATTCCACGTCGTTCTCAATTATTGGGCATCGCTCAAACGACACTGTGGCGTATTTTGCGAAAAGATCTTGGCCTACATGGTTACAAGATCAAATTGACTCAAGAACTAAAGCCACTTGATCATTCAAAACGCCGATACTTCTCCAATCGGGCTCTCGCAAAGCTTGAAGAAAATGAAGAATTTCATCGAAAAATCATCTTCAACGATGAAGCTCATTTCTGGCTCAATGGCTTTGTTAATAAGCAAAATATGCGTTATTGGTCAGCAAAAGCCCATATGTGCTTCTTGAGACACCGCAAAAAATTACTGTTTGGTTCGATTTTCATGCCGGAAGTGTGGTTGGGCCGTATTTTTTCGTGGATGAAAACGACTGTCATGTTACCGTCGATGGAGAGCGCTATCGTGTTATGTTGGAAGATTATTTGTGGCCAGAATTGGACGACATCAACGATTCAACAAGATGGTGTCACTAGCCACACAGCATGCCTCACAATCGATTTATTGAAAAGCCTCGTTCATACGATCTAACACCATTAGGTTTTTTTTATGGGGTATATCA
Organism: Odontomyia ornata; assembly: GCA_963969285.1. Lineage (NCBI taxonomy): Eukaryota > Metazoa > Arthropoda > Insecta > Diptera > Stratiomyidae > Odontomyia > Odontomyia ornata. Next base: position 22,636,433 of record OZ017743.1, read on the forward strand.
AGTCACTGGTATAGCCAGCCAGCAATTTTAGATGGGCTCAAAGACAACATCCAACGCGAAATTGCCAACGTTCTGGTCGAAATGTGTGCTAGAGTGGCGGAAAATTGGGTCCAAGGAATCGACCGCTGTAAACGAACTCGCGGTGGTCATATGACTGAAATCGTAATGTAATGCTTGCACTACACCCACAATAAATTTGAACTCACTATCTCAAATATTTCTGTGTTTTATTAATAGATAAAATTGTTATGTCAATGGGAAACCTTTTATATCTGATATTGGACAGTTTTCTATTCTCTTGGCTCTAATGGTTCCTGTTTCTGCTTGTCCCCTTTTTTCTATTTCCGCTATCAGCCTGAATGAAGTGAAGAAGTTGTTAAAGAAGAACGACAACTTCTGTCCATGATATCCGCTTTCCATCTTATCTAAAAACGTTAACACAACTTCTCCTCCCAAACCAAATTCAGCTTTTTACTTAACAGCTATTTCGTCTTCTGTTTTACCTTGGTAAAAATTTGCAGCGTACACGTAGCCCATGGAAGATGTAGCAATCCAAGGTTTATAGCCCCAACGTATCGGTTTCCTACATTTAAATTGTTTTGTAGGATGTCTAACATAATATGGTAGCATTGATTCGTCAATCGGAATACTTGTGGCTCGCAATCTTCTCCCATGCCGTCTAACAACGGTCGTATTTTTGAAACCTTGTATGTGCGGTGTTGTCTGCAAGATGAATATACTTCATTATCTCATCAAATCTGTTGCGACGCATTGCGTTTATGATAAGCTCAATTGAAGGGTCTGCCTTATTAGACCGCTATAATCTGAGGCGTGAAACGCTGTTATAGCCAGACAGAAGAAGAATTCGTATGAATATTTTCATTTCGTCAGTTTCAGTTGAAAACTGGTGGTCTCCTCTTTGGTATGCATATTTTTGAGATTTATTTGATAAAAGTTGAAACAAATCATCATCAAGAAACAAATGGAAATTTTCAAATGAACTCCTTGGAATATCGGAAGCAGTAGGTTTGTACACAGTTGGCTGAGTTTCTTTATTTTTCAATAAATCTGTGCACTTTCAATTTCTTTACTTTTTCTTCTTTACGTTTTTATCGTCTTGAATCATTTTGGTTGCATGAATTGTTGCTGTATAAGTCATTTATCTTACAGGTAAATTTCAGTGTTGAACATCTTTTTCCGTTCCCGATTCTTTATCAGTTATACCTACGTTATCCGGAGGCGATATATACACAATTATGTGGTTTTCAGATTCAATTATAATTGAATCTGGATCTGGGTTCTCAAGTTCTTCCGAAACGTCGTCGAGCGTGAGTTCCCTGAAATCAAATGTAACATATTGCAGTTGCTCTTTTATTCTTTATTATTGGCCTCTGCTCCAAATTCGACCAGTATGTGGCCAGACCGTGTTTGTTGCACTGCTTTAATGGCACTTTTTGTATCTCCGGGGTTTACACCTATCCTGCCACATATCTGCGTAGGATCGCCCATCCTTGTGTTTCACGAGGAGTCTTCGCCGTGGCTTTTTTCCTTACTGGTTCGTAGCAGGTACTTCTTGTTGTTGGGTATCTATGAGAACATTCTTTCCTGGGACATTTTGAGGGCATTTTTGGGGGCTTTCTTGGCTGCTTTTATCAAAATTGTCGGCAAGCCCTGGTCACACGTTTCATGCCCATTAAATGCTTACTCTTTCCTCCTTTTATCCCAGTCTCGGTTGATTGGACTAGAGGCGATTTTTTTATGGTGTCCTTGTGACGTTATCTACGCTTCCTCGGTAAACTTAGTCTTCACTCTCCTTCTGCTCTTCTTCGGCCTTCTGATCTTCATCGGCCTTCAACCGGCTCCGCTGGTAATTTCCGATGCGCTCCTGGAGCCCGTTCCTTAGACCTTTGTTGCTGATGTTTATTTTGCGAGTCACATGCAGATTTAATTCTCTTCAGAATGCTTTCCGCTTTTGGAATCAGCCTTTCTTCCTGATAGCGATCAACGGCTATTATACTGTACAGCTTTCTCTCTGGAAAGAGGTTCTTTCCTTCGGTTTCTAAATACAATGCTTCAGTCAAATTGTCGGTGATGTCAGCAACATTACGTAACAGATTTTCGTTGGTCTCCTCGCTCTTTTCTTTTTCTGTCGCAATTTTTTTTTCGGAGTGTTCATTTTGCATTCCGCAGTGCGCACAATTTTTTTTTAAATCGCGATTATATCCGGCTAATATGTGCTCTCTGAGCGTTCTCTTGCATTCGTCCGTTTGAATTCGTTATTTGATGCTTTCGGGTCTAGTAAAGTCTTAAATATCTTAGTCATTGTCGGTTTTGGTGAGTTCCGCGAAGTCACGTTTGTTGGGTCCCCCCTCGAAGCTGCTATCTCCATTCGTATGTGTTGACGCCTTGTTTTGTTTCCATGGTTGTCTTTTTAGAGCAGGCAGGCCATGTCAGAGTTATCATTAGCTTTTATGGGGAAAGGTGCTCAGAGCCAGACCACCACTAAGCGAGAGTCCGTCCAACCAAACCTACAATATCAACTCAACGGTGCGAGCTTCGAACGTACTTCGAGACCTGCTAAGGTTTTACCGGGACGGAGACGATATGAGACTTAGATTTGAGCCTTTCGTGCGCGAGTATCACCTCAGCGGGACCGTACTATACAACTTAGTCCAAAATATATACACCAGCCCAAAATGTCGGTTCCAATTCGATGTCCTATTCGTAATAAGAATGCTAGCTTCGAAGAATACTCTTGTCAACCAGTCTCCTTGCGAGAGGAGATGTGTGTTTAAGACTACATTCGTTTCGATGGCGCGTTCACAAGTATTTGAATAATTATAGTCAATTATTTTGTTTATTTGATATCCGCAGGCTAGTTCTCTTTTTTATTGAAAATCCGTGGAGCCTTGCTTTGTTATGTGAGCAGACGCGTTTCGACCATTTTGAGTCATCTTCAGTGTCTGAAGATGACTCAAAGGAGTTGAAACGTGTCTGCTCACATAACAAAGCATGGCCCGACGGCTTTTCAAGAAAAAACCAAATGTGAATAATTCTTTCTTAGAATTACACTGTGAGCTGAAGTCCTCAAAAATCCTTCTATAGCATGTTGACTGGAAACACGATTCACTCAAAGGGCTGCTAAGTATAGCATAAGCGCGTCTAATTCGGTGGACTCAGGAAAGATCTCAAGATAATCACTTTAACTATGCTAAAAACGGAAAGTTGCTCAAGCCCTTTGTGGCAGTCGAAAGTAGACATGACTGTTGCGTACGGAACGCTCAAGGATTTTCTTGCTGAGAATATTTAAACGCCAATAATTGTAAGCTATGTCAACTAGGACATTGATTTCAGGGCATGAAAATCATATTGAAATGCTAAAGTGGGCGATGAATGTTCAAAACCTTTAGAAAAGAAGGAAATGAGGGGAGTGTAGCCCTCCCGATCAAATAGATTTTAATAAGGGAATCGATGCGTCCACAACAGCGAGATAAAAGGCGCTTAACATTGCACAGCCTGAGAACGAAAAGAATGGAACTTAGCCATAAAGGATTCAAAACAGAAGACGAAGTTTGTTACGCGGCCGAAGAGATAAGTAAACACAAAGCCACAGGTCGAGACAAACTTGCCGCAGCGGTGCAAACAAACGGGCGACGTCAAATTGGAAAACATCTCCACAGAAAAGCCACTAACCCTCTCCGAAGCGAATGAGCGATAAAGTGCTTTTTATGAGAAAAAACTGACTGAATTAAAGGAGATCGTCAGAGAAGCATTTTCAGCTATTATAGTGACAGAGGTACTGAACGAGTTAACATATTATCCCCGGAGAAGCCTAAAGACATCCAGAGGACAATCATTATTGAGGAATCGAGGTGTGGAAACGAATACAGGTTCATACCCATCGCAAGCTGGAGAACAAAGGAATGGCCCCTGTCCAACAAATTGCTGTTAGAGCCAGAGGAAGCCGATATCTCATATATCCAGACAGGGCCAGAAAAGTTGGGCTTTGGGTGTCCAAAACAGATATCTCACCTGCGTTTATTTCCTCACTCAATTGGATCCATCCCCTTTTCACAAGAGGAAATTGAAGCTTAACACTGAACACAGTCGCCGGATATAAAGAGAACGATATCGCAATCAGCATTGTCATATGCATCTACGAACAATGTAAGAACGCGCTGGGAGGAAGAGCGCTTTAAGCAATCGATGAGCTAAATCACAGTGAATTTAGATGCAGCAAAAGGACTGGTATTAGGTCCATAGCTGAATGTTACAGGAATTGGAAATAACTAAATTCAGTTAGTCTACATTGCAGAAATTCGGGGCAACTAAGAAAACGGATGAAAACTGCTACTGAAGATACATGTGACATAAATTTACTAGAGAAGAATGAGAAGCGCAAATGTTGAACCTTAGCTCTTGACGTTTTAGGAAAAGAAAACCTCGCAAACTGTTCAAACATAGCAAAAACAAGCAAGTCTAGGAAACAAAGAAATAAGTATTTGAGGAATTTGAGTAAGAATACTTAAAACATACCTGATGGAGCAGCACACATTGCTAAAACCGAAGGATAAACGCATAGAAACCAGAAAGGAAACCACATAGTCATTTCTAGAGGACCATTTTACAGATTCGATGATAATAACTCAACCAATTCTGAAAAATAGGGCAAGTAGATACGATTAGAATCTCCGAAACAAAGACAATATCTAAAATACCTCAAAATAAACCTTAAGCTCTTTTAAGTCCTATCCAAATCTCTAGACTAGGTGGTATATTCCTAACCTTATTCCAGTGAGATATCTAATTCCATATTAAAACAGGGTATAAAAAGCTGGCCTTTCTATTCCATGCTGAGAAGCTAGTAGATGGATTAATAGGAAACCTACTTAAAACTTTTATTCGGAGACCACTTTTAGATACGGCACAGGTCAGCGTTGGCCCATGACTCTCCTTGTATGGTGTTGTTTTTACAGATGGGACCATACTGTCGCCCCTAGAAAAAACCAAGAGGAGACCCTAGATCCTTGTATTCCAACTCTGTTGCGTCATTCCACTCCAGCAATTTGAGGCACTTGCGAATCAATCCAGAATAGTGTTCCAAGTTTCCCTCTTCCTCTCCGCAGGTATCAGGATACCTGTCTTAGCATTAATCCCAAACAATACTCATTTCAAATCAGTAAATCAGTGTCTATCTTCACTAGCTTGTAACGTATCCATCCGATCAAGTTTAAAGAATGAAGAACTAAGAGTCGGAGCATTTCTAAATATAGAAAGTAGCATTGACAATACTTCCTTTGACTCACTGGTGAATGCTACTCAAAGGCATTGTGTCGAGAACATACCATACACACATGAGCGTAGGTCTGTTCAATACCTTGGTTTCATTAGTAGGTGTTTTTGAAGTACCGGTACTGAACCGGGTATAACTTTATTCACCGCTACTCGCTCGAATACCAGTTTTTTTAAACATTCGCGAACTTTGTTAATAATAGTAGGATTTATGATAAATTTCAGATTTTTCCTAATAAAATCGAATGGGTAATCTTAAACTCAATGAAATTTGTTATCTGGGCAGTTCTCTGTAAAGTCCTTCTACTTCATAAAAATCGATGCACATTTCTGAACGTTATAGCCATTTGAATTTTCTCTGATTACAGCAACCGGGGATTTTCGCGCTATGCAGACTTTGTATTTCAAAATTTTCAAATAAGATGAATAGTTTTTTTTCTTTAAAAGCCGTCGGGCCTTGCTTAGTTGTGTGAGCAGACGCGTTTCGACTACTTTGAGTCATCTTCAGTGTCTAAAGGATGTGTTGAAGGGAGCGACTTTATATAGTCGTAGGATGAGTAATTAGCGAATAGGTAATTAGCGGATGGGTAATTAGCGGATGGGTAATTAGCGGATGGGTAATTAGTGGATGGGTAATGAGGTCAGGAAGTAACTTACTCAATTATGCCACGTAGGGGGATATTATGTTTTTGTTTTTTTGCTTGTTGGCTGTCCGTTTGTTCTGTTTCATCTCGTTTCCGTTTTCGTCTAAGAGTGTGGTCTAGGACTGAGAAAATTGCGTCGGAATTGGTAACAAGTTGTTCGTTGATAATGTCACCGTCTGTCTTTCTATGTTTATAAATTTCAAGCCTTTCTAGGATGTCAAGTCTTGGTCCTTTGTTTTGCTTGTGTAGCAATTTCATAGAGTTTGTCATAGCATCAGGCTCATGTGCGTGGTTTTGAAGGTGCGTCGCATAATTGGAGTCTGCCTTGTTGTATAAGAAAGATCGTAGGTGCTCTTTGTATCTTGTCGTTAGTTTTCGTGTTGTCCTTCCTATATATACCATGTCGCAGTCCTTGCATGTCAGTTTGTATATGCCGCTGCCTTCGTATATCGCTGTGTCATTCAGTTTTGGCTTCAGTTTGTTTCCAATGTTGTTGTTCGTTTTGAATGCAGTTTGCAATTTGTATTTCCTAAGGAAGTTTGATAGTTTGTATGTCTCTTTGCCTACGTATGTTAACGATACCCACTGTTGGTCGTTCTTATGAGTTTCCGTCGGTTGGCGTTCCTGTTTTTGTTTGTACTGTGTGACTAGTTTGTCAATGTCGCATTGTTTGTATCCGTTATTATTAGCTATTCTGTAAATGTTGTTTAGTTCGTTGGAGTAGTTAGTAGGAGTCATGGGGATGGAGTGAAGCCTCTGCACCATTGATCAATACGCTGCTAGTTTATGTTGTGCGGGGTAGTTAGATGCTACATGTATGATATGATCAGTTGTGGTTGGTTTTCTGTATATTTTGTAGTCTAATCGTGTTTGTTCCCGTGTCAGCATTAGGTCCATATAGTTGAGTTGTCCGTTTGATTCTTTTTCTATACTGAAATTTATATTCGCGTGTATTTCATCCATATAGGTAAGCATATATTCGTGTGTATTTCATCCATATAGGTAAGCAGATAACAACATTACTCCATCCCCATGACTCCTACTAACTACTCCAACGAACTAAACAACATTTACAGAATAGCTAATAATAACGGATACAAACAATGCGACATTGACAAACTAGTCACACAGTACAAACAAAAACAGGAACGCCAACCGACGGAAACTCATAAGAACGACCAACAGTGGGTATCGTTAACATACGTAGGCAAAGAGACATACAAACTATCAAACTTCCTTAGGAAATACAAATTGCAAACTGCATTCAAAACGAACAACAACATTGGAAACAAACTGAAGCCAAAACTGAATGACACATCGATATACGAAGGCAGCGGCATATACAAACTGACATGCAAGGACTGCGACATGGTATATATAGGAAGGACAACACGAAAACTAACGACAAGATACAAAGAGCACCTACGATCTTTCTTATACAACAAGGCAGACTCCAATTATGCGACGCACCTTCAAAACCACGCACATGAGCCTGATGCTATGACAAACTCTATGAAATTGCTACACAAACAAAACAAAGGACCAAGACTTGACATCCTAGAAAGGCTTGAAATTTATAAACATAGAAAGACAGACGGTGACATTATCAACGAACAACTTGTTACCAATTCCGACGCAATTTTCTCAGTCCTAGACCACACTCTTAGACGAAAACGGAAACGAGATGAAACAGAACAAACGGACAGCCAACAAGCAAAAAAACAAAAACATAATATCCCCCTACGTGGCATAATTGAGTAAGTTACTTCCTGACCTCATTACCCATCCACTAATTACCCATCCGCTAATTACCCATCCGCTAATTACCTATTCGCTAATTACCCATCCTACGACTATATAAAGTCGCTCCCTTCAACACATCCTTTAGACACTGAAGATGACTCAAAGTAGTCGAAACGCGTCTGCTCACACAACTAAGCAAGGCCCGACGGCTTTTAAAGAAAAAAGAGGATTGGCCTGCGGATATCAAATAAACAAAGTTATTGACTATAAGATGAATAGCATAATTATTTTTTCAGATCCCGATGAGACAACGATATTCATTACATTGTAACACAATAGCTGCCGGTTAAAGTGGAGAAGCAACGATTTTTCTCTGAAAACAATTATTCTGACAGGAGCGTAATTCTGTCTACCTAACTTGTTTTCAATACTGTACCATTAGTACCATTAGTATTAGCAATTAGCAACCACAAGCCAGTTTACCCATACCGGTACTGAAAAATTTGATACTGCTGTCGGTTGCTGTTTCAGTACCGATAATTTTACCGTTATTTTCGGTAACGATATTAGTACCAGTTTTATGAGCGCCAGTACTGATGCCGCGGCTTTTCACTACCGGTAGTGCTATTGGAATTTTAAGTATCAGTATTGGTACCGATTTTTGGTACGCATTGTTAAATTCAGTGCTCATAGATAACGCTCTTGGTAGATAGTAAATACTAGTACCAATTCAGTGTACCAGTTTTAAGAACAGGCCTAAATGGGGAAGAACTGGAGATTGTAGGAAGTCTACGGGTCAATAGCATTCACTGAAGAAGATTAGAGAAATCGCCAACCTCAATATTTCTTATCCGAATTAATTTCATATTCCAGATAATTTGCTCACAGATTATTAGTTAATGACGCAAGCATATCAAGTTTGGCAAGAAGCTGCTTTGTAGCTTAAAAAGAAAAATGCGCCCCACTTTGTGGAAATTGAAATAGAATACAAGCCAAACATCGTTTTGAAAAGAAAATAAAAACTTCAACTTCGACGTCAACATTATCTAATGCCCCTAGCGAAACAAAAAACATACATTTAACTTTAAGTTGGATGCTGGGATGCATGAAAACAAGATGGCAGATGGCTTTGTGTGACAGGAAGAGATCTAAAACAGCATTTTTATACCCAAACCCTATTATAGGCATCAGCAGGTCTTTAATAAAACAAAGAGTATGATACTAGTCAAATTTTTTCAAAGTCCTTTGTAGAATATCCGAGAACTACAGGCATCTTAACGCATGCTGCTAAAAGCATGGGATTATAAGACGGCAGATACACTAATTATCAGAAAGGTTTTTCTCAGAATTTTAGCTGGCTTTAAATGTGTGGAGAATAGAGCAATGATAAGCTGTCTTGATTCTTGGTTTTATCAAAAGCCTTTACATCATACAAAAACTACAAAAACCATACGATAAGCTTTATGTTAGTGGAAAATCAAGTTTAGTAACAATTGAACGTCCTTTGACGAACCCTTGTTGATTTTCGGATAGGTCAAGCCGCGAAGAATTATAACTTTTGCGGTGAACAACGCGTTCTAGAATTTTATCAAAGCAAGAAAAGAGTGAAATAGGTCTGTCATTCGATGCAACGGAGCGGTCACCTGCTTTATGGCTAGGAGGTACATTGTATTCTTCCATACATCTGGAAAAGTACCATTTGCAAGACTATAATTGAAGATGTGGGCCGTAGGAGTACATAGGAATGTAGAGAGTGGTTTGATAAATAAATTTGGAAACCCATCAGTGGCAACTGCACTGCTAGATTCTAATGTCTGAATCACCTGAGCTACTCCTAAGGGATTTGTATATAGGTTTACTAATAAATCGGCAAAGGATTGAGAGAACTGATAAGTTGACAAGTGAATAGGACAGCTGTAGATGGCGGAAAACCAGTAAACAAACATGTTACATATGGCCTGAGCACTTTCTGCTGTATGGTTTTGGTACGAAAGGGAGTTCATGGCCTGATAAGGGTTTATTATAGGATTGACGCATGATTTGGGATTATTAGCAAAACATGCTTAATGGATCTAAGATAAGAAAGCTTTGCAGATTTAATGACTTTTTGGCTTTTATACGGAGAAGACGGAATCTGGAGAGGTTCAGTTACGATTTAGAACATAAGTAACATTTTCGTCTGAATTTTTTTAAGGAGAATGCATCATCAGCCTTGTTGAAATCCATCCCAGGTCTCTCCGAAAAATTCAATGGGGTAATCAATGATTGCGTGCAGCTTAGATACAATATCAAAAATACGCTGAGCAGACGTGACTGTTTCGCTCACTGTTCACTCTTTCGTACTTTTGGTGAGAAATGATCTCATGTCAGATTCTGATGAAGTGTTGCCACACATATAGAACACATCATTATGAAGCAAAAGCGTTGAATCTGCTATATAGATTCATTTTCGCATGGCAGCATCACTTCCCAATTCATCTCTCAAGTTGCAATTCTAGGATTTCTGATTTCCCAGCCTTGTCTTCATTCCGCAAAGTAACTGGGAGTCCCGGGAACATAAAAGTCATTCCCGGGATTCCTGGGAAATTTAACAATACTTAAAACTAGCAAGTTTTAAAAAAGAAAGTACATCACGAGACCCGGGAATGTATCAAAGTTTGAAAAACTCTAAAATCTTCTCATTATTGAGCATAAAAACATTCTCAGGAATTTGCGAAATCTTAAAATTAGCTATTTTGGTCCACAGTTGCATTCACAGTATCTGAAAATTCTGAATATATTTTGAGTACTGTGAATAATCATAAATGCAAAATCCAAGGATATTTAAAAATTCGAAGTAAGCAATTCGAATAACAGCAATTTTTGTTTGATTATTCTGTTGAAGCCAAGCCAAGGCCCAAAAAGGGTTGTAGTCCTAAAACTACAATCTTGCTCAGGAATGTGGGTCATGTATGACTTGATGTTAATATATTGTAGGTTTTTCTGTGACTACCAAGCATTTCTCTTCTGAATATGAAGGGCTTGATAAAGATTCATTTTCCTCGCAAGCTTTGTCCGAATGTATTGTCAAATTACTTTTATTCTGTTAGCATAAAAAATCAATAGCAGCTTCAAAAGCATTGTATTCCTGATGAAAAGTCAGATGATTCTAACTCATTGTGGTTAGACTACCAAGCTTGCTGATTTCATGACAGAATATAGTTGAAACATTTCCAATGTGTTTTGATGTCTAAATTAATCAGTTTCCCTGTCAAAATTTCGTTTTTCCATTTCCTGGGAATTTCCGCGACCCACGAATTTTTGCAGTCTTATAAAAAGTGCGCATATCTTTCTATTTACCGGGATCCTGGCTTCCCGAGGTCCCAGGAAACAAAGCCTATTTCATACACACGCATCCTTCATTATGCGTAATCACATACATATGTGATCTATGGTTAGCGATGCATTCGAGTTGATGCAGTTATACTTTCGTTTTTCGTTACCAAACTATACAGCTTAGACAATGTTTCACTGTTTACTCAGCACACTCAATCGCTCACTCGTTCGACTTACTGACATGTGTGTATCATTCTAGTTGTCGACTTTTGACTTGATGTTTCTTTTTCTAACAATATAAGCTGCTTAAAGATCTTTGTATTGTGAGTTGTTTGTCTTAACTTTTTTTGTGGCGGGGACATGAAAGCTGTTTACGTCCGGAGTGTGGGACTCCGAACTGCGCACTGCTCTTCGTCTATCCAATAAAAACCTCCCCTATCAATCCGAGCACCTGGCCTGGAAATGTTTGAGTAGTTCCGGCTAGGCCTCGTTTCCCTAAAATGTAAAGCGTCCCCGGGTTACAAAACCCTCCTTTCTAGTGAGAAGGGACGTATGGGAAGGGATTGCTAGGAAACAAACCCCCTACCCCCCACACTGCAGTATATTCTGTTTATCTATCAGGACTGCCCGAACATAATATGCCACTCGGTCTCATTTTTCAAGTGATCCAAGCGTCTCTCCGACTAAAATTTCCGAGCATAGCTCTCCAAGTTCAACGGAGAGGTCAAGCCGCAACCTATTTCATCTTTTGCAGACAAAGAAAGTGTGATAGACGTCACCCACCTCTCCTGTACAAACCATGGGGCCGGGAGACCGAGCCTAACCAAGCGTGTGCAGGTAAGACGGAAAACATCCGTGCCCATTCAAGAGCTGGGTTAGGTAGAAGTCTCACCGCGCCTTCGATTGGGCCACGGCCTCAACCCTGGGATTAGCTACGTGGGCCATCTTTCCTTTGTATGTTTATTAAATAGCCAGAAAACTTTTTCCAATGATTTTTTGTGTTTGCTTCATAACTTTGGAAAGGTGTCACCAAAAACTGCAGTTAGGGAACATTTTGAGAAACAGCAGAACAGGGTCAAGTGTCCAAAATGTGGAGTTCAAATCAAAAAAATTTAGGAACATGACCAATTTGAAAAACCGTTCCGAGCATAAGCATCACAAAATAAGAAACCCACAAAAACATAAATAAACAGAGGGCGTTGAAGCAAGTAAACAAAGAACATCAGCCTCTGATAAGCATCAGACAACGTTGCTGCTCACAAGGAAGACGGAAATGTGAATCACAAAATCTTGACAGATTGTTAAAATCGCTGCTTTTTAAGTATCAGCGTGCACAATGAGGTGTGAAAATTAAGTAATGAGCCTGATTTTATTACCGCGCTTGTGGTAAATCTGCGACCTTGAAATTCCTTTCCCCTTACCCGGTATCCTTCCCCTCTCCATTGATATATTTATCATTGCTCTAGCTTTTTAGTTCGCCTGCTATGCCGTGTTGAGTAGCCGTGTGTTGTTGGTACTCGTCACGAAAATGGAGAAACGAAATCAAGAGCAACGCGTCGCGATAAAATTTGCGGTTTAAGGAGGGGCGTGAAAGCGTGGAAGACGAGGCGCGGAGCGGGAGACCAGTCGTGGTGCGCACTGGCGCGAATGCGCGCCCTAATCCGTGAAGATCGGCGTTTAACATTTCGAATGTTGGCCTCGGAACTGGGTATGAACCGTGAAACAGTCAGACAAATTTTAACCGACGATTTTGGGATCAACAATTTGTGCGCGAGGATGGTTCCAAAGAACCTTTCTGAGGAGCAAAAGCAGCATCGAATGACCGTCGCAGAAGACTTTTTGGAACAAGTGAAAAACGATCCCACGCTGCTTGATCGAGTTATTACAGGCGATGAGAGCTGGTTTTTTCCAATACGACCCGGAAACCAAGCGCCAAAGCTCACAATTGAGTCGATTACGGACATCCAGGCGGCCGTGACGAGGGTTCTCGCAGACATCCGTTCGAAGCGTCCCAGAAATGTTACAAAGCATGGAAAACGCGCTTGAATCGTTGTATAGCTGCCCAAGGGGACTACTTTGAAGGGGATGATAGAGTTGTAGAATTATTTTTAAAATATACGGTTTTCATGGGATCAGTCTCATTACTTAATTGTCACACCTTGTATGTAATTGCTGACGAGAGCTGTGTTGTCGAAGGCACTGGCGTGATGTTTCGGCTTCCTAGAAGACATACTCCAGAGTATATCGTTTAGGAATATCAAAATATTTTTTCTACATGAAGCTTTGAAGTTGAGAAAACCGTCGTGATCCCTGACAATGCAGCAAACATTACTTAGGCAACGGAAATAATGTATGGTTAAAAATTAGCATATTCCTTTTTCCGCTGACACATTCGACATTCTCGCCAGAAAAGCCGTCAATGGAGTGGCAGAGCTGCAATTTTGAAACAAGTCGGGTCGACAGAACTACGCTTCTGCCGGAAGAGTTTTGTGCTCAGCCTATGATATGCAGACAGCAAAAATGAAAAAATTCAAGAAAAACGTCAATGATCTGTATATTAAGTGCTTTCTATCAAGGAAAAACCATTGTTATTTCAACTTGACTGGCAGCCATTTTGTAGCAATACCACTAAGATCATTAACTTAATAGCGTCTTAGAGATATTTATGTTATTCATCTCCCTTGGAAATTCCAATCAAAATTGTGTCTGGATCGATGCAAGGCCTCTATAGTAGGAAAACTCTGTATTGTTGTTGTAATAGGAGAAAATTCAAACGGCTGTAGCTTCTGTAAATATGACTCAATTTTGATAACTCTTGCCAGATAGAAGCATCTTTTAATAAATCTATTAGATTCTCATTATCAACAACGTCGACGAAATTTCAACTTCTAAAGTTTTTGCTGTTGTTTTACTCATAAAGCCCTTTTTCAGATTTCCCGAATTTCGAAGGGCACACCAATTTTTAGTACATTTCCCCTCCCCCTACACCCCTCGATGCAAATGGCATAGATGTTTTGAAAAGTTATCATCAAGGCTTTTCATTTGATACCCAATGTTGTGGGGTCACGTCCCTATATAAGCAGACCTTTTTTATGAACTTTTGAAAAAAATGTTATAACCAAATGTTCAATAGGCCCAGCGAGTGACTTTTTCAAGTTTGGAAACAAAAAGAAGTCGCACGGAGTCAAATCGGGAGGAAACGGTGGATGGGTAGCAGTTCGTAGCCCAATTCAACCAATTTGATCGTGGCGACGGTGAAGGTGTGAACCGGTCCGTTGCCTTTTTTTATGCAATTTGGCGTTGAATCGGCCCTATAATAGTAGAGCCCTGTGATCGTTTTGCCCTTCTCCAGGTAGTCGATGCAGATCATACCTTGTGAATCCAAGAAAACGGTGGCCATCACCTTTCCGGCTGATAGGATCGTCTTCGCCTTCGTCGGAGCACGGTCGCCGGTTGTCTCTGGTGTGTACCAATGGAGCCATGTTTCGCCGACGGTCACGAAACTCCTTCGGATTGCGCTTAAACAGCGTCGAACACTGCTCTCAAGTGGTCTCACGGTTGCCTTTGTTATCCGGAGTGAGCAAACGCGGCACCCATTGCCCCGAAAGCTCTCTCATGCCCAACAATTCATGCAGGAAATGACCCACGCAATCTTTTGAGATGCCTATTGTCTCAACTATCTCGCGCACCTTCAGTCGGCGGTCTGCCAATACGAGCTCGTGGCTTTTTGTCAGGTTATCCTCTTTCAAAACCCGTCAAAGACCGACGTGCGGCCATGTTGAAATTCGTTAAACCATTTTTTACGGTCGCTATCGCCGGAGCAGAGTCATCGTACATTGCATCCAAGCGCTCTTTGGTTTCACTGCGCAATTTGTCATATGCTTGTTTAAAGGCAACGAAAATCTGGCATACGCCTACGTTGAACTCCCAGCATTACTCAAATACCCGCTTGACAGTAAACAATTGGTTTATCCTCGATATTTTGTACGCCGTACAAAGTAGTGATATACCTCAATAGTTTTCGCACTGTAGCTTGGCAAATTTTTTATGGATAGGGAATATAATTGATTGGCTCCATTCGTTCGGAATATATTCTAGTTGCCAAATGTGCTGGATGACCTTGTGGATGGCTTTCTGAAGAACGCTGCCACCATATTTGATGCGCTCCACTGGAATCTCATCGATGCCCGGCGCTTTATAATTCTTTTGAGCTTTGATGGTGGAACAAACTTTATCCAGAGTTGATGGAGCCAATGGAAGCTCTTCGGGAACATCTATAGGCTCCGATGTTCTGGGGCTGTGCGGAGGATTACGGAGGTTCTTGGAATAAGATGCCTATCTTTCTTTAATCCCGTTTTCGTCAGCGAAGATATTGTCGATGTCATCACGGCAGAGCGTGGTCTTGGGCTGATAACCTCGTTTTAAGCTTTGCACTACTTTGTATGCTTGTCTTGTGTTCTTGCATGCTAGACTTACATCGATACTTCTGAAGTGGTCGTCATAGTATTTTATTTTTTAATTCTAATTATCTTATTCATTACTCTTCTGAGATTTTCATAGTGTTCTCTCTTAGTCCTGGTTTTCCTACCTAAATATTCTTTGTGCACATTATGGTTTTTATCTAACGCATTCTGGCATTCTTTCATCAACCAATCATTTCTCTTGCGCCGGGCATGTCCGATCGTCTGCTTGGCCACAGTCTCAATTGCCGCTATCACTTCCACCCATAGCTCGTTGCTTGTTTTCAGCGATATATCTGATGGGATGAAAGCTAACTAGTTGTCGAGGGTCTCTGTAAAATTTTTGAACACAGACACCGTTTGGAGCCTTTCGATGTCGAATTTTTGTAGCGAGCTGGTCTTCGCCAAAAACGTTTTTTACACAGGACATCGATAGGTTAGTTTGAAAAAGTAATGATCCGAGTTACAACTAGCTCCTTGGTATGTACGGACGTCAAGTATGATCGAAGCCCAACGATGTTCGTTCAGAACATGGTCGATCTGATTTTGTATGTTACCATCCGGTGATACCCCGGTCATTTTGTGTATGCGTCAATGTGGGAAGCAAGTCGTACGTACCTGTATGACTAGATTTCTACTACATGCAAAGCCAATCAGGCGCTGGCCGTTTCCATTTGTTTCATCGAGGAGGCTATAAGCTCCAGTCGTTCCCTGATGAGATAGCTCATTGCCAACCTTAGCGTTGAAACCACCCAGAATTATTTTTGTGTTGTTTGTATGAAACGAGTCTATAGTCTTCGTTTTTTCGATTCGTTTTCTTCCTTTCTTCGTCCTTCTCTTTGGTCGGGCCTTGTACGTTTATTAGTCAGATTTTGAAGAATGTCGCTTTTATACAGATGTGTGCAATCTTATATCTTTAACATCACTTCCATTACTATTCATTTCCTGGATTGCAAGTACGTTTAATTTATATTGGCTGGCCTATTGTAAAAGGCATGGCTATTACTTTCGATTCGGTTATCAGGCGCAGGAGACTCGCCTTCACCCTCTTACTTCCCCACAAAGGAGGTTTAAGTAGGATTTAGTAGCAAAGCTGTAGGTGTTTTCACAGATATTGGCATTTCTCGGCACTTAGTGGCCCTTCATTGGAGAACCAGTAAGCCCAAGTTGAGACTCCGAGACAATTTGCTACCATTTATTCGTGGAAGCTGTAAGTTAGGGAAACAAGGGGATCCCCCTGCTTTCTCAAACGGGCTTGGGACCGTCTTCAGCGGCGTATCCCATTACTTTAATCATATGTATCGGCACTCGGGAAGGTGATATGGTCAGTACTATGCTTTGGTCGTGTGTCCATTAACTCAGCTGCGATATGTTTCGATTTCCATCGATTTTCGTAACTTTAAAATTATACAAAGATATATTTGAGATCCTTACGCCAATACCTTTCATTTGATGCCACACACCCCCTTGGAAAACTTTTTTTCATCCCGCATCCCCCACCTCGAAAAGTGAACCTCGTTTTTAAAATTCATTTATTTGACTTGCACGTATATGTTTCGGCCACAGGAATTCATACAGGTATATGTACCAAATTTGAGCTTATGGGTGCGGTGAGTTCGGAGCAAAGTGGCTATGACAGACGGACAGATAGACACACGAGTGATGCTATAAGAGTTCCATTTTTGAATTTGGATATACAGTACTCGGTTGCTACCCAAATACGAGACTTTCCACTTTATACGGACTCCCATAGATATAAAAATTGAGAGATTCACATTTTTGTATAAGATGCCCTTCTCCAAAATTTTTTTCAGAAAACAGTTTCGAGAGGCAATCGCTTCTGAGGGAATTGGGTAAGTCTAGCTTCCATAGAGAACATTTACCGGAGCATATGGGTGGCTATGAATAAACCAATGGAAAGTGGGTGGGTAATTCCAATACATCCAAAGTCAATACTTTTGAAAAAGGTAGTTTTTGATTCTTAGGATATGAATTTTTTTCTTCGACATACAAAGGTAATTGGGCGTTTAAAAACGAACACTGTGACTCACAGAAATATCAACTTCAACTGGTAGTTTAAACACTATACTCGTAAATGATCAACCCAAACCCAAACGTGGGTGCAAACGAAATTTTTTTTCAAAGAATAGTCAATTTTATTATGGCTTCAGTCTTCCTTTTTCAACACAGTTTTCAACTCTCTAAGAAACAAAGTTGATTTTATATTGGAATTCAGGATTAACGTACTAAATTACTTTAGCGGGATAGAATGGTTGGTCCATAAAATCATCCTACAGCGTGACTTAGTTCCTATTCACTATATACTGCCAACTTTTTCCACGGCGAGACCTGGTATATACTGGTGCGGTGGGGTCTTGTATATTGTTTACATTAACAACGCACGAAGAAAATTGTCTATGCACCGATAGTTTCATTCGTCTTACGAAACTATCTCCTGCTGAGCACGTGGTGTATTCCCTTCGGTTTTTGTTAGGAACTTGGCTCGATTTTCATTACTATATGAGTACACTATGGTTCAGAGTAGCTGTCACTTTCTACGGACCAAATGTCCAATGCAGATCAAAGATTGCTTGTTCAAATTCGAGTCGCCAAAGTTTCATGCTTAGTTAAACATTAAAATGAAACACTGCTCTAAGAGATTTTTGTTTTGAGGGAAAATATGAAGGAGTCATTTCCCTCGGGTGAGATCCTCAAAATTACCTTGGGCTGACCTAATAGTCGAATGGTACTTCAAAATGAACTTTGGACACGATTTAGTGACGTAGCTGCGTACATTCGAAACAGCACAGGGAAAGAACTTTCGATGGGAGTAAATTCACATTTAGACGATTTTCCTTGCTCATATGAACTTAAAAATGCAACGCAACAGAGTAAACACTAGATACCGAACGTAATGTGTCCGATCCTTTTTGAAAGAGTTAATTGATTAAATACGCTTGACAAAAAAAAAAACACCGACTCCTATACTATATATTAATTGTGATACTTCTTCAAGGAAGATATTGTGATGCCTGTTTTGAGATTTAGAATTAACTTATTTTTCGTAGCATTACAGCCCCTCTGGGGCCTTCGCTTTCTGCAAAAAGCGCCTCCAACTGTCTTCGTCGACCGAGTCAGACAAGCGTTTCTTCCGTTTTCCAACAAGTCTCCGCCCTTCAGTTCACCCAGCGAATACCTTTTTGGGTACCCGTTGTTCGCAATACAATTCATTGCCGCTTCTGCAGTCTTAAAATCGGTGAGACCTCCGGCTCGTCAAAATGGTTGTCACGAACCACCATTGGTCTTTGTTTAACTTCGCTCCGATTATGCGCCTCCGGACTCGTCTCGCGAAGGCGTTCAGGATGGTTGTGGATGGTTAAATGAAAGTGCATGAGTCACACCCGTAGCATAGCACAGGTCTTATCACAGATTTGTATACTTGGAGCTTTGTTTTCCTGTGTACGCAGTTGGTCTTCAAGATCGTCAGTAATGAACAAAATATTTTATTTTCAAGCTGTATTTTTCGGCATATCTAGTCTCTTTCACTGTCGTTCGTCGTTATTTTGGCATCTGAATACGCAAATTCGCCCACATTTTCGATGTTGTATTCACCAAGTGATTATATGCCTCACATGTATGAGGACGGTTCATGACACTGCAGAAGATTTGAGCATCCAATAAAATTTGGGATTCCAAATCATCCTGAGTGTGATCGATATTGATTTATTTAATTTGGTACGAGCCGATAACAATAGTAATATTCATACCAGCAGAACAGGGGCTGAATGGTACAAACGACTCAGCAATAAGACTGTGGCAGCCATAAAGGACTAGCTACTTGATATGCTTGAACGAATTAATGGTGCTAATAGGAATTTATTGGAATATCGGAGCAACACAGACCAGTAGAAAAGCCAAGTAAAAGCCGGTGCGGTTCTATCGACGAAAGAAGCGAATTCTGGAACTGCAAGATATGTCCGGTGGACCGAGGCAACTAGAGGCACTGTATGTGGGAAGATCTAAAAAGGGCGGTGGTAGCGCTGAACGACGCATTAATGACTTGATAGCTCACTTTAAAAATCTGCTTTATCGACTTTACTTTCAAAATGATTTTTTACTAACGAATCTGGTACTGCTTCTATATGGATTCGAAAAAGCGCCCATTCCCAAACGCAGGCCCAGATAATTTGATGTGGGTTCGGTACTTAACGCCGAAATAATCGATATCATCTTGTCAAGCCAAATTCAATGCTTTGGAGTAAGCAGTATCGAATAGAGAAGGCAACGTACTCATCGGGGAAGACTTCAATACTAAAGCTATTCAAACAGATCCACACGGAAAGTGAGTCGTAGAGATGGCGGCCTGGACAGGATTGGTCGTGCTGAACACTGGTAATATGCAGAC
This sequence comes from Odontomyia ornata, assembly GCA_963969285.1. Lineage (NCBI taxonomy): Eukaryota > Metazoa > Arthropoda > Insecta > Diptera > Stratiomyidae > Odontomyia > Odontomyia ornata. The sequence goes on from OZ017743.1 coordinate 22,656,292, forward strand.
ATGCAAAACCATACCTGATATCCCATCGGTCTCAACATTTCTAGTACCGTGGCTTTAAAGAAATACCTGTACTATGAAAGAAAAATCCCTTAAAAAAATATGAAATTATAAGATCCCTTAATTTTCACAAAGTTTTGTAACTGTGGGTTCTATAGTTTCGAAGAAAAACTGCAGTGACATACAGGCGGACGGACAGAGAGACGGACACAGGTCCTAGTTTCAAAAGGGGTTTTGTTTTAAAGTTTAAAGTTAGAATCAAATGCGAAAATATTTTTTCACCTACCTAATATTGTTTTACCTACTTGTGTCTCGGCTGTAGCGCATTCTGGACAAACACTTAAGTTAGAAAAATATGTGAAAGTAGGTGATATAACAATTTCACACAGGCCATTTTGTCTATCTCGGCTCTGGTCCACTCTAAAAGGTTCTTAAAATTATTACCGTTTTTCCAAGTTGGCATTCTCATTTAGAAAAAATGTGCAAATACATAGATGATCTAACAATTTCACAAGGGCTGTTTTGGCTATCTTGCCTCTGGTGCACTCTAGACAAAAACTGAAACTTTTAAATGATCTTCCAACCCCGAAAACATTTCTTCCATTAAAGGTCCTTAAAATTATCACCACTTTTCCAAATGTGAATTCCTATGGGAGCTAGAGCGGTACAAAGGTAGAAAAAAAAATTAAGGGTCCCGCTTTTATTTCATAGACAAAAACATAAAATTTACAAATCATGCTTCTATTGACAAAATAGCCGAATTTTAATACTTAAAGACCTATATCTGTGATTTTTCGGTACACAAGTGCCGAATCGCGAGAAAGAGCGACAAATTTTTTTCATGCCCCTGCACCCCCCTTTAACAAAATTTTAAGACTTGATATTTATAGATCTATCCTTTGATTTGATATCCTACTCGGTCATCTTCAAAGAAAAAAAATGCAAAGGGTGACATCCTCATATGGGGAGATACTCCTTAAGATTCTTTAAAAAAAAAGTCGACTATTAAACTTTCAAAAGCTACCACTTCTGACCTTTCCACAAAGTTTGATGAGTCTAGCTTTTACACTTCCTGAAAAAATAGTAAAATGCTTTTTGTGTCATTTTTTTATTGTCGTTTTTGAATCTCATTTTTTATGCTTTTCTTATGTCATCTTTCATGTCATTTTTATGTCGTTTTTCATGTCATTTTAATGTCGTTTTTTCTGCGTTCACTACATCTACCAGAACGTCCCATAAGAAGCAAAGCTTAAATATCCAAATTTCAGCAAAATTTACGGCACTATGCAAGTAATTTTAGACTGATGAAGGTTTCCTTATTATTTTAAGGTCTCCAAGAATAACGTAGAATTGATTATATCAGCCTCTTGAGTAGCAATACGGTCACGGAATGAGATACTCTAACCTAAACTACACTCTTTTGGGCGATGGATGGTTATCATGACAACCCATCTTCTAGGAATAAGGTTTCAAAAGAAGAATTTGCGGCAACTGGCGAAAAACTTCCTCAATTTCACTTGACGGCCATTGTATTCAGATTTGTGGGGCATCTGAATATAAGGACGGTTTAAAAGGGTAAGGCTAATAATTGTTGGAATAACTTAGCAGTGGAAAAAAGACATCTCCGTCGTTATGTGCATGACAGAAATTTTTCTCGAAGATGTTAGAAGCTAAAACTATCAAATTTTGACAGAAAAGTGTTAACCATCCGTGTACAACGTGGGGTTATGTTAACCCCAGAGTTTTTAAACACAAAAGTATATTTTGAGTTTTATAATGAGTTTGTTAATACAAAGGAGAAAACAAACTCTTTGAACACGTCCTATTTAATGCATCAAAGAACCGAAACAATGTCTGATAGGGTAAACTTAACCCTACCTTGTATGGGCGGGAACTTATTTCCATGTTGTACACCGAACGTTTATCATTATCCAGGTTATTTCAGTTGAGTATAATAAAGTACTAAATGAATTATCTTGAATTTAAACATGAAGAAAAGCATAGCAAATTATTGAGTTGTCGTATCTTAAAGTTTAAATTTTATTGACCGGAAAATCTTAGAAAAAAAAACACCCATAAGTTATGAATTTTGTTCGAATGTATTTTTTCAGTTCGACTTTTATCCTGAATTCTGAAAGACTAATACCACTTAAGAATTGTTTTTTCGATTAAAAAAAAGCTGGAATCAAAAATATGAAATCTTAAATGGTTTAAGAAAAAAACCATCATACCCAACACTAAATCATGTACATAACCCAATCTTATTTGTGGTGGTTACCTCAGTAGATTAGTTATTTTTTCTAAGTTTCAAGCACAATTTTATCTAAGTTCTCTGAATCTCCCTATAATTTTCATCATCATATGAAAATAATGTGCCCGGTTGTATTTAAGTGGTTCTTTCTTCTCTTTCTTCTCCTTCATAGCACTATAGCCCCCCTGGGGCCTTCGCTTCCTGCAAATACCGCCTCCAACTGTCTCGGGCGATTGATCCGGACCCCAATTTTGAAATCCGAGCAGTGATGAAGTATTTTCGTCGACCGAGTCAGACCAGCGTTTCCTCGGTTCCTCTCTTCAGTTCTCCCAACGAATACCTTTTTGTCTTGTTCGACCTCAGTTTTTTCTCCCGGTGTAATCAAGAGTCCAGCATATAACCTAGGAACCATTTAAATAATTGTCGATTGTATGAATTGAGTGTTTTGCATGTCAATTTTTTCAAATTTATCGGGCCCCCATTCTCATTGAGAAACCTAGAGTTCCAACATCAAATCCAACTCCCGTAAAAAGTGTATGATCTTCGCTGACGCCGAGTACCCAAAAGGCTCCTCTGCTAGGCATTTAGTTCCCAAACTGTCCCTTTTCCTCCGGGACAGAGCCCGGCAGTACGTCAGAAGATATTCTGGCGTTGGCGTTACATTTGCAAACCAGCACTTGCCATTCTCCTTGAGACCCATTTTCTTAAGATGTTCTCCAAGTTTACAAGACCTCGTGAGAAATTCTGTAAGGATCCTAAGATTATTTTTCCTAGTTTGATGTACGATTTAAATCGTTTTTCGTCATAGGACTTAAGGAACACCTTTGATGTTTTGAGCGCTGGATAACTTCTCCAGAGTTGATCGCATTCCCTAGCTTCTAGTTCCTTCAGGTTTGTTGACCGCACTGAATAGTTCAAACACAACGAATGTCCCCTTTGACCCTTCCATCGCTGCTTGTTCATTAACCACCACTCCTGTGTGCTGTGGCACCCAGTAAAGAGTAGCCTTGTTGTTATCACCCAGTTGATTGGGTTTTGTACAACCTTTTTGAACCATCTTAGGTGTTATTGTTGATGATTCTACAGCTTTAATAACTGCTTGACTATCAGGCAAGTAGCATTCGTTTTACCCTTGTCTATGCACCGTGGCCCACTAACTGAAATTGCATAGACCTCCGTCAAGAAGGTGCTTAGCATCATGCCTAGCGGTTCATAGTGTTTAGTGCTAGGCCCAACTGCCCCAATTCCTGTTCCCTTTGCAGTCTAAGATTCGTCTGTGTGCCACTGGATGGGATGTGCCTCTATGAGATACATACTGGATTCAGAGCTCCAATCGATCTTGTTGCTCAGCTTAGTACAAAAGCTGGACTGTCACCATGCTATAAAGAGATGCAATAATTCATTGGAAGAGCTTGGCTAATTTGACTTTGTCCTTATGCCAATTCTAGAGACACTGTTCCTTTTGTGGTACAATATACTGCTCATTGTGGATTTACATTTCTGTTCTCTCTCAAGATAGAGGGATGATAAACTTAGTATGTTTTTGAGTCCCGCTGTTGGGCACGACCGCATTGCCTCACTGATGCAGACACAGGCCAAACATTGCACCCGATTTGTGCTCCTGAATCTTGTCCGCCCAGACAATAGCTCCATAGCTGATGATTGGACTCACCATCATGGTATACATCTGCTTGCCTGCAAGGTTCCTGCACACCATTAGGGCTCCTGTGCCCTTCGTTGTCATTAACATACTTCTATATGTCGGTTGCGCGTGATCCTACTATCCAGATGGATTGCGAGATACTTAATATCTCTCTTGAATTCCACTTCAACCTCATTTAACATTATGGTGCGAAGTTACTCTTATTTCCTCTTCTTTCTCAATGGCACCACCATCCTGGATTAAGGTTCAAAAGAAAAATTCGACACTAATTACACTACGAAGTGCTCACTGCCATGATTCCATACATATGGTTCTAGCTCCCACCTTATAAACTACGGTTTTTGTAGCGAGAAATTGGGCATCCAGTGGATTATGATAGGATTTACCTGACAATTCACTAGTGCAGTCCTTACCTTCACATGGCTTGCATTATCGAAAGCTCCTTCAATATCAACGCATGCCCCTAGTGCGATTTCCTTGGGCTCCCAGGATCAGCTTCCGTAGATTTCCCCATTTTGTATGCATGTTAATCAGGGTGTAGTGGACGACTCACAAGTGTCGTCTCTACATAATTGTCTACTATTTTCTCCATCGTTTTACATATAAACGATATCAAGATAATTAGTCTGCATGCCTTCGGGTAGGTAGTGTTATCCCTACCCACTTTCGGAATGAAGATTACTTTTGCCTCTTTCCACCGCTTTGGTATGCTTCTCAAAGCTAGCCTATTCCTACATATCCGTATTAAATAGGATATGAGTTGGTTTTGTCCTTTCCGTATAAGGACTGGATATTCTCCATCTTCACCTGGTGATTGAAGTGTTAGAAAGAATTCAATCCCCATTTTACATGATTTTCCATACAGATAGTAGTGGTGAATTCTGCTGTCTCGTGGTCGCGTATTGACTTTACTGGTTTTCCAATTATGAGCCGCAAATACACCTATAGCTTTGCTACCAAACTACTTACACCTCATTGTGGTGGTCGCTGAAAACTGTAACTTTTTTGTCAAAGACAGACATAAGAGGATGAAGGCGACTCTTCTGCACGTGATAACGGGATCGAAATCAATAACCATGCCCCCGCAATGCCGATTGGGCGTCGGGCTAAATCCACGTCCCTGAAAACCCCTAGATTGTTTCAAACCCTGCAACATAGCCCTGTAATGCATTGAACGTACGGCAACGACCTCGCAACAAAACAAAGGACCATGGCATTGGATCCTGGAATGTCAGATCACTAAACAACCCTGGCACTGTTAAGAGCCTTTTACAACAGGTCAGTCAATATAAATTAAACGTATTGGCAATCCAGGGAACCCTCTGGATTGGAAGCAATATAAAAGACATGAGATCGCACACCATATTCAAAAGTGGGAAGCCTGCTGGAAAGCGAGAATTCGGAGCAGCTTTTATTGTCGATAGGGAGTTCGAATGGCACGATATTGGTTATAAGAGTGTCAATGAACAATTGTGTGCGATCCGTATAAAAGCGAAATTCTTCGAAATTTGGCTGATACACGTACAAGCCCCGATGGAAGAAAAGGACGAAGAAACGAAGGAAACGTATTACAATCACCTGGACAGACTGGTCGACTCATTGCCTACAAACGACACAAAAATAATTCTGGGTGATTTCAACGCTAAGGTTGACATTGAGCTATCTCATCGGGGAACGACTGCAGGATATAGCCTACACGATGAAGCAAATGACAACGGTCAGCGCCTGATTGGCTTTGCATGTAGTAAAAACCCAGTCATACGTTCGACTTGCCTCCCACATTGACGCATACAGCGAATGGCAACATACAAAACCAGTTTGACCATGTGCTGATCCAACAAAGATTGCCCTTGAGGGTACTTGACGTCCGTACGTATCGAAGAGCTAGTTAACTCGGATCACTACTTCATCAAATAAGCCTATCGATGTCGTATTTAAAAGAACAGAACAAGCTGGCTCCGATCCTTCCACACGTCGCAGAAAATTAGGTACGCGCTGTGGATCGAAGTGAAAGCGGCAATTAAGACCGTGTCAGGCAGATGATCGAACATCAGGCCCGGTGCAAAAGAGATGATTGTTTCGATTATGAATGCCACGATGCGTTGGATCGAAAACATCAGGCATATAAACAATATTTAGGTAGGAAAACCAGGACGAAGAGAAAAAATTATGAAAATCTCAGAGAAGTAGCAAATAAGATAACCGGATCATACGCCAACAGTATTATTGGGGAGTATCAAGGTAGTTTTAGAGCAGTTACATCGACAATAGACCAATTATTCACGCTATAGCAGATACTTGAAAAATTTTGGGAGTTCAACATAGACGTGTACCAAATTTTAGCGTAACGTACTGCACCAAAGAATGCTTTGCTTTGACATCTTAGCCAAATTAATCCGTCTTACCAAAATCACATTGACGTCGACGACCTTCCAAGTCCGCATCAATAGCCAACTCACCGATGCCTTTGACACAATATTAAACATCATATTTATATACATCATTTTGTCACGGTCATTAAAAATTGCCAGAGAACTCTTCCTGAAACTCGAAAGCGAAGCAAAACTAGTAGGGCTACAAATCAATAAAAATAACACAAAGCTCATGACGCAGTCAAGGAAAAATACCTCAAGTACACAAAATATCACACTTGGCGAATACGGTAATAAGACCTGTGTTCTGCTATGGGCCCTGAGGCGTTAATCGGAGCGAAGCTAGACGGGGACCACTGGCGAATTTGATACAACCATGAGCTGTATGAAATTTTTGACGAGCCGGAGGTCTCAGGGATTGTAAGACTGCGGAAGCTGCAATGGGCGGGCCACATGAATCGTATGAACGAACAGCGGATACCCAAAAAGGCACTCGTTAGGAAAACTAAAGGCTAGAAACCAGTGGGGAAACCGAGGATGCAGCAAGCGAAGGCCCGAGAGGGGCTGTAGTGCTACGGAGAAGAAGAAGCGAATAAGATAATTAGAATTACGAAAAGAAAATATTGTGACAACCAATTGAGAAGTATTAATGTGAGTCTAGCGAGCAATAACACAATACAAGCAAACAAAGTAGCGAAAAGCCTGAAACGAGATTATCAGCCCAAGACCATGCTCTACTGTGATCACATCTTCAATATCATCGCTAATGAAAACAGGATTTTGGGAAGATGGGCATCATATTTCAAAAATGTCCTTAATCCTCCGCACAGTTCCAGAACATCGGAGCTTATAGATATTCCCGAAGAGGCTCCATTGGTCACACCAACTCAGGATGAAGTTTGTCCACCATAAAAGCCCAAAAAATATTAAAGGGCTGGGCATTGATTAGATTACACCAGAGCTCATCAAATATGGTGGACGCGGTGTTCAGAAAGCTATCCATAAAGTAATTCAGCACATTTGGCAACAAGAACAAATACCGAAAGAGTGGAGCCAATCAATATATTCCCCATCCACAAAAAAGGCGACAAGCTACAGTGCGACAACTATAGAGGCATATCACTACTTTGTACGGGCGTACAAAATATTTCATAAAATCAGATCGTACGCCAACAATATTATTAGGGAATATCAAGGTGGCTTTCGAGCAGGTAGATCGACGATAGACCAATTGGTTACTGTCAAGCAGGTACTTGAGAAATGCTGGGAATTCAACGTAGACGTACACCAAATATTCGTTGACTTTAAGCAAGCATACGACAGGATTGATCACAGATTATCGTACTAAATAATGCTTTACTTTGGTATCACAGCCAAATTTATCCATCTTACCAAAATGACAATGACGTCGACCGCCTACCAAGTCCGCGTCAATAAGCAGCTCACCGACGCCTTTGACACAAACATCGGACTTAAGTAGGGAGATGGGTTGGCCTTATTGCTATTCAATTTGGCTCTGGCATACTTCAGTAGGAAGCTACATGTCGATACAAGACGTACGTTCTTATAAAATTCGAACTCTGCCGACATCAGAATTTTGTTACGGTCATTAACTACCGCCAATGAACTTTTCCTGAAACATGACAGCGAAGCAAACGTAGTCGGGCTACAAATTAATGAAAATAAAACAAAGCTCATGACGCAGTCGAAGTAAAATAACTCAAATATCCAAAATATTACACTTAGCGAATACAATATCGAAAATATGGGCAAATTCAAATTTCTATTATTAGGCGCCAAAATAACGAGAACCGAGAATAAAAGAGACGAAATACGCCAAAGAATACAGCTCGCAAATCAAACATTTTATTCAGTTTCGACGATCTGGAAGACCAGCTGCATACACAGGAAAACAAAGCTCCAAGTATACAAATCTGTGATAAGAACTGTGTTATGCTATGGGTGCGAGACATGAACCCTAATCCAATAGGAGACGAATAATTGGAGCAAAGCTAGACGGGGACCGCTGGCAAATTCGATATAACCATGAGCTGCAAAAAGTTTTTAACGAGCCGAAGGTCTAAATGAATGTAAGATCGCGGAAGCTGCAATGAGCTGGCCATGTGAATCGGATGGACGAACGACGGATACCCAAAAAGGTATTTGTGGGGAGAACTGAGGGTCGGAGACCAGTGAGGAAACCGAGGAAACGCTGGTCTGACTCGTTCGACGAAGACAGTTCATCGCTGCTCGGATATCAAAATTGGAGGACGCGGTCGATAGGCGGAGACTATTGGATGCGGATTTTGTAAGAAGCGAAGCCTCGAGAGGAGTTGGAGTGCTACGAAGGAGGAGGTCAATCCAAATCATAAACTCTTTCATTTGTAATTTCACTCCCTGGAAATTGGATCTTCAGTAGTTTCCGTTTAGCTGTCGTCAGTCCTCTTTGGTGCAATGTTTTAGCTGTTTCGCTATTTTGCCAAGGCTTTATTAAACCTTTCTGCGGCAGGGGTTTCCTTAAAATTCTTACAAAAGATTCTGAAACTGCGACGTTTTAACTTACGGATTTCCTTACTTTAGTTTGTTAGAGCCCTATAGTAAGCACCCCACTAGTTAGTAAGTTTTTGTGCATTGTATAGTTTCCGCACTTCCAATCTGAGTTTCGCTAACCCTTCGTTCTACCAATCGAGTTCTATCTCCTTCTGTATGATACGAATGGGACAGCTTTATTCATAGACGTTAATTATTGGCTCGTTGAGTTCTTCTCGAGCATTTTCCAGTTCCAGAGGATGTCTTGCAGTTCTCTTTACTGAAACATGTTGTAGGTTGTCTTCCAAAAGGGATTGGTATAAAGTCCAGTTTATTCTTCTAGGCTACCAGAGTGAAGTTTCCCCAATTGTCACCTCAGAGTTCTGTGGTCAGACATAGAAGGCTCTGTCGATACCATCCATCTCCTTACTATGGAAGCAATGTTCATCCAGTACTTCTTCTCTTGCTCTCGTGACGAAAGTGGGTGCAGTCGCCACGTTGAGGACTTTCAAATTCGACTTAATCATGAATTAAAATACTTCCCTACCTCTATTGCTGGTATCTGTGTAGCCCCACAATTGGCTGTGTGCATTGACATCATATCCAACTACAATAAGCAGGTTACTTTTCTCACAATCTTCCATCAGCTTTTGAACTTCTATTGTATTAGACAAGTTTGTTCTATGTCACCAGGAAGTAAGCCGATGAAATAACTACGTCGCAAGTGTTATTCTCTATTGAAACAGGACCAAATCTCTGAGACACGTAATTTGCTTCTTCCTGATCATGATGTCCGCCCTAGATGGGTCCTCTCCCATACTTGCAAGCAATGTGCAGCCTCGAGTGTTTAAACCTTCGAATTTGATCTCCCTGGGCCTAGGATTCTTAAGTCAGTGCTGGCCCTCATTGTTAGTTTGTGAATATTCGGGCCAGAACCGTGGAGGACTCGTTGGCGTGATGATTTGAGCCACTGTTTTCGTCATTGTCGAAGCTGTTCTTAAGAACAGAGAAATCAAGCTCCTCCGGTCGTGTAATCCGAATCACCTTTTCCTTATCAAGCTGCCCAGGCAATGTGGCCTGATTCGCTTTCTCCAGGTCCGACTTCTTCGAGATTAAGTCTCTATTTGCCTCCTCCAGGTCTAGTTTCTCAGGCATAGTGACTGAGTGGCTTCTCGGACGATATGACCTTCTTCCTATATTCCGAGACCTTATCTTCTTCATGTGGCTCCTGTTTGCTAGGTCCTGAGTATGGCTCCTGTTTGTTCGGATTATACAATAGAAACGGTCACGAGACAAGGCATCACAAGGGTTGGGACAGTTAAGCAAAAACCTGATTTTGCCTATTAATGAGGATAATGATTGTAGAGTTTTATTGCTCGTTAAAAGAATTACTTTATATCGCAGTGAAGAAAACCTACAATTTGCAGATATCAATCACAAGACGCATGAAAATGATCCGAAAAATTATAATCTATTCAAAACGACTTTATCGGCTGAAACAAACAATTGAGAGGCTGAAAAACTAACTGAAAGTTAGCAGCTTATTGACTCGATTGAAAAATGGTAATGTCGCAGGCAACCTGCAACTGACATCCCTCAGAAGTTTACCCAAAATAATAAATAAACAATGAATTCGAAAAGAGATGTCTATCTTTACAACTTTTAGTCTTTATAAACATTTTATTTTGAAACTGGTTAAGACTTGATTGTACTACAGATGCTTAGTGGTTACTCTATCTGCAGCTCGTTTCTCATTCGACACCAAAAAAATCATTCGCCGGAAAATACTATATATAATTGGCAAATTCGTTCTAATAATTGGAAACACCTTGAACAATTCAATTCTCAACGTAAATCATGCCAAATCGTAGCATTTTAAGAAGTTCTCTTCATTTACAACATGCCATAGTCATTGTTGTTGTGGCGGTTGGTAGCTTTATTTTCCTTCCAAGGACGCAGGGCAGGTTTGGTTGTTTTGCTCGCTTCGACATGTAAAAGCTTAAATGGAAAAGAAAACTTTTAAACACCCGGAATTCATTTGAAAATCTCCTTTTGAAAGTTCAATTCGGGATGCTGCTGTTGAAGTTAACTTGGAGCGAGTGAAGTATGAGCTACAGTGCGTGAATGGGAGGAAGAGTCGGCCTTGCCGACGCTCATGAATAATGTTGGTTTTATACGGTCTAGGTTATTGGATCGAACGTTCTGTTTTGTTTAGAATGTGACCCTGTTTCGCTGGGAGAGAAAAGTAATTTCCATAGTGAATTAACCAATGGATAATATGACATGTACGAGGAACGTGGATGAGTTGTGAGGTGTTTGGGAGACAAGGGAAGGAAAATCCTGACCTGTCGGGGTGTTGCATGCAAAGCCAACAGTGAGGATAGCATGCGCAACTTTAATGTAGGCATTTAGCAGGCTAGGGATTGCTGCACACTAGCGCGCAAGCTAGCCGACTAATGTTTCCGCTTTAGGCAAGTCGCTGCCATGTCATCCGCATATGTAAACGTTAAGTAGGTACACTTGCATTGGCCAGGCCACTTTGCACGCGAAATAGTAAACATAATTTGACTTAAAGCTAATAAGCTTCAGCACAGAGTAGTCGAAGAGAAGAAAATGAAAAGAAAAATAATATATAGGTAGGATGGAAACAAAAGAATTTCGCCTTGACTTTTCGGCGCAAATCTAAACTTTCGTTTTTATCCCCCCGTTTATTTATTGTTATGGTGCTGGCAGACGTCCGTCGTAAAGTCAGAAAGTCCGGACAAGCTGTGGAGGTGATAGCACGAATAAACCGTATGTAATTTTGGCAACATCAACATCTTGGCTGGCGGTCGATATTTATTCTTCGACTTGGGACTTCTCAGGCTAAGTTGACACACCATACAACACACATGCACACGTGTACCCACTCGCACTTACAACCACTTGGGGCGCTAGGAATGTAAACAGACTAGCAATCGTGTAGATGCTTAGAACAATCGCAACGGGCAGGAAAAGTTGCGGAAAAGCGAGGTATTCAACTAGATTTGTGCTTTGACACAACTCAGCAGTGGCGGTGATTTATGTTATTACTTGGCAGCCTGAAGTCGGGAAATTAGGAAAAGTTGGAGAAGCCGCTCAAGGCGCTTGATATGGTCGTGTAAAAATAATTTAGAGAAGCAACGGGCCCCGCTAATAGTACATGCTTACATTTTCCAACAATTATGCCAGCGAGTAGCAGCTACAGTAGTAGCAGAATCGGAAAGTGCGTGTGTTGTGCGGGCCTTTGACTCGAACTCGGACTTGCTTGCCTTTTGATTCCTCCTTCCCTCCTCCGCTCCGTATGGTCAAAACAGAAACAACAGCAACACCAGCAGCAGAGCCGAGCAGTCTTGCCTGCAGCTTTTCACCCTCGAATCACTTTGGATTTCTTTTCTATAGTCGCTAAGAGTTTTTCCTCGACTTTATCCTGGATCTTGCATTCGCAGGCTTTTCATTACAATCACTGGCTACTATTGACGGAGGAACTCGCGCTAATCAGCAGGAGAGTTGCTTCATTGGCATTAGGAGTCACTACTTTTCTCAGCTCGGCAGAGATGACTTTTAAACGAAAGTTTGCACGAATCTCGCTTCACATTGTACCATTCATTTTTTTTTTGCATTGAATTTGCTGGTTGGTACTGCGCCCGCTTCTACACACCACGCGCCCGCTAGTCCGCACACCGAAAAAACGGAAATTTTCACTCACTAAAGTTCACTGTTTCTCAATTTTGAGCCTGATATGCTCCAAGACTCGGAATCACCACGGACTACGCGTTGTGAACGACCGTTGGAAAAGTCGTCGACTAAAGTACAACCCTGAGACTGAGATTCGAGTGCGGAAAAGCTTCGGGGAGAACTCAGCTCGCCGAGAAAAGCTCTTGAAGACTGACAAAAAGCCACACCGAGCAGCCAATAGAGGGGCCGACGCGATAGCGACAAGAACAAAACATGTCGAACGGCAATGCAAGTTAAATCAACCCAGCTAACAAGTAAAGCTGTATGGTATGCCCAACCAGCCTTGAGTGTGCAGCGAGTAAGCCAGAGAACCTACAAAAAAATTCATAAGGCAAACACTACTCACGGGCAGCAGCAATCGCGCTAACAGTCAGCTGAACTGGCTATCAATAGCAAGTGTGTATAGCGCCGACGCCACCACCAGTCGAAGGGGCCAAATTCTGCATCCATTCGTTCCCGTCCTCATTCGCGCGCAGACAGAGCCAGTGGGAAGTCAATTCCATTACAACTCCAATGGAAGCTCGCACGGCAGACATCACCAGCTTCAACATGGAAAGTGTTACTGCATGGCAGAGATATCGAGATGAGTACACAATTCCATCCTAGAAGACGAGGAGGAATCATTGCTAGCCGGCGACAACATGGCTCTACAAATGACGGAATCGTTAGGCATACGAAAAAATTAGTTTAAAGATTGTATGGAATGAGTGGAGTAGTCCCTTACATGTCACTTGGTCAATGTATCTTTGGTGGGCGAAGGACGAATCATTAGGTGGCGCCGAACAACGCATCAGTCAGATCAATTTAAAAAGCAACAGCTCAAGCACTCCCTTGCGAAAATTGACTCTGGCGGGAGAATGATGGACAAACCAATGCCAACTGGCGCCAGGGAGCATCGCGAAGAAGGCGAGCACAATGAGAAATTATGAATGAAATTTTAAGAAGGGCCCAACGCGCGGCTGGAGCGGAGCGGACAGAACGGCTGAGTATTTAGGGATGATAACAGCAGCTATGATAGCAATTTGCATGTCTGCGAGGAGTGAGGTGGTGCAAGCAATTTGCAAATATGGGTGGCAGCGGAACAAATTCAGCAAGGACCTTTTTCTACGCCGGATCACATGAACTTAGCGAATCCACTTCGCTAATCACATGCAGCCAACGCATGTTTTTCGGAGCTGCTCCCCAATCACACGTCGGACGAGAGAAATCCATTTATGTAATTCGATTATGAACGTAATAAGCTACTTAAGTTCCGCAGACATTGTACGCCCGGCTCTGAATCGTGACCCTCAAATATCTTCCTTCTTTTTGCGACCGCAAATCAAACAATTCAGCGGGAGCAAGCGGAGCCCAGGTAAAGCGCAAAAAATTTGTCATGCTGAATCAGAGCAAATGCTCGTTCGTTGCATTATGTCCAGTTCCTTTGCTCTACTTTAAACGTTTCATTGAGTACACAACACGATTGAGAAACGCCCCGGAAACACGTCGACAGTCTGAGGGTGGTGGTAGTTTAGGTTGAAAGGCGAAAGCTCTCTTTCACGAGGAGTGAAGAAGCAATCGTGGAGGTTGAATGGTTTTCAAGAACGTTGTGAAAGCTCTTGGCCGCTTGACCCTCCTAACTGATAACTCAAATCACCATCACCCCTCCAAACGTGGAGCACAGTTACACGCATGCCTTGTTCCGCCGTGCAAATATTTGGGGGAGCACTCGCTTCCACTTCCAATTATTTGACTAGAAGTCATCACGACGAGTCCTGGCAAGGCCAGATAGTAAAAATGATTGTCACGCTTTATCCTTGCAAGGTGAACACTGAAGAAAATTCAGGATGCAGATAACTTTCAGGGTGATGCAGATCCTGCTGCTGTGCATTTTCATATCTTGCTTATGCACCCCATTTATTTTTTCGATTCGTCTCCTCTAATTTGCGCACATAAATCACCAGGAAATTAAGTAAATCCTTAGCTGTATCCGCAGAGCTAGCATCGAGGAATTTCTACTCCTGCCGGGTGGCTCCATTGTCCGTATAAACTGACTGCTATTAAGGATTCAATTACAATGCAAAACCAGGTCGTTGACTAGATACAATATGAATGAACTAGTGTACCGCACTCCGCTACGAGTCAGGCAGCGAGGATGAGGGTTGATTTGGAACAAGCATATGGAGTTTTAACATGCAAATAGATACGATCTAAGCACATTGGCAACATTACACAGATGAGGTATAACGAGTGGAAAACTCTGCGTTGAGGTCGATCTAGGAAGGACGGCGCGACAGGGTTGAATATTCGTGGGGTGGGTCGAGCCAAGTGAAACCGACAGCTGCATGAGAAGCTAACAAGTGGTATATGGAAGTATTGCCAATTCAAGTGTGTCCTTTGCCAGTTGTGTTATCAATGTACTGAATGTCATTCTCCCTTCCGCCCCAACACACTCATTCGCACCCAATAAATTATATTGTTAGAATCTTCAAATGGCGTTCAAATCGATACAGCATCCATTTCCCTGTTATGATTTGAACTGACGCAGGTAGGTAGGGTAAATGGATAAGATAAAAGAAATGGAGCAATAATTCGCATATGCAGGACATTTTCCGAATCCTTAAAATGTAATCTGAAAGCACAGAAGCTTTTTGTTTGGCTCGGGTTCGCGTTTTCCGAATAAGACGGAAGGATCGGTGCAAAAATCTAAAGTAGAAATTGACTGTGCTGAATTAAGATTTTACTGCAAATTAATGTGTTTTATTCCGAAGCGCTTGCATATTTTGTATTGACGCGAATGAGACATATAATTTTATAATGAATATAAGATGGTGTTCTTCAAATGATCTGGCTGTAGAAAGTAACCCTGAATGAACGAGACCAACGGGAGAAGGAGGCTGTGTCGTGTAGAGGAAAGGGAAGTCACACCCTCAAGCAACTGCAAATTTGCTAAGCAAAGAGAAACAATGGAGTACGTTAAAGCGTCGGGGTCGGGGCGACCCACTGAGGAATGCATAAAAAAAGGTACCTGCGATGCCTGGCAAGTAAAATTCCACAGGTAGAACCCAGGATATCGACCGCAGAATGGGAAACGGGACACATCGCCTAACATGCCGGTGAGGCTTAGCGAGTCAGCGAAAAAAGCAAACGGTCGGAGGTTAAACGATTCCTCGGGACGAGAAAAACTGCTCACGATTTGGTTTTAAAGTTAACTGAATCCTCAATTTCCGAATTTAACAAGTTAAAAATATTTCTTGAACGACTTGTAGATTGGGTTATGAAAAGGTGGACAGTTGTTCTGTGTGTAGGCTTGGAAGGGTGAAATTAGTTGAGAGAGTACGAGTGTGATTTAAGAAAAACATCAATGAAACGTTAGTTATGTAGTGAACCGTGGAAAACTAATAAAGGGTTTTCTAATAAGAGGTGTTATTTTGATATTAAAAGAAAATACCATTTTTTAATATAAATGATCGGATGTTTATTTCATTATAAAGAAGAACGCATGCCGTTAGTAGTGGAAAATATAATCAGGCAAATGACCACGCGTACAGGACCATATCCTTTTCATGAAATTTTCCATTACCAAATCGCAAAGTGGCTGCCCTATGTCCTCGATAGCCTCACGAATTCCATCCTTGAAGTCTTGAATCGACGCTGGGCTGTTGGTGTAGACCTTCTCTTTCACGTGGCGCCAAAGGAAGAAGTCGCAAGCTGTTAAATCACAAGATCTCGGTGGCCAATTGTGATCACCTCTTCGAGAGATAACACGGTCCGGAAATTTTTCCCGTAAAAGATCAATGGTTTCGTTGGTTGTGTTGCACGTAGCGCCGTCTTGTTGAAAGTAAACGTTGTCCAGATCAATAACATCCGATTCCGGCCATAAAAAATCATCTCTCAATAGCGCAATCCATTCGCCGTAACTGTTGCTCCAGCCTCATTTTCGAAAAAGTAAGGTCCAATGACTCCGCCGGACCATAAACCGCACCAAACAGTCACACGTTGAGGATAGAGATGCTTTTCAACAATAACTCTTTGGTTTTCCGAGCCCCAGAGGCGACAATTTTGCTTGTTGACGAAGCCACCGAGGTGGAAATGGGCCTCATCACTCAAGATGATTTTTCGATGGAATTCCGGATCATTTTCATGACTTTCAAGGACCCAATCAGCAAAGACACGACGAGGAATGGACAAACCTGGGTTTTATTCAACACTTTCGGCTACAACAGCAATATTCTCGGCTGTTCTTGAGTGACGTGCACGGGTTTTATTCTTCACATCACTAAGTTGTCTCAACAGCTCGAATTTTTCCACCAATTTCTGTATTGTGGTACGACAAGGTGCTTCACGAGGACCCAAAAATGTTCTAGTTTTTACGAACCGTCTCTGCCAAATTTTTACCATTTTTATAGTGAATTTTAATAATTTCAATGCGTTGTTGAAGCGTGTATCGTTCATTTTTAATTATGACGTAGTTTCTACTTGTCAAATGTCAAAAATGATAGCTTCAAAAGTGACGTCTACCGAAATAGCGGGCTATTCAAAATAACACCTCTTATTGGTAAACCCTGTACACCTTTCAGTAAATTATATTTTTATTTGATATTCGCAGGCCGATTCTCTTCTTTCTTGAAAAGCCGTCGGGCCTTGCTTCTTTGAGTGAGCAGACGCGTTTCAACTCCTTTGAGCCATATTCAGTGTCTAAAGGATGTCAGGAAGGGAATAACTTTATATAGGTGTAGGATGGAGGGACATTATGTCCCTCCATCCTACACCTTCCTGCAACAAGCGGCGCCACCAACTGTATCGGTCCATTGACCGCTTACTCCAATTTCCAAATCCGAGTAGCGATGAACTGTCTTCGTCGACCAAGTCAGACGAACGTTTCCTCGGTTTCCCCACTGGTCTCCGCTCTTCAGTTCTCCCAACGAATACCTTTTAAGGTATCCGTTGTTCGTCCACATGATTCATGTGGCCAGCCCATTGCAGCTTCCGCAGTCTTATCTTGGCACCTAGATACACAAATTTTCCCACATTTTCGAAATTGTATTCGCCAAGTGTGATATTTTGGGCATTTGAGATATTTTTCCTCGAGTGCGTCATGAGCTTTGTTTTATGCTCTAGCCCTACTAGCTTTGCTTCGCTGTCGAGTTTCTGAAAATGTTTTCGACCGCATAGGCTACCACTTGGCACGACTTGTATAAAGTTCCTGTTGTATCGACAGGCAGCTTTCTGATGACATAGTCCAGAGTCAAATTGAATAGCAATGGGGCCAGCCCATCTCTCTGCTTAAGTCCTATATTTGTCTCAACGGCGTCGGTGAACTGGTTGATGCGGAGTTGGGAGGAGGTTGTCGACGTCATTGTCATTTGGGTAAGACAGACTAATTCGGCTGGGATAAGCGAATAAGCATACGTTCAACTGCGTACTCAAGGCGTCAGGCTGAGTACTAGCATCCCAAGGCATTGCGCTCGGGGCCATAGACGGATTATTAATTGATTGATTCATTAATATGGTCCAACAAAGAGTGTTTGGTCTTGGCGAGCGCTCTTCAGCAGGTCAGAGGGTAAGTAATTAGTTTTTCTTCTTTTTTCTTGCTTGATGGATATTTTTCCGATGTAATCTTAACCTTTTTTGCAACTTTACTAGTTGTTTTTTATTTAAATTTTTTTTATAGTTTGGGGCTGAAATTCTTTGTTTTCTTTTTTTTTTGAACAAAATTTGAATTTTATTCGTTGTTTTTATTTTGCCAATATAATTTAATAAATCCATATGAGAGCGTAAAAAATTTATTTCATTTCTTAGCGTGTTTTTCCCTTTTCTTTCCCTGCCCTTTGTATTAGTTTTCTCAATGTGATGGTGGCCCAGCACGGTCAGTGGTGAGCTTAGCACTTGGGAGTGCATGACTTGAATAGGGGCCCCGATCCTATTTTGTTTTGCTTTAGCTCTACAGCGCCCTCCGGACATCGCTTAGAGATAGAATATTCGATTTTATTAGGTACTGCTTTATGTGATGATTTTTCTTCCGGTGTTTTTTCGGACCGAGGTTTTGGCTTGTGGTTTCAATCGTGATTGTCACGGTGTTCGCCGCAGTTGCAGTGACGCCCATTTTTTCAAATTTATGTTATACAGTTCTTTCGTCTATAATAGCATGCAGGCTGTCGAGTTGTGGATGATGATGGGAAACCACCAGGGATCATGTCGTTGGCCATATCTCCCTACATAGGGTAAGTTGCCTTGAACAACCTCTTGGAATTAGCCAGCGCAGTCGGTTTCATAGGCATCTTTCTCGTGTGACATTGTGTCGAGCTACTTTTATCGGAGCGATTTGGAATCCATAATAGTCTCGTAGTCGGCCCTAGGTAGCGACATTTGGAGCGGAGTTAGCATTAAGGATTCATTGTCGTACGAGGCACTAAGATGCTTGTCTCTGCTTTAGGTGTATCCGAATTTTAACCCCCTTTCCCATTTAAATATTTTTTCTTTAACTTATTCCCATATATTGAGGATCATCTTGAGGAATGAAAACATGTCAGTTTTACTTAATTTTCAATATGTTAATAAACCACACGCATCTTTTCCATTTTATTTTGCTCATTTTATTTTGCTAACAGGTTTAATTTTATTATATGTGTTCTGACTGATTAACTTTATTGAAAGTTTCAGTTATTTTATGAGGTAAATTTTTCAGTTGAGTCAGAATAGGTTTTGATTCAGTTTCACGATAGTTTTCATTGTTTTTGTTTTTAAGGTTTTCAGTTAATTTTTATTTTCTTTTCAATTTCACTCCGATGATGGAAACAAGAGCATCTGGCTGTACATGCGTTCTCAACGAATCGAGAGCTCGTCAAAAGGTGTCACCAAATTGAAGCTACATGACAAGAGCTGGAAATGGCTAAACTTCGATTTCCAGCTCAGACACATGGAATCAATCCTATCCAGCAGTATGACGAGTTTCCAACTGGTTTTCATTCATACTCCCAGTCGAATGTTCATCCTAACGGAGCGGAGGCTGGGATCCAACCTGCGTATTCGGCTGTTTCTTCGCGAAATTGAAAATCAACCACAGAGGTCTATATATGTTGCCACGCAGACGTCCCTATCTGAGGTCCAATTTAACCCCAGCAATTCCTGTGATGTGGCTTGTGACTTTGATTCTGAATGCAAGTCCAACCGCAAGCGTCGAGGATCCCGATTCCCGATTCCATAAATCAAATAAATATTTCATCACACGATACACGGTTTCTCAATCGTGCGTGCGTTGAGTCAATTACGACATCGCACGAAGACAAGTGACCTTTTGCAGAGATTAACGTAAACGGTCGCAAATTCGAAGGTCTGTCAGACAGTGATGCCAGCGTTGGCATCCTAGAAGCGGGAGTCGTTGATCTTTGCCGTGGTCTTGGTTATCAATACCAAAGTCAAGACGGCTTCAGGTCTCAAGCTGACGTTTCGGGATACGTTACTGCTTTAAATCAATTCAATAAGCGAACTCCTTTGATTCAGTTTTTGATTGTTTGATTGCTTTCTACATCGCAACTATACTGCTTCCCTTGTCTACCGATATTTCGGTGTCTGGTCCAGCCTCCTTGATTTGGTCCTTTCTTACTGGCGATGGTCCACCTGAGATTGTCGACTGCCTACCATCGATAAGGTGGCACTGAGCAAAAGAATTTAAATGTCCTTATTCGGGTACTGCTCACCCCATGTTCGATACCCGTAAGTGAAATCACACTGCTGCATGGGTTCCAAGATGACTCGAATGGAGTCTGGGCCATCCCAACGGTTGCTGCGAAAGGCAGTGTTGCATATTTGAAATTTTTACTTTTCTAGCTAAATTTTCATCTTTAGCAACCGAGGATCAAATTTCGAACACCCAAAAGTTGCTTATCAGTAAAGATTTGACCTGGAGTAATTTATTATCTCCGTGGTTTTTTCAGATTTTTCGGATCACAAGCGTCCAATCGCAGCCTGTCCAATTCTTTGCATGCAAGTATCATCGACCTTTCCAGCGCAAAACACACAATCGGAAGACCATGGCTTACCAAACTTGTGCAGGTAAGACTGAAAAAATCTATGCCCACTCAAGAGCTGGATCAAATAAAAGTCAGTCTCATCATGACTACGATCGAGCTACGGCGTCAAGTTGGAATGAGGCGGGCCATCTCCTCTTCGTGTCAATCACCCAGGATTATTGCCAGTCGCTGAGTGAGCGTTCTTTCTCTTTGAGCGATGCTGCCTCCCGATCACGTTCATGTCTGTAGAAGTAAGTTTTACGGTGGCCTCTAACAATGAGCGCGATGGGTATGACGCTTGCAACGACTCAGAGACTGTCCGACATGTAGATGAGATCCTAACTGCTCCTCTTAGCTGCACCTGTACCGGGCCTTTTCGGTGCAGCACCTTGTTGAGAGCATCGCCCCATATTTCTGATCCATATACAGCATAGACTGTACAGAACTCATCAGGATTCGCCTTCTTGATGAGGTAGATCAACCTACGTTGGACATCAGTCGACTGAGTACTGACACACTCGTTGCAGCCTTATCATATTCCAGTCGATCAGAACTCGTATGAACTTCACATCAAGTTTCGACGCAAATCGTCCCTACTTTTAGAACTCATTTCTTAGTAAGAATGACCACTACAGTTCTCTCCGGCGCAAGGCTGAAAACACGAGCAGTCGCCCAGCTCCTCCTTCGGCTCATTAGCATTCCTTGTATAAGTTGGGCATGTTCAACTGCGCGTCCAGCGACTAGAACCTCAAGATCGTCCACATAGCCAATCAAGCGCTACTCATCTTGCAGCTTCGACTAAGTAGCCCGCCATACGAGATGTTCAACAAATCGGGGCCAAGGATGGAAACCAGTGCGACATCCGATGTGACTTTCTTCCTTCGAATCATAGAGCAGACTCCGGTTCTTCATGTAGTCCCTCAGGATCCGTATCAAATTTTCCGGAGCTTGGCAACGCGTTTCTGACACCAAGCGTCACCAGCAAACAGCACAACCCGTCTGTTAGGGCGGATATAAGCCGCCGTTTTCTAGACCGCCCTCACCACTTCTGATATCGCGTCAATGTTTGAGCACCCTGCTCTAAAGCCGTAATATGTAGACGCAAACTTCGGGTTTCCATTCCCCTTGCTAATCAGTACAAGCCTCAACACTTTCTAGCGTTCTTAGAAGACCTCTCCACGCAGGCGAACGTTGAACGCAGCAAATCAGGGCAAATATGATAGATCAGCTGCAATACCTCAGTTGAAATGCCATCTGGTCTTCGTGCCTTCATAAATAGAACTGCATTCTCTAGTTCTTTCCTCGTAAAAGACGGGCACTCAAAACGGTCAGAATGTACAGAGCCTGTGCAATTTTGTTCATCTTTTCCGCTTCGAGTAAGCAGGGCGTCAGTAGAGCACCGAACTTCCGCCTTACTAGCTCATATCCCAAGCCCCACGGATCCCTGTTTACGTTGCCTACGAGAACCTACCAGCATCGGACTTACTTCCATTGATAAGCTTACGAGGGTACTTTTTGCCCGACCTGTAAGATAGGAGAATTGTGTCCGCCTTCTGTATACGCGCCCGCTGAGCTTCTCGCCGAAAATTGTGGGACTCTCTGACCACCAGTAAAGTACAGGCTTACCGTGTCGGGGTTTCCGACGTAGCATAGAAGACCCACAAGCAGATGTAACGATACTCATTGTTGAGTTCACTACATCCTCAGCTGTCAATCATCCGCTCCTAGGAGAAGCTCCCGACAGCAGCGTACCCGCTCGGAGCACGTCAACGAACCTCTGCATATCGACCTTCCCAGTATTCTACTCAAAAGTGGAAGTCTGGGTACTTGTTCGCCGAAAGGCACCATCGCATCACTGGCCAATTGTGTACCCTTGGAGCCAGGGTCTGCGAAGCAAATGTCATATCGAATATGCTTCCTGCGCAACCCCAGCAATGGAAAATAGCCATGTTGACAGTATTTAGCACGACAACGCTGTCGTAGCCACCATTTTCAGGACTCGCTTTCCTGTCGGATCAGATTGAAGCATGTCCAATACAATGGCTTTGGCATTGAAGTCTCTTCAGATGAGAACTTGGCCCTCTGTGTTCGGGACAGCGTCAACCAAGGCATTAAGTTTGGCTGAGAGACTCGGAGTTAAACACTAAAAAATTTTCCTGAACACCGAATCCATACAAAACCATTCCCTCGACTATGGCTCTGCACCGGGAGGTTAACATTGTTCCGAACCTATGTGGCGAAGTGCCAGATTAGTTGGGATACCAGGCTGGCGAGCTCCTGTCATGATGTTTCTTGCTGAGCAATAGCAGGTCGGCTTCCATATTTCCGATATTTGGACACTTTTGATTCAATTTCAGTTTTTTCCAGTCGAAGAAAAATTAAAGCGAAGCGTCACCTGTTTGATGTCTGAGAGCTGCGGCTATCTATATTCACATCTTCCATCAGTCATCGCGAGTTGTTTTTCTGTGATTATCGATCGGTTGAAGAACTACCAATATCGTAATGAATGGTCATTGATTACGATATTGGTAGTAAATCTGTCCCGGAGAGTTGTGCGGCGAGGATGCAGTGCATAATGTCACAGAGGCACGGGGCAAATAAGTTTCTTTCTTCTATTTTCTTACTTGATGAATATTTTTCCAATTCAGTCTTAAGTTTTTTGCAACTGTACTAGTTGATTTTGATTTCCTATTTTTTATAAAAATTTTTGTATTCCCTTTTTTTGGGTGAAATATTAATTTTATTCGTCGTTTTTATTTTTCCAATATTATTTAATAAATCCATGTGAAAGTGTAATAAACGTATATTTCCTTTCTTAGGACGTTTCTCCCTTTCCTTTCCCTACCCTTGGTTTGTTAGTTTTCTGAATAAGATGGTGGCCCAGCACGGATAGCGGTCTCCTTTATCAAACCCCGGCACAATGGAGCTCTAGCAGGCTCAAGGCGTCACCAGGAGATCGAAGGCCTCTGCCATACTTTCAGGTCTGCGATTGTGGTTGTGGCTGTAATAACCTTGCGGAAAGCAGTGAGGGTTGTAGCACGTATAGATCATAGCATAGTATACTCAAATAGTAGCCACACCTTTCATTTACCCTGTGTTGCACACTTTTTGAATTTTCCCAGGGGCACGTCAGCTGATCCGGGGCATGACAGCTGATCCCATGTTTCGCGCGCTCAAGAAACAAAGCAAAATGCAAATAAAATTTCCGACGCACGTGTTCTTTTACGCATTTCAGAACATAGAAGTGCTGCCACATCCTAACAAAAAACTAAAAGATTGCATGGAACGAATTAGTTTTTCTGCAATGTTATTGATTTTTTAGCTCTGGTAGCCCTGAAATCTCTCATCGAAGCATATGTTTATATTCGCGCCATTCCTCGCATCAGCGTTTACCATCTACCTGCTACCGAAGATTTATGGCTCGCTGTTCGGCTTGTGTTCGAATTTTTCCGGAGGGTTGATGGAGTGTGGTTACTAGTTGAGTATACTATGGATCATAGTATACTCAACTAGTACCCACACCTTTCATTTGCCCTGTGTTGCACACTTTTTGAATTTTCTCAGGGGCACGTCAGCTGATCCGGGGCATGAGAGCTGATCCCATGTTTGGCGCGCTCAAGAAACAAAGCAAAATGCAAATAAAATTTCCGACGCACGTGTTCTTTTAGGCATTTCAGAACATGGGAGTGCTGCCACATCCTAATAAAAACTAAAAGATTGCATGGAACGAATTTGTTTTTCTGCAAAGTTATTGATTTTTTGAGATATGGTAATCCTGAAATCTCTCATCGAAGCATATGTTTATATTCGCGCCAATCCTCGCATCAGCATTTACCTACCTACCTGCTACCGAAGATTTATGGCTCTGTGTTCGAATTTTTCCGGAGGGTTGATGGAGTGTGGTTACTAGTTGAGTATATTATGGTATAGATCCTTTCCTGATTTCAGCGAAAGCGCATCCTTGCGATCCTGAAGAGGACCTGGAAACCAGTTAATTACAGAAATGTGTGAGCTCCTAGTCGACATGGGTGTAATGTTTTAAAAGTTTTTCAGGGGTCCGTGTAGGGCAATAGCGATGGAATGCTGCCTCAGAAAGTTGTAGCAACTGAGCTCAGCTGGAATGACCAAGCCTGGGGAGGCGTACGTGTGCTGGCAGCTAGCTAACTGTGATGTTTGCACACTATGCGGTAATCGGCAAAATTAGTTGAGCTAGAATTATTTATAAGAGTTGAAACGGTAGTATCAAGGGATGTTTGTGTGTCGGTAACAGGGCGTGCAGTTCGCTCAAACCATTCCAATGCTGAATTAGATGTTAGATGATGTAAAAGTGCATGATCTGGGTTACAAAATTTTGTGAACTGTGAAAGAACATCGTTTGGGTCCTTTTCCATTTTTCATTTCTCTAATTACCATGAATTAATACAATAGAATCTTTGCCAACTATTTGAGATAGTACGACTATTTAAAGTTATTTAGAAATGATTATTTGTATTATATGGGATAGCTACACGAGATTCAGTTAAAGCAAGATGATAGAGTGAGTCGAGAAGAATTTGATAGGTACATGCTTGTAAATTGACCTCTCCTCGCCAAAACCCGACTACTACAAAATGGCAGGTCATTTCAAAGTGGGGCTTTGATCTAGCGAAGACTCATGACTCCTGAGCGCATTCTTGGAGTAGGTGAAAGAGCTTCGACTATAGTAAACAGTAGAGTCTCCACGAAACACTCTATCAATTGGTAGTGGAATTGTTAGAGGGAAGGGTTTTAGTGTGGCTTCGAGCTAATTATACTGGAATTCGATCTTGGGCATAGCTGCTGGCGGTCCTAAGCGCGGAACTATGACAAGAAGCTACTCGAGGAGATAAAGTGCCAAACAAAAGAATTCGAGGAATCGATGAGAGTGCACGTTTGGGTGATGCAGCGATTATTTTGGCACCTTTTTTGACAACTCAAAAGTTGAAGATCCTGCGCAAAAATCTCTTGACACTCTAAAGACAATAAATTCGACAGCCGGGGCGAACTCTGGAGACGACCCGGATCTTTGTCGAGGTTGAAGAGAAACATGACATGGCGTATGTGGAGAGATAAGGCGATATGAAGATTGCGGCCATTCAGATACAGGGAGCGGAGTTTTGAAACTGCAGGCAAAGTCATACGTTCAGAGAATGTACGGAACCAATCAAATGGTTTAGGTGTGATCGACATAGGCCCAGGAAAGCAACCTACCCAAACTGCAGGCAAAGAGGGACCAAAAACCTAGCTTAAGGCGAGTTCAACGCCATATTTCAACCGGGTTAGCTGGAGGTACCAAGGGTGAGAACCATGGGAGATAAAAGGTCATATTTTGAAGCTCAAGATGATCAATCATAAATCTTGGGACTACTGGACAATCACGAGTTTCGAATACAATTGTAGATTGTGAAGGGTGGAGGACTCTGAAGAGCTTCGGATCCGCTTAGGGCAGAAATTCAAGCTTGCGAAATTATAGGAACGGGAAACATTTTGATTGGACTCTTTGGAGCTTAAGTGGGTCCAGAAAGTTTTCATAGTACCATCTCTAATACAGGAACCTGGAGGTACCAAGGGTGAGAACCATGGGAGATAAAAGGTCATATTTTGAAGCTCAAGATGATCAATCATAAATCTTGGGACTACTGGACAATCACGAGTTTCGAATACAATTGTAGATTGTGAAGGGTGGAGGACTCTGAAGAGCTTCGGATCCGCTTAGGGCAGAAATTCAAGCTTGCGAAATTATAGGAACGGGAAACATTTTGATTGGACTCTTTGGAGCTTAAGTGGGTCCAGAAAGTTTTCATAGTACCATCTCTAATACAGGAAGCTACTCTCGGCGTCGAAATCAGACGACCGTTTGGGATAACATTCACCTGCATTGAATCGGTGGAGAAACAAAACTTTCTAAGTCATCTCACTAAGACGAAGGGAAAAGCACTAGGTAATCTGACGGGAGAGAGTATAGGTTGCACGAACCAGGTAGAGAATATGATCAAACTATTTCAGCTTCCATCAAATAGAGATTGTACTCTGTCTCGGCAGGTATGAAGAAGCAACTTGACTGTAGGTGATTGACCAATTTCTAGATGCAGATTTAAATCCATATCGACAGAAACATTCAGGCGAATACGTTCTGCTGGATTAAAGGTCGCGCGGGAGCAGTATGAGTTTAATATTGATCTCCACCTGACGAGGATGGATGGATCGTTCCGTGTCTAAGGATGCATTTATACCACTTCTCAGTATTTTTTTGAGCCTGATCTAACTTATACGAAATCGTAGATAAACTCAATGACTCCTGTAGGGGTAGAAGAGGAGCAAGTTTATTGGACATATGAAAGACCGTGCACTTCGCAAGGGTTTGCTCTCTGCTGAAACGCTGTTCCCGCTGAGTGCGGCAAGGAACATCTCGTCCCAAATGCGCGACCTGCTCTAAGAATTCGTTACTCAGACTCGCATTTGGCGAAATTAACTGTACGTGGTTGATTGGCACCGATTCATCGGAATAAACTGCAAATCAGACTTTCAAGCACATCTTAACAAAAGTTGCAAACAACAGATTACTACACGCGGAAACTGAGATGATGGACAATCATTTTAAATTTTCAATCAATTCCCAATGGTGGCTGCTTGAGAAAACAGGAGGTATGCAACGGAAGGTATGTATGTGTGATGTAAGGACTTAGAAATGGCGTGGCTGCTTATACATTTGCGATATGGAGTAAGGTTGATGAGGAACCCTTGTTATGCCGATTCTTATTAACAAATTTGTTCTGGGAGTGGAGTTTCTCTGG
This sequence comes from Odontomyia ornata, assembly GCA_963969285.1. Taxonomy (NCBI): domain Eukaryota; kingdom Metazoa; phylum Arthropoda; class Insecta; order Diptera; family Stratiomyidae; genus Odontomyia; species Odontomyia ornata. The sequence goes on from OZ017743.1 coordinate 22,683,663, forward strand.
TTTTTTTTTTTATTAATAGCCTGAATTTGAAAGAAGAGTCTCGTGACCTCGTGTGCGAAACAGACGCCAAAACACCAACTCACCTACACCGTCGGTCCATGTTTTAAAAGGAGGAAGAAAGTCGACTAGGAAAAGCAGTGGAGAATAAAGAAAGCGCCTGGCTGAAATACCTAGGAAGCACGACAAAATGGAACTCCTACTGGCTCCTACGATTTTTGCGTCTTCTTTCGATAAATAAATCGAGCGATCGAAAACGTCTATCCGTTGCCGTATTTTTCAGCGAGGCTAGATTATTGCGGAATGCCAGATATCCTTTGGCACTGGAAATGAAGCTAGAATAATGGCAAGTGCCGGTAGTAGATGGATCTTGCCAATATACCGTTTTTTTTCAATACCATACCGAAGAATTCCTCAGCTAACTCGCAATGATTAATTGATAGAGTCATCAGAACGGCATTGAAACCATACGTGCTCACGTCCTTCGATATTCTCAGCTCCAACACTTGGGACGGGACTAGAATTTTCATAAACATATTTTTTCCGACGCGCAGCGGAAATATTTGGGGTAGTCAGTGAATAAAGTTTAAGTTTCGATCTAGCTGAAAATATAGAACTTTCCCAAGGCTCATACTGTGAAGCTAGTTTGCCATTCCTTGCGTACGATCCCATATTATAGGTTATACATACCTCACCATGCTTCTCTGATAAGATCCCTAGCTGAACGTCCCAGCAATACCGACGATTCGATTGAATGCCGTAGTGTGAGCTAGCATTTGAGGGCTTCAAGTTGAAGCTAGCTTCAACACCTATATTGGCGCGTTCGATTCTCGGCTGCCCATTAAGGTCGCGAATGATGCATCCAAAGATGACCTCTGCTTGTAAATTCCTACAAAAGACAGCTTTGGAATGACTGCCAAAAAGCATTACGCAGATTGAGTCTAATAAAAGGAATGAGCCACGCAGCAATATCTGTGGCATAGCTGCAAGAGGAAACAGGTTTTATATTGGTTTGATGAGGATTTATTCAAAATATGAACACCATCGGTCAAAATGAAACAAAAACCAAGAGACATAAGAAACCATAGATATAGAGAGTACTGGATCCGCAACCGGTCGCGAGAGCCGAAGCAATTAGCAACCTTCGCTAAAGTTGTGTGAAGTTGAGGTTTGAAGTGATATATTTTTATTTTTGCACTTAATTCACTCCGAAACATGTTCACATTTATAAAGTTTTTAATTTTGAAGATCGCGTGTACGAAATTGACACTTCAGTTCTCTTTTTTTATTGAACACTTACGAACTTTCAATCGGCTTTGACACATGAGTTTTCTCACCTCTACGATTTTCATCAGCTTTGACGTTCGAGTTTTCTGTGAGAGAACGTTTGTAAGAATGATAACGAAGGCGTGATCGTGTGCACATGAGACGAAATTTTGTTGATGTGCACGGGTGTCAGTGAGGGAAGTGATTATTCTGAAGACAGGAAAGAAAAACCGGTCTGGAAACAAAGGGGAAGGAGAAGCAGAGGGAATCATATTGTTTCGAGAGCGAAAGTTATTTATAACTTATTTATGTGTTAAATTTGCTTCCCACATGGACGAGGACACAGATTCTTATTGCTCGTCCATTTATTTATATGACTTCCTCCTAGTCAGTAACCGATTGAACCAGGCTCATCGGTTGATTATTTGCATTTTAACCAAAATGGGAAGAAGACTTTTTAAGACCTGCACTATCTTTCAATCAAACAATTAACCTCTCCCAGCTATTTTTTTTCAAGAAATTGCCAATCAAAAACCCAAAAAAGGTTTAAACATTTTTAGGGTTTACTTTCACCAAATTTAGAAGTAATTTAAAACTACTGAACACTTTTAGCTCGCGTTGAAATGACATGTTCGGTTGAGTTAACGCGAGCGTGCACAATTTTGTCGAGCATCCGCGTGAAGAAATTAAAGATTTCACTTTGCTTGTTCATTAATTTTTTTTTATTTTCGTTTCATTTATTTATTTGCAAATTTAGGTTTTTACACTGATTTGAAAATTACAACCTTATTAATAAATCAGATTCAAACACTTTCAGTCAATACTAAATTAAAAATCTATGCATACATAAATTAATAAGTCTATGTATTTATTCGATTCGCATAGCAATTTCAATCATTTTTTATTAAATTTCGCTCATTCCATATTAAAGGCTTCGAGACACGATGCCACTATTGGAATTATCAAAGAAAAGACTAGCATAATTTTGCTGCTGAGCGTTCATTTTTTCATGGAAATCAAATTTTCGCCGCCGGAAAGAGCTGGCATTTAAGTCAATACGTGTGAAAGATCTTAGACGAACGACCCTGAATCCAAAATCTAATTAGGAATGTGATAGAGATCTAACTTTGGCCATATTCAACTTCAGTAAAGATATTGATATAGTCTGCGTCACCTCGTAAGCCGAAGTTCCCTGGTTTAAATCCCATTGGTGACAATGAGATTTGTTTCGCGTAATTCTTCGAACGGACTATAATCCGGTCAAGTTCAAGCTTCTTTTCAATGACAAAAATTACAAATAGGTTTTTAGGTCACAGGTTTACTCTTCTTCTTAGCACTACAGCCCCTCTCGGGCCTTCGCTTTCCGCAAAAAGCGCCTCCACTCATCTCGGTCCATTGACCGCGTCCTCCAATTTCGAAATCCGAGCAGCGATGAACTGTCCTAGGCGTTTCCTCGGTTTCCCCACTGCTTCCGCAATCTTACCTAGACTTCTTACCCTATATTTATCATACATATTGAGCAAAATGCACACTTCACTAATATAAAGTACGCTTAAAAACAGTTCCATAGTACGCTTAAAAAAAGTTCCATAGAGGATAATAGTAGGCTATTCTCAACAAACATATTAAGCATCATATTATATTATTTTTTGCTATCCAAAAAGCGTCTATGAAAAATTTTAGGGCAAAATGTTCGGTTGTCATCCTGAACGGTGATCTGCAGACGCAAATCTAGATTGATTTAGACAACCGCATAAACTTCTGATACCAAGGACAATTTATGTCAGCCGCACAACACGGAAAGAGTGCAAGTTATATCCGAATAAAAAACTGCGCCTCAAGCGTCGATTTTGTTGATCATACGTGCAGGTCCCTATAAATTTCATGTATAATGAAGACTTCATTGAGGACAATTCAAGGCTTAATGCAGATAAGGAGACTTGAAATTTTGACTTACGAAGGCGATAAGGACAACCCCCTTATACCGATGTGTTAAACATTGTCTGGGTGGCACAAAGGACCAAGCGACGTAATGTGAATGCAGATCGCACGAGCGTTGTGCGACGAAGAAAGAGTGGTGGAGAGGGTGGTAGGGAATGGAGGTATTTAAAAAAAATGTGCAGAGCAAACGGGCATCCAATAACCCAAAAAACAATCATTTGACATCCTTCTGCCTGGCCTAAATTTGGGCCTATCTGCTTAACTCATCCTGCATCTATATAAAGACATTTCCTTCCACACATCCTTTGGACACTGAAGATGACTCAAAGTAGTCAACCCACCACTGCTCACTCCAAAAAGCAAGGCCCGGCTGCTTTTCAAAAAAAAGAAAATTGGCCAGCGGATATCAAATAAACAAAGTAATTGACTAAAATCCACAAAAGCGCTGAAGCACGGCGCTAAAATAAAGAAACATTCACTCTAGAGAAGACACCGAGAAATTCCATGATCCTGGATTGTTCAGAAGAATGGTTCTACCACAAAGCGGGATCGATTCTGACACTCTTGATTGCTACCTGCGACGTATACAAAGAAATCTTTGCAATGAGTTCAAAAATGGAATTCCGGAGCTGAAAGACCTCCTAGCCCAACTAGGTCACAATAAGCGGAAGTGGCTCAAGGCAGACAAGGAGCAAATAATAAAGCTCTCAAACAGCGTGGTAGTCTTCCCACCGCCTATTAACAGCATAAGGTTGGCTTGCAGCTCAATCAAAGTAGATCGGAAAAAACGAAAAAAGGATGAGGACAAATCATGCTTCATTGGCAGGCAGGGTATAAAAGGTAGGAGTGCAAAGAAAAGGCACACTGCGTCCTTTGATAGGATACTGACCTAATGCCAGACGATTTGAAGCATGTTTCAAGTACAGGAAAGTGCAGGTTCCAAGTACAGCTCATGTTGATCAGCAAGGGGAAACGCGAGTCACCGTCTGCATAGCCCGGTATGTATACTAGACAGGCACGGGAATGTGCTCGAAAAACTCATCGGGAGAATAGGCAAGATTTATGCTGCTGGAGACCTATCTTCAAGGAAGTATGGATTCAGAGCATGTCGCTCTACTATCGATGCAATTGCAGAGGTGATGAGTGCGGTCCAGCGTGAGGAAGCACACAGCAGTTCCACCCAGTGGGTCCTTCTGCTGATTATTCTTGACGTCGTAGTTACTATCAACTCCGCTAGGTGGGCGGAATCCGAAAGAACTGGAAAATACCAGAATATATGCGGATTTGGAGGGACTATCTGAAAGATCTCAGTCTGTCCTACGACAGGAAGGAAGGTAGCTGAAGGATGGCAATAACATGGGGTGTCGCTCAAGACTCTATACTTGGTCCGAATATGCGCAACTCGGGCCAGGTATGCTAATACGCCAGATGAGGAATTAGACGACTGCTTACGGCTTCAGTTTAATATCAGGAAAAACCGAAGTGATTATCCTGACAAAAAAGACAATCCCCAGAGTAAAGACTAAACGCCAGTCGAATCAAAAGCAGCAATGAAATACCTGGGTGTATTGATATTCGAAAATGAGTTTTTCGAGCAAATCAGAGCAACAGTTGGCAAATCTGCACCACGTGCAGCGGCACTTGCTCGCTTGATGGCCAACATAGGGGGGCCTATCTCATCAAGGAGAGGACTAAGATGAGCGCTGTGCAGTCTGTATTACTCTACGGATCAGAGCTTTGGGGCGACGCGGTCGTCACAGGTGCAGCGACAAAGAACGTTGCGAATCGAACACGCGTACCGAAGTCTCCGTGTAGACGGTGTTGGTGATCGTAGGGGGTGATACCTATCGCCCACCTTATTATCTGCGCCGAAGCGAAGCCGACCAGGAGGCGATCGCTAAGGAAGAGAGACAACGCTGTTTTAACGACTGGCAATAGTCTTGGGAGAGTGAGGAGGAGGTAGACTGCGCGCCTTAACCCTGACTTGAGACCGCGACTCGATCCAGGGCATGGTGAGACTGATTTCTACCTGACCCAGCTCTTGAAGGGGCATGCATGTTTTCGATCTTACTTGGCCAAGTTTGATTAGTCACTGTCTTCTGACTGCATGTTTTGTAAAGAAGAGGTGGATGATGCCTGCCATACATTTTTCGCCTGTAAAAGGTGGTACATGTAGCGTGGTGAGCGAAATCGGAGAGTGCTCCCCGAAGATTATAATCGAAAAGATGCTTACATTGGTTGACAAATGCAACCGCGTAGCACATTATACTCGAGCAGTCCTGATAATTGAAAAGGCATACTGAAGGATGGACGGGTCTCCTTTCTAATAGTCCCTTCCCCTAACTTCTTCTCGCGCTAGAGAAAGAATCCGTCACTTGTAGGCATCTCTAGGCGTAGAGAATTGAGGCCTGACGGTAGCAATGGTTTCAGGCTAGGTTCTCAAACTGACAGGGGAGGGAGGTGCTGAGTAGGTAGCCAAGTGCAAAACATGGAGCCTACAATAGCCCTCTATCGAATATTTTCTTAACCCTATTTTTAACCTACATATTGGTATATTCTTCATTTTGTTCCAATACGTAGTGTAACTGTAGGACAGTATACCTATTAACTGAAAACCTACCGTGAAGAATGACTTTAGTCACTGAGAGGTGGCCTGAAATTTCGAAAGCAAATTTTATCATTCAAGAGGAAACCGCTGGCAGGGTATCTGGTTTTGAAATGTTACGAAGAACAGTCAATCAACACAACCCAAAGTTAAAGAATGTATCGTCAAGTACAAAGAGCTAAGGCTGTACCCATGAATGAGGTGCATCGCAGGAGTATTTCGAGCTAAGGCTTCAGAATCAGCAGTAAGACACTCTGGAGTAACATATTTTTACACAATAATGTATATCCTACCGGCGAGATACTTGAAGCGACAGTTACTCCGTTTTTTTTAATGTGTCGTATTACAAGAGCGGTCCAATAAGTACTTAGCCTACAAAAGAAAAACGAAAATTTTGGAAAAGTGGCGATTTATTTCTCAACAGAATCTCATCTTAGCTCGATACACTTGACCCAGGGATGCTCCAACTTCTTCACCCCGTCTGAAAATTACCTTTTCTCGAGGTCTGCAAAGTAGGCCTCCGTGGTGGTGATGACCTCCTCATTCGACTCAAATTTCCGCCGGAGAGTGACTTTTTCAACTGTGGAAAGAAAAAGAAGTCGCACGGGGCCAAACCTGGAGAATACGATAGATGGGGTAGCAGCTCGTAGCCCAATTCGATCAATTTGGCCGTGGCGACGGTGGAAGCGTGAGCCGGTGCTTTGTCATGGTGGAAGAGCACTTTTTCTTCACCAAATGGGGCCTTTTTTCTGCGATTCGGCGTCGAATTGGCCCAATAATTCGGCATAGTAGAGCCTTGCGACCGTTTCGCCCTTCTCCAGGTAGTCGATGCAGATCACACCTTGTGAATCCCAGAAAACGGTGGCCATCATCTTTCCCACCGACAGGACAGCCTTCGCCTTCTTCGGAGCACGTTGGCCGCGTGAAGTCCACTGTTTCGATTGCTCGTTGGTCTCTGGTGTATACCAGTGAAGCAATGTTTCGTCGACGGTCACAGAACGATGCAGAAACTCGTTCGGATTGCGCTTAAACAGCGTCAAACATTGCTCTGAAGTTGTCTCACGGTTACGTTTTTTATCCAGGGTGAGCAAACGCACAAAATATTATGCAGGATATCACCCACGCGGTCTTTTATGATGCCTACTGTCTCCGCTATCTCACGCACCTTCAATCGGTGGTCTGCCAATACGAGCTCGTGGATTTTTATCACGTTACCTCCCGTGGTAGCCGTTCAAAAACCAACGTGCGACCAAGTTGAAACTCGTTACACCAACCGAGCGCATTCAAGCACTCTTTGATTTTGCTGAGCGATTTCTTTTCTCTTATCACTGCCCGACATCGCTCTTTCTCCATTTTTTTAAAATCCGCGGATATGCCCGCTTCCACACGCGGTCCAAACAAAACTACGAGTTCGATTGGGCTGAAATTTTGAAATTTACTACACGATAATGAATCTCTCTTGCGATAGTGGCGCCCTTGGGCGGTGAGGCTAATTACTTATCGGACCGCCCTCGTATATGAATTTTGTTATCTCTGATTGCTGATATCATGAACTAAATTAGATATTCATGAAAGGATTAATTCACATTATTTTGTGTGCCCTTTATACCGATGTATTGAACATTGTCTGGATGGCGATGAAAATGGAATGCAGATCGCATGAGCGTTATGCGATAAGAAAGAATTATGAAGAGAGTGGTGGGGAATGGAGGTACTTAAAAAAAGACTCGTACTGGTCATTGCAGGACGACCTAGTGCACAAGCGCCAGCCAAATAAAGAGTAGTTATATATAAACAAAGAAGATATCAGACATAGCCTCATGATAACAAAAATTAAGCATTTAACATCGTTTGAGACAGTTACGATCGCTTCCCTTAATAAAACACAACAAGCACATATTCTGTCAAATTCCTGGAATCAAATCATGAGTGCAACACTAGAATGAAAGCTAATATCAATTATGGGCCTCATTATCTCATTACCCACGCGAAAATGAATCATTAAAAGATTCCTAAACGCAAATTTCAATATATAGTGAAACGCATTTCCAGTTCGACGCGAAATATATCACATTATGAAAATTTGCCACAATCGAATCAGTTTTATGAAATCATTAACCCTAAAACGGTTTTTATGAAACACTTAAATTCATATGAATCTGCAACTTTATACCATCGGCTGTCCTACACGCACGCATTCTAATGCCCACACATTCAATATCACATACGTTAATGGTTCCGATATAAAACTGAACATTAATGAATATTTGCAAATAAATTTGAAATTGTAAACCGCAAAACATATTAAAAACTTTATTATTGGCGCCCTAACATGCAGGAAAATGTCTATACATGCTGTCCCTACCCCACCGGTGCAATTAAATTCGCCTGCTGTTTCGCGCGCTTGCAGATTGCATTGCTATGCAAATTGGACAGCCTGTATCTTCTTCCAGAAATAGCTTGAAGCGGCGAAGATAATTAGTCCATTATTGTGAATTAGAGCGTGACCGATAAACTCTACTCGTAAATACTTTGAAAAGTGCACATTTACTTTTTCGGTAGCTGCTGCCGCCAGAACCATCAGTAAGTGTCACAGCCCCACGTCAGCCTTAACCCCCTGCGATTACATTGACCTAATGCTAAAGGATTTCCATAAATCTGGGGGAGGGGGGTACCTGCGATGTGAATAAACATATTGCAATATTGATTTCGAAAAAATTGCATACAACAATTACGTGTCACACAAGGCACATTAGTAGAGGCGATAAAATGTTTACTGAATTGGCGATATATAATTGTCATATATCATTTATTTGAAGGGAGTATAAATTTCTGTTTGACTGTTATATGATGCAAATGTGGTTGTAAATCAGGGGAGAATGTGAAGTGTGGGATGGAAGTTAAGTTATAGATAAACGAAGGATTGATGCACGAGTACTCAGTAGTCCTAGAACTTATCTAACAAACGCAGCATCCGTGTGGCGTTTTCATTTCAAGAAATGGCACAATGATAATCACACTAAACGATTAAATGAAATTTCATAACGAACATGTCAGAATTCATATACAATATTTTTGCAGTGAAAAATAAAAGGAAAACTGTTTCTCGAGTTGCTTCATTCCACTGTATTATCATCGATTTATCAATATTCGTCACAAAGTTCCTTGAACAAACTTCGAAAACATATGAAGTAATTTCCTGTAATACATCTTAAAGTATCGTTTTTTGCTACCTCAACTTGGGGTTCGAACCTGCCCTCAAGGAATTCCGAGCTGTATGTTTACGCTTGATCGGCTATGCGGCGCTAGTCGATTGTCGAACATGCGCTACTTAGACTATTAGATACGCTAATGCGATGAGTAAGGGACTGGATCACTGCTCGTGGTTTCAGCCTAGCATTGGAGAAAACCCACGGTATCAACATGATAAAAAAGGAAATCTCCAGAGTAAGGACGATCAGTATCGGGAAAGTACTGGTCGAATCGAAACAAGCAGTGAAGTGCCTGGTTCTACTGATAGACACAAAGATAAATTTCAGCAGCGGCTATTTCGACACTCGCTCGACCGATGACTAAAATATGAGTATACACCTCAACAGGAATACGACTCTTGTTGAATGCCGTACAGTCTGCGCTACTGTACATATCAGAACTGTGACACGGTGCTATCAGCAAGGTACTGCACTGAAAGCACCTGGCAAAGGTGCAATACGAGGAGGATCCTTCTTGCTAGAGACCGCAGAAACATCCACTTGCATAGAAGCAAGCGCGACAGAAAGTCAGTGAATCATGAGGAGAGACAACGTTCACTCAAGGATTGGCAGAAACGACATGAAAGGAACATGGACTCATCTCTACTCTTAGGCCGTGGCTTAATTGAAGGTATGGCCAGACTGCTTTTACCTGACCCAGCTCTTGAGCGGGCATGGATATTGTCAATCTTACCTTCACAAGATTAGTAAGCCACAGTCTCTATATTGCGTGCTTTACGCTGGAGATGTTTGTGGGGAAGATGTGGCAGCGCGATGATCAGCGGAAATAGGAGAGCTCGCTAGATAGTCTAATCGGAGAGATGCTCAGATCAGTTGACAAAATCATGTGCCAAATAGCGTTCGGGCACCCCTGACATAAACAAGGCATACTGCCAGCTGGAGGCGTCAAGGATTGAACGGCTTTTTTTCTAGCAATCACGTTTCCTCCCTCGCTTTCCCCTAGACAGGGAATTCCTGTGATTTGGTAGCACTAAAAGGCGTAACGAAACGAGGCCTTGCCCAAAGTATTGCGTCAAACGGTTCGAGGCTACCTTATACGCCTGGAAGGACTACACTTGGGGCGTCAATAGCCTTCAACTCTCTACCCCACGAAAGTAAGAATTCCAAGCGGATTGTAGTTCAGCTTATCGATTTTCTCATTTAATCCGTGGAAATTTTCTTAAAGACAAACACAGAATCGAACAGCAGTAGCAATGTAACATTATTTAAATATTGTGTAACGAGTGAAATTTACACCCAAGGCTTTGCATGTGCCCGATGTAAAGAGGAGAACATCACAATTATCTTGGTAATATAGAAATAGTGTTTTTTAAGATCTTGAGAACCTTAAATTGCAATAAAGCATTAAAAATTATTTTGATTATTTATTTTTTTACTCAATTATTTTGTTTGTTTGATATCGGTAGGCCAAATCTTTTTTTTTTATTGAAAAGTCGTCGAGCCTTGCTTTTTTGAGACCTCACTCAAAAAAGCAAGCCTCGATGGATTTAAAAGGGTAAAACAATTGTTTTTAGTGAAATTCCATGCCATTTAACATTTAAAAATGATTTCTAGTAAATAGTAGAATATTATATAGCAGCATATAAGTATAAGCTGAACTTTATTACGGAGTTACTGCAGTGCACTAAACTTGCGCCTGATTGGAAGACGAACAGACTGATTATGTGATTCAAAATCATAGTTCCAGCCAATCTAATCTTGCTGCATAAGGAATTTTGGCCTCCAGGTGTATTTGTCAAAAAGTTCTCTCCGAATCGTAAGTGGAACAATCTCATGTCCTTTTGCACCAAAAGAAACAATGTTCTATTCTTATTTTTATGGCCCTATTATTCGAGCCATGAAGCCTTTTTCTTCACTGCAACACACTTACCTTTATCTATTTCCTACTCGGACTCTTTTTTTAACTTCAGTTAAAGATAAAGAATTTTGTTACTTTAATCACTTTTAATAAAATGTAATTTGTATTACAATTTATTTCACTACATTTCAACTTAATAACTATCGAACTTCGAGGTTGTAGGCGTCTGTTGCCGTTCTGCTTTACTAGGAATGTTGCCTCGTTGGTCGGGGGCCGCCTGTCTAGCGTGTCGTAGTTGGGACGCCTTGACCTTCCAGGTCTGTCGCTGAAGCTCCTATCGACGCCGGTCCTCCTACCGCAATTCGCTGACCAGGCGCCGGAACTTGTCACGCTCCGCTGTAGTTGTTGCGACCTTGGCGAGACGTTTTCCCTCGCAGGTGCGTGTTCGTAACTGCACCTGCCAGCCGCCACGCAATGCCGGTGGTTTGCCCTCTACCCCTTGGTGTCGAGCGCCTTCTTCTGCCGGGCCCGGTATTCAGCGATGCTGATTCGTTTGGGGCCAGCTTGGGGGTCCGCTGCAATGGCCTCTGCCAAACTTGGTCCTGGCGGCATCTAAGGGCTCTGGGCAAATAGCCAACCAGAAAACCTAGATATGCGGTAACCAGAAAGAAACGGGTCTAGGCACTTAAGCCAACTAGACCAAACTAGGCGCAAGGCCAACTGGTTTTCAAATAATCTGCTAGGCAAAGCCAATGAGCAGAAAAGTACGATGAAATATGTCTAGGCGCAAGGCCAACTAGACCAAACCAGGTGCAAGGCCAACTGGTTTTAAAACAATCTGCTAGGCAAAGCCAACCAACAGAAAGGTTCGATGAAATCTGTCTAGGCGCAAGGCCAACTGGTTTTCAAATAGGTTTTGTGGGCGAAGCCAACCACATGAAGCAACGAATGATTTTCCTTGCCTGCCTCACTGTTTATGTACATTACTTTTGCTTGCTCAGCAAAATTGTCTTTACCTAAAACGTGGGAAAGAATTAATTTGAACCTCTTTGCTGTTGCCAGTGACATATGTTCTTAATGTGCATCAACCTTATTTTAGTTCTGGTAGATGTCTTGGATATTTACGATCAGAGTTTCGAAATAAGGTTGTTATTTTGGAACAGTTGGTACGAGGTTGTAGTTTCCACTGTTATATTTTCTATGAAAACATGTACAAGGTTATATTTTCTATGAAAACTTGTACAAGGTTGTTGTTTCCTCTGTTATATTTTCTTGTATATTCGAAGAGTTCAATTGTAGTGGATCAATAATGTTTTCTAATCGTTATACAAATTCCTATCGTAACAACAACTACCGAGCCAGAATTGCTATTATCAAAGTGTTCGGGGCCTTAGGACTAAGAATGCTGAAATTTGCTTTTCTCCTACCCTTTTTTTCGTATAATATCATTTGTCAAACAGAAACATGGCTGACAGATGACATTAATAATATTGAACACCTCCCGGACCATTTAATCTTCCGCAGAGATAGAGACCGTGATGCTACTGGTAAATCTGACGGTGGATGCGTTCTTGGTGGCGTGCGAATTTCTCTTACTAGCACCTGTACTGATTTAACTCCATCTTCACCTGTTAAGTGTATCATTGTGCTAGTCTCTCTATCTGACTCTCTTTCCACTCTCGGATCATGTGTGTACATTCCGTGTAACAGCCCTGCTATTGTTTATTAATGTTGCTTGGCGAAATTCTCGAGTTAAATTAATACTCGCTTCCCATCCACCCCTATACCGCCGTATTTAGTAAAAAGGGCGTAACTGCAAATTAAAAATTTTGGGGAGCATCACAGAAATTAGCTCTTGATATACAGATAAAACTATAATAATGATAAAAATGTAAAGAATTCTTTAGTTTATATCAAAAAACGAATAATCTTTTGCACGTTTACCATGGTTGTGATTTTGACTGCATACAAAAAGCACATTTCTGTGCTACTAGCGCAACGTTTTAAACTCGCAGTTATGCCCTTTTAGCTAAACACGACAGTATATTGTTCTGTGAGGACTTCAATTTACCTTCTATTATTTGGAATGACATGTATCTCTCCAGACTTTCTGGTGGCAGTGTGTCTTTTGCTCTTTCCTCTTTTATTTCCCTCTGTTTTTCACCCTTATTTTCTCCAACTTGCCAATCAAATCTCCACTATTTCATTGGGATTTCTATCACATCTTTTTGTTCTTTGAGGAATTCTTCGCGTTCCCGCTCTAATTTTTTAAAAGCTGATCTATCAAATATGGTAGCTGCCCTCAATGCCGTAAATTGGTATCCCTTGTATAGCAGCCTCTTTATTGAAGATTGTGTTGATAAGCTCTATCTGTTTCTCTTATTCTTAATCTCTCAATTAAAAGATGCTCCTTGGCTTAATTCAGACGTTGCCATATCAATTAGGACAAAAGATGCCGCCCACAGAAAATTCCTATGTAGTGGTCTTCCATGTGACCTGGCTAACTTCAAAGGGCGTCGTGCCGCTGCAAAGAAAATTGTCACCACTACACTTTGTGCATACGTTAACCACATTGAAACTTCACTGATCTCCAATAAAACGTTCTGGTCGTATGTAAAATCCTTAAAAAGCTCTCATCATGTCCCGGATAGTTTCTTCTTGATGGCACGAAATTGACTACTCCTCAGAAATCCTGTGAACGTTTGCTCCTTTTTTTGTTTTTCATTTTTCCGTAGTGCTAAGCCATCCCATTCATTCAACCAATCTTCTTGTTCTTTTTCCTCTACTACATTTCTTTAAAATCACTTACAGATTGAACTTCTCTTAAATAATCTTGAAAACTGCACCGGTGGGGCCCCGATGACATTCCAAATTTTCTCGCAAATTTTTCATCTTCTTCGCTTCGTGCTCCTCTTTCGATTATTTTTAATTTGAGTTTATCCTCTGGGATTCTCTCTTCCCAATGGGAAATTGCCCAAATTCTTCCTATCTTCAAATCTGTGGACCGTAATGTCGCCTCCGACTGTCGTCCCATCTCATTCCTTCCTTGCTTTGGTAAAGTCCTTGAAAAGATAGTTCTCAATGCGCTATAAGCGCTTATTCTTCTATCTATAGCATATCAATAGCATGGTTTTGTCAGAGGCAGATCCACCCTGAAAAACCAGCTTTCTTTTACCCATCATATTGCTACAGCCGTCGAACAACAACAACCAATTGACGTTATTTTCACGGATTTCTCTAAGGTCTTTGATTCCGCGTATCACCCTCTCTCTCTCTCTCTCTCTCTCTCTCTTAGTTGAGAAACTTAAAGGGTTCAATATTCCTGTTTGCCTCTATTCCTGGCTTCTCTCCTATGTCCTGAATCGTCAATGTGTAGTAACTGTTAACTCTTGTCTCTCTTCTTCTTTTCATCCTAGTTCGGGAATTTCGCAAGGCCCAATTAATGGACCCATACTATTCTTACTTTTCGTGAATTATCTACCTACTGTTATCACCTCCCCCTATCTACTTTATGCCGACGACTTTAAGATTTTTCGAGTTATTGACTACCACTAAGGCATTGATATCCTTCAAACTGATCTACTGTACCTTAATGACTAGTGCGAATGAAACCATTTATCCTTAAATGTTTCGAAATGCCATCCCAGGTTGGAAAAATTTCGTGGATAGTCCAGACGTCTTCTCGTCTGGGAGCCCCTCACTAAGGGCGTGAATAGCCTTCAACTCGCAACCAAAGAAATGCCGTGAGATGACATTCTCCTATGAAAAATTTCGTCTTCTCTCCACGTATAGGCTTGTTGATATCCCTTTGAGCATTGTACTTTCGTTCAAAGATATTGGTAGGCTTTTCGATCTTAAACTGAAGTTTGATCTCCACATTGTTTTAATCTTTAAAAAAGACTCCAGTTCAACAGGATTTATTTCTTCTTCGTAGCACTGTAGCACCTCTCGGGCCTTCTCTTCCTACAAATAGCGCCTCCAACTGTTTCGGTCTTCGTCGACCGAGTCAGACCAGCGTCTCCTCGGTTTCCCTACTGGTCTCCGGCCTTCAGTTCTTCCAACGAATACCTTTTTGGGTATCCGTTGTTCGTCCATACGATTCATGTGACCAGCCCATTGCAGCTTCCGCAGCCTCACAATCGCTGAGACCTCATGGTTGCATCGAACGAAAAGACCGTATGATCAAACAATTGTCAAGCATTTTAATAGTGTCCAGAGAAGTAAATCTCATGTTTGAAAACTGTTGACAGCTGATTTTTGCGTTGTTTTTGCTCTTTTTTTCATATCCGTAGCTCGATTAGTCGATTAGTCTGTGTGGTCTAGTGGTTAGAGTATGAACGCATAAGCCGAAGGCCCCAGGTTCAAATCTCGTTCGGAGCAACGTGATTTAGTTCACGGGATTTTTCGGTCAGACTATGAGTGTTCACTCAGTGGTGATATGTACTGATTTAATCAGATCATATCATAGCTGAGCAGGCACACGGGAGCATGGGACTGGCCAACCAACTTCCGAAAAAAATCAATACGGTCATGAAAATGAGATTCTCTTACTATCTGTAAGCGAAGGCCCGAGAGGCGCTGTAGTGCTACAAAGAAGAAGAAGCTCGATTAGTTTCCGACTGTAGAGTGGAAATAGCAGAGGATGATATACTGGTTTCATATTACGTCAAGTCCAAGCTTACCAGTAAAGCAAGCCTTGGCACTTTTTGAAGATTGGTTGGTAAAACATGACAAGTCTGCGGACCGAAGGCATTGTGCAAAATGCTACATAAAACTAGCAACCTTATGTATGAGCAAGAACGATTTTGTGTTTACATAAAATTTTAGAAATCAACAGCAGGAACAGCAATGCTCTCACCCCTATCATAAGCGATATCTTTATGGACTGGCTCGAGATGGAGCTTGAAAACAAGGAAATAATGCCACGCATCTGGATTAGGTACGTAGATGATATCTACACGGCAATCAAAAACAACGAAGCGGAAAAGCTTTTGAAGGAGGTGAATAATATACATCTACGGATAGGGTTTGCAATGCAGAAAGAGAAGAACGGCCAAATACTTTTCCTGGATATGAACACAATCAAATGTTCTGGCAAACTCGAATTTGACATACATAGGAAGGAAACAATCACCCAAAGAACGATCCCGAACACGTTTAACCACACATATCGACGGATGATTAGAGTACAAATAACGAACGAGCGACAACAATTGGAAAAGACTACATCATGGACACAACAATCAAAAAATGAGTACAGCCGGAAAGTAATCGAGGGACGGATATGAAAAAAGGAACAAGAACAACGCAAAAATCAGCTGGCAACATTTTCCAAACAGGAGCTAGAGCAACAGGCAAGAAGGATTTCTATCACCTAAACAATACTCTCGGAAAAACTCGAGCGGATAACAAAGATGGGAAACCGCGCGGCTTTCACCTACTTTCTGCTGGTCTGGCCATATACTGGTCGAATTTAGAGCGATGCAGTCGAGAAAGTTCTCGGCAAAAGTGCAACTGTAGCCTCGCTCGAACCGATCAAAATCATTAAGATTGATTGCATCGCGGACTTAGCCGAGGTAGAAGAAGTCATCAAAACGGAGCTCCCTAACGTAAGCAGGATAAAAGCAAGGCTGACACCAGAAATCAATAAAGGCAACGTATGGCCCTCATCGACCCGACAAAGAAGGACACCAAACAACTTCTGAGTAAGGGCAAAGTAAGAATAGGGTGGATCATCTGCAGGGTACGGCGAAGAGCAGTAGCTCTCTACCGTTTTTAGGGCCCTGGTCATGGGCATACCGCATAGAAATACAAGTGATCCGATACAAGTTCCCTATACTACAAATGTAGCGAAATGGGACATAAAAAAAAGAATGTGCGAAGGAGGTACGCTGTATCCTTTGCAAGAATGCAGATCCGAAATCGCAAGGACATCTTAGTATCAGGAAAATGCGTAAGTTTTTCAGGAAGCCCTAGCCAAAGTGAAAACAGAACTTCAATGACCCGTATTCTGTAGGCCTACACTGCAGTACAACCACCCAAAACTTCCTTCAGCAGTTTGCGAGGGACATGAAAGGCGAGTTTTTCTGCTGAGTGAACAACACCACGATAAAGGTTTGTCATCATGTTACCCCGACGAAACTGGTACTACCGCCATCTGGGTTCGGAACAGTGCTGATTTTCTAATGGAGAGCTATGGGCGGAGATATGTTTTCGTGCAGGTTAGGTGTTCACGGATTACATTCTTTTGTGCGTACCTAACGCCGAACGAACCGGTATTATCTTTCCAAGCCAAGCTTGATGCTTTGGAGAACACTGTCTAGAGCGCAGATGACCACGTACTCGTCGGTAGGGAGTTCAATGCAAGAGCAATCGAATGCAGCATCTCCAACTGATCCATGGGGAAAACGAGTCCTAGCGATGGCGGCCAAGGCAGTTCTCGTCATACCGGAAATACACCGACTTTCCACTGTGTGGGCTGTGGAGGAACCATACCCGACGTGACATTCGCCTCGGTGTACGGAGAGTACACAATTGGAGAGTATTAGAGGACTACTCAGCCAGTTATCACCATAACATTCTGTTTGAAATCCGCGATGCTATTTCCCAACACTCATGGTCTCGACCCTCGACGATTGGGTGGAACATTGGGGGGATGGACGTCGAGAGGTTCGTCGAAGTGCTCACGGCAGGTGCGGCATTGCTAGGAGATTCGCAGGAGGCTGAAGACCTAGCAGCTCAAGACGTAGTGAACTCAACTATGAGCATTATAACTCAACTATGAGCATTATGCCCTGTCGGAGGCCCCGGCAAGGCAAGCCTCCAGTGTATTGGTCTTTCGACTGAAATCGCCTGGAAATCGAAGGGAGTGTCACAAGCTCAACGGGCACGGGATCGTGACGAGGCATGCAACCGGTTACCAGCATATATGTTGCCCAGGAAATGCCTCCACAAAATGATTAACAGCAGTAAGGCTCGTTGCTGGCAAGATCTAGTGGACGATGTGAACAAGGATTCATGGGCTTTGGCTGCAAGCTTGTTAAGCGGAAGCTTGATACCCTACGCAAGCCCTGCATATATGAAAGAGAAAGGATGGACGAGATAGTGCGGACACTTTTCCCGCTCATCGCGGCCGTGTTGACGCTGTTCACGGCGAAACAGCAATTAAATGCCCATTCTTCGCGTGGGAGGAACTGGAAGACGCAGTTCCATCACTGAAACTAAGGAAGGCTCTAGGTCCAGACGGCGTCCCAGCTGATGAGCAACTCGTCTTTCACCATTATCCTAACTTGCTGCTCAGTACATTCAACACTTGTCTTTAGAAAGGGATTTTCTCGGAACGTTGGAAGGTAGCGAGACTAATGCTGATCAACAAGGGGAAGGGGGTTCCTGCGTACTGCCTATTATGCATATGCTAGACACGGCTGGGAAAGTGCTAGAGAAACTTATCAAAGGAAGACTCACTGACGCGATTCGTGCTGCTGGGGAGCTATCCCGACGGAAGTATGACTTTAGAGCAGATCGCTCCACCATTGATGCAATTGCAGAGGTGGCAAGCGCGGTCCAAAAGGCGGAGGCACATAGCTATACCAAGCGACAAGTGGTTCTGTTGGTGACACTTGATGTTCGGAACGCCTTCAACTTCGATAGATGGGTGGATATTCGGCATACGATGCAAAACCAGAATATCTGATGCGGCCTTTGAGGGACTAGCTGAAGGACCAAAGCCTGCTATATGATACAATGCAGGGTCGAAGAAGGATTGAAGTTAAATCGGGTGTTGCTCAAGGATCTATCCTTGGTCCAGACCTGTGGAACATATCGTACGACGGGCTACTGAGACTAGAGCTGCCGGATGAGTCGCGTCTGATTGGCAATTCAACTGAGACTAGGTACGTTAATGCGCCGGTGAGAGACAGGATGACTGCTTGCGGGCTAAGTCCAGCACTGGAGAAAACCGAAGTGGTCATCCTGACAGAGAATAGAATACCTAGAGTAAGGGCGATCAGTTTTGGGGAAGTACTTTTTTTTTTACTTTTCGCATTCACTTTTCATAAATTTGATCTTTGTTATAACGATTTACCATCGCCTTTTAATTTATAATTTGTTGCCAGTATTAATAATGAAAAACATGTTGGTTTCCGAAACAAATTGTTAAATTAAAAGCCAAGAGGAGGAGGAATTTTAAAGGAAATAGATGATACTGTAATGACAAATTCAAGCTGCGCATCAGAATCAATAAGGCGGCGCAATAGTCACGCACATAAAGCTTCGCCAGAAATTGGCATATGAGTGATCTGCAACAGGGTGAATTGGGTGAAAGATTAGGGGGGGAGGCATACTGTGTTAAGTGGAATCAAGGAGTAAACCACGGTGGATACATCAGGGAAGCGTTAGATGGATACAACGCGTCATAGCTTGGTGCGAAGCCAAAGTTAGGTAAAAATTGCGAACAATGTCACGACAAAGTGAAGTTCGATAATTTTTCGGGACGCGATGTTGGCGCGCAAGTCGATGGGGGCAATGACACGGTAATGAATCAAGATTTGGTGACTTTCCGAAATGTTATGACCGCGCACAAGTCGGTGACAATGGCGGATATGGGCGAAATGATGACAGAAATTCCAGCAACTTGATTCCATCGATAGTTATATGATGACGCACAACGCAGTAAAAATAAGATCAACGGTGCAATATTGACGTGAATCGTGGTAACGTGCGATATCCTGGTGGTATGCATTTTGGTGCAAATCATATAGGCTACGCAAGTAACAGAGATGGTGTTACATACGCTGTGAGTGAGTTAATTCATGCTCCGAGAAACGCATTTTCCAACCACCGAAGTGAAAATCCGATACCAGGGAGAAGTGGGGAACAAATGCTGCCAATATTCGACCCTAGTGACAAAACGGGCATGTCATCCACAAAATGGGTATGGAAAGTAGATCAAGTGGCAGATATTTATGGTTGAGACACTAAAACCAAACTGTATTTTGGTTCCAAAGATATAGCGGGATTGTTTTGTACCGACTTTGACAGATGGGCTACATTTAGTGTCAGTTTAATTAATGTGAAATGATGTACTCGTAGAAGTGCGTTTAAATCTTGCTCCACGAAAGAAAAAGGCTAATGAATCGGACGAATGGTATGCGCATAAGATGTTAGCGATGGCTCAGGAAACGACGTTAGTGGAAGGTACGGTGATCGATTACATCATACAAGGAATTGATGAAAATCTTCGACGCATGTTAGCAGGAAGGGAGTTTGAACCGACCACATCGATTTTGAAGAGTATTAAGCTGTATGAGAGTAGGATACAATCCAACTGGAAAAATAACTCAACTAAAGACCATAAGGAAACACAGCAAACAATGGTGGCAAACAAGAAGTTCTACAAATGTGGAAACACTGGACATATCAGTAACATTTGTACTCTGCCAAACGATAAACATACATGTTGTTCGCCAAAAAAACAAAAACACGAATAGAACAAAGAAGGAGGTGAATTACGCTTTTGGAGACATAGAAGGTGCGGATAAGTATAAGAAAATCATGTGGATCGATGGGCAACAATTTTCGGCCCACTAGGTGTTCGTGTGTCCCCATGAAGGAAAGAGTTGCTAAGGCAGCCAAATCGGAGTATCTGCCTTACAATGCAAACCTTCGAGGATTTGAAGGTGATCATCAAGCAATTGGCAGTCGATACTTGATTATAACTATCGATGGAATCAAGGCGGAAGTAATTGTGATCATCCCAGACAAGGCGCAAGAAGAATAAATGATAGTTGGCACAAGTTTTCTTGACCAATACCCAGAAACAAGGAGAAGAATTCGTCCTAGAGCTGAAACAAGCGACCATAGAGGAAGAGGTCAATAAACACAGCACATCAATTTAACTTAGAGAGGGAGAAATTACACGAGAATTTGAGACACTGACGGCAATATAAATGAACTTGATCGCAAGCCGCGGAGGTGTATCAAGATACATTTGCAAAGTCCATAATCGAACTGGAAGTTGGTCACGGTGAAGGTATCAACTGCTCTTCAAGCATCAAAAGTCAGCCAAGAGCATGGTCGAAAAACTTACGTAAGCAGGATATAATGCGGCCGTCGAAATCAAGTTATACAGGTCCATCTATCCTTACACAAAAAAAAGAACGACGAAACTAGAATGTCTATCGACTACCTTAAACTAAACAGTATGATAGAACCAAACAAATATCCAATGCCTAGAACAGATGACTAACCTATCATTCTTTCGGGAAAAACGTTGTTCACAGCATTGGATATAGCGAGCGGTTACTACCAGTTACCTGTCGCGGTGGAATCAAAAAAAGGCATCCATATTGCCTTTTGGGTTATATGAAATTAATAGAATGCTATTCGATTTGTTAAATGCACCGGTAGAACTCCAAAATGCAATGGATCGAATCTTGTGACATGAGGGGTACTGTGTCCAAAAAATAATAGCTAATGAATATTTTGAAATGTAAATTTAATATAGATGTCACTGACAGTACTATCAACCTAAAAAAAAAATAATTCTCCAAATCCTTCGACGCGCGCAGTTTAAATTCAAATGTCGCCTTATTTTTTGGTCACAGTAGTACATGGATGATTTGGTTGTGCCTAGTGAAAGTTTTGACGAAGGGTTCGAAGTTCCGGATGAGGAGTTACGACGTCTGCAGGAGGCAGCATTGAAGTAAATTAGTCATATAGTACCGGAAGGCCAGATAAAACCAGGAATTGTAAAACTGTAAGCTGTCAAGACTGTGTAAGAAGTTTCCCGGTTTGGCTGGTTATTTTCACCATTTAGCGCCACGATTCGCCAGTATATTTGTGCCTCTGAGTCAGTTACTGAAGAAGGACATTCTATTTATCTGGCAATAGCATCAGCAGCGATTATTCGATTTATTAGAGATAACTTTGGGATCGCAAACAGTGTTATTTTTATACGACTCGGACAAACAGCATGAAGTGTAAGATAGCCTGGGGGGGCGAGTCTGGCTACAAAAAGAGGGAGACAATGGAGACAATAAGCTCACCCAGTAGCCTGAGGCGAAATTCAACAGTTATAAGCTCGCGGCACTAACTGTGGTGGAATTGTTGAGCCGATTTCGAGTATACCAGATTTACCGTCGTGATTGATTGCAACTCACTAAAACTCACAATGAGTAAAAAGGACCTTGCCCCGAGAATCACAGAAAGATTATTGAAGATCCAAAAATTGGATTTTGATATGGTCTATCGATCAAGTGATTGGTTGGGTCACGTAGACGTACTCATTTGGTATCCAGTAGGCGAAGCTGAGTAAATACAGGAAGCAACTATGGAAGTACTGACAGTCGACTTAGATGATCAAGATTCGCTTCTTACTATCCAGAAATGAGAACCAGAGCTCCAAAGAATTTACGACGTGCCGAAGAATCATGCCAAAGCGAAAGATGAAAAGCAAATTAAAGACTAGTCCCTAAAGAATGGAAAAATTTCCCGTCGAATTGGGGATAATTTTCGCTTTGAAGTACCAAGTAGCGTTAGGTGGAAGGTTGTGTCGCTTAACCGCGATTAACTGAGCCACTTCGGAGTTGAAAAAACGATAGAAGAAATCGAAAAGCATTACTGGTTTCCTAGGAAGAGGAACCACGTCAAAAATGACATCGCATTCTGTATAGACTGTGTCTATCACAAAGTGAAAAAAGGTGGGTTTATAGACCTACGCTCATGTCAGAAGGGTTTTGTACCCAACTACTCAGAAATGCAGTCACCAGCAACGAATAAAGTCAAGAAACATGTCAAAGAGATGTGCACGCTTAAAAGAATATCCATTGTTTTTCTATTCTCAACGGTCGCCATTTTGTTGCAAACCAACAAAAATCACTCAAATCATGAATTCCCAAAAATATTCATATTATTATTGACCTTATTTGAAAATTTCAAGTAGATCAAATCAAAATTGCAGTGACTGATTCAATGGGAAGTCCCCATAAAATACTACAAACATGTGTTATTATTGTCGTAATTGGAGAAATTTCAAACGGCTAGAACTTCCGTGTATATCATTCGATTTTCATCACACTTACAAATTTTAAGGACCTTTTGTAGGATTATATTGATATTGAATTTCATTCAGTTTAAGGGTCCCTATACGATTTTATTAGGGAAAATGTGAAATGCGAATATCATACTATTAGTAACAAAGTTGAGCGAATTTTGACTTCTAAGGTATTTGTTGTTGTTGTTACCATAAACACCTACCTCCTTACTTTTTTCAGATTTTTCGGATCACAGGTGTCCAATCGCGAAGGGGGGACACAAATTTTTCATGTATTTCCCCAAAAAATGCAAAAAATTTCAGTTTAAGACCTGTTTTGAAAAGTTCTCATTAAGACCTTTCATATGATACCCATATTGACTACCTTTAATGAATCTTGTTTTTCGGGCGCCACCCCCTATATGGGGAGACCCCCCTTAAATACCTCATAAATTTTTTTTTGTAATTGAAGTTTCAAGAGAGCACCACTTTACACGTACATGTAAAATCTGGTGTTTCTAGCTTAAGTGTTTTGCGAGAAAAACTGCTGTGACACACGGACGGACGGACGGACAGACGGACAGACAGGTCGCGATGTTAGAAGGGTTTTGTAAAATTATTGTTGTATTGTGTTAGTAGTGAGGGTTGAGAAATGGAAACTTGGAGGGTAGTGACTAGAATACCCAAGACGGTGCTTATACCTCAAAATTAGTAGTTTTTAAAAATACACCAAAAGTAGTTAGTGGATTACTGTTGTTTTCAATAAGATATCTTTCCTGTTATTTACGTTTATAAAGAACTCGAAATCAATCCTGCTGCTTTTGTTCTGGTACATTGGTAGATGCGATGATACCTCAAGATGCGGTGATACCTCAAAACAGAGATTAGAAGTGGCTTTCTTGACTTTCAAGAGTCTAGTTTTATTATATGCCCTATTGAGGAGTAATCTGTGATAATCTTGACTGCGTTGCCAGATATATTGCTGTTGTAGAATCAAGGTTTGTGATTTTTGAAGTAATGTGCCTCGTTCCAGATGCAGAAGACATGCTTAGCCGAGACCTCAGTAATTCTCTCTCTCTCCAGCGGTATCTTATCTCTTCCAAAATGCACTCAAATACTTCGTTCAGGTCAGCAGCCGTGTCTAGGAAGATGCCCTTTAGTCCACACATTTTCCATGACCTTGAGACCGTAATGACCGGGCAACCAGAAAAATCGGAAGCTCTTATGTGGGTTGTTTAAGATTATCTTCCAGATCTCATAAACTATCTTCTTCTAATATTTGTTCTTGTCAATGTGAGAAATCGCCATCTTTCAGTCCGTAGATATCTGTTATAGTTCAATAATTCACTGTCGATCAGCGCCGTCTGTATCGCCTGGAGTTCCTCTGACTAAAGGAACAAGCAGTTTTAAATGTCACGTTCATATACGCTACACCAGTGCCAAGCAGGTTCTTGGCTGCATCAGTGATGGAAGTCAAGTGGTTTTGCTTCGTTATTGATTCCAAGTGTTTGGATAACTTCTCATTGAAGACTTTTTGATATATTATTTTATAGTTCAAGCAATTCGCGATTATGACATAAAGCGTACACCTGACATTAGTTCGTCTTGGTCTGTTCCATTTGGCATCCATACTTTTTATAAATATACCTGTAGCCACATTGCTCATTACTTCCAATCATATTCCACGATTGGAGTGAGCACTGATGTAAATCCTTCCCCGGTTATTTGGCTACAAAAATTTCCGCTTCTTCTTTTATCATGAATTCTGCCGGTAGGTCAAATTTATAAACGTTCGGTCTGCTAGAGGAGACCAAGACATTATTTACGGATTCTAGGTTTGATCCTATCGATACTGTTAAACACGTATTCAGGGGCGTGCGCCATCGTTGTTAAACCATATTCCAACCTAGCTCTTGTGAGAGATCTATTGAGTTGTTGGATAATTCATGACTTTTTTTCATAGATGACGTGACCTGCATATTACATGTAGTAGTGATTGTGTGGCATTATTGTAAACTATTTTAAAAATTAGACTTTGGACTATTTTCAGTCAAAAACTGGGCGTCATTAGTAAACAAGAAGTTGATTAAAAATAAAATTGAAAATGGAAAATAAAAGAGAGCATTATCGGCATATTGTTTTACTTCCGAAACGGCAAAAATACGGTGGAAGGTCGAAGGAAATAGTGTGAAGTTTATGGCGCGGACTGCCTTACTGAACGCCAGTGTCAGCGGCGGTTTGCTCGCTTTCGTCTTTGCTGAATCGTAACCGTAACGACCAATTTCTAAAAAGAATCATAACGGGTGATGAAAAATGGGTTGTTTACGATAACGTAGTCCGAAAGCAAGATAAGTCCCCACAATCCAAAGCCAATATTCACCAAAGCAAGATTATGCTTTCTCTGTGGCGGGATTACAAGGGTATAGTCTACTTTGAGCTGCTTCCAATAAACCAAACCATTGATTCGAATGTCTACTGTCGTCAACTATCGAAATTGAACGAAGAAGTCAAGGAAAAACGCCCTGAATTGGCCAATCGCATAGGCGTGATGGTCCATCATGATAACGCCACAGCCCACACCTCTTTGATAACCCGTCAAAAATCAATGGAGCTCAATTGGAAACTGATGCCACATTCTCCCTATAGGCCTGACTTAGCACCATCAGACTATCATTTTTTCACTCCCTTCAAAACCATTTGAATGGTAAAACTTTCGATTCCGATAAGGCTGTTAAAAATGAGTTGAACCAGCTCTTCGCTTCTAAAAACCAAGGCTTCTCATGTCATTTATTTTTTCTCCTTCTTGCAGAATTAAGAAGTCATCAGCAGACTGAAAGATGGTCATGATTTTATAAGCCAAGCTGTGGAGCTTAGATGTGTAGATGTTGAGCAGAAGGGGGCTGAGGACATCCCCCCCGCGGTATGCCATTCGTGATTTTAATATTGTGCTTATTCAGGTGAAGAGTTCTATTACTGTGCAAACTAAGGATCCAGTTGATGGAAGCTTTCGGGGAACCGCGATAATCTATAATAAGTTGGAGACATCAACTCTCTCGTAGGCAGTAGGGATGTCAATGATAACTGCAAATTTGTATTTAAGGATCCGTTTGTTTGTTAGCTTGAGGAACAGGGTTATGGGGTGGCCTGTGGTCGATCTATTGCTCCTCTATGCAAAGCAGTGGTCCGCTAAAATGTTACACTCTTCTACCATTACGTATAGTTCCTGTTTGATAAGTATGTTAACAATTTTAAACGGGACGCTGAACAGAGAGACAGGTATGAAGCTATTGACGTCGGCCAGAGCTTTGTCTGGTTTCGGTATTGGGATAGCTCTGATATGTCGCCACTGTTTAGGTACGTTTCCTCTAAAAAGTTTCTCTGATGATGTGCGCAAAAGACTTTCATTATTCTGTAGTCAATCCTATCTATTCCTGGGGGAGGATGATTTACTGATGTTATTAGCTATCTAATGTAGATCCTTTTCTTTGAAGGTGTAATTGTTCCTCAGACCCTCGTTGTGGAATAGTACAACAGGTGCCTTCGCTTACAGATAGTTAGAGTATCTCATTATCATGGTCGAATGTATCGGCCCTCCACAAGGTGATATGTTCATTATCACGCTTTGGCTGTGTGTCTGTCCAACCAGCTACGATACGTTCTGATTTTAAACCAGCACGTATTATAACTGAACAGGCTTATAGTCCGTCCGAAGAATCGCTCGCACTAAATCTCGTTGACGCCAACGAAACTCGAACCAGAGACCTTCGGCTTACGGGCATAGTGCTCTAACCACTAAGCCACGCGGACTACTCCTACTCCATAGCAATATTGAATTGCTTTTTCCAGTCCCACCTTACTTCATTTAGCTTGGACCAGTTCAATAGACTGCTTTGCTGTTTGAATTTCTTAAGGATCATATTCTTTCACCTCCAAATCTTCATTAATTCTCTGTTCAAACAGAATTTGTTATTGAATTTGTTATTGAAGCTTTTTTCTTCGAAGAATTTCCTGAAGGTTACCCGTGAATTCTGATTGCACGATGTCATCAAAAAGTTTCTGTGTAAAGACCTTGGTCACTTTGGTATTATTGGGAATATTCATTGATGTATGTATTGGTGAGTGTCCACTCCCACATAGATCCTGGTTAATGTTATTTCATCCAAACCAATCCTCTGGCATATTAGTTAAGGTTTTCTTTTGCTTTGGCACTACAGACCTTTTCGGGCGTTTGCTTAGAGATAGTTAGAGTATCTCATTATCTTGATCGAATGTATTGGCATCCGAGAAGGTGATATGGTCAGTACCACGCTTTTGCCGTATGTCCGTCCACCCAGGTGCGATACGTTCTGATTTGTAACCATTGCGTATCATAACTGAACGGGCTTATATTCCGTCTGAAGAATCACTCGAAACAAATCTCTTGGCACCAACGGGACTCGAACCAGGAACGTTCGACTTACGGAGCAAGCACTCTAACCACTACACTACGCGGACTTAAGGGATTTAGCTGTTTATTAAGACTGTTCACCAATCTTTCCATTCCAGTTGCTCTATGTGAGTTGTGGTCAATTAAGCCTAATGGTAGGCTCACTATTTCCACCATGGGGAAATCATTTTTCTTGACTTGATTTTGGAGTTGTTTCGTGGGTGCTGCAGCCGCAAGCTGTGCATATTATATGTTCCTGGTATTACTATGCTCCTTCTTCGTAGCGCTACAGCCCCTCTCAGGCCTTCGCTTCCTACAACAAGCGCCTCCAACTGTCTCGGTCCATTGACCACGTCCTCAAATTTCGAGATCTGAGCTGCGATGAATTGTTTTCGTCGAGCGAGTCAGACCAGCGTTTCCTCGGTTTCCCCACTGGTTTCCGCTCTTCAGTTCTCCCAACGATACCTTTTTGGGTATCCGTGGTTCGTCCATACGATTCATGTGTTCATTACTGTGCTTGGGAGTTCTCAATTAAGGAATTCCATTATTGCAATGTCTTCCAAATCTAATTCCGCAAACTTATTCTTGCTGATTACAGTTTTTGCAACCATGTTCGTAATGTTAAGGATGGAGCTAACTTCAACCGCCTGTTTCTAGGTTATCCATCTCGGGCATTTTCGGTCTGTAGCTGCATGTTCAATACTTTTGCAAAGGATACATTGAACAGACGTACAGTTTCCTGCACACTCTTGTGTGCCACATTTGAGACACGTGGGTTTATTATTACGACAATCAACAGTCGAGTGGCCAAGTCTTCCACGATTCCTACATTGTCTTGGTAAATATTTATAATACTTCACATTACTAGTTACATAAGCAGTTTTAATTATATCAAGAAGCGCATTATCTGGAACAATGATCTTAATAGCGAAACTTAGGATTAAAATTTGGATTATTAGGATCCCTTCTCGGGAGTCTTATTGCATCTAAAATTGTACGTCTAGGAAGTGAACTCGCTTTTTTGTGCATGGTACCGATACACTTTTGAGTTCTTCTAGTCTCAAGTCTAAAGGTACGTCTTTAACCACTCCGAACCAGAACACAAAGTTCGCAGGAATGAAGGCTCTGATATTCATATGATATGGTGAACTTATCTACTGCGACACTGGCTTTTTGTGGTTGGGAGGTGAATGCCGTTTACGCACTGCGTGTGTGGCCATTCGCATGAGCGAGTGAACTATCCACTAAGCACCTCCCCTGTCAACCTGAGAACCCAGCCTGGAACCGTTTGATGCATTAGTTTGGGTTAAGTCTCGTTTTACTACGCCGTGAGGCGGCTTCAAGCTGAGGGATTCGTTCTCTAGCTGGATGGGAGAGAGGAAGAGGAATCGCTAGACAACTCATTCCCTAGTCTCGGGCTCTCCGGCCACAGTGAGTCCCTTTTATCTTTTAGGAATGTCCGAACATAATGTGCCACCTGGTTTCATTTGCCAACCGAACCGAGTATCACCGTGACTATACTATCCGGGGGGAGCTCTCCTATTTCCCTGTAGAGGCCTGTATCCCGACGCAGCTTCTCCCATTTTTTGCACACACAAAAAATGTGTGGCAGCCATCGTCTTCCTCTCCTTGGCAAAACCGACAATCCGGAGAGCGTGACTCACCAATCTAGTGCAGGTAAGACTGAAAACACCCAAGCCCGCTCAAACGCTGGGTCAGATAGAAGTCAGTCTCACCATGCCTTCGATTAAGCTACGGTCTCAGATCCAGGATGAGGCGCGCAGTCCACTTTCCCTTCGTGAAACTCACCCCAGCCTGCTGCCAACCGTTGAGTGTGCGCTGTCTTTCCTCACGGCACATTAGCATACCTAGCATAAGTTGCGCTTGTTTAACGATGCGTCCAGCGACTAGAGCTGCAACATCATCCAAATAGCCGATCAAGCGCGACTCATCTGGCATCTCCAGCCTCAGTAGCCCGTCGTGAGACGTGTTCCATAGGTCTGGACCAAGGAAAGATTCCTGAGCAACATCCGTTATTTTCCATCTGTCGTGTCGTGTCATAAGGCAGGCTTATATCTTTCATATAGTCCCTCAGAAGCCGCATCAGATATTTTGGACCTTTAAAAGCGTTTTCTAACGTATCCAGAATAGTGGAAGGCGTTCTTAACGTCGAGTGTCACCAACAGAACGATCCGTCACTTAGTGCGGCTATGTGCCTCTGCCTTTTGGACCGCACTCACCACCTCTGCAATCGCATCCATGGTGGAGCGTCCTGCTCTAAAGCCGTACTGCAGAGGAGAAAGGCCCGAGCCGTATGAATCGCGGCAGCGAGTCTTTCCTTGATGAGTTTCTCTAGCACTTTCCTAGCCGTGTCTAGCATGAATAATGGGCGATATGCGGCCGGCGATACGAAATTTCCTTTCCCCACGGGTTCTTGTTCACATTGTTCACTAGATTTTGCCAACAGCGAGTTTGCGAAGGTATTGCTTGGCCGACTTATACGCTACTACCCGCCTGCATGCTTCGTCACGGTTCCGTAACTGTTGAGCCTCATACCGAAACTTGTGACACTCCCTTCACTTTTCATCAATTTCAGTCAACCACTACTGGGGACTTGCCGTGCCGTGATTTTCGAGAGGCATAGAACCGTTGCTAGCAGTCGTAATGATGGTCATAGTTGGGTTCACCACGTCTTGATCTGATAGTTCTCCTGTCCCCTGCGAATCACCCTGCAGCGGAACACCTGTCGTGAGCACCTTGACGAACCTCTCGACGCCCATCCTTCCGATGTTTTACCCGATCGTAGAAGGTCGAGAGCACGGACGTCGGGAGACCACAATCTCAAGCAAAATGTACTGATGATCACTGGCTGAATACCCCTCTAATACACTCCAATTGTGTATCCTCTACACCAAGGACTCCAAGACGAATGTCACGTCCGGTATGGTTCCTTCACAGCCAATACGGCGGAAGGTTGACATATTTCCGGTGTTTAGTACGACGAAGGTGGTCCCTGAACATCTGAGCAACACTGTGGCCACCCAGATGACGACTTTTTCTTCTTCGTAGCCCTACACCCCCTTCGGGCCTTCGCTTACAGATAGTTAGAGTATCTCATTGTCATGATCTAACGTATTGGCACTCCACAAGGTGATATGATCATTATCACGCTTTGGCCGTGTGTTCATCTACCCAGCTGCGATACGTTCTGATTTTAAACCAGCACGTATCATAACTGAACAGGCTTATAGTCCTTCCGAAGAACCACTCGAACTAAATCTCATTGACGCCAACGAAACTTGAACCAGAGACCTTCGGCTTACGGGCTTAGTGCTCTAACCACTAAGCCAAGCGGACTTCTCAGCTGACGACTAATACTGCCACAAGAGGCGACATACATAAAAATCAGCTTCAACTAATTTGACGATAAACTCTTTGCCGCAAATGGTTCGGAAATAGATACATTTTGGGGAGAAGCTGCTTAAAATGAACCTGGGACTTTGGAGTGCTTTTAATTGGAAGTTCCGAGTAGCAGACGTATCACGACCGTTAATTTTTTACAACACTCCTCTCCTAATCGATCTCATGAACAAAAACCTTGTTGACTCCGAAATCGAAATGCCGCCCAGTCGTTTCCGCCCTTCATGGACGAGGTCTGAAGGGACTAAATTTCTGCTGGTACTACATCGACGATATTTTGCTCGTATCAAGTAACGTTCAGGAACATATGGAACACGTACGAACCATCCTGGGACGTCTGAACAACTTCGAAATCGTCAGAAATATAGCTAAATGTGTTTTTAGCATCGAGAAAATAGAATACCTAGGACACACAGTACGTAAAGACTACATTAGTCCACCGGAATCTCACATTGAAGCGATACGTAAGTTTAAGAAATCGGAGAATATTTGAGAGCTTTGAAGATTTCTCGTAACGCTTATCTTCTACAGAAGGTTCCTACAGAATGAAGCACACCTTTAAGCGCCGTTGTTAAACGAATACATAGCCTGCGTAACGAAAGGCGACAAGACAACCCTCCGCGTCCACTATAGGAAGAACCAGCCCCTTTCATTGATAACGGATACATCGGACATCGCAATTAGTGCCGCCCTACTGCAATATCAAGACAACCGTTGGCTACCACTAGCCTTCTTTCAACGTAAACTCTATGGTTCGGAAAAATGTTACAGCGTTTAGGACAGGGTGCATCGCGCCATTCACGACATCATCAAGTTCTTCAGGTATTATCTAGAAGGTAGAGAGTTTTCCGTTCAAACGGACCACAAACCCCTTACATATGCATTCCAGAAGAAAGCCGAAAAAAAGACACTGCGGCAAAGCCGACAGCTAAGTTTCATTTTGGAGTACACTGCTTCGAAGTACAGACAATCAGCCTACCTACTGTGATCCAAGATTAACCCGATTCAACCATTCACGATACCAGAAAACGTGCAGGTCGACGTCTAAAGGTTTTAAATATTATTTGACAATGATAGACAGACACTTAAGGAGAATCCATTGCGACTGGGGACAATCACATCAAGCCAAACGAATTCATCGAACAGCTGCGAGAAACAATGCGAACGTTTCGACCAGTGCAGACAGCCCATCATTGTCAACGTAAGATTTTCCGGATCGATCAACTCGCAAACATATTATACAACCATAATCCTAAGCCGAGTAGCGCAGAATGTATATACAATTGACGTCAACGGTAAGAAAATCAACGTTGCTATAGAACGCTTGAAGCCAGCATTCCTTGAGGCAACCGCGTTTAAGGGAAGAAACACATCAACATCTACAATCGACTCAGTAGCCGCACCAATTTTGAGCCATCCGAATATTAAGAGGGTTCGATAGGCTCCAATCAACACACCTCCCAAACATATTACTCGAACCTATCCAACAGGACGAGGTGTAAATAAAAGACTATACGGGCTTCCTCACTCAGGGGGAAATGCTGTAGCAACCCAGCTGCCGACTGATACTGCCACAAGAGGCGACACACATAAAAATCAATTGCAACTAATTTGACAGTCAGTCAGGCACTCGCAATAAATTAATCATAATCAGTTAGTTTGTTAATTCAAAATAATATAGGATTTAGTATAGTGTACTTGTGTGTGAGTTAGCCACGACGAAACCATTCCCTTTATCCGCACTGGCTCGCAAAGGATGTGTAATGGGTGTGTACTGATTAGATTTCTATAGAGCCTACCCAGTTTATTGTGTAACCTACACCAAAAATCTCTCCTTTTGTAACTGTCAAAGTAAATAGACGTGCTTTTGTGATTAGCTTATAATGAAAGTGGTTAAATCAGAGTTCATCGTGTTGTCATTTGTTCAGCGGGAGTTCTGGTCGACAGGAGTATTCTTTGAGGCTGGCATTCCCCATGTACCGGAGGAAGTAGAGGTTTCCGTAAGGTTCCTCCGCGTGTTGGTCTTACTTTTGATGTAACTTCAGCCGGAATCGAGGATGCTACATTGTCCCAAATCCACGGGGTGTTAAGCGACCCACGCCAGGGGCAAAAATGGCTGTCGCGGTTGGTGCCTGGAGACGGCGAACCTTTGAGTATGCAAATGCCTCTGGCGGTAGGTAAAACGCTGTTGGGAATGAACCCAGTACGGGTAGCAGAGCGTAGTGAGCGAGCAGTCTCCTGCGACTGCAATGTTATAGAAGTGCTGAACTTGGCTTCTATAACAGATATATCTACAAGCAATCTCGGGCCAGACGGAGAAAATCTATTCAGGAGTAGACCCTTGTTGGCGCGAACATTGTCAAAATAAGAAAACTAACGTGGAGAAAGTCATCAAACCCCAAAAATTAAACTGCGGCAAATGTCTTCAAGGACAAAGCATTTTAATTTTTAGGGTGAACAACGTCGACGCAAAAATCAGGAATAAAACAGAGAACAACGGACAGCCTTGTCCAAACAGAAATTCCTGTGGCGTTCGGGCACAGCAAAAAACGAAGCGAAAACTAGATCGTCCTATAAAAGAAAAGCGGGGAATTCTGAAAGACGCGCCAGACGTAGGCGCGGTTGAAGAAAATATAAAGAACATCGTTAATTCAACAATTACTGTTGTGACCTCTACCGAAGCGACCGAAGCAATGATCTTAAATGCTGAAGTAGTAACGAACCATCCTAAGGTTTAAAAAGTGATCACGACAGAAAAAGAAAAGAGTGGCCAGACAAACGAAGCGCCGCTGTGTTTTCACCGCCGCCATCGAAAATATTGATGAAGTACTGTACTCGGGAATGGAAGCCGATAACCTCTCCCAAGTAAGGATATCGCAAAGTACAATTGCCGTCCAGCGACACCAAGAAGAAAGGCTAATTCGAGAAGCGGGAGAAGTTCCAAAAATAATCAAATCTGCATGCGAATCGTCAAAAATCAGCAAGGGTATAAAGAATGGGCTCTTTGACCTAGATGAGCTCCTAGCACGCATAGGGCATTACCGGAGGAGCTGGCTGAAGGCCGAAGAAAAGCAGAAAGCTAAAGAAGCGCTGAGGGCTAAGCCTAAAGGGAACGCGCAGATAGCTCCACCATCAAACATCAATAAAAGAATGGCGTCTAGCCCAATCGAAGGAAATCGGGATAAAAGAAAGAAACAAGAGGCACTTGATGAGCGTAGAACACTAGATCAGGGGCTGTAGACAGTGCTGGCTAAGGGAGCGAAGAAAGCCGTGAAGAGTTTCTTCAAAAAGCCCCAGAAAATAAAGTTCACACGGACGCTCAGCAAGAAAAAGGCCTCACGCCAAGCAGGACAGAAAAAATCCAAGACGAAGACCTCGGTAGCAGGCATTGCTCGTAAAACCTCAAGATGGCTGATCCTACACAGAAGTGTTGCGGGATATCAGAAGAAATGTAGGCCCAAAAACACACACTGCTATTAAAGCAGTACGATGAACCCGCTTGGGCGACATACTGGTAGAATTCGGAGCAGAGGCTGACAATAAAGAAGCATTCTGCGACGCAGTAAAGAAAGTCCTCGGCAAAAGTGCAGCTGTAGCCGCACTTGAGCCGATAGCAACGATCGAAATAAGAGACATTGACTGCGTCATGGACCTGGCGGAGGTAGAAAAGACCATCGAAGGGGAACTCCCTAGCGTGGGAAGGATGAAAGTGATGCTGACAGCAGAAAACAATAGGGGACAACGCATGGCCATCATTGACATGACCGAAAGGGACGCCTAACTATTACTGAATAAGGGCAAAGCAGGCAACGGATGGGTTGTCTGCAGGATACGGCGAAGAGCAGCGCCTCTTCAATGCTTCAAATTCCTTGGCTGTGGTCACACCGCATAAGTATGCAGAGGACCCGATAGGAGTTCCCTATGCTGCAAATGTGGTGAAATAGGACATCAAAGAAAAGAGTGTACAAAGGAGGCACAGCTACTTCAACGCTTGCCTACAGGACGGAGTCTTCCTGGTACGAAGAAAGCTGGCGAGATTTGTGCTGATCAATAAAAGAAAAAGAAATTGCGGATCGCCGTCTGAATACTGGCCGTTATGCATGTTACACACGGATGGTCAAGTGCTAGAGAAACTCATCAAGCCAAGACTCACTGACGCAATTCGTGCTGCTGGGGACCTAGCACCTCGGTAGTTCGGCTTTAGAGCTGAACGTGTCATCATTGATGCGATTGCAGACGTGGTGAGTGGGATCAAAAAAGCAGAGGTATGTAGCCACACTAAGCGACGGACCGTTCTGTTGGTGACACTCAACGTTTTTTTGTGGTTGGGAGGTGAATATCATTTACGCACAGAATGTGGGACTCCCATGCTCGCAAGCGACTGGACTACCCACTATGTTAAACACCGTTTTACACATTACTTCGGGCCAGGTCTCGTTTTTTTACGCCATGAGGCGCCTTCAAGTTGGGGGATCCATCTTCTAGCGGGAGGGAAGAGGAGAAAAGGTATTTTCAAACAAGCGATTCCCTAGCCCCAACGCCCCCGGCTGCTGTGAGTCTCTTTTATCTTTTAGGACTGCCCGAACATAATATGTCACCCAGTTCCATTTGTCCACCGATTCGATACTATCCGGGGTGAGCTCTTCCGTCTCCCTGTAGAGGTCCCTTCATAGCCTGTTCCATTTTGTGCATGCAAAAAATGTGTGGCAGGCATTGTATTCCTCTCCTGGGCAAAACCAACAATTTGGGGACCGGAACTTAACAATCTTGTGCAGATGAGACTGAAAACACCCATGCCCGCTCAAAAGCTAGGTCAGATAGAAGTCAGTCTCACCATGCCATTGATTCAGCCACAGTCTCAGATCCGGGATTAGGCGCGCAGTCCACCGCAGTCAGTTTTGCCCAGGAGAAGCAGACAATTCTTGCCACACATTTTTTGCGTACGTGTCCACTGGAGGAGGGATCTTACAGCTTGAAGGCGGCTCATGACGTAGCATATCGAGACCTGGATCGAAGTAATGTGTCAAATTCCAGGCTACGTTCTCGGGTTGACAGGGGAAATGTTTAGTGGGTAATCTAGTCATTCGCAAGCATGGAAATTTCAGACTATGTGCGTAAATGGCAGTCACCTCCCAACCACAAAAAAATTCTTTGTTGTTCATCTCACACGAACCTCATTCCACTCTAAAAGAACACTCCAGTTCGACCAAACCTGGCCGCGGAAACTGTTGCCTTGAAAATGCGGATAACTTTGTTTATCTTGGAGCCAACCCGAATAGAAGAGGCACCAAAAATGATAAGATTGGACGCCGTATAAATGCCGCACAAATAACGCCTGTTACTCCATACTTCCCAATTTAAGGTCCAGAGTTGTACACAGGGAAAAGAAGCTTCGTATTTAGAAATCACTAGTCTGTTATATGGAAGCAAAACGTGGACCCTGATGCGCGAATCCGAAAAGGCAGTAGACATACTCGAACGCAAAGGAGTGGAGACTACGTTACAACGATGATTTCTATGAACCATTTGACGAACCACCTGTATCTGCCTGCGTAAATTTACTAAAATTGCAATGGGCAGGTCATGCAGAAAGGTTGGAAAAAAACCGGGTACCCAACAGAATAATAAAGGGTAGAGCACAATGTACACGTCTAGCGGGAAGACCGAGGACTTCGTGGGAAGAATCGATAGAAGCTGACAGCAGATACTTGCTGGGTATAATCAACTGGCGAGCGAGGCCGCAGAACCTTGATGATTGGACGAGATTAATACTGGATGCCAAGGTGCAACAGATGAAGAGGCTACTTAAAACCCGTCAGTTTCCGTCCGTTTTCAGAACTACACAAAAAAAATGTTGGTTGGTTTTATCGATTGGTTACGGCTGGACCGATACGGCTGAAATTTCATATTCTAGAGCACTTTTTGATTACAAAACCGATGAGATGAGGAAAAACGAGATTTAAACGTTTTTAGGGTTTTGTACTAAAATACAAAACCCTATTGCAATCACGACCTGTGTCCGTCTGGCAGTTCGTCCGTTCGTCCGTCCGTCCGTCCGTCCGTCCGTCCGTCCGTCCGACCGTCCGTCTGTATGTCACAGCACTTTTTCTCCGAAACTATAGAAGCTACAGCAATGAAACTTTGTGGAAAGGTCAGAAGTGGTGACTTCTTGAATGTTCAATGGTGGAAAAATTTTTCAAAGGGGTTTAAGGGGTGTCTCCCTATATAGGGAGGTGACCCCTCAAAAAAAAAATTTTCACCATTGATAGTCGAGTAGGGTGTCATTGGAAAGGTCTCAACGAGACTTATCAAAACAAGTCTTAAAATTGCCTTATGAGTATCGAGGGGGGCAGGGGAAGGGGAAATGTACGAACTTTTCGCGTAGCTCCCCCTCGCGATTGGACACCTTTCCTGAAAGTTTCATAAAGATCGAATAGTATTTAACGAAGTTATAGCGATTTGAATTTTCCTGCATTACTATGGAACAATATGTCCTGTATTACTATGGAAACATATGGCTATGGAGCCATATGCGCTTTTACCCCACTTAGACACTACAGCTTTGCTAGGATTTGCATGAAAATTTCAGGAATGATAGGTATCATGAAGATGAGTACATACAATTGAAACAAGTCGAAAAGGCAGGAGACAGCTCCTAGCAAAAGGGCTTTGTAACCATTCTAAGATTCGAAAAAACAGGCCATGAATCGATGATTACAGTACAGAGGAGTGGCCCCTGAAAAAAAATTTCATGAAAGGTAGCCGATATGAGTATCAACTGAAGGTTCTCTATGAGAGCTTTTCAGAACAGTTCTTAAACTGACAGTTTTTGCTTCAGTGGGGGCACAGGAGGGGGGAATACATGAAAAATGTGATTCCTCCCTTGCGAATGGACACCCGTGATCTTAAAAAATCTGAAATAATTATCAAGAGAGATATTTGTGGGTATAACTACAACAAATACCTCAGAAGTCAAAATTCTTTCAACTTTGCTAATAATAGTATGATCCTCGATCATGACATGTTTCTTGATTTTATTCGTTACTGGTTACTGCATTTTGTATGTTGAATACAAAGCCCTTCTGACATGAGCATAGGTCTGTCTACCCAACTTGTTTCAATTAAATTTAATATATTTTAGTTTTGACATAACAGATAAGATGCACTACATTCTATCGTCAGTTTACAGCTACCAAATTTATTTCCTTTAAAAGGGTGTCCTTCTAAAGAAAGAAAGGTGTCTTTCTAAAGAAGAATAGTTAATATCGAATGTCTCCTCACCTTGATATGTTTGCCATTTAAACTATTTCAGCGCCATCGGGCTTATGTTAGTATAGATAAGTTGAGGAGACATTCAATGTAAACCATTCTACTTTAGAAGGGCACCCATCTATTTTGTAGCACGCACCAGTCTACTTTGTAGAAGGACACCTTTCTTTCCTTTAGGACACCCTTCTTAAGGAAATGAATTTGATAGCTGTAAACTGTCAAAACTAAAATACATTACATTTAATTGAAAAAATGCTTAAATCTAATTTCTCCAAACATCATCGGTTTTATAATCAAGAGAATATAAAATTTCAGCCCAATCGGTCCAGCGGTAACCATTCGATAAAACAGGGCTCTAACCAACATTTCCTAGATAGTCTGCGCAAATTTTGGGGTCCAAGATTTCAGGCGCGTGTTGTTAAGCAATGGCTAAAACTTGACCTTAATTTATTGACACTGACTTCTAGAAGGATGTTGAAAGTTTCGGTTCATGTATATAAAACGCGATGTTGAACGGAACCCTCAAGAGTGTGACCCGATACTTCCCCGTTTCGCTTTAAGGATATAAAATCACTAAATTCAATCAATTTCCTTGTGAAAATCAAAAACCCTCCTTCCTTTGACGGAACGTACTCTGAAATTTTTAACCGAAAAATTTTACGTTACCTCTGACTTCGATTTGGTCGACTTGGACCTTTGTTTTGTGTAGGTCAAAGTCGTAATCTTATTTGCAAGAGGCTTTGCTTACTAACAAGCGAATGTTAAACAAATCGTGACGCAATTGGAGGACGACGACGTCAATAGACGCATATATATCGTCGGTGAAGATTACAATTTCCGTGCAGTCGATATAATTGTCTGCTGTTGAATGTTAAGGGACAAATTAAATTTCCATAAAGAGGAACGAAAGCGTAAAGGGAGAACTTTCCCGGAATAATTATTGTTAGTCATAATTGACGTCTCACTCCGATGAAATATATTTAATAAATATATAAATATTATTTATATTTCTTTTTTATCAGTATGTTGCTAAAGCATTTAATAGTTGACAAGTATCGCCTTCGATCATCTCTAATATTTATTACTTTAAAAATGATTCACCAAAATGCAACCACATCCGACAACAAGTGTGCATCAAACCGTAAACAATTGCCTTATTCATCCCTTAAAAATCTTCCAAACTTGATAAACAGACAAATACAACAGGAAACTAACCTCTGTCAGCTGCAACTACTGCTGTTTGTTTACTGCTGTTGCATTGCAAATGTTCCGTACCTGATGTAATCGTGCGCGCGCACCCTCGTTGACAGCTATTTTCCGCGTTCCGTAACACACTTCGCGCTGCTTCGCAGTTTTTCACTTGCAATAGTTGCAGGTTTCCAGTTACGCGTCAAGACAACTTTGGGTCGCGGTGCATCGCATGAACTGCGAACTTGTACCGTTAAACACCCTTTACTGGCCAGAGGCGAACACTCCACAACGAAAGCCTTCAAGAACTAACAGAATGCAGAATAATATCCGAATGGGGCTCGCGTGACGGAACGGTCTCGGATCACAGGTTCGAGTCCCAGGAATCCAAGGATTACGCGCAGTGGTTAATTGATGGTTCGGTTGCGAGTTCGAAAGCGGCTAAAATTCACCGTTAGAAGTTCGCCCACGCGGCAGGTTGACAATTGAAGGGATTCTGCAGGTGCAGGCAATGTATTTTTTAGGAAACGCTATCGACACAGCTACTACCTAATTTTGACAGAATAAGCGCGGAAACTATGCGATACTTGGATCCGTCGCGTCTGGCGTGAAGCGGATCCCACTATAGTTAGATTTATGACGACCACAGATTCAGGAATTAACCTAGCGCTGATAATTTTCACAAGATTTGCACAAGCAAGACGCGGGAACGTTTTACCGTCTAGCAGGAGCTGAGTAACACCAGCAAGAACGGGGCACACGACGGCGAGGGTTGGGCGATTGTAGGAGACCGCGCCACGGTGACTGCAACGCTTCGAATACTACTTTGACTAATTTATGTCCATAGACACGAACGGGCACTATTCTCACGCACGTAGTCTTTCACGTTCACGATGGACCCGGTCCGCTTTTAAACAAAATGTCCACTTCGAAACTTCACTTAAACGAACCGTAGGGAGAACCCCACACTCAGCTCCCAATAAACGTTTATTCCGTGCTCGCGACAGTGTGGAGAAGCCAGCGAAACGCAATACACCCCCGTTGTGCGCTCTTTATTAGACTTAGACACGACGACGTACACCAAGAACATTCACTTGTACCGCAGTGCTCCCCATAGGCACCCAAATAATTTCTCCACAAAAAGCTCGACACGACTAGAAGTAACCTTTGCGAAAACGAACGATTCACAATTTCGGCAATCGATGTTCAACTGTTGCCAATTGGGGATTCGCACTTGCGCAAAAATATCTGGCCCGGCGCGAGCAGACACCACACGACCGCCATTACAAAAAGCTTAAATATTTGACAGTTTGCGAATATGAGTTCGGCTTTTGCAAGATAGATGGCATTCGACACGAATGGAAGATTCCCAAGTAATACGATTTAGAAGCGGGAATATTTTTCAAATTGGAATTTCTGCAATTTACGTACCTCCTTACCAGCCAGAGTTGACGTTCAATAAAGCCTTAAGCCAGCGACGATTACTACCCCATATGTGATCACATGTAGGCCGACCTTTTTTTGCGTGTTTATAATTGCGGTATATTAAGAATTGTGGGAGTTTCGAGGAAAACTCGAAATTTGTACGGTTTCAAGCTAAATTTCAGTGTAGATCCTCGGAGGACATAATAGCGCTTCTTATAAACAGAAAATTGTTTCAGTTCTAACATTCGTTCCATTTAAAATAAGCTCGAAAGTGAAATGGACTTTGTTTTCTCCTCAAAGTTCAGCTGTCATTGGAAGGTTCTATACATGTGCTTCATTTAACCGTTCTAAAAAGTTTATGTGTACAGTGGATAGTGAAATGTGAATTATAACCATGCAATGAGTGTGTTTTATCCATTTATTATGTGAACTATGGTGTATATTGTAATATACAACTGCTTTGAATTATGGGAGAGCTTTGCATCTCGCTTTGCTTTTGCCGAGGTAGGCTGAAAGCTTCTTGTAGCTTGTCCTATGAAGGCCGACTACTACATGTGCAAATTGCTACTTTACGGCTTTTCTCTTACGTCGGTTTCGGCTCTGTGCCTTAAAAGAATCATGTAAGAAAACTGCAAGACAAAAAATGGCATGGTATTCATTTCCCTGGTTTCACAAAATGTTGATGCCATTCGATCGGGATTGGTTTAATAAAACGTATTTGTTCGAAGTATCCTCAGTTTTCCCAGATGATGGCATTTTAAGACGTGGCGTGAAAAATAAGCGTGAAACAGGAAAAACCGGCCCGTCATGGGCGAGAAGGATGCGAGAATAATCCTCGCCTATATTCGACCGGTTTTTCTTGTTTCCCGCTTACTTTTCACGCCGTGCCTGAAATTCTCAATGAAGGACAAAACACTGCTTTTGCCAGATGTTAGAATGTCGCAGGGTCAATTCATATAAGAAAACGCTGAATTTTTTTCTTAATTTTCTCGAAAAACAAAGACTCTAGAACACACATGATTTTTTACACTCAGCCGAATTGAACGACATTAAAATCTCCTGGTGTCATCCAGGAATACGAAATTCGTACTCAAAAAATTAAATCAAGAGGGTTGCCAACATAATACAATTAAGCTATTTTTTTTTTGTAGAACCACCTGTCCCTACCACTCTGTCGCACAGCGCTCGGTCAATCTGCATTCGCATTTCACCGCTTCGTCAAGTGTGCCACCCAGACGATGTTCAATACATCGGTATAAGGAGGCAGACTAAATAACGTTAATTAATCCTTTCGTGAATATCTAATCCAATTCGTGATCAGCTGTCAGAGATAAACTAATCTCATATAATACGACGCATTTAAAAAACTCTGAGTGACTGTTTCTCCAATTATCTCGCCGATAGGGTCAAAAATGCCCTAAGATACTGAGGTGAAAAAATCTTCAGGTCTTCGCTTCAATAAGTGTTCATTAAATAATCCGTCTTTTTTGGAATACCAAAAGTGAGTTTATTTTCCTTCATCATCTCTCGAAGATTGTTATATATATATATATATATATATATATATATATATATATATATATATATATATATATATATATATACACATGCTCAAAAAAGTCTGCGTACACTTGCTGGTCGTAGCAAATATATCATTTGCCATTTGTTTATAACTTAAAATCTTTTCTTTATTATATTCATTAAACTATACGGTACATAAATATGTAACTGATCACTCGTTCACTGTTTAGAACAACCAAAGTTTCTTCCAAAAAGTAATGAAAATCCATCCAAAAAAGTCTGCGTACACCTGAAAAAATTTATTCATTTTATTTGAAAACCGCTATATTAGCTTTCAGATTTTGAATCTTAATATCTAGTAGCATAGCCTTTCCTATAAATTACTTCCTTTAGCCTATTTTGCATGGATTGAACAAGTTTTGATGTTTCTTCGGCCGTTATTTTGTTCCACTCGTTCAAAATAACATTTTTTAATGACTCTTTGCTAGTTATGTCATGCTCTCGAATTTTTCTTTCAAGTAAATCCCACAAATGCTCAATTGGGTTTAAATCTGGTGATTGAGGAGGTGTACGTAAGAGTTTTGGGACGTTGTAGGCCTATTTATTTCAGCTGTATGTTTGGGGTCATCGTGCTGAAAGGAAAATGCGTTCCCCAGCCGCAATTTCTCGGCACTTTGCTTAATATTATTTTTTTAAATATTAAGGTACCCGTATTTATCCATTGTAGATTCTATGAAAACGAGTTGCCCCACTCCACTGGCTGCCATACACCCCCAAACCATCACACCGCCGCCACCATGCTTTACAGTGGGAATCAAATTTTCTTTATTGAATTCTGTCGAGCGTTTTCTCCATACTAATTTGCGTCCTTTTATCCCAAATATACAAAACTTACTTTCGTCCGAAAAAAGAACGCTTTCCCAAAATTCTTTTCGCATATTTACATAATTTTTGGCGAATTCCACTCTCTTTCGGCGATTCCGTTCCGATATGAACGGCTTTTTACGTGCGACTCGACCATGGTAACCGCCTTTTCTGAGAATTATGCGCACTGTTTCATTGCTTATTGTTTTATTGTATTTCTTTCTTATATCCTGCGCAATTTGGAACGCGGTTAATCGGGGATTTTGTTTCACAGCATTAGTAATACTCCTACGTTCACGTGCTGTAAGTTTGGGAGGACGTCCTGATCGATGCCGTGAAATAATCAAACCGCTTTCTTTGTAATTAGCAACAACCCTTTGGACCGAGGAATGGGTTCTCCCAACTAATTTGGCGATTTCACGAAAACTTTTCCCGTTTTCACGCAATTTTACTGACTTTACGCTCACGAATACTGATTTCCTTATTTTTTACTTCCATATTAAAGAATAGTCTTTTATTCACGCAAAACACACAGACAATTTTCCAATGAAGTACTGTGACGCAGAACAATGAAAAAATGAAGGCATCAACATTGCACATTTCGGGGAGTCCCCAAATTTTGTGATGCGTACGCAGACTTTTTTGGGGCTGCTCACAGACTTCCAAGTATTGAAATTACTATATGTTCGATAATTCTGGGAATTTTTTGAACAAACCTGCTTCAATACATTTCTTGCAGTTTAGGCTCTTTTATCGAAATGATTAAATCAAGATCACATTATTGATTCATGCGATTCCAACATAATTCAGTTTGTACTAATGAGATGTACGCAGACTTTTTTGAGTATGTGTATACGCAGAGCATCATTCGTGGCATCGCAACTCACAAATTCTTCTGAATAAATCCTATAGAAAATAATTGTTTTTCAACTACAAAGTCCAATCAATTGTATTCATAGTTATTTTATTATCCAGTATTAAACTATTTACAATATCGTGTATTTACGACGTACAACTTAATCTTCTCTTCTTTCTTTCTCCTTACTTGAAACTTATTCATATGTTCAATAACACGCACATGAAGACCGCAAAACATATTTTGATTTCTTCACTCATAAAAATAAAAGGATCATCGTTTAGTGGTTGAAAATGACAAACATAAACATGCTAGACTGCTACCCAAACATTTCACAAAGGTCTGTATATGAGAAGAACCATGTCATTGGGAGGGACGACGTGATCTTTGCGGAGCTAAACTTGCGGAAAGAATTTGCAATTTCACTTCTAACCAACAGGCAAGCACACAAACGTGAAGATATATTTACATTTACATGCTTCGACTATCTTAGTCCCACTTGTATCATTTTTTGCTATCTAATGCGTCACAGCGAGCAACGATCTTACGCTTGTTATCTGATTTACTAATTATTTTCATTTCCGTCGTATTTCTTCATTTAAATAGAGTAGTTTTACTGATTTAAATTACGTTTTATATAAATACGAAAAAGCAAATTATTTATGAATAAATGAAACAGCCCAAAGCGTTGAGCAAAATAAAAACAAAAAAGGGTTTATATCTTAGAAAACTATAACGAAATAAAACGCGTATAATCCAAACGTAGCCGCCGCTTTGTGTTTTCAAAACGTGGCGAATGTGCTTACTGATAATTTTGTTCAACTGAGATGAGAAATGATGTGGCATGGGTTGTCCGGAATCGATTGAGTTTAGTCTAAGCGAATCCAAAACCTTCTGAGCACTCGTGTATTGCTTTCAGCAAACTGGAACGCAGCTTATCGTAAGTTTTATATACAGGTAAATCCAATTGGTTGAAACTGAAGGAAAAAGGATTGTGTTTTGCCGCAAATACAATTAAATTAACAGTATCTTACCAAGTGTGTGCCGACGGT
The DNA here is from genome assembly GCA_963969285.1 of Odontomyia ornata. Classification (NCBI taxonomy): domain Eukaryota; kingdom Metazoa; phylum Arthropoda; class Insecta; order Diptera; family Stratiomyidae; genus Odontomyia; species Odontomyia ornata. The sequence continues at coordinate 22,728,594 of OZ017743.1, forward strand.
AACCGATCAGTCGATCGGTCGTCACGATGTATCTGGAATTTCTGTATACCGTTCATTCCCTCGAGTGCAGCGAAACCTTGCAATGGAACCTTCGACGTTCCTGTCACGAACTGAAGGAATTTGGCACGATCAGCCTGGTCGAAACTGCGTAAAGCCCTCCAGAACCATTGAATCTGAAAAGAACAGCCGAATAACAATAGTATTCTCTTAAAAGCAAGGTAACTTCATACCTGTATCGAATTCGCTTGGTACTTATGATACTCGGTGTTCGACTTGAGGTCCTCAATGTCTACGTTCGGAAGTCCAGAAATCAGCAGCTCAAGTTCTTGTTCATTGAAGATTGATATTAAGCGCTTTGGTATAATATCGTAGAATCCTTCCAAGAAAGCATTTAACCTAAGGGTTAAAAAAATCAATAACACATTAAAAGAGTAATCTGGTAGTAGAAGATTTTTGGCTTACTGTTGCCTAATCGACCCGCTCATCTTAAGCTGACAAACCAAATGGATATATTCCAATTTATTTTCTTCAGTCACAGGTACATTACGGCCATTAGGGATAAGATCCCGAATCTCCGTGACGCCGAATTCTTGCACTTCCAAGCTAAACGTCAACTCATAGCCCAACGCCGAAATATGATTCTCAAGTAGGAACACCAAGCCTTTGTAAAATTCATAGTCTTCGCTTTCCATATCTGTGTACTTGACTTGAATTCCAAGGATATGTTTGTAAAAGGATCGCGTGAAGTAGCATTCGAGTAATTTATTGTCGTAAATGGCCTTTGCTGGAAAATTGAAATGAGTTATTCCGAGACCAAATCAACATGTATCTCCAAAGGTTTACCAATGACTCGTCCCACAAACTTATAATAGCATAAATGGTTCGGATTAGCGTGGCTTGACGGATTTATCATATAGGTGACCCGATCTCCAGGTGACACCGTGAACAAGGCATACATAGGATTGAAAATTTCCCGCGATATAATGACGTACCACTCACGCAGCAATCCACCGGCATCTTGCCCTTCTTCATCTGTAAATCAAATCATTTAAATTTTTTTTTAGATTACGGACTTTGTTCTCAATTTACCCTCGAACACAATATAAAACCGATTTTTCCATTCTTCTGGGTTCCGTCTGTACAACTCTCTAAACGAGTCTTCGAACACAGTCACCCGATGAACGTGCACAGCCAGCTCTTCACGACGAATTCCCTCATCCATCCGTTCGAGTTCGGTGCGGAAATACCGCCGTTTGACATCAAAATCTAAAATGCGGGTGTGGTCCACTAAGACGGCAAAAGGTCCGTCCGAGAGGTGAGTTGTCATTTGACGTAAAATTTGGTTTAGCACAGTTCTATGCTTCTCCGCGAACCGTAGGAACTTTTGCTGATCTGCTAACTTTGACATGTCCTTTGCGCTAGCCGATGACTCACCAGAAAGTAAACCTGCCGCAGCATCGGCCGTGACATTATGAGTTGTATCCTCGCGAACGACTGGCACAGTAATATCACTGTCAACGTTCATATCTTCGGTAGTGCTAGCATTTGAAGCTGCTGTTGACAAGGTAGTGTTCGTTGATGCCATGCCAGCATTTGGAGGCAACGGCGGCTGGGTTGCGGTTGATGCTGCAGCCGGGTTTGGAGCCTGCTGACTACCAGATGCTTGTTCCTCAGTGGAATTAGTCTGTTGTCGGCCAGCGCTTGATTTCAATTGAGTGGAAGCATGCACCAAGAAGAAAGCTTCAACTGCCGGTTGTAACACCAAAACAGCGTGGTTGTCTGCGGTTTCTTCGAGTTCAAGTAAACATTCACTTAAAGTATTCCACAAATCATTTAAATCAAGGATCATGCTAAGAGGCGCTAGTTCATTTTGTCCTAATATAATCCTGCCCTTGTTTCCTTCCTTGCTGTTTGCCTCGCGGACAGCTTCACGAATTTGAATGATGACTTTCAGTATCCGAAGGAAAAACGCTTGCGAAGACGTTTTTGCTATAAGTGGAACCATTGAACTGAGTTGCAATTCGCAAGTTGGCTTCACCTTGGAAGGGGCCGTAATGATAACAGTCTCTTTAGTAAAGCGATCTTGTAAAACGCCTTTGGATTTCGTTGTTGAAGCGGTTGACTGGCCACTCGGACCTGCAGTACTAAGATTGGGGAAAGAACTTCCTGACTGTTGCTCATCACAAGGAGTTTGCTCACCGGATGAAGGAGAAGCGTTCACTACGTGTTGCTTTTGATTCAACTCTTGTAGTTCGCACATCAGGTCAGTTATTTGCTGCTGCACCATGCTCGCTAAATCTTTGGCGCCACGTATTAATAAATTGAGGATCACAGTTCTAGTTTGATTCGAGCATTGGCTCATATTCAACAGTAACGAGGTGGCATCTTCTAGGCCTTCTTCGGAACATGATTTCGACGTCAATACCTCAATGGCAAGCCGGAGTTGAACCTCAGAATTTGGTAGAACTGGCTCGCTAATTATTTTCTCTACTTCTTGGTCGACAGCCATGTTAATATCAACTGCGGTAGTATTCTGTTGACCTCCTGGAACGGAAGCCGAAGTGCCACTACTAATTCCTGCGCTACTTGAAGCTGTAGCTTTTTCATCGGGCAGGCCGACCGATATGAAAGACAGCAACCTAAGAAGCTTGTCAGTTAGCTGCGATGATTTTTTGACTATATCGTATGAAAGCATTGAGATCAATTGGCCGAAGGGAGACTCGTCAAATGTTATCACATCTTTATTTGCACACGGAGCGTTGGCTGGTGCATAAGCAGCCGCCGAGTTCGATGTCGTAAAGGGACCTTGAGCTTTCCTCTGCGGTGTGCCGCAATCGAGCCGAACAATAATGTCCCAAAAATCTGTGCTATTGCTACCGCTTTGCACGTTCGACGGCGATGCTTCATCTGTTATCATTGAACTCGAGGGGCCCGGTTTACAAGAGATGTTTTCATCAAGTTTAGACTTCGACTCTGTCAGATTATCATCGCTTGAATTTATAGTCGGGCTTGAGTTCTGCTTGTTGTATGGCAAAAAGTTTTTAGGGAAACTCTTAGCAAGCGTAATCAGTAAGTCCAGCGTATGCTTGCATACTATCTGCGACGCTTGAGGGTGAATTGACACAGTATATTCATCATTGCCGTTCTTCTTTATCACGAAAACATTTGCTCTTGATCCTAGTGCGGCATCAAGTCTTATATTTAGCCACTGTGGCCGCGTTGCAATGCCGTTTGTTGACGCTGCTGAAGAATTCGTTTTGTTATTACTTCGTTCTACAATGGACAGCAGCGCCTTAATGATCCATTCCCGCGTTGGTACATGACAACATAAATTACGTATAACACGATGCAGACGGAGTGTATTGAATTTTGGCTCATCAATGAAAAGTAGAATAAGCAGAGAAGCAAGAGCTTCATGGTCAAGTAGAGGCCGACCATGACGTTCCATTAGAGTCATTGAAGACGAGTTGTTGCCATCGCCTGAGTTTCCATTCATATTCCAGTTGGCGAAACGGGTTCGCATGATAGTGTGCCCTGGAAACCGCGGTCGTCGATATAAATATCGTACAGATGGTAAGCGCGGTGCCGATGAGCCGATTTGGTTGAGAATTCGCTCTTGCATCATTTGTCGATTCCTATTTTCCCAATCTCTGCGCAGATTCTGTGCTTCAGCAGCTAATTCTGGAGGTAACACCGATATCTGTGAATCTTCCATGTCGGTGAGGATCTGAAATTATGTTATCATATATTTGCACTGTATTGATCAGTATCACTATGTTACCGCTTGACGTAAGGATGGTTGCAGATTTTGGAAGAATGCTGCGGCATCCACCGGATCGTTAGGGTTGGTTGCAGCTGCTGCTTGCCGCTGCTGTTCAATCCTCTGTTGCGCCAGTACTTCTTCCTGAATATTAGGTGGCAAAGCTGCCAAAAACTCAGGGTTAACTTCAATTACTGACGCATGCTCTACTTGAATTGCATTTTGCTGAGCGCGTTGTCTAATTCGCTGTAAACGTAAATGTTCTGCAATTACTTCTTCACGCATCTCCTGAGGCAATGCAGCCAAAAATGATGGATCCACTCCTTCCGGCACTTCCAAATCCCCCAATTCATTGGCAATAGCTGCTGCTTCGTCTGAATTTGTACCCGTGGCATTCGAGACTATATCAAAATAAACCATTAATTCACTCGTTAACTTTGATTTAAATGTTTACTACCTTCAGATGTGGATACTGACTGCGATGGTAGAACAGGCGTCACCCCAAACGCGATTTCTATACCTTCTGGTCCTCCAGCAACTGCTCCGACACTCGGTTGAGATAGCGTTGCTGCAGGGTTACTTCCTTCTTGAGTTTCGTTCGTTCGATTTTGTTCAGTCGTGACACTATCTTCTAGCTGCTGATTCACCGTTGGTTCCTGCATCATCCGAGGACGCCTTCGCGTTCCTTCGTTCTATACTCAAAAACATTAACATGGCACCCGAAAATAGTAACAAAATCAACTTACATCGATCAATTCCAATATTTCCTCAAGTTCTACCTCTTCGTCTTCTTCATCGTAGTCAATTGGAAGTGGCAGCAACGCAGCTTCATCAATCATCATAGAATGAAGGTTTGAAAGTGATGTCGGCGCTGATATGAACGAAATTAGACATCAATCAATAACACAAATTGCAAGTAATTACCATCTTCGTCGTCATTATGTCCGCTGTCGATCTCTCCCCCGCTTTCTTGGCGCTCACCATTGGTTTCTTCGCTTTCACCCAAGCTGCCTCCTTCAGCTAGATCTTGATTCCTGCTAGAAGCCTGTAATCCGCCCGATTGCTGCTGGTTGGATGTTTGATTATCTTGTCGCGAATGAGAACGGCGGCGGCGTCGAGAATGGTCATCGTCATCATCTGTTTCGTTATCATCTGCTGTTGACGCTGCATTTGTACCAGCACCCGACCGTCTATTAAATACAACGGCGTCATCACCTCCAATTTCACTGGACTGCTCCGAACTGTTATTGATTATATCATCATCATCTTCCTCTTCTTCATCCTCCTCTTCGTCGTCATCGTCATCGTCATCATCGTCTTCTTCGTCGTCTTCATCGTCGTCGTCATTATCTTCATCTTCTTCTAGCCTTAAAATGATCGATGGGAATTCAATAGTAGGCGAGACTGGAACACCTTCGGTTTCATTTTCAGCGTCACTGACGAATTCCTCGTTGCGAGCAACTGAGCGCACATTACTAGATCGTTGTCTGCTGTCTGTTTGAGCCGCAACTTCGCTAGTATTTCCCAAAACACTTTGTGGCTCGTTTGGAATGTTCGCTCCAGAATTGGATGTAGCACCTGAAAATAATGTGTATATCATTTCAAACGAAAGTTTTAATCAACAATTTTAATCTTCATACCTGACGTACTTGTATCGGCATCTTCATGAGCAGGCGATACTCTTTCTGCATTAGCAGCAGTTTGATTTGATAAATTTTGTTGCTGATCACTCATGTGCCGGATTGGATCAGACTCAGTTGTATCCATTCCTATCACCAGATTGTTGCTACTCGTGGAGGGTGGATCTAAACTTGTGTTTTCATTGGTTTCCATCGCTTGAGGCTCGCCTACCAATATTGACGGCTCATTTCCTGTCTGCTTTGTGTCATCCTTGTCAGCTGTTTCGTCGCCGGACTTCTTTTCGGTTGCAGTGGCGGCGCCACTTTTCGAGGCCGCTTCGTCCTCAGCTTGCTTTTTCTTTTTCTTCCCTCTGATTTTGGCAAGTTCTAAAGCCTTCTGCATCTCTAGCTCGGGAATGAGACTATCAGCAACAGTCAAGCAAATATCGGATTGTGATTCGAGTCCTAATGCCTTCGCTTCCTCCAGCCACCAATGTAGTGCTATGGGCGTGCTCGATAACGTCGCTGCTAGAGAACGACCAAACAGATAACCAGCCTGATCAACCAAATCAATCGAACCTTCATCTGTGTTTGAAAAGATGCCGAATGCATTGTCCATGAGCACAACTCTCGTTGCGTCGCGGAAAGCATTCGTGCTGCTGCTGCCATTCCCACCAGATGGAGTACCATCATTTGCAGTTGGATCGACCGAGTCTCTATTGCTACCGTTCGGCCCGGCACCAGAATTGCTTCCCCCGCTATTTGGTACACCTGAGTTACCTGGACCCAAAAGACGTTGTAAAATAATAGGCGTGTTCCTCGAGTTAATGTTAAGTAACTGATAGCGCCGTTGTCGTAGGTTATTGCTATCGCCACTGTTAGCGAGTTGTGTTCGGAATGTCCGCGTTACTGCAACGAGACGCTGTGGAGGAGGACCAGTTGAATTATTAGACGAGGGTAGCGTGGATTGTGCTGATGGAGCCAAAGACAAGTTAACCTGCGGTTGCATTGTAGAGGATGTGGCGAGACTACCTGATGACCCTGAACTTCCACCTGTACTGGATGCAGCCGTTGAGGGCGTATGCGTGCTGCCCCCTAACGTTGCCCGATCCTGTGTGCTTGCAGGGGTCGAGAAGTGCGGCAGAGACCTAGTCGGGTGAATATGATGATAATGGCCACGGTGAGAACCGCCTGCAGCGATTGTTGCCATACCGTTTTCTGTGATGAGAGCCGAGGAAGAAACTGATATTGGCGGCCTGGGCCCTCCTGAAATATCTAAATTTTTATTTCAAATTATCAATCTTTATATTATATTACCACCTAATTCTTCGGATACTATTGGTGCTTCAGAAGCTGCAACACCCGTTGTGCTGCTAGTATCGCCAATATTAGCGTTCGACTGAGAGTCACTCTGTCTACTCCCTCCAATAGGTATAGCATTTGAAGTCAATTCGTTTGAGCTCACAGATGACTCGAAAATGTCTAAAATATTAATTGTCCATACACAAACTCCAACATTCTTTGGTCTTTCCATAATACCTGCGCTAGGGGATTGATTGTTCGTGCGTGTTTCTCCTCCTGCAACATTAGAAACAGTGCCGCTAACTGGCTGATCGGGGTTACTCATGCTTGGATAACGAATCATCAAAATATCATCAGTATCACGTTCCAATTCGGGGATGCTTGGAGAAAGATGACGACCGTAGACATGATCGTAAAGCTCAATAAACTGACGAGTTTCTTCGTCAACATCAATTTCACTGCGATCTTCTGCTTCTTCTTCATTCTCATCTAGAGGTTTGGAAAATGTTTAATGGGCTCAAAACAACACAAATGGTCGGTGTGTGACCATGAAAACCAAGCGCCGAAATTTGACAAATCGAGTTGAGAATATCAGGTGATAGGAAAAAAACCTATTCCATGATCTGTCATAGCCAAATAAGTGCGAGCTTACTCCATTTCATGAATAAATAACAGTTGCGAATGAATTTTCAAAGAACTCTCATAGGAGCGTCAAACTTTAACATTAAATATCTCAGAACCGACTTTGTGGCGCTTAGTTCATTCTGATCGTACACCGACCAAATATCTGCTCACCTTCTTCATCAATATCATGCTCATCATTTTCAGATCCATTGGAATCAGATTCGCCAGACTCGCTACTCGTTTCAAGTACGCGTGTATTGAATTCAAGCTCAATATTTGTTTCCCCAACTCGGCCTTCAACATTTCCTGACATCTGGCCCGACCCTCTATCGTTATTCGTTGACTGTTCTAATAGTTGATCCATTATATCTTCCAGGTTAACCTATTGTGATATATTTGTTTAGCACTGCCTGGCCAAATGGCATCGACAAATCGAAACAAACCTGAGTTCCATCATTAGCTTGCCTGCGACCCAAAGCGACATCAATTGCAGCAGAACCACCAACAGGCAGGTCTGCAATTGAGTCTTGATCATTTGCTGCATCCTCACTAAGCCGCGCTTCAATGGCGCTTGCATATTCAGCAACGATTGCAGCAGCAATATTACTACTGTGTGCAAGCTGTGCGTCATCGCCGGGTATATCACTGTCTTCGTCCATGTGTGGAGCCGGCCTACGAGAGCCAATAGTAGTCGCTGCATCACCACCTTCCTCCCCTCCCACTGCCCCGCCCAGATCACCAATAGTTCCACTGTTGTTAGTTTGTGAACCGGACTTCTTACTTTTGCCCGATATTGGAACTGGTCCTGGCTGATTAGTCATTCTAAGCAATGTTTCTAAAGGCTTCAAGCAGGCATTCACTGTCGCAATAGTGTGTGGGCTAGACAAGTCTAGATATTGTGTCAATTTAGCTAAATCACTTATCAATCCTTTTCGAATCATTATGTAGAAAATGTCATTCTTTTTAGGTTGAAAATGATGAAGTTTCAAAAGTTGCGAATTTTCCGGCGGACAATTCTCTATCATGGTCGGAATGAGACCGACCAAAATTTGAAGCTGCGAATGCTTATCCACCGATTCGGGCATAGCCAAGGCACGATTTATAGCTGCCTTTACCTCACTTACGACTTCATATTGTACATTGGTTTGATCGGAGCAGGAGGCAAGCGCAGCAATCAAAGCGCGTGACATGGAAGTCACTTCGCGGTCAGGCGCCAATTCCGTTACTGGCAATAGCTTATCCAAGATAAATGCTAAAGCTGACGTGTCTTCCGTAATCAGAGGGCTGTCGCCGGCTTTAAAAACGTGTTCTGTTATAAGAGGCGCAAATGTTTGATACGAGCGCACTGCATCAGCCAAAAACTTCAATATTGTGGCTCTTGGAAGAAGCGGCTTATCGTGTTCATGATTCGCGCTCGGTATATGCCAACCACAACATTGTTCTTCTTTTTCGTGTAGCCTATTTATATCAGTGATTAAACCTCCTGCATTTGAACTATTGCTGTTGCCACCCGCGCCCCGGCGGGACGAACCTGGTGCTGATGTTTGGCCGGATATTTGCTGAACAGCGGATAAGTGTTGAAACGGGCTGTTCACTTCACTTAACAATGTTGCTGGCTGCAATGGAGTTGACGTCGCTGAAGGAGGCGCTGGTGAATTGAATGAGGTGGTACTGGTAGTGGTAGTGGTGGTGGTGGTTGTTGTTGTTGTAGTTGTTGTTCCTAGCTGATTAGTACTATGTGATGGTGATAAATGCACACAGGGAACAATCAGGGCTTTAAGTAAATCATGGGCAACCTGAATAGATACATCCTCATCCATGACATTGTTGTTCTTGACATTCTGAACGGACTTCAGTAACAAACGATTATCTTCGTGAATTGGGTTGCGTCTTAGAATGCTAATATCGATTCTGAGCATTGCCTGCGCGACTTCACGGAAAGTTTTTGGATCTCGTGATACAGCCGAACTCATTTGTCTCAATAAAAATACCAGATCACGGTATCCCGGGGGAATGGTTTGCAATGTACGGGCGGCAATGACGCGCTCCATCGCTAATGCTAATGTCTTTGGTTCTTCGAGGACATGGCGAATCAATAATATTGAAAGAGTGGGAAAGCCGATGTAACTGCAAGTTTGCCTCATGTTAAGCAGCAAACGAACTCCTCCTTCCCGGGCGAAAATTTCAGCGTTTTCAAATGACTTAGTCAGTCGCACGCAAAGCTTCATTATAGCATGCAGTGTGTCACGGTTTATTCTGATCGCTGGCGCCATGAGCCGAACACACACCGACACCAAATTGCCAGTGTCAAACTCCTCCAAGCCTGTCAGTTTTAAGTTAAAGTCATTCTCCAAAAATGTTTCATCTGACGGATTAGTCGATTCAATTGTTTCATCAGCCGGTTGAGTAATTTGTTTTTTGGCCTTGCTTTTATGAGCTTGACTCGCTTCGTCGTCATTGTTTGAACCTTCAAAGTCGTCACTGTTATACGCCAATACCTCATCATCATCAGATGGAATCAGTGCATTTTGACGAGTTTCGGTGGCTTTCAATGCAAGAATCACGGGCCTATGATTTCCTGTTTCCTCGTTTACTTGGGACATGCAATTAAAATTTATAGCGTAGCGTTGACGGCCACAAGAAATACGCACGGACGATTCGCCGGCCATGTAAGCGTCATTGATAATTTTGTTGTTCGATACAGTGTATGCATTCCACTTGCCTGACGCTACATCATACCATTTCCAAATGTTTGTGGTTACTTTATGCATGTCGGCTCGGCGCTGAGTGTAGACTGCTACCTTCTCATACAAGTCCATAAAAATTATGAGTTGCGCCAACCAATTACATATTCCTACGCAGCCTCCAGTTACCGAAACTGTCATGGAAATACGTTTCTCAGTGAGCAAGAACGCCTCGATAAACTGCGCCACGGCATTATGCTTTTTCAACATCTGTACAGCAGGAACCCGAATGTCAGGATAGATTTCATCCATGAACAAACAGAAGACATGAAGACGAACATGAAATTTGTTGGCGGTCTCCCCAAAGTAAATATTGTCATGCTCTTCTTCGCTGATGTTGTCATTTTTGAGGCCAGTGCAAATTTTGTCTAAGCAACTGCGCATTTGCTCGACCAGCTTATTGAGCATACTGCATTTCCAGCTATGGTCGCTGCGGCGATACAAAATAGCAAGAAGCTCTGTTCCCTTTGTCACGGTGTCGGGCAATGCGTCCATCAAATACAAGCATGTATCCACAGCAGCATAGCTGAATGGAATCAGAATTTCGTCTGTTAGAGGCGGTGAATTTTCTAGTGTATGACGCTTCGGGACGTTTTCGAAATCCTGTTTTGAAGATGAATCAAATCCTGGTAACTTAGCCGTTGCACCTAATTCCACGTCCAAATCCATTGAATTCGAGCTATCATCAACTGAAAGATCGCCGATAATAGGCGGCGGTGGAGGAGGAGGTGGATTGCACAGTAAATACTCAGTGGCCTGTTCGACAGTGACTGTGTGAAGTAAGGCATCCGTAGCGTGTTCTCGAGTAAAGCCCATGTCCATTAGCTGCTTCAAATGGGCTTGATTAACGAGTGGTTGCGCACGGCCAGATGATGGGCCAGCTTGAACAGTATTTCCGCCTGTAGCATTTCCAGCAGGAGTCTTATTTCCTTCTTTACATGTTGATTTCTCCATTTCCATTGTTTCTTGTCGTTTTTTGTTTTTCTCGCGAATTATTTTCTCCCCTTTGAGAATGTGTTTCAAGATCGACATCATCGATTCAGTCATACGTACACCATAAGTTGGAATGGGCTTCATACCCCATATGCGAGTCACTGCAGAGAAAGCTAATCGATGTACCGAGCTTAAATATTGAATGCCGTCGAATTCAGGGCGAGATCGATTAGACCGTGCATTTATAACATGAGGTGATTCTAAAATTGCCTTCGGATTGACCATTTTTTCTAGAAGCATGAGCCACGCGTCTAGGAATTCACCAGTTCCTTCTGGGAAATTTTGATTGTCAAGAGTGTCTTCCAAATTTACCGTCCAGCCAGATGTTACAGCCCATTCGAACATGCCGAAAAATGCCTCTAGTCCACCTTCTTCCACGAATTTGTGCAACATTAGATGAAAAGCGTATCTTTTCTCATCGAAAAGCATCGGCCCTGTAAATCCTACTGAACATATCAGAAACGTCAGCTTTAACTTCGGTATTGGTGAGGGTTTTAGTTTATTGTAGGAAAATCCGTCGACTAGAATATAGCTGAGCACTCGTGCTATTTCCTTCGACTCAGTTGATGTAACTGCCATCGCAGGTGGGAAGTTCTGGCCTCGACGCTGACGGATTGGAGATCCAACGCACAATTTAACTAGATTGCCAAAAAGTTCAGCCAGCGCTCTTCCTAGTCTTGATGAAGCACCAAGCAAAGCTTTTATGTAACGCAGTTGCCCTGGTGACGCAACCATTTTCTTAGGTTTTCCTGCAGATTCATCTTTCGGAGCAGGGCATGCTGCCCCGTCAAGATCCATTGCTAAGGAGGGGGCGGCGGATGCTGCTTCACCCTCTCCCGCAGTTGGTTTGTTCTCTTCAACGTTGTCAGAAGGTAACTTATTGATATCTTCTTTGCCGAATTCGCAGCCTTGCGGGAAAATATCATCTGTACAAAGAGCTAACAATAACGTACTCTCCCACACTAAAGCTGTATACAATTGGACTAAATTCTTTAAAAGTTTCTTTCCATAGCGCGTCTCTTGGCCCCATTTCGTTAAAAGCAGATTTCGGATGTCACTCTGACCTGTTCGACACACGTGCACTAACATGACGACGTATCCATGTACCGCACTCATCGCATGCAAGAGCGGCGTATATGAGGCATTCGAAAATGCACCTTCGATGTTCGGGCAATTGGCGAGTTCTCGTAACAAGACGCTTCCACCAGGACTCGCTATGTGCACTTGCAACGGTTTCAATAGATCAACTACTACTGATAATTGTTCTAGGCCAACTTGAAGGACTTGCGGTTCGTGGGCTAAATTTAGAATACTCTTGCAAACGGCAGCAACAGCTTGTGCGGAAGCAGTGATGGGTGAATCGACTGGTAAGTTGGGAAGGGCCAGAATCCAAAGCAATGGCTTAAGACCACCTTGAGCAACGAACTCTCGGCAATGGTCATCAGTTGAGTTGTTGCTCAGAATTGCATCTACAAATTTCATCACATTAAGTATGTAATCAATCAAGGGAATAGGCGTGCGCTCTCCACTTTCTGACAAAACTCTGGCAGATGTAGCTGACGTTGCCACAGCCCCAGGTCCCGCTCCATTTGTTGCATTATCAGTATTCTCGTGGTTTGAATTATCGTCGCGTTGATTGTGATGTGAAGAAGTTGATGCTTCCTCTTCGTCTTCATCCTCTTCATCGCTGCTACCTGCATCGTTGCCTGCGTTACTTGTCGACTGGTGTCGGCTTTGTGGAACTGGTGAACTTTCGTTTTTACTGGTTGCTCTCCAACAAATATATTTGGAATCCGTTCCTAGGTTAACAAGTTCTTCCAATAATTTTATTATTGCCTTGGTAGCTTCAGTTTTTAGGCTCGGCTGATGGCGCATTAATTCGTCCATCGCGTTCCCCAAATTAGATGCCGTATCGCCCATTGGATCTGAACTACGCCTACGACGCATCGCCATTAAATACACTGGCGATAAAAGAACTTTGAACAGCCGATCGAATGGGTTGTACTTGACAAACGCAGCAAGACCACGGGCATTCAGGCACAAAGCACTGAACACATTAGGCAGCGACCCAAGTACTTCTCTTGTAGGTGGTACGTCCTTTTTAAGTAGGGCTTGTAGCACAACATCAGTAAGTCCATTATCCTGTAGCGACGAAAGCAGACTTGGTTCTTGAAATACGTAGACTGTGACAACATCAGTAGCCAGCAGGAAAAGTGAGGGTCCATAGTATTCAGCGTTGGAAATTATGTGACGCAGTGAACTTGGTAGGGAACCTTCCATCACGTGTCGAATGCTATCGGAGAACGCCGGGTCCTGAAATGCTTTCTTCAGGAAATTCAGCATTGACTTCAGCAGAGCAGCACGTTGGGGCAAGCATGTTTTCGAGTTTTTCGATGTTTTACTGCTACTGCTATTACAACTGTTTTGCTCAAACGACAACTGAGAATTGCTGAAGTTCGATGTGGACACTTTCACTGCTGTTGACGAATAGGATGAAGAGGAGTGAGAAGAAGTCGACGCAGCTGGGTGCGCATCATCCGTCGACATATTGGTATCATCAGAAACCAAGAACGAATCGTCGCCTGCTCCACCAGCACCTCCGTTGCGCATGTTAATGTTGTTAAGACTTTGTTGGTCATGTTGTGGCTCAATCTCAAACGGTTGTTCACGTCTACAGAAATTCACTTCCATGTCTAACCGACCAATGAAACTATTCAAACCTCCGTGGTTTTGGAATGACTGCATTTCAATATTTGTAATAAGGTCTATCACACGAACAGCTCGCGTGACGAACGTTATATGCTCAAGTTCGTAGCCCGGCCAATTTATCACTCGCAGCAGACTTTCCATCATGCCACATGCCACTAGGGCTTCGCCACCCGACTCATAACTCGCTAAGTGATATAGAAAGCTAAATAAGGCGGTTGCTAAAGGCAAAGGAAAAAGGTTTTGTTGTTGCTGCAGCGCTAGAAGCTGCTGTTGTTGAGTACTGTTGCCCGTAAAACTGTTGGATGTGCTCCTATTTTGGTGGAGTTGCAGTTGCTGCAGTTGCTTTCTTTGTTGGTGAATATCATCATCATTGCCTATAACCGATGTGCTTCCTGTGCTTTTGGATGCAGCTGCCACAGAAGCCGATCCCGCTATGTTCGACGATGCAGTCAAATTTTGTATACAATTACGTACTAAGGTCGGCAAGAACCCATGATACGATGACGCACCTGTTACATCTATTATCATACCAAGACGCGATCCAGGTTTTCTAAAATCGTAAATTATATAATTTATGACCAGACAATTCTAGCCGTCATTCGGGCAAATCTACACTTACTTAGGAAAATGTGGATTTCTATCTAAATGAATAATGGAAGTCAATGTTCTAAGAGCAGCTGCACGAATTTCAACAAGATGAGGATCCTTCATCTCCAATAGCTCAACTAACTCTTCGAGAAATCCAGGATAAAGGAGTGAATGAATATTTTCCTGTAGCGAATTTGAGTATACAAGCACGGAGAGTGCTTGTAAACGGGCCTGCACAAATTGCAATCGCGACTCATATTTGTGAAACGACAGGCACAGCCGAATGCGAGTAAATATGTGCATCTGTATAAAGAAAAATTTGCAGAGGCACAGGGTTGAAACATAGTTACCAAATCAAATCACTCAAACGAACCTTCTGATCATCATCCAAATCCACTATTTTCTTGCAAATTTCCTTTGTTAGTTGGGCCGCAGGCTTATCACATTTATCCAGGGCGGGTATCTCTATCGTTTGCAGAGTACCATCCTGATCATAATATTCGTAGAAAAAAGTTGATGACGACGACTGGAGTTCTATATTTTCGCGACAGCAATTCGCTAGTCCGAAACCGCACTCCTTTCCACCCCAGTTCTAAGCAAAGCCATTCAATTTTAATATATCTCTAACTCATAATTAATTGATATAAAAAGCGTACTTACCTCTGCAATGTGATTTAATCGAGTCAGCAATGCATTTTTCTTTGTACTATTCAAACGAGAAATGAAGTTGCTGCGCTTAGAAAACATGTAGAGCAGATTGAGTACACCGAGGACGATATTTAAATTGCTGGACGATAACAAACGTGTCAAATGTTCCACTGAATTATATAAATGTCTCGAAAATGAATGTTCTATCAACAGTGTGGTGAAATTTAGAACGTGAAGAAGGAGTTGACGGTCATTGTCGGTGAATTTTTTATCACATGCCAGGCACCATTCATTCTGATCTTGTATTTCGGTAGCCTCTTCTAAAATCTTATCAAAAATGTCTAAATTATCGATCCAATGGTACAGCTCACATTTCCCGAATGTCCACGTTTCTATTTTACCTAGTTCCACAAGCAGCTCAGACCGCGAGCACTGTCGCAATCTGTCTATGAGCTGCTGACATTCTGGTGGAACTTCGGAAGTTCCTTTTTTCACTCGACTCGTATCTACCTTCATTTTGGATCGGATTTAGTACGTCTAGTCAAGTGATCTCCTATCGGTATTCAACTAATTAACTACTCCTTCCGACAATATTATTGCACTAGGTGTTGGTGCAAAAAGGTTCAAATTGCTGGTAAGTTTGCTGGAGTGCTGCTTTAAGTCTTCGTCGTTCCCATCCTTCATGAAGGGTATCATCACCATCCGTTCAAACACGGCGAACGTGTTTGAAACGATGATGCTTTTTATTTTTATTATTCGTCGATATTTTGATCTTTTCTATTTTTAACTACAATTATTCCAATATTATTGTCTGAAATAAGAAAAAAAGATGAAAGGAAATTAATGATTCAAGTAAAAGTACAAAGGGAAAAATGATGTTGATTGGAAAATATGAAAAATATTTTAAGTAGCTTATAACCCCTCTAATGAACACTGTCTTGTTTTGGTGGCGGGGTTTGCTTCTGCAGCCTATTTTACTAGCCATGAATCGAGTCACTAAAAGTATAGAGCGAATAGAATGTAACAAATTTTACCGTGCAAGGTGTCATAGCAGTAAGGGAAAGATGGTGTTGTCACTCATTATACATTTTCGCAATGGCGCCGCTGCAAGGTTACTGCGTGGATCTGGCGAAGTAGCTTAAGCTGCGATGATAAGATTCGTCCAAAGATGTTCATACAACTACTGTTTTGATTGATCTTGTTGGCAAAAGATTATCTATGAATGGGAACAAAATGCAACCAAATTAAAATGGCATGGAAGATTTTGTCTTTGAAGCCAGCAACCAGCCAGCCAGAATCGACCAAACCAACCAGCCAACCAGAATCCACCAAGCCAGCCAGCCAGAATCAACCAATTTTCGCAGCCCCCAAACTCATACCCAGAGTCAAGAAGTGTCGTGGGAGCTGATACTGTATACTGTCGGGGGTTGCTCTTCAACTCTACCGCACACAGTAGGGGCTGTGGGATTTGCAGTATGAGGAGATGCACGCACTTAGTGAACGTCAAACTTCACTAAGTGAAGATCTCTGAATCACTGGCGAGTCTTCTTTTTAATGTTAATGACACTAGCAGCTTCATAGCAGAAACGAAACAGCTTGTGATGTCCCATAATACCGTTACACCAGCTTCCGCTGAAGAAGCGTTGACGATTGCTGATTTGACGATGAAGAAGTCAGCAAATATGCAAGCTATTGCAGCGGCATACACCGCAAACAGCCAGCAGTCAGCCAAAATCCTCACTTCAGTCTGTCGACGCCAGTCTGTCAGCCTTGAGGTTGTTAAAAGTGGCTAAACCAAATCTTGGCTACACGTTGACAGTTGACACTGTCGTAGCAAAGCCGGATGAATCTGAGGGAAAATCGCAAGTGTTGATGATGTAAGAGATATCCACCAAAATGTGTTAAGCAGCAGCTGCTTTATTTAGAGGGGATATCAAAAGAATAATACCTGAAGAGGACTCTTCCTCTTCTCCTCTTCCGCACCATTCTAGAGCGGAACCCAGAAAAAGAAAATAAAATCAATCTTTACTACCACATAGAGAAATGGTTGCTAGGGAAATCTCTTCTGGCAGTCTGACTGCACCCACCATAACGCACATGTCCAATGTGGAGGATTGAGTCGAAACTAGCTGTGAAGTACCTGAGCGTTCTGAGCGACTCGAAGATCAGTTTCTCTGAACAAATCAGGGCAATGGCAGATAAGATTGCAGCGGTTGTGTTCGATCTCAGCCGACTGATGGCCAACGTCGGGAAGCCTACCTCATCATTAAGGCGATATCGGACAGTCTCTGAGTGGGCAGTGCTGGCCATCGCAAACATTATACCCATCGCTCTCCTTGCTTGAGAGCGCCGTAAAATACTTGCACAAGTATACAGGAGCAGGAAGGCAACTGCGCTCGAAGAGAGACAATGCTCACTCAGCGGTTGGCGAATGACACGAAGGGGAGATGCACCATGCGCCTCAATCCTGACTTGAGGCAGTGGCTCAATCATAGACATGATGAGAGTGTTTCTATCTGACCCAGCTCTTGACCGGGCATGGATGTTTTCAGCATGTCACGGTGTCCTGATTGGAGAGCACAGAAAGGGAAAGGCTGCGCGGTAACCTCGTTAAGGAATAAAGAGAGCTTTCTCCAGGTAATCTAATCGGAGAGGTGCTCAGATCAGTTGACAAATGGACAGGTAGTATATTGCGTTCGGGCTTTTCTTATTGCGTAATAAGGGCACCTGGAGGCGTTGAGGGTGGAGGGGTCCCTTTTCTAGCACTCACTGGATGAAACATTGGAGGTGCTGGTACATAGAAGAGGATGTCTCCTTATCAATAATGTGGAACAGAAAATGGAAAGGAAATGTCAAGGCGCGAACCTCTACGCACCGCTCGAAGAACACAAAAAGTTCAACAGCTGGGAAATCAAGTGAGGGAAGAACAGGATCTAGAAACTGTCCTCATACTTCAGTAGTTGTGAGGTACGGCTGTGCGTAAAGTGAAGGTACAAAAGGTTTTGAATCTGTTTGCAATCTGTATTTCTTAAGGAAGTTTGATAGTTTGTATGTTCCTTTGCCTATGCATGTTACTTAAATCCACTTTTCGTCGTCCTTGTGTGTTTCAGTCAGTTGGCGACCCTTTTTGTTTGTTTGTGCCGTGTGATAAGTTTGTCAATGTCACGTTGTTTTTATCCGTTATTATTAGCTATTCTGTAAATGTTTAGTTCGTTCGAGTAGTTAGTAGGAGTCAAAGCGATGGAGTGGAGTCTTTGCACCATTGATCAATACGCTGCTAGTTTATGTTGTGCGGGGTAGTTAGATGCTACATGTATGATATGATCAGTTGTGGTTGGTTTTCTGTATATTTTGTAGTCTAATCGTGTTTGTTCCCGTGTCAGCGTTAGGTCCATATAGTTGAGTTGTCCGTTTGATTCTTTTTCTATACTGAAATTAATATTCGCGTGTATTTCATCCATATAGGTAAGCATATATTCGTGTGTATTTCATCCATATAGGTAAGCAGATAACAACATTGGAAACAAACTGAAACCAAACCGTGTGGTGTAGTGGGGTTAGAGTACTCAACGACGAAGTTCCCCGGTTCAAGTCTCGTTGGCAACAACGAGATTTGTTTCGAATAGTTCTCCAGCGGATTTTAAGCCCGTTCAGTTATGATACGTACTGGTTTAAAATGAGAACGTAACGCAGCTGGGTGGACGCACACATGACCAAAGCGTGGTACTGACCATATCATCTTCCCGAGAGGCAATACATTCGATCAAGACAATGAGATACTCTAATTGTCTCTAAGCGAAGGCTCGGAAGGGGCTGTAGGGCAAAAGCAAAAGCAAAAAAAAGTAAACCAAAATTGAATGACACGTTAACATACGAGAACAGCGGCATATAAACTGACATGCAAGGACTGCGACATGGTATACATAGAAAAAACAATACGGAAATTAACGACAAGATACAAAGATCAATTACGCCACGCACCTATAAAACCACGCACATGAGCCTGACACTATGACAACCTCTATGACATTGTTACACAAACAAAGCAAACGACCGAGACTTGACATCCTAGAAATACTTGAAACATAAAAAGACAGACGGTAATATTTTCAACAAATTCCGACGCAATTTTCTCAGCACCAGACCACACCCTCCGACGAAAACGGAAGCGAGACGAACCAGGACAACTCAAAAGACAAAAACCTAATATCCCTCTACCTGTCCTAATCTAGGGCCTACCTGCTTAACCCATCCTATACCTATATAAAGCCAGTCCTTTCTACACATCCTTTGCACACTGAAGATGAATCAAAGGATTCAAAACGCGTCTACTCACTTAAAATGGTAAGGCTCGACGGCTTTTCAAGAAAAAAATTTGTTTTGCGCTTGCGATTGCTTCGTTGATCGAACTTCCAGAGGGTGATGAATCTCCAAGGGACAGCCGTTTAAATTGGATTTATGGCAGGCTGATTATTGAAAAAGACGAATTCCAGGATTTTATTTTTCACTGATTTTAATTGGACGAAGGAGCAGAGAGACAATGAGAGAAGCGCGATAAAGAATTCATTAACTGAAGTAGTAGTGTTTGAATTTGCATCCCGACCTACGGACTACATGTTGAAAACCCACAGATTAATAATTGAGAAGGTGGATGTGCAAAGATCCCGATTCGGCCTGAAGATTAAATGACTGGAGGTCTTGTTACCCTTTTTTGGCCATTGGAGGATGCAGGCATCGAATGTGAGAATCATACTAACGTACAAACGAGGAAAGGAGTAACGACAGTCTTCCTTGATGCTGAACACTTCAGAGCAACTGAGATGACTTCCATTCCAAGGAGCCTGCAGGAGAAGGAGGGCAGAGAACGCAACAGGGTCCGAAGATTTATCCAGGGCTTCGAACATTGAAGTTAACGATTAAGAAGAAGAAACACATCAAGCTCACATCGAAGTAGGCAAGAATAATTTCAGGCTCTTCAGAAGTTCCCTGACTAAGCGTTGTATACACAAAAACGCCCAAAAAGAAAGGCCTGAAAGGCTGCAAATTAGACATGGGTAACGCAGCGCTGCGCCGTGCAATTGCGTTGAAGCACTATCAATGATACCACTGCGTTAATACAAATCCTCGGTAACAGCAGCGCAGTAGCGCATTTCGGCATCAACCTCTTTGTCGAGAGATTTAACGCTTGGCATCAACACAGTTGCTGTGTGTTGGTCATAACATTGGATTCAAGGGATGGATCTATTGCACTGGCATTTGCGATGCCAAGCCATTTGGCTTAGCGCGACGCCGAGTGTATCAAGCATATGTTAAAAGCATGCGATCATGGTATCGCAGCAGAATGGTATCAATGCAGTGCGTTATCATTGCCGGCACTCATATGATGCTATTATGTGAGCGCAGACAAAAGCGCAAAATATATGAAGCATAGTCGTATGAAATTAAGGTATCATAGCGCAATGGTATCAGCGCAGTGCGTTGGTACCCCTGCTGGCGCTGGTATCAGTGCATCAGCACATCAAAATTTGATGCATTACACACGTCTAATAACGACGGCCAAAGGGTAAAGTCGAGAAGTGAAATCGAGCGAAAGTAGTGTATCAGTGTCAGCGCATCAAAATTTGATGCGTTACACACGTCTACTGCAAATACTGCAGACAATTTTTCAGTACGTCGTCTATTATAACTTAGATCATACTACTCTACTAGTAACTAAACAACTAGAACCAATGTAGAGCAGTTTGCGTGTAGTGGTTAGTGCTCACTCCGTAAGCTGAAGGTCCCTGGTTCAAATTCCGTTGGTGGCAATTAGATTTGTGCCGAGTGATTCTTCGGACAAACTATAAGCCCGGTCAGTTATGATGCATACTGATTTAAAATCAAAACGTATCGCAGTTGGATGGAGGGACACACGTGCCGATACATACGATTAAGATAATGTGATACATAGTATACTCACATAGTATCCACGCTCAATCTACCCTCCGGAAAAATCCGAACACAAGCCGAAGAGCGAACCATAAATCCTCGGCAGCAGGTAGGTGGTAAATGTTGATGCGAGGATTGGCGCGAATATAAACATGTGCTTCGATGAGGTATTTCAGGATTACCAGATCGCAAATAATTAATAATTTTGCAGAAAAACAAGTTCGCTCTATGCAATCTTTTAGTTTTTTATTAGGATCTGGCAGCACTCCCATGTTCTGAAATGTGTATATGTGAATGTACTATGATGTAATACTCTCACTATATCTAAGCCAAGGCCCGAAAGAGGTTGTAATGCTAAAACAACAAGAACCACTGTAGGCACGTCATAGTAACGGCGCCGAATTAATTCGGCAAAGGTTGCTACAAGCCTAAAACTAGTTTAAACAACTTATTAAGGTCAAATGTGCATAAAACAAATAAAGTTATAGAAATTGAATTCAGTACAGGTATAGGAAGTTTTGGGAATTAATTTGTATTTGCGTTCCATTATTTTTTGTTTTTAAAAATTTTTGTCTTTGTTTGATTGTGAAAAATATTTTTCCAGACTGAAGGCCGTTAAACGACAACAGTTTGAAGGTTTGTAAAAGGATATCTTAATATTAATGCACAATAACAATGAAGTTAAAAAAAAATGATTGTTCAATGGCCATATACCTAACATAATATTATGGATGTTATCCATAGACGTAGACATCAGTTTTATTATTGAAGAACGAGGTGGGATGGTTGACAACAGAATAACAACACGATGCTGACGCTAGAGTACGTTAATTAAAGTGTTTATAGATAACAAGAAGGTAATCCGATATTTTTGGGATAAAAGATGCGTAAAATGATGTCTGGCCTTGGAACAAATCATTAGAACTTTTGTTTAAGTATTCAAAAAATAATTGGAAACAATATGTTTTTCCAGCAATTCGCTGGAATTAGCAGACAGTCGCATTTCTTCTTTATTTTTTTATAATTGAGTTACGAACTACGCTTCAGACTTAGAATCCAATTACAAACAGAGGAACAAACGTGCTACAAAATACAGAAATATTAAGACTGGAAAATTTAAAGGAATTTAGACAATTTAATGAAATAGGGTGCCGGTTAAACAAATTCGTTTAGTATTAAATGCTCTCGTATTTTTTTTTATTGAGAACAGAATAGGAAGTGATAAAAAGAGCCAATCTTGAGATAATTGTATTTTCTACTGATTTGCAGCACCTATGAATGAAAGTGTACTTTGTCTGAACATACAAAGCCTCAAAAAGGCTCTTTGACCGTTAGGGACGCGCAGACAGAAGAAATGAAGACCAAATATGGTTAAACAAATCCCTTTGGATAACATCGAACGCATTCTGCAATATGCAGGCTATGCAACGAAGAGGAGGAACCAGCCTACTACATCTGTTATTTTTGATTATCGAGTAATTATGCATTGGATACACTCAAATCGGAGCCTGAGCCCGAGTAGTGGCTGTAAAAAGATGAGCCTTGTTGCTTTATTATTAAACATGGAGAAGACGGTGCTTTTCACATAAAACCACTTTGGGGATAATAAAATAAGCCTTATTGGTTGTAAAATTTGACCAAATCCTATAAATTTATAAAACAAAAGGCGAAAAAACTTACCCTAAATAAGGAAACAAAGCAGGCAGGGACAAAACTACAGAACAGTATTCGAAAGTCAGAATTAATAGCTATCTTGGCAAACTCGTGTAAATGCCTTAAGATAAACCCTGAGACTTTAGATGCTCTTGTAACTAGTCTAAGGATATGACCATCGAATTTGAACGTGATGTCAAAACATCCGCCAGTCTTTCAATGAGCTCACTACGGAGAGGAAAACATCCCACTAAGTATAATTGAACATTCAAGGAGTAATCTTAAAGTTGAAGGTTATTTTGTGATATTTAATAATATTAAGACGAGAGAAATGTTAAACCAGTTACAGCATAGTTGGGTTGGTCGCGTGTGATAGTGTATAAGGTCTGCTCTGAAGCAGAAAAGCCGATTTTTAGGGAATGCAGAATAAATTGCAATTTGAACCATGCAGGCTATAAGAAAAGTCAGCCGCTTTAATGATGGTCTAAAAGTATTGCCAGAGTCTACTACTGTTCTAGATAACTTGAGATAAAAAGGTCATTTTTTGGAAATTTAGGTCGAAAGATTCGTTGTCGTGATCACTTGAGACATAGTATGTTTTTTCCCCAGAAGTCCCTTCATTTTTACTGACAGGGTAATAAAGGTCCGATGAAATCCTTCCGCAATTATAAAAGCCTTACGTTCCGGATTTGACCTGCATTTGGGTTTCCAGATCCAACCAGTAGCTTCGACTTGGATATTTTTTGGCAAAATCAATTTTCTATGAAGGTAGAACGATTTATTATTGGGTTGTTTGATAATTAATGTCGTTTTTTATGTTTTTCAAGTAAATTTACTTATAATAGCAACAAACATTAATCAATGATATATTGACCGTTCTGTTGGATCACCTTTTGTCATGTTTCGGTAAGTTGAAAAATTGCACCTGCCTTGGTTATTAGAAGCGAAGAACTGGTCCAACTCTAGTTTAACAGTTTTACCATTCAAACGGTTTTGAAGGGAGCGAAACAAATGATGGTGCTAAGTCAGGGCTATAGGGTAGATGTGACATCAGTTCCCAACTGTGCTCCATTAATTTTTAACGGGTTATCAAAGAGATGTGCGGTCTGGCGTTATCATGATGGAATATCACGGCTTTGTGAGGGAGTTTTTTCTTGAATTCTTCGATCAATTTTGATAGTTGACGACCATAGACATTCGAATCAATAGTTTGATTTCTTGGGAGCAGCTCAAAGTAGACTATACCACCCTTGTAATCCCACCACACAGAAAGAAAAATCTTCTTTTGGATGTGGATTGTGGGGACTCATCTTGCTTGGTCCATGATCGTTTTGGGACTACGTTATCGTGAACAATCCATTTTTCATCCGTTATGATTCTTTTTAGAAATGGGTGGTTTTGGTTACGTTTCAGCAAAGAGTCGTATATGTTAATGCGTTTGGTGAGGTGGATTTCCTTTATTTCGTGAGGAACCCAAACATTCAGTTTGTTTACGTAACCAAGCTGTAGTAAGTGCAAGTAAAGGCTCTCCGCTATCTCTCGAGTTGTCATTAATTAATTTCGATTAACGCCTTTATTTTGTCGTCAACAGTAGTGGTTGGACGAGCAATATGTGGTGCATCTTGCACATTAAAATTTTAAGAACGAAAGCGAGCAAACCAACGCTGACACTGGCGTTCAGTAAGGCAATCCTCACCAAAAACTTCACACAATTTCCTTCGAGCGTGAACCGCATTTTCGCCCTTTCGGAAGTAAAAGCCCCAACACCCCTGGCTGTTGTGAGTCCCTTTTATCTTTTAGGACTGCCCAAATATAGTGCGCCATCTGGTTCCATTTGTCAACCGATTCGAGCATCACCGCGACTATATTATCCGGGGTGAGCTCTCCCGGTTCCCTGTAGAGGCCCCTTCGCAGGCTGTCCCATTTTATGCACGCAAAAAATGTGTAGCAGGCATTGTCTCCCTCTCCTGGGCAAAACCGACAATCGGGGAACCGTGACTTACCAATCTTGTGCAGGTAAGACTGAAAGCACCCATGCCCGCTCAAAAGCTGCGTCAGATAGAAGTCAGTCTCACCATGCCTTCGATTTAGCCACGGTTTGACATCTACAATAATATAAGCCACGCAATCACTACTACATGAAATATGCAGTTCACGTCATCTAAGAGAAAAAATTACAGGAATTATCGAAGAACCCAATATGTTCTAATGATAGTACTTTTTGTTTTTCAGTAGCCTTTTTCGCAAATCAAGTAGTTAGATTCTGAGTTGATTGTTGCCTAAATTGATGCACAACTAATACAGATTTTCACAATAAACTCAAAGAAACGCTTTCAATGATCTTACTTTTGAATGACTTCCCAAGTATTTGTTGCATTTTTTGTTATATTTCTGTGAGATGCCTTCGAAAAAGTTCATCTCAATCGCACTGAAACGCTCAGGATTAACGATTTCTAGCATTGATTTTTTCCTCGCTAGTAAATCTGCTTGCTCATTGCTCACAATTCCTATTTGCCCAGGTCCCTTGTTCTCCTATAGTTTATGGAGTTTTTTACAACATCCTAGAACCATCATTGATTTTGCAATTGACGACCCTAGCTCTTTAATAGCTGCTGGGTATCAGAAAACATATTTAGGGTTTAAAGATCGTATACTTCTAATTACTAGTTTCCAGTTTTCTAACAAATAATACACATACTCGTACACACACAAATTGTTTGTAGATTTTCCCTCCCCCTGCACCCTTGTTCCGAAATTATTATATTGTTACATGTGCAAATAATTCTGCAAGCTACTGTCACAATTGTTTTCGCAACTATTAAGAACATCATGATCAATAAACGAATGTCCTCGAAAGCACAAGAACCCACCAAGCGTGATCAATATCTGAAAGTGACGTCACTGCGGGGTATTCAGAATTGCTTGAATATTCCAGGTAGTTCTCGAGAAATGGATTGAATGACTAGAGACCCTATATAAAGCCGAGCTGAATGAATGAGGGAGATAGTAAAACTGCGATAGTAAGAACTGCGAAAGTATGGAATGCGAATTAAAGGCGATAGTTAAGACAGTTGAATTAAAAAATTTATAGACAAGTGAAAAGTAAAATTGGTGAAATAGTTAAATTAATGATTGTGCATTTTTAAGTAAATGAACTCTTTTAACTTAATTTAAAAGACAGTGCGTTTTCACTTTCCCGGAACATTAAAATTATTGGCCATGAACCATAACACGCGACAGTGGGTCGAGAAGTGAGATTAAAATTTTGAAAGTGAAAACTTATAAACATTTTTTTTTAAAATGCACAATAGTGAAATGTAACGTGAATACTGGTGGAAAAAAATACTGGTGGAATACTGGCAGAAACAAACAAATTAAATGCGTCGAGGAAAAGTTTACCAGGTCGAAGAGAAGGTCAGCCAGGTTGAGGAGAGAATCAACGATGAGATCAGCCAGGTCGAAGAGAGAATGAACCATGAGATGGAAAAAGTGAAAAAGGAATTGGAAGCAGCGAAGGCAGTAGTAACCACCTCACCAGCCCCACTTACAACCGCAGCGCAAAGCTCATCCAGAAATGTGAAAGCACCAATATTCGACGGGCAAACGGTTTGGAGCATTTAGAAAACCCAGTTTGAAGCCGCCGCTAGGGCAAATCACTGGAATGAGCAGGAACGAGCAACTGCATTAATTCTTGCTCTAAGAGGCCCAGCTGCCGACCTTTTGCAGACTATCCCCGTTGAGTTGCACTCAAACCCGGCTGCTATAATGAATGCGCTCGGCATGCATGCATTATGGAGGCGATCATCTGAAGCAGATTTATCGGGCACAGCTACGGAATCGGATGCAGAAGTCTGGCGAAACTTTACAGCAGCTAGCACAAAACATTGAGCGACTGGCACTTCTGGCTTACCCAGCTTACGACCCAGAACATCGAGATGACGCAGCAACAGAAGCATTCATCAGTGCATTAAAGGACCAGGAATTGCAACGAGCCGTGTGTTTAGCTCAAAAGCAAACAGTTAAGGACGCATTGGCTTATAGTCTGAACGTTGAGGCAGCGAAAAATGTGAGTCGTACCACTGCCCGGGTTTGCGAGGTAGTGACAGGCGAGTGCAGGTGTGAGCGCGTGGAACTACGCTTCAGACTTAGAATCCAATTACAAACAGAGGAACAAACGTGCTACAAAATACAGAAATATTAAGACTGGAAAATTTAAAGGAATTTAGACAATTTAATGAAATAGGGTGCCGGTTAAACAAATTCGTTTAGTATTAAATGCTCTCGTATTTTTTTTATTGAGAACAGAAATGATAAAAAGAGCCAATCTTGAGATAATTGTATTTTCTACTGATTTGCAGGACTTATGAATGAAAGTGTACTTTGTGTGAACATACAAAGCCTCAAAAAGGCTCTTTGACCGTTAAGGACGCGCAGACAGAAGAAATGAAGACCAAATATGGTTAAACAAATCCCTTTGGATAACATCGAACGCATTCTGCAATATGCAGGCTATGCAACGAAGAGGAGGAACCAGCCTACTACATCTGTTGACCAGGAATTGCAACGAGCCGTGCGTTTAGCTCAAAAGCAATCAGTTAAGGACGCATTGGCTTATAGTCTGAACGTTGAGGCAGCGAAAAATGTGAGTCGTACCACTGCCCGGGTTTGCGAGGTAGTGACAGGCGAGTGCAGGTGTGAGCGCGTGGAAATTAAACGAGAGCCGCAGGCAAATGGTGCGCCTAGATGCTGGAATTGTGGTGAGAAGGGGCACTTGCAAGGAGGTTGCAAGAAGCGAAGAAAACCGAGCTATTAACCAGGATGGAGCAGATCCAGACTGAGTCAGGAGCCCAGAATGGAAGCCCTTCAAACTGACGGGGTCAACTTCGTGGGGCAAAGGTTGGCTAGGAGGAGCGACGTCCCCAGCACTACCACCACCGTGTCAAGACTACATCGTGGAGAAGCAGACTTATGCCTTCCGGGTCAAGTTGACGGAGAACATTGCACCATAACAATCGACACTGGTGCAACCCGATCGATTATCCGACCAGACCTAGTGAGGCAACAACTACTTCACAAGGGCAGGATTTTCTCACTACGGGCAGCTACGGGAGAAACTGCACCTGTTCATGGAGAGGTCAACCTCCAGATACAGTTGGGAGACTTTGCGTTCCGACATAATTTTCTGTTCGCGAACATTATGGATGATGCATTCTCGGAATGGATTTTCTGCGACCACATGGAATCACGTTGGGTTTGAGCAAACAGGTATTGAAATGGCAGAATGTCGAAGTATTGATGGAGGATCCCAGCGTCCAAATTCCCAAGATGAATGTGGTAGTATGTACTGACACTGATGTACAGAATTCTTCCGACAGCATTGTATGGGCCAAGCTTGATGGTGATTCTGGAGACCACCTATCTTAGCAGATAGAGCCAACGAAGACGTCCGCATTGCGCAGTTTGATTGTAGGACGAAGCCTTGTAAGATCTATTAGGAACAGATACGTGCCGGTTAGAGTCCTTAACACCGCAGACTCAACCACGAGCAACAAAGCGGGAGAATTCATCGGCAGTTGCCAGCCTGTTTCCACCATCATCTCCTTGGAAGCTACTCGCAACCATCATTGGAAGAAGTGGCAAGACACAGACAAAGCCCGGGAATTCACGTCTGCAATATTGAAGCAGACCAAATTGCCAGTGCAGCTATTCACGCGAGCCTCCGATCTGGTCACCAAGTACAGTGACATCTTCTCAACAAGCCCAGATGACCGAGGCCGAACGAGTATGGTAGCTCACGTTATAGATACACAGGGAGCCAAGCCGATTCGACAAGCACCGAGACGTCTTCCTATAGCCAAACAAGGAGAAGTGAGCGCACTGATCTCGGACATGGAAAAACAAGGCGTTGTCGAACCTTCTGTTAGTTCATGGGCTGCACCAGTAGTTCTGTAAGGAAAAAGGATGGTAGCACTCGCTTTTGTGTCGACTATAGGCAGCTTAATGACGTCACTAAGAAAGATATTTACCCGCTTCCAGGCATCGACGAAATCATGGACACTTTAGCCGCCGCAAAAAGCTTATCTACACTCGATCTCAAGAGTGGCTACTGGCAGATAGAAATCTACAAGAAGAACCGAGAGAAGACCGCATTTTCAGTTGGGACCGGATTGCGGCAATTTGTGATGATGCCATTTGGGCTTTGCAACGCTCCAGGCACCTTCGAACGCCTGATGGAATACGTCCTACGAGGCCTAACCTGGAAAACCTTCTTGGTGTACCTAGATGACATCATTGTTATCGGGAGGCCACCTTGGTGTTAACAAGACCTTAGCGAAATGGGAAAGATTCTACTGGCTCCACGCTCGAGAAGACGTAGAGGACTGGTGTCGCAGATGCACAATTTGCGCTTCCGTCAAAGGTCCAAAGCGACGACTGAGATGGCAAATGCAAACCTACAACGTGGGAGTACCGTTTGAAAGGATTGCTGTTGACATCGCAGGACTTTTTCCTGAATCCGAATGGGGGAATCGATACACGCTGGTTGTGGCCGATTATTTCAGCAAGTGACCAGAGGTCTACCCCATTCCCAACCAGGAAGCAACTACAATAGCCGAACAGCTGGTGTTAAATTGGGTCAGTAGGTATGACGTACCTTGTGAACTACATTCGGATCAAGGCCGAAACTTTGAGTCACTGGTTTTTGGCGAAATGTGCGAGCTGCTGGGAATACGGAAACCGAGGACAACACCGCTGCATCCCCAATCCGATGGAATGGTCGAACGTTCCAACGGCACACTCAATAAACACCTGGCCACGAGAACCAAAGGGACTGGTACCGACACATCCCACTATTTTTAATGGCGTATAGAGCTGCCCAACATGCATCGACGGGCCAAGCCCCAGCCAAAGTCATTTTTGGAAAGACTATTCGTCTGCCGGCTGATATAAAGTTCGGAACAACCCCTGAGAAACCCCAAACGATCTCGGAGTACGCAAGTGAGCCAAGGCAACGGTTGAACCAGATACATCGGACAGTGCGAAACACCTCGAATCGGCTACTGATCGCATGAAGACCAGGTATGATCTAAAGGCAAATACTACTGGCTTCCAGCAAGATGACTTGGTGTGGCTATATAACCCACAACGGCGGAAGGGTAGGTCTCCAAAATTGCAGCATAATTGGGAGGGACCATACCGAGTTACAAAGCGAGTCAACGACGTCGTATATCGCATACAGGAACAGCGTAAGCCGAGAACCAAAATGAAAATCGTGCACCTGGACCGTCTTGCCCCATATTACATCCCGGGAGACTTGACTACAACTGGCGACACCTCTTTTCGGGACGAAAAGAACTGAGGTGGGGGCAGTGTTACATGTGCAAATAATTCTGCGAGCTACTGTCGCAATTGTTTTCGCAACTATTAAGAACATCATGATCAATAAACGAATGTACTCGAAAGCACAAGAACCCACCAAGCATGATCAATATCTGAAAGTGACGTCACTGCGGAGTATTCAGAATTGCTTGAATATTCCAGGTAGTTCTCGTCAGAACATTCGCCAATGTACGAAAAATAATTTGAACGACTAGAGACCCTATATAAAGCCGAGCTGAATGAATGGGGGAGATAGTAAAACCGCGATAGTAAGAACTGCGATAAGTGTGGAGTGCGAATTAAAGGCGATAGTTAAGACAGTTGAATTAAAAAATTTATAGACAAGTGAAAAGTAAAATTGGGGAAATAGTTAAATTAATGAACCATAACACGAGACAATATATTGGCTACCTTTGGCAAACAGTTTTTTAGGAATCACCCCCATAATGGGGAGATCCTCCCCTTAAAACATAAAAATTATGTTGTACTGAAGTTACATTACATTAGAGTACCACTTTTGACCTACTCATGTTTCTAGCTTATGTGGTTTGCGAGAAAACTTGCTATGACGCATCGACGGATGGACGAACGGACGGACGGATGGACGAACGGACAGACATACGGACGACAGGTCGCGTTTTAAGCCCGGCGCCAAAGAAATGATTGGTTCGATTATGAGTACCAGAATGCGTTAGCAAAAATGATCAGGCGTACAAACAATGCAGGTAGGAAAACTAGAACGAAGAGAGAACATTATGCAAATCTCAGAAGAGTAGCGAATAAGATAAGAATTAAGAAAAGAAAATACTATAACGACCAATTGAGAAGTGTCGATGTAAGTCTTGCAAGCAACAACACAAGACAAGCATACAAAGTAGTGGAAAGCTTGAACCGAGGATATCAGCCCAAGACCGCGCAAACTATAGTGGCATATAATTTCTTTGTACGAAGTACAAAACATTTTCATGACTTAAAATAAAATCATACATCAACAGTATTATTGGGGAGTATCACGGTAGTTTTAGAGCAAGTAGACCGACGATAGACCAATTGTCTAGTCAAGCAGGTTCTTGAATGATGCTGGGAGTTCAACATAGACGTACACCAAATCTTCGTTGACTTTGAGCAATTTCATAACACAATTTCCCAAGTCCGCAACAATAGCCAACTCACCATTGCCTTTGACACAAATAATGGACTAAAGCAGGGAGATGCACTGGCCCCATTGCTATTTAATTTGTCAAAAATGTTTTTTTGGTGGCGCCATC
The DNA here is from genome assembly GCA_963969285.1 of Odontomyia ornata. Classification (NCBI taxonomy): domain Eukaryota; kingdom Metazoa; phylum Arthropoda; class Insecta; order Diptera; family Stratiomyidae; genus Odontomyia; species Odontomyia ornata. The sequence goes on from OZ017743.1 coordinate 22,759,807, forward strand.
TATAAATGAGAAATCAGAACAAAGCTCCTGTCGTTTCTAATTTAGCTCAGTTTCGTTTATTTTGGAAAGCACCTTGTATGTCATAAAAAGCTACCTGTCGATACAAGAGGTTCGTGATTATAAAAGACGAGCCAAGTGGTAGCCTATGCGGACGACATCAACATTTTGTCACGGTCGTTAACAACCGACAAAGAACTTTTCCTGAAACTCGACAGCGAAGCAAAACTAGTAGAGCTACAAAGGAAGGAGGAAAAATACCTCAAAAGTACACAAAATATCACACTTGGTAAATACAGTATCGAAACCGTGGGCAAATTTGTATATTTAGGCGCCAAAACAACTAGATCCGGTAATGAAAGAGATGAAATACGCCGAAGAATTCAGCTCGTAAATAAAATATTTTATTCATTTTTGGCGATCTTGAAGATCAGCTGCATACACAGGAAAACAAAGCTCAAGTATACAAATCTGTGGTAAGACCTGTACTATACTATAGGTCTGAAACATGAACCCTAACCCAAGCGTCCACAAAAATATTGAACGCCATCGAGAGGCAAATCCTGAGGCGAATAATCGGAGCAAAGAAGCTAGACGAGAATCAATGACGAATCCGATACAATCATGAGCTGTATGAAACTTTTAACAAGCCGGAGATCTCAAGGATTGTAAGACTGCGGAAGCTGCAACGGGCTGGCCATGTGAATCGTATGGTCAAACAACGGATACCCAAAAAGGTATTCGTTGGGAGAATTGAAGGGTGAACACCAGTGAGGAAACCCAAGAAACGCTGCTCTGACTGGTTCGACGAAGACAGTTCATCACTGCTCGGATTTCGAAATTGGAGGACCCGATTGATGGATCGAGACAGTTGGACGCGCTATTTGCAGGAAGCAAGTCCCGAGAGGGACTGTCGTGCTATGAAGACGAAGGTCAAGCAGATTTCCTCCTAAATTATGGACGTAGTTTTTCCAAACCGCGGGAAAAAATTTGAAAGCATTAACTGCATCATAATTTTCATCCAAATGAGCACCATATTATAATTTTGAGCATAAGATTATAATTAATTCATAAATCCGCAAACTACAGTTTTAACTTTTGGCAAACTTATACTGTTTTTTTACCATGTTTGAAGTTCCTATGAATCTCTTGTCGAAAAAATAATGATTACTGAAGCTGATTATGATCAAACTATTCTGCTAGTCCAGTTGAAATCATTTCATTTTTCGAATAACGTGAAAACGGGAAGTTTACGGAATTGCATTGAAGGGGTATGAATTATGTAATTAGGATAAGACCCATTTGAAAATCTCAATTTACTTCAGATTCCATAATGGCTTGAATTTTATCTAAAAACTCAATTAGCCGCATATAATTTAAACATAATTATTATTGAAATATATTTACAAAATCCTGAGATTTTCTCACAAGCAATAAACGCGAAAATGTTAGCGTTCATGCTTTGGTACAATGGGCGAATGTACACTAAGAAAATGCCTATTTTCAGGTCTTTGATTAGTAATTGAAGATGCCACGCATTATTTTTTTGTTCAATGGACAATGATATCAGGTCGGATACTGACCTTCACTACGAACAAGTAACACTTATTCATTCAAGTTTCTGTCATATCCTTATTTCCTTATACCCTGGATTGGAATTAGAATTATGAACGGAATACAAAAACCACACTCACAACAACAAATATAGTGTTAATTTAAACATTTTTTATGTATTCAAATTAAATAAATAATAATTACAAAAACATTTAAATATCTTCCTACAACGACTTTCTGAGGCTAGAAGCTGTGGAATCAATTCTGGTTGAAGAAGATTACCAGTCAGATTTCGACTTGATTGTGATACCCCCGATCCTGCTGTAGTAACTGATGAAGGTTAAGAAAATGATTTGACTTCTTCGAATCTACCACGTAATATACCAGGTACATTAGGTATATTACGCCGGCAACCTCCAGGTGATGGTTCGGTGTGGAGCAATAGTGGTAATGAACCGTTTTTAGGGCCTCCTAAACACTGACTCGGAATTATGCGTCTGATAACTCAAGTTCGAGAAAAATATTCCCCGCTTATTCCACTGATTGTGAAAACATCAGCAATTCAGGAACGACAATGCGTGATAGTGACCATATCACCTTCTCGAGTGCCGATACATACGATCAAGGTAATGAGATACTCTGACTATCTGTATGTGAAGGCCCGAAATGGGCTGTAGTGCTAAAAAAAATCAGGAACGACAAAAATCTATTACAGATTTTTTGGTGACTTTTACGCCCACAATGTTCTTTAAACATTTCTTTGATTATAGGCTGTCACGGTATTTCATTTGGATGGTGTGAAGGTAGTTTTAGTATTAAAATTTTGTTTGTTATATTAAAATTTTTAATTTATCTTTATCTTAATCTACCAGCGGATTGCTTTTCAATTTATAAATTTTCACATAATTTTCATTTTATTCACTATGTATATTGTATAAATGTCCTTGTTTAATGCTTAAATTTAAAGATAGTATAAGTTTATAAAATCCTAGTAGGCAAGGAACACAAAGAATGAAAAATTTTTGAAAGGAGTCGAGTCAGTTTAGAAAAGATTCTTGAGGCGAAAAAACAACAACGATAGCTGTGTGCGGGGCTGTGCGCGTTCTTAATGTAAGGTTTTCTTTGTTGTATCGTTTGATCAAAGGAGAAAGAAGAGATACCTCTAGCAAGCAGAAAAGGTTCTAGTTGGAAAGACCTGATTTTTGAGCCGCAGAGCAAATATTTTTGTATTCCAACTTTAGTTCAGTGGTAATTTCATCTTCTGGTAATTTGAGGGCACGACGCGTTATGCAGTTTCCTAGATGAAAACGCTTGAGAATTCTAAACGAAGCAAAGCTAGACAAAGCAATAGGCACGATTTTGCACTAAAAATGAAGAAATGGAAAATTTCCTTTCCTTTTCGTTTTCCTATACGCCATGAGGCACGTTGAAGCTGATGGATCCCTCCTCTAGAGAGAGGATTTTTACAGGCGCAGCGTCAGATGTGATGATACGTGAGTGCACGATTATACCCCCGAATCGGAAAAGGCGAGTAAAGAGTGGCGAAGGAAGGATGAAGGCTGCCCAGTGAAGGACAAAACTCACCTCTCACCCGGAAAAGTGCTTGCAACGATTTTTTTAACTCGAAGAGAGTTTTGCTCATTAATTTTCTTCACGATCAACGAACAGTGAATGCGGCCTACTATTGCCAGTTGTTACAGTCAGCGAAAAACTCCTACCGGAACAAAAGATGAGGTATGCCCATTAGAGCGGGATCCTTCTCCATGACAACGCTAAGCTGCACACCGCGGCTTTGATAAGGGATAAACTGGAAGAAATCGGCAAGGATTCTAGTCCAGACTTGTCCCCCTGTGATTACCTCTCTTTTTGTTCGCTCCCCTGAAAGAATCACTTGGAGGAAAACGATTCGAAAGCAATGAAGAAGTCGAGGAGCACGTGCGCAATTGGCTGACAACTTGTCCTAAAACTTTTTATGAACAAGGAATATTCAGGAGACTACATCGAGAAATGTTGATATGATTGCATGTAATATTATTCAATAATATATGTATGTAAAAAAAAAAACAATCAATTTCATCACCAGCAGAGGTACGCCTAACAAATATAGCATAACTTAAACAAGCTGTGCATGCACAAAATGAAATAAGGTACGTACTACAACTCCAATCGTCTCAATGCGCAAGACTTTTACAGCACTAGATGCATTATACCCGACAAATAAATGTAACCACAAGAGCCTACACAAACATTGAATTAATTACAGAATCACACAAAATCAAGGATTGACAAGAATATCCTAGAAACAAATGAAGTGGTTATTGTCAATAATAACAAAATATACTCGCCCCGTTTCGAATGCCTGTTTGGATCATATAGCTAATGATCAAAAAGTGGCTGAAAACATGACATACACATTTGAGGACTGGCCGGAGCTGGATCATCGTGTTTTGAAATTCATTATTCAATACCAAACCTTGAGTAAATAGAAGCCGGCATAGAATATGTTTAGATATCTAGACAAGAAGCTCTTTCAATCAAACCTTCAACAAATACTGAAGGAACCGAAATGTGATAATCTTATGGAAATCAAAATTTGATAAGTTTCCAAGCAAAACTCTACTATTGAGAAAAAGATCAGATGTCGAAAACGTACATGGATAACGAAAAAAGTAAGGCGAGGCGGGTATTAAAAAAAGGAAGCGTACATGGACTACAGAAAGAACAATGAAAACCAAGTTCTCTCTACAAAAGAAAAACGAAAATTTTGGAAAAGTGGAAATTTATTTCTCGATACAATTTCCTCTTAGCTCAATACACTTGACCCAGCGACGCTCCAACTTCTTTAACCCGTCTGAAAAATACGTTTTCTCGAGGTCTGCAAAGTAGACCTCCGTAGCGGACCTCCTCATTGACTCAAATTTCTGCCCGGCGAGTGACTTTGTCAAGTTTGGAAACAAAATGAAGTCACACTGGGCTAAATCTGGAGAATGCGGTGGATGGGTAGCAGTTCGTAGCCTAATTCGACCAATTGGCCGTGGCGTCGAATTGGCCAAATAACTGGAGATAGTAGAGCTCTATGATCGTTTCGCCCTTTTACAGGTAGTCGATGCAGATTACACCTTTTGAATCCCAGAAAACAGTGGTCATCACCTTTCCGGCCGATAGGACAGTCTTCGCCTTCTTCTTTCGACTGCTCCTTGGTCTCTGATGTATGCCAGTGGAGCCACGTTTTGTCGACGGTCACGAAACGACACAAAAAATCCTTTGGATTGCACTCAAACAGCGTCAACACCGCTCTGAAGTGGTCTCGTGATTGCGTTTGTCATCCGGAGTGAGCAAACGCGGCCCCTATCGCGCCGACAGCTTTCTCATGCCCAAAATTTCATGCTGGATATGACCCACGGGGTCTTTAGGGATGCCTACTGTCTCAGCTATCGCGTGCACCTTCAATTGGCGGTCTACCAATACGAGCTCGTGGATTTTTGTCAAATTATCCTCCGTGGAAGCCGTTTTCAGGGCACTTGGGCGTGGCTCATCAAAAACCGACGTGCGGCAACGTTCAAACTCGTTAAACCAATTTTTTACGGTTGCCATCGCCGGAGCAGTCACCGTACACAGCATCCAAGCGCCCTTTGTTTTCGATTTCCCTTCTAAAAACAAGGATTGAATGCGGTCAAAACAAAACTTACAAGTCCGATTCGGCTGAAATTTTGACAGTAGCCGTCTACTGCAGTGAGGCTAAGTACATATCGGACTGCTCTCGTAGACCTTAGGTACTTATCTTATTTTCAACAAAGACCCAGCACAGCTCCTTCATCATTTCACTAAAACAGCTGATTTACAAAGAAAATCTCTCCTAATAATTTTGAATTCATGAGCTGATCTCTTTTTCGTCCAACTTGATAGACTTCAAATTGAAATTTCCTACAAAATCTATGCCTCTATAAGTGTTCATCATACATCAACATCCCGGTGCCTTATATTATAGACGAATATAATCGATATATGGATGGCGTCGATCTTTTCGCCGCAATCTTGGGAATCTACAAGATAATGAAGAGAAGTTAGCGTTGGCAGATGCACCTATTTTGCCATTGCTTGGTAACTTACGATGGCTAACTCATGGTGGCTCTACAAAAGGGTATGCACATGTAAAAATATTCCTGAAAAGAACATCATCGCGTCCGCAGATTTTCGCCTATAAATGGCCGAATCTGTATGCAAAATGGGAATAGAAGCTGGTTTAACAAAACTCTGACCTTTAGAGAGTAAAATCCAAGCAAAAAAGCATAAAGGACCTGCCAAGTATATGACTCCGAAAGCATTTTAGCCAGAATCAAAAAGGCACAAACTGAAGATTCCGATATTCAAACGATCATGGACTCAGTGAAAGATAGGCCGCAAGGTAACTATGATGTGGGAGGAGAATAGCTATTTAAGTATACAATTGAGTCTGAACTACTTGTAGTGCCAATCAGTATGCAAAATGAAATCATTCAGATGACTCATCTAAAGGGGCATCGTTCGCCGAAACGACAAGAGAATTAATCAAAGCCGCCTATCAAATTTCTAGCGTTAAATCCAAGGTTAAAAATGTTATATAGGGTGATTCATAACAAGTGTACACATGTGAATGGGCCTTAACTCTTATTTATCACCAACTTCAGGTCCATATATTGACAGATTATGACAGTTTGGTCTTTTACAATTCTAACCATGGCGTCATACACATCAGCCGAACGTTTCATTATTGTTAAACTTTTTACAAAAATAATGAATCGCCAGTGCAAAAATTTCGCGCTCTACGTGAAATCGAATAATTTCACGAAATGGACCCATAAATTGGCCGGCGAGATCGTGTTTTTTGACTCCTTGTGACTTCTTCCTTTGGGGATTTCTGAAGGATCGTGTTTACGCTGATGCTCCCCAGACTACTGAAGCATTAAAAAACAATATTCGAGCCAACATACGCCTAATAACGCCGGAAATGTGCGAAAATGTCATCGAAAATTACAATCATCGTTTGATAGTCTGTAAAGCAGCACGAGGTGCACATATGCCCGAAGTAATGTTTCATATTTAATTGAAAGGGACCAAATTTTCATAATAAATAAACATTACAGACTATGTTTTTTTTCGACAAAAATGTGTACACTTGTTATGAATCACCCATAGATAACTGGTGTGTACTCTTGCCAAAAAAAAAACGGAAGTTAAAAACGAGGAACATTTTAATCCTCTTATGAAGCCAGATGTTCCATTACTCACATACCACGCTGATCATCTTGGACTTATAGAATCGACGAATAAAACGACTCATAGACTAAATTGGTGTGGCTCTACCCCACTAAATTAGCTACGCCACGGGAAGTTACTACGAAACTAGATTTGCAGAAGCGAAATTTTGCAACTGCTGAACATAGGAAGACAAATAGACCTGAGCAAAAGCATCATACTTGTAGGCTCAGAAGAATAAGAAATGGAGGGGCTACAGGCAAGATAACTTCCTGAAAACAGCCCCTCCGATGGAGAGAGCACAGTTCCCAGCAAAGACTTTAAGATGGCTATCAGCAAAAGTAAACAATATTTTACACAAAGTACAAGGGCGTTGTGGAAAGGCTTAAATGTTGTAGGCACACGCACACAATTCAGACACGTTTAGTTTGCAAGAAAATCACTTAATTAGGTTCGCGAGCTTGCAAAATCGCAAGGAAATAGCGGCTAACTAGGCTGTCAACTTTGACGTTACGACACGAGAGAGAATACGAGAGAGGAATATCGTACCAGTTTGACAGCCCGACACGAAAAGTGACTCTCAAATCTCCCCATATACTTTGTATGGGACTGTCCCCTCCATTTTTTATTGCTCTGAGCTTGTAGGAGTATGGAAAGTGGGGAGATCATGACAAAAATACAAATGAAAGGATACTAGGAGAACGGTCCTAAAATGCCCAATTTGAAATTCTAAATCCGGAGATATATACCTTCAGACGCCCTAATAAAAATGGACAAAGATTATCCTCAGTTCGAAACGTTACTCTAACAAAAATGCCAGAAGATTGGTTCAAATGGAATGAAATTAGCCAGGATTTACCAATGCTTGTTGTACACAGAAAACTAATGATGACATCATACAGTCGGAATTCACGGGCAACTTTCAGTATATTCTTTCACGGCTTCAACAATTAATAGCAGTTAACACTGAAGAAAAAAGTTACAGATTCAACAAGTTCTAGTGGAGCAGATAATTAATGAACTTTCAGAGGGAAAAGAATAAGACCCCTAGCCTTTCTAGAGGCAATTAATAAAACAGTTGAGGAATGTTAAGCCCCTGAACGGTGGCGACATATCAGAATTGTCCCAATATCTGAACCACATAAAGATCTGGCCGACGTTAATAGCTTCAGGCCCATCTCTCTGCACAGCGTTCCATTTAAAATCTTATCAAACATAAACTATAAATGGCGAAAGAATGTAACACCCCAGCGGACCACTGTTTTGCATATAGGAGCAATAGATCCACCACAGATAGCCTCAACACCCTGTTCCTCAAGCTAAATAACAAATGGACCCTTAAATAAGCATAGAATTCAATAGCACAAAAGATATATTATTGAAAAACAAAAGTAGTCTACTAACTACTTTCGGAGAATTTTGAAATACTACCAAAATCGAGCTTTAAACACCGTCTCGAACATTCTACTAACTCCCCTCCACGATTACTCATCCTAACTCTCGCTACTAACAAACCCCTCATCCTCTACCCTACTCATACGACTATACTATGTAACAAGCAAGTAAATAAGTCTGAAAGCCAACGGCAAGGAAGCTACTACACATTTCATAAGGGCAAGGAAGCTCCTACATAATTTGAAAGCCTCCACGTAGAACGGTGGCCAGTGCACACGAAAGGGAGGGCAAAAAGTTGCTGAATATGAAAATTATTCATCCAGGTAGGCACTAATTAAGCAAGCTGTTGTTAGTATATATACCAAGTTTCAGCCTAATCGGATTATTAATGTTAGAGTTTACAACGAGCAAAGAAGCCGATCCAGAACAAACTAGCGACTATAGACAAAATTGAATATCGCGTCGTGATAAAATTCCTCACCAAACAAGGAAAGACACACCAGTCAATTTTTCAAGAGTTAGCTGTTTAAGAGGACTCTGTTTCTTGTAAAACTACGGTTTATAATTGGCACTGCCTTTTAAAGCAAGGGAGGGACTCAATTGAAGACGACCCTCGACCTGGACGATCAGTTGAGACTACGGCGCCAGAGATCATCGAAAATGTAGAAAAACTTATATTGGAAGATGGCCGGCTATAGAAGAAAAAAATTCGCAGCTCATTGGAGTATCTGAATCATTCATTCTAAATATCCTTCATCAACATCTTGGAATGACTAAAGTATGTGCAAGATGGGCCTCGAGAATTCTTACACTACTTCAAAAACACGAACGTGCCGAATGTTCCTGAGTTTTTGGGGCGCTATGGAGAGCAGAAGGAAGAAATTATGCCTCAGATTTTTACTGGTGATGTAACTTTGATTCACCATTATAGCCCCAAGTTAAAACTAAAGTCAATGCAGTGGCATAAAAAAGGCGCACCCCCCGTAAATAGTTCAAAGTGTCTCAATTGACCGGAAAGATCGTTGCGACTATTTTTGGGGATACGGAAGGTATCCTTTTGATTAGATTAATTATAAGGGACGTGGTACCTCCATAACAGGGATGTACTACCTTTCATTACTAGATCAATTAAAAGAAGCAATCAAGGATAAAAAGAGGGGAGAGTTGGCAAAAGGTGCGCTCCCCTTGCACGACAACGCTCCCGTCACCACAAGCCATGCTGCGACGTCTGCCATTCGCCGATGCCGTTTTGAACAACTCCGTCATCCATCCTGCAATTCAGACCTGGCTCCAAGCATGTATTTTTTTTAAAAGCCGTCGGTCCTTGTTTTATTCGACTTTTCCAGAAAAGAGAGAATTGGCCTGCGAATATCAAATAATCAAAATAATTGACTACAACTATTTTTTATTTCCAAAATGACAAAACTGCGTGGCAAAAAATTTGGGACGATGATGAAGTCAAATTGGTAATTTCGACCTATTTTGACCACCAAGGCAAATCATTTTTTTGGACGGTATTAGCAAATTATTTGATGGATGTGAAAAATGTATTGGCGTTAAAGGAGAATATATTGAAAAGGAAAAATAGTTTGATGACCCCCCTTTCTTTTCTATTCAGGAACTTTTTGATCTCCCCTCGTACGTGGTTCGGTTAAGATCGAGCCTTGAAGGAAAGGAAAGCGAACTTTTAGGAAACTAGCGCAAATCAATACGGATCGAGGGACCGCCTTTTCATCCCAAGACTTTGAGGATTATTGCAAAGAGAAAGGTATCAGCATATATTGATTACAGAAGGCCTGCCAAGAGCTAATGGAAAAATCGAGTGAATCAACCGAACAATCATCAATAGTTTGACAAAACTATCGATTTAAGACCCTGCAAAATGGTAAATCCACGACGATCGATTACAACCGAACGCTAAATTCTACCTATAAACAAAGTATGGACACCACTTGTGGGAGTGAAGATGATGTCTAAGGAAGATATATTGTTTAATGAAGTGGTCGACAAAATGCTTGTAAAACAATTTACTAATGAACGCAATTAGCTTACGGAGAAGACAAAGCGACAAATTAAAAACTCAACAAAAAAATTGTAAAATATCAAAGATCTAGTTACTACTATTAAACAAACCCAAATAGGTCCAGGGCGAAAACTGCGAGCCAGATATTTGGGACCATATCAAATCGCAAAAGTTAAGTATGATGACACGTACGATGTGCAACGAGTTTTTCCTGGTGACGGAGCTACTCATATGTTGAGTAGTGCATGCGGTGAATACATGAAACGATTGGTATCTATTCAATGATCATTTGGGACGAAGAATCCTGTGGAATGGCCGATTGTAGAAAATGGTTTTAATTTATAGCCGAACATAATTCGAAAAAGTAAATTTGAATTAATTTATATTAGTATTTTGCTAAGTTGCCGCCCTGACATTATCTTTTGCTATAGTTAGTTGGGATCAAGCTGCAAAACAAAACAGTTCATCGTATACATGGAAGAATGTATACGATGCCCGCATATATAAAAAATTTAAGGCCTCGTTTTAAAGAATAATTCCCACGGTCGCTGTCACTGGACCGACCAATCTGAAGGTAATTCTGGAAGGTTACAATCCTGTGTGCAACGTACACAACAACTTCAGTGGCACTGAACTCAATAACAAAGTCATCTGTTATGTTGATAAATTAAAAAGAAATTCACAGCTCATTCTTATTACGGACGGAGCTAAGAATATAGCCGATGTAGGTGATGCCTTTATCAATCTCACAAATAACGAGGCTTCCTTTTCGAGTCTCGATGAGCATGTCTAGACACATAACGCTGGTTTGCATGCCATTCTATCTAAATATACCTAAAAACAAACAATATGTATTTATGTAGGAAAACCAGGATGAAGAGAGAATACTATGATAGTCTCAGAAGAGTTACGAATAAGATAATTAAAATTAAGAAAAGAAAATACTATGACGACCAATTGACCAACATAGACGTACACCAAATTTTCGTTGACTTTAATGAAGTATGCGAAAGTATTGATCTTAACGTACTGTACCAAATAATGGTTTGGTTTGGTATCCCAAATAAGTCCGTCTTATCAAAATGACAATGACGTCGACGAACTCCCAAGTCCGCGTCAATAACCAACTCTACGATGCTTTTGGCACAAATATTGGACTAAAGCAGGGAGTCGGCTGGCCCCATTGCTATTCAATTTGGCTCTGGAATACATAATAAGAAAGCTACCTGTTGATACAAGAGGTACGTTATTATACAAGTCGAGCCAAGTGGTAGCCTATGCGGACGACATCAACATTTTGTCACGGTCGTTAACAACCGCCAAATCTCTTCCTGAATCTCGACAGCGAAGCAAAACTAGTAGGGCTACAAATCAATGAGAAGAAAACAAAGCTCATGATCCAGTCGAGAAAGAATACCTCAAATACCCAAAATATCACACTTGGCGAATACAATATCGAAAATGTGGGCGAATTTGTTTATTCAGGCGCTAAACCAACGAGAACCGGTAATGAAAGGAATGAAATACGCCGAAGAATGCAGCTCGCAAATAAAAATTTTTATTCAGTTTCTACGATCTGAAAGACCAGCTGCATGCTCAGGAAAACAAAGCTCCAAATATACAAATCTCTGCTAAGACCTGTGCTATGCTATGGGTGTGAAACATGGACCCTAACCCAAGCATCCGCAAATATATTGAACCCTCTTGAGCGACGGGTCCGGAGGCGGATAATTAGAGCGAAATTAGACGGGGACCAATGGCGAATTCGATACAACCATGAGCTGTATGAAATTTTTGATGAGCCGGAGGTCTCAACGATTATAAGACTGCGGAAGCTACAATGGGTTGCCCACATGAATCGTATGGACGAACAAGGATACCCAATAAGGTATTCGCTGGGAGAACTGAAGGGCGCAGACCAGTGGGGAAACCAAGGAAACGCTGGTCTGACAATGAGAAGAAAACAAAGGAAAAATACCATACATACACAAAATATCACACTTCGCAAATACAATATCAAAAGTCGAAGTTTTACTCACAAAATATTCAAATATTTAGACAAGAATCTTTTCAAATCGAAATTTCAATTTCAACAAACCTAAAACCTGAAAACCTAATAAGGCTCAAAAATATGATTACGGAGTCCAAGCACGAAAAAGATTAGATGTCGACAGCATACATGGATAATAAAGAAAGTTATCGAGGCTAGTGTTAGAAAAAAAGAAGGCTTACAAAAAATACAAGAAGATCACGCACTTAAATATTGTATTTGTATGCAAAAGTCGATCATTATGCAAAAGAAGGGGTTAAGAGAGGCCTTTTGGAACCTATCAACTTGGAGATGACATTATGGATATTACCGCTTCATGCATAAAACGTGACTGAAGTAATCATTGCCAAGACAAAGGTAATAGGCTCGCGGATTTTACCTGGAACAGAGCCCAACATTTGAGAAGCGACAAACCATAGTTCCACACCAGTGGCGATTAGCAGTCTTGCAATCAAGTCTATAAACAGAACCCTTATCAATAAAGGTTCAATAACTTGAGACTGTTCCAACCGAAATGCGTAGATTCAGAAATGCGCAGGCATTGTAACGAAGTGGACGATCTTGATCACAAATTCCTCGGATGTCATATATACAAAATGAATAGAGACGAGTTTGGTCTTTTCAACAAATTTATCGAGTTTGCCACGGTAAGGGACATCCTGGCCAAGAATGATAGAAATTCGATCATTGAGTTTGGAGCCTTTATTGATATTTCAAAAGTTAAATATCAGTGGGTCAAGGATCCACACATACTCACCGGGCAGGGAGGTTTTTCTTAGAATCAAGTCACATCAACATGGGTGCTCCCTTTATAGGTTTTTAAAGGATTTTACAAAATATTTTTACATGGCCCGCCTACATAACTTAGTTATGATAGGATATGATACCATGGCTTATGATTCAGCATGTATTTCACCCCAGCTTTTTACTTAGTTAACTATTTCTATTTATTTTTACACACCTAAGAGGGTCTCGGTCCTTCCTACCCTGGTCCTTCAACCCCTAATACTAATATCACCCAGCCCTACTCTTTTAATAATAACTTTCTTTGGGCCCCTTTTGGGCTCAATATGTGAATCTGTCCCGCAGTAGTCGGGGCAAAATGTCGAATCCACTGGCCAGTACCTTTAACTTTGTCCAGACCAATTTATCGACTGGAATTTTTGTCCTGTCAACTATGCAACTTAAAAAAAGAATAAGTTCACGAGTGTGTTTCATTGAAACGTAAAAATTGATCCTACATTATAGAAATTCTGAATTTTTTGATTTTATGCTCATTTTTTCCTGGATTCGTGATATGACGACAGGATATTTTTCAGGAAGTGGTGATTCTTTATGAAGAACTAATTGAATTTTCATACATGTTTGGTCTTTACTTCGATGAATAACTATTTTTTTCAGTTTTTAGCCATATTTCTTAGCTCCGGAAAATATGGGTTAATTGAGAAGGAATATCCACTACTAGATATCTCGTACCTCGGAAGCCTTGGCAGACTTTTACTACGAGATATCTCGTAATTGGCCATGGAATGGGTTACGAGAAGATAGCTGATGTATTTTTGCGCCTTCACAACCTTAAATTCGTTTTTCTTCTATTTTTCAATGGTGGAAAATTGTTCCCCCTTTTGTATATACTTTTTTAACGAAAAAAAATGCGTTTATTTTAGAATGGTTCCCAAGCCAAACTCTTCTGCTGACAACGTTATCCTTCCTACTCGTTTAATTATAACAATAGAAATTATAACATAAGTGAATGGTACGTAATGTATCTCGGTCTGAATTGGGAGGATCGTGTTTTCCTGCAGCTCTTTCCTTTGGAAGAACGAAATTGAAAGAGTTATTGGAAATTGCAAATAAAATTTTGTAATATGCCAGAAAGCATCTCAGGAGGCTTGACCGTCAATGAAAAAACGTTACAACTTTAACAGTAGACATAAATACATTGAATTAGATAAAAGAGCCCGATCTGCTTAAGATCTTACGCAATTGTTTTGGAAAGACAAATGCATGTCTAAAAGATTGGGTCACATTCTGACAATTGAAAGTTTTATAATTTAAAGTTAGGAAATGGTTCGAGCAATATAGAGTTATTACAAACAGTACATATGTAAATATTTACTTAGTATGAAGTTAGGCGAAACCTTATACGAACAATTTACGAGTTCAAAAGTAATATTTCAAACAGAATTAGTGAAACATGAAATCCATTCTTAAGAACTTTGTCAGAAAACTTTCAATAAATTATTACGAACATGAAAGCTGAAAAAAGACCCTCTTCCTATTCGAAACAATATCGACTGACTTTACACGGCCAAACATAACCTCTATGCTTTGTCCGCCAACTAAGAAGAAACAATTGAAGATTGACGTTTCCTCGAACCCGCAGGATCTCTACAAAACAAAAATTGATTTCACAACTAAAAGGCAATATTAGAAGCCGCAGCACTTGTCTGGTTATTTTGATATTGCACGAAATTGAATGCAACGGAAAATTATACGAAAGAAAATGATTTTCCAAATTATCGGTGATACAGACGTTGAACAGTTAGATGATCCGTTGGCAAACTGTCCATTTGTCCCGTTTCGTGAAATGAGAAGGCTAGGTGTAATCCAACAACGTAATCGTGTAAAATGACAAGACAATTCCCTTCCAAGAAAGACAGTTGGTCGTCTTACTGTCTCCATATTCACCTGTTTCGTGTCTTGAGACAATATGCCATTGCCAGAGCAACTGTTTCAGCAGGAAAAGTGCAGCAACAAAAACATCACTCAACTCACAAATGCAAAATTACAAAGACGGCCGACCCCGTATCTTGCAACCTTCTTTTGTTTTGTGTTTTTGGTGCCACAGCAGTTGTCACTTGCTTGATTTTTCGTACCTGTCGTTGCAAAACGAACGATCCACCATTGACTCCCAACAACAGCCTACGATTCACTTTTCCCCGGACTGGAAAATGAAAGGAAACCCAGTTCCAAATAACTCCACTGGTTGATAATAGATAGATTGGGAGACAATCTGCAACGAACACGACCAGATTCTTGTCAAGGAAGGCTCAAAGGCCCTCTATGGTGGCAGACGCACGGTTGAAAATTAGAAAAGTTGACAATTAGTTTCCTACTCACATTCTGGTTATACAGTTGTCGGTTGAGGCACTTTTATTAAGTCAGACGAAAGCGGAACGCGAACGGCCACAAATAATTCACTACACAATTTTCTTCGCAATTCGTTTGTTCTGAGAAGTATTTCGCGCGGGCATTGACCAAACCCGGCGCAATGCGTATTCACCCGAATTGAGGATTCTCGTTGTCGAGCACTTGACCTCAGTAAACCACCACGCAATTTGATTTTCAACACTTTTCACGCGTAGACGAAGAAAGAATCACTTCACATGACGTTTTCGCGTTTCGCATCCAACTTGCACGTCTTTGCATTTGACAGTTTCTTTAAGCACTGCTCGGAAATATTACTTCTGCACGAAACGAGAGGCAAACAACGATAGCCTTAAGTATGGTAGACAGTGATGAGTATATACAGTTACGTAGTAATTGTACTGAAGGATTTTGGTACCAAAATAATCGAAAGTCACATATAGGGTTGCCATATGAAACTTTATTATCTAACTAGAAAACAAAATTGGTAAAAGGAGAAATTAACCAACAATTTTCCTGTTTTATTAATATGTCGTTTGAAAAAATGTACTAAAGCTTTTGAGCAAGTAGTTATTGGTTTATTGGTGGATTGAAGAATGGAAGATTATCCGTATTTTCCTCGAAATGAAGCACTGGAATTTGACGTAATATAAACTACAATAATAGTGTAAAATTATAAACCAGAGACCCTTCGCACTTCTTTGTTAAGGGTAGTAAATCTTTATCATTATTGCTTTTAGGACAAACTTCCCCAATGACTTGCAACATTAGTTTTTCGTTAAATTTCATGGGATGCCATAGTTAAGATATTGTCGTACAATTGTACCAAACACTTCTGTCAAAATCACCTTAGGTGGACGGGTAAATGACGAGATTGTTTTGTTTTTTAACTCGAATTCCTTACTATGATTAGGACAGGAAGTCAAGGTAGGTTTTGGTTGCAGAGCCGAATCCTTGTAAAAGGATTACATCCATGAACGTTACGTTCCCTTATGCGGACGGGTGAATGGCGAGATTTTGTTTTTTAAATTGTGTTTCTTACTATGATTAGGACAGAAAATTAAGGTAGGCTTTGGTTGTAATTTAGCCGAGCCCTTGTAAAAGAATCACATCCATGAACGTTACATTCCCAATATCACTTGTGGATCAGCTCAAAGAACCGTTTGAATAAATTTTATATTTAGTCGCAGAACTAGAAATTTCAATGCTAATTTTCAACAGATTTTCAAATGAGAGGAAGTTGATATTAATGCAAACACATTTGTTTTAGGGGTTTTATACTGAAATAGAAACCTTATGAAAACATCTGTTCAAAACAGTCAACTCGAATCATGTATCATTATTGGAAAGATCTGAAGTAATGAACTCATGTAGGATACAAGATGATATAAATTTCGGCAGTTTTGAACGGGTGTCTCCCGTGTATGAAAGATGACCCTTAACCCTTTAAGTGTTTCATTTTGTTCGGACCACTTTTCCTTCTGCTTTTTGCAGAGATCTTCTTTATTCAGGGAGGACGTAATATGGGCATTGGTCAGCGTATTTGTCTCATTCAAGCGAGACTGATAGATGTACAGCCCCTCAGGATTGTTGGCTAGTTCGATTTATTAGGTAGGAAAGAGTAATTTGGTTTGGCGATCATCGATGGGGAAGGACCACGCAATCCTCTTTCGGCACTATTAAAAATTTATAACAATAATATATAGGACAGCAAATCAACTGATGAATGTGGGTAGTTTCTCGAGGTTGATTGACATGCAAAATGAAAACATAATTTAATATACGAGTATATGATAAATATCTGAAAAGAGTACCCTCCCTCATTAATAATTTTTGTGATCACCGTTAAGTGTTATAGATGATTAAAAGATAATCTTAACGTTAATTATTAGATTGCACGAGAAGTTGTCGTTTATGGATCTTGTGAGGCTTTTGTGTGATGAGCTCTCCAATATAAAAAAAATTCATAGACTACGAAGCATTAAAAAAACTCTGAGTAGCTGCCTCTTCAAATAACTCGCCGATTGGATCAAAAATGCCATAAGATAGTGGTCCTCGCTCCAATCAGTGTTCATTAAATGATCCTAAAGTCTTTTCTTAAATGCCAAAAGTGAGTGTGCTTCCTTCACCATCTTTGGAAGATTGTTATATATACGCAGAGCATCATCTGTGGCATCGTTCTTTAGACGATCCGTTCCGGCAAAAAGTATAATGAATTGATTAGTATTCCTCGCATATGGGTTAATTTGCGATACTTTAATGGGTTTTTATTCGATTATTTAGTTTTTAAATATTTGATGATAAAATTAGTTTTCCCCATTGTAATGATTCGACCAATGATTAATGATTTCGTTGATTGGTAAACTAATCTAGTTTGATGAAGATTTAGAATATTTCTATATGCTTGGGTCAGCAGCCTGGATATAAAAATGCTGCTTTGCCGATCGACTCCAAATAACTACTCCATAATGTAATTTTATCCGTGTGGAGCAGTGGGTTAGAACACACTCCGTTTGCGCAGTAGCTCCCAAGTTCAAACCCTGGTGGCTGCATCGAGCTTGAGCGTCTGATGCTGCTGACGAACTATCAGCCCACCCAGCTGTGATGGATACCAATTGAAAAATTCGATAATAATCACATGATTGAGCATGATATTGACCATATCTCCTCGAATTCCGTTGCGGTCATGGAATAAGATACCCTAACAATAAATCTCAACGCAAAGGTTCGGATTCGGACTGCAGTGCGATTGATTATTATTAAGATAATTTTATCAGCACAAATACATTTAGAACAAGTTTCTTTATGTGCACTGGAATGTCCTCATATCTTCTGAACAAGCCTATTATTCGAGCTAATTGTCTCCTTAAGTTATTAATGTGCAGCAACCTGTTCAGATGATGATCGTTGATAAAACCAAGATATTTCATTTCTAACACTCTTTGCAATTTTTCGCCGTTAATATAGTTCGACATCTATGTTTTCTTTGTTCTTTTGCTTAAAAACACTAATTTGTTTTCGATTAACCACTCGTGGAACTTTTCTAGATCCTAATTGATAGTGTTTTCAATTGCAGTTTTGTCTAGCCCCGAGTAAAGTAGAACTGTCTCGTCAGCATTTAATGTACGATATCCCGGTAGTCCACGTGTATTTAGATTATTTGTGTAGAGCAGGAACTAAGTTGGGCCAAGTATTGAGCCTTGGGAAACTCCTGTTTTCGTAGGCGCTCGGTCACTCAAGACATTGTTGATTAAAGTTCTCTGGGATCTTCCTTCCAAGTAATTTTAAATAATAAGTCAGGACTACCTTGAATACCATACGATTCAATTTTACGGAGCAATAGGTCGTGATCAACTGTATAAAATGCAACATGATCACCTCTGTCAAGTCCTACATTAATGAAACGTGTGGCATAAAGTAGCGCATCTAAAGTACCCTTGTTCTTCTGAAATCCAAACTGCTGTTGGTTTAAGATACGAGTTTTCAAGTAAGAATGATGTTAGACGAATGTTTAATATTTTTTCAAATATCTAACTAGATCCCGTCAGAAGCAAAACCAGGCGATAATTATTCGGGTCTGGATGATCCACCACCTTGAATATTGGAAATATTGGATTTTTGCAAGTTTTTCCTCTTCCGCAAATCATCCACTCCTAGTATGTACGTATATAAAATATGCCATAAGCTCGGCTATGTCCTCCTTATTCATACTCACATAATCTCATTCATCGTGATGCTATCGATGCCTGGTACTGTATATTTTCAAGTCTTGGATTATATTTAACCTTTGTTGAATGTGAAAGATGGGTTTAACTGAGATATGTGTTTTTTAAATTGCTTTTTTAACTGGCACCGATTTCCTTGATGATTTTTTCACCAATTGTTGAAAAAAAGCTATTTAACGAATTCGTTGTGTCAAGCGAGTACGATGTATAGTGGGCCAATCAAGATTCCGTTGAAAGTTTGGTGATGTAGTCCGGGGTGAGTTATCCTTGGCCTCATTTATTATTTTCCATATTTCGTAGGACTTTTCAATCTTTGTTTCCATTCTTCTTGATAAATAAGAGAATTTAGCCTTTTTCACAAGTCGTTTCGATTCCTTTTTCACTTACATATATACATGCATGAGAGCTTTGTTTCTATAGTTCTTCCGGTAAGCCATGTACGCCTTCCTTTCTTAATACTTGCCTCAATTATTTTTTTCGTACATTGTCGACATCTGATTTCTTTTTTCTCAATAGTAGAGCTTAGCTTAGAAACTGTGATCATATTTTTGAGTTCTCTAAAGTTATCAGGTTTCCGTTTCTTCAGTAATTGTTGCAGGGTTGATTTAACAAGCCCCTTACCTAAATATCTTAAACGTTTTGTATGCCGGCTTCTATTTGCTCAAGGTTTGGACCTAATAATGATTTTTAAAACACTATGATCCAGCTCCAACCAGTCCTAAAATGTGTATGTCATGATTTTAGCCACATTTTGATCATTGGTTATTATATGATCCAGACAGGTATTCGAAACTGGGCGAGTAAGTTTGTTGTTGTTGATGATAACAACTCCATTCGTTCTAAGTATCCTTTTAAATCCTTGATAAGGATCGAGACAGGTTGCCTAGTAAGGATATGTCGTGGTTTCGGATTATTGCGTTGCTAGAGACGAGAGATTTCTTTGTATTTCAAGAATTATTCTTTCAACATCTTTGGTTTTATTGGGATAGTCATGCACCAATGAAATATATTTAATTTCAGCCGCGCATTGTACAGCTTCTACCCTCGTCAGTTTCGGTCAGTATACTAGCATTAATGTACTAGCCATAGAGA
This sequence comes from Odontomyia ornata, assembly GCA_963969285.1. Taxonomy (NCBI): domain Eukaryota; kingdom Metazoa; phylum Arthropoda; class Insecta; order Diptera; family Stratiomyidae; genus Odontomyia; species Odontomyia ornata. The sequence goes on from OZ017743.1 coordinate 22,780,028, forward strand.
GAAGGATTGAGAAGGGAAAATATAGATCTTGCTGCGGGTGCGGAAAAGGGTTTTTCATGGAGTTGCATTTAACAAGCGTTTGACCTTCGGTTTGAGTGGCAAAGTGGAACGTATTATCGCAAGTTGGAGGTGAAAAGAAATTAAATTTGTAGCATTGCATAAATGAGATGCGAAAAGATGTGGAAATCTTCTCAAAGTTGTTTTCATTTAAGTTCCTGCTTGCTGCCCGTCGTCCACCCGCGACTGCGTTGTCCCAAACTTACTACAACAATGGCTGGTTGTCATCGTAGGAGATTTTCATGTAGCTGGATCATCTCGGAATGCTGCCGTGACGATTAAATTAGCAATAGAAATATGTGAGTCTGTACTTGCGTTTGATATGCGAGCGCGTAGGTGAGTCCCACCGCAGTATTTGTTTATGATAATTGATTTGCAATTTCGGGAAGGTGGTGTTATGCAGTCGGGAATATAATTACTATTATTGGCTTTTGATGGAGTAATGCGTCCATGTTACTAAGGCGGCGCACAAACATTTTAATATATATTTGACATGAGCAATGGCTTTGAAGCAATATTATATTTAAAAAATTGTACTAGGCAGGCCCTAATACAAACATGACAGACAAAATAACGTTATCCATTGAATCGTGCAGACGGAGCAGTTATTTTTATAAGTAAACACCGTTAAATTCTGCATCGTACTTGCAACCTCGTGTTTTTGCATATGAAATTGATCGTAAATGTTGAGATATTTAACATGGTTATGCTGTTTCAAATTATATCCGTTTTACAAAGAAGTAGCAATCTTCTTCTTCGTAGCGCTACAGTCCCTCTCGAGCCCTCGCTTCCTGCAACAAGCGCCTCCATATGTCTCGGTCCATTGACCGCGTCCTTCAATTTAGAAATCCAAGCAGCGATGAAATGTCTTCCTCGACCGAGTCAGACCAGCGTTTCCTCGGTTTTCCCACTGGTCTACGCCCCTCAGTTCTCCCAACGAACATCTTTTTGGGTATCCGTTGTTCGTCCATACGATTCACATGGCCAGCCCATTGTAGTTTCCGCAGTCTTACAATCGTTGAGACCTCCGGCTCATCAAAAATCTCATACAGCTCATGGTTGTATCGAGTTCGCCATTGGTCCCCGTTAAGTTTCGCTCCAGTTATCCGAGATTTGTATACTTGGCGCCTTGTTTTCCTGTGTATGCAGGGTCTTCAAGATCGTCAAAACCGAATAAAATATTTTATTTGCGAGCTGTATTCTCTGGCGTATTTCGTCACTTTCATTACCGGTTCTCCTTATTTTGGTGCCTAAATACACAAATTCGCCCACATTGTCGATATTGTATTCGGCAAGTGTGATACTTTGGGTATTTGACGTTTTTTTTATCGACAGCGTCATGAGCTTTGTTTTCTTCTCATTGATTTGTAGCCCTGCTAGTTTTGCTTCGCTGTCGACTTTCAGGAAGAGTTCTTTGACGGTCGCTAATGACCGTGACATTATGTTGATGTCGTCCGCATAGGCTTGACTTGATTTGTACGAGGGCGATCCGATAAGTACTTAGCCTGGCGCCACTATTGCAAGAGAGTTTCACTACCGTGTATTTCATTCTCGTAGACGGCTACAGCCGAATCGGACTCGTAGTTTTGTTTTGACCACGTGTGGAAACGGGCGTGTCTGCGGATTTTAGAAATATGGAAAAAGAGCAATATCTGCCAGTGATTTAATTCTTGTATTTGGAAGGGAAATCGCGCAACGAAATCAAAGAGCGCTTGGATGCTGCGTACGGTGACTCTGCTCCTGCGATGGCAATCGTAAAAACTTAGTTTAACGAGTTTCAACGTAGTCGCACGTCGATTTTAGATGAGCCACGCCCAGGTGCCCCGAAAACGGTTACCACGGAAGGATAACTTGACAAAAATTCACGAGCTCGCCCGATTGAAGGTGCACGAGATAGCTGACAGTAGGCGTCTCAAAAGACCGCGTGGGTCATATCCAGCGTGAAATTTTGGGTTTGCTCACTCCGGATAAAAAACGCAACCGTGAGGCCACTTCAGAGCAGTGTTTGACGCTGTTTAAGCGGGGTTTCTGTGTCGTTTCTTGACCATCGACGAAACATGGCTCCACTGGCATACACCAGAGACCAAGATGCAGTCGAAACAGTGGACCTCACCCGGCCAACGTGCTCCGAAGAAGGCCAAGACTGTCCTATCGGCCGGAAAGGTGATGGCCACCAATCCCATGAGGACGCCTCTCCTCTTGTTGTAGGTCACAACTTTCCCGTCAATAACGACGCTGCTCACCGGATCTCGTGCAGTTGCCATAAAACAGTAGGTAGATAGGTAGAAATCACTTTTAGTTCTGGCCTGACTTTTTTCCTTGGGTCGGTCATTTACGCCGACCACCAATTCGTACATGCCAAATGATTTGTAGTGTAGTGACACAGCAGACGCTAGCCTGCTGGCGCATGTACGCGTCCCTAGACCTGGTCGTTTCCAGTTGAGCACCAATCCTTGGCTCGCTGATACAGCACTCTATCGCTGCTGTCCTTTACGAACTTGAATTATCTTTTTTATAAAGCACTACATATTTTTGGTTATGAGCTTAATAGGGAGTTGGAAAAACATGTTGTTTTATTTGGTTGCTTCTATAGTTGGTTTTCTCTCGTAAAGACTTTCCTGACATATCCAACTGGGTTTCTTTTATTTGTGAATTTATCCCTCTTCAATTGACGGAAAGCAATTCGAGCTATGTCTTCAAGGTCTAACCCTTCTTACCTGTTTTTGTTGATAGTCACTCGTGCTTCTCTATTGGTGACATTTAAAATGGAGCTGATTTCTACTTCGTGCTTGTGTTTAATCATTTGGGACAGTTCTTATCCGTGGCAAGATGTTTGTTGCTATTACAAAGTAACAATTTTATTGTGTTGTAGGTTCCATTGCATTCAGTTGAACTGCATTTTAAACATCTCTGTGCTTTGTCTTTACAAATAGTGGGGGAGGGGCCTAACTCGCCACAGTTCCTGCACTGTCTAGGACGGAATTTGAAATTTGAAGTTGAAGTTTGCAATCAAGATTATCCGGAAGGGAATTTCCCGATACCGTTATCTTAACCGATTTCGTTGGAATATAGTTGCCAGCTTTCGGGATCTCTCCTGTTGGGTCTTGTGGTGTTAATTAACTTTATGTAGTTGAGTTAATTAACTTTATGTCGTTGAGTCCTAAAGTAGTATACTGGCTTCTCTTGAAGTCCATTCAACACCTTCCATTCTATATTCTTCATAGTTCTTTCTAGATGACCTACTTCGATAGTTTCTGTCGATCTCCTCCTTATAAGAAAGATGGTCTTCGAAATATTGGTATCTGGAAAGTTTAAGTTACAATGAATAGAATATCGCCACTGATGAAGGAGACAATTAGTCCCCGAAATATCGGTATCTGGCAGGAGAAAAATAAAAACACTACTTTTTAAGGAATATTTTTAATCTTTCAATCACTAAATGGGGTTTTTTAAGAGGAAAATTTATCTTCTAGTTTATTTATATGGTTTGAGGCGCTATTATTTCCAAAATGAACAACGTAAATTACAAAACTTGAAACGTCAATTATAGACAATGAAATTACATCGTGCAATCAAATAATGGGCGGTATATTTCAAAGAGTTTGTTTTTCAGCTTGATACAAGCTAATTTCCATTATCAAATAAAACTGATAGATTAACGGAAGATTTTAAAGCACATATTCGTTTCTAACCTCTCGATTTGCACTTTTTCAGGAAGAAAAGTTAAGTGATCTCTATGTTTTGTGTACAAAGGCGATTATACTCGAAAAACATCGTTCTCTAATTATGAGTATACTCGACATAAACACTTAAAGGGTTAAAAATTTTATTATTTTAGCATTGGTCGAGCGGATAGTCATATGAAACCTCTTGAGATGTTTTCCAGCTCTCCCTGCCCTCCTCGCGCTGGGTCAACTTCGATCAACCATGAGCTCGGAGTGGCTTTTACCTTAAACAATATATTCGGACCACAGAAGAGAAGCGGATCAGTACCATGGAACGCACCGACGATCTGGATCGCGCGATTCCTCTTACTGTAAATCAAAAAAGTTTACATACATCTCCTATAAATTGCTTTGAAAAGAATTTGCAACTTGAATAACGGAACAATTTTCAAGACAACGAATTATATATCTTTCTATATTTGCCGGCAATACTTTTGTGGCGAGCTTTCAGTTCTACTATCAAATATAAGTCCTTTTCCTGTCAAAGAACAATTTAATTGCTAACTTTACATCAAAAAAGTTTACATACAATAGTTCACAGTATTATTTTTATATTCTTAAGGTGTGCGTAATATTTTTTAATATTTTTGAATGATTATTAGTGACAGCTAATTTTTAAATGCACTGGAGTTTATTTTGGTAGTGATTCAGTGGTTTATATTACGTAACGGACTTCTTTTGCTAAAGAAAATGAGCGAAAGGTCAGAAATACCGATTAAGATGCGGTCTAATTATAAAATTATATTTGGAGAAAAAACTCTACGGGAAATTGTCACAATAGTTGAAAGAAGCTACTGCAGTATCCAAACAGTGATAAAAAGCACATTTCTCTGAAAAAGAGAAGCGGATGATTGCAAACACAATCAAGAAGGCCCAACAAAATCTGCCCCTAATATTGTGGAGAATATGCTGGCTTTAACGAGTAAAAATTACAAAGCCAAAACCATACGAAATATGCTATTATATGCTGGATAATTTGCAATAAATAAAAAATGTGTCTTAATTTTGCAAAAGAATGCTTGAAACAAGACGCAAACATATGGAAACATGTATTCTATGATGACAGTAAATTTTATATTTTTTGGCAATGGCAGACATATAAAAGTATGGAGAAAAGCTAATAAGGAACTTGCGGAATAGAACACTATTCCCACAATTAAACATGAAAGTGTGAATGGTATGGTGTGGACGTACATGAGCGATGCTGGTGTTTGTGACTTAGTGTTCATTGATAATACAATGAACAAACATCACTGCCTTCCCATTCTCTACAGAACAATTTGAAGACCAGTTTTGAAAAAATGGGTCTTCAAACAACATCTCTTATGTTTCAGCAAGATAACGACCCTAAGCATTCTTCAAAATTGTCCAAAATGGTGCATTTATAGGGTTCCAAAGTAGTTGCATATGCCTCCCTAGTCTCCGGATCGCTATCCTATTAATTTGTAGGATCTGTTAGATCAACCTATTCGGAAGCATAAGATTACCTCCCGTGAATCGTTGAAAGGTATTTTATCCATCGAGTGAGGGAAAATAACACCGAAGGAATCTTTTAAGTTAGTGCCAAGCATGCCAAATCGGTTGTAAGCTGTTAGCTTAAAAAAGGATCAAACTAAATACTCAAAACCCTTTCCAATAGTAAAATAGCGAATAAAGTCCCTGGCCAACCGTGTTAAACACCCAAGTTGGCCTCCTGTCAATAAACTTTTTTTTCCACAATCTTCCTTATGTTGGAAGACGTTTTAAATAGCCTTGGCATAGACTAGCACAAAGCCGCTCCTCAATTGATTAGGACCAAGCTTCTGTCCCCGTTGGGTTGTTGGTTAGTAGAATTTAGGGACTTAAGGTTAATGTTCAAATTTGAGAATCAGTGATGGGAAAACACCATGTGGGGTAGGAAAAGACCATTAGGTATAATAGTATAAGAAATTAAGTAGTAAATAATGGATAAACCGTACAAACGGTTTATCCATTATTTACTACTTAGTTTTTTATACTTTGTACGGCGTACAAAATATTTTCTAAAATCTTAGAAAATAAAATCGGATCATACGCCAACAGTATTATTTGGGAGTATCAAGGTGCTTTTAGGGTAGGTAGATCAACAACAGATCAATTGTTCACGGTCAAGCAGGTACTTGAAAAATGCTGGGAGTTCAACATAGACGTACACCAAATTTTCGTTGACATCAAGCAAGCATACCACAGTATTGATCGTAAAGTACTGTACCAAATAATACTTGGTTTTGGCATCCCAGCCAAATTAGTCCGTCTTACCAAAATGACAATGACGTCGACGACCTCCCAAGTCCGCATCAATAACCAACTCACCGATGCCTTTGACACAAATATCGGACTACAGCCGGGAGATGGGCTGGCCCCATTGCTATTCAATTTGACTCTGGAGTACGTCATAGGAAAGCTACCTGTCGATACGCGAGGTACCTTACTAAACAAGTCGAGCCAGGTAGTGGCCTATGCGGACGACATCAACATTTTGTCACGGTCATTAACAACTGCCAAAGAACTCTTCCTGAAACTCGACAGCGAAGCAAAACTAGTAGGGCTACAAATCAACGAAAATAAAACAAAGCTCATGACGCAGTCGAGGAAAAATACCCCAAATACACAAAATATCACACTTGGCGAATACCCTATCGAAAATGTTAGCGAATTCGTGTATTTAGGCGCCAAAATAACGAAAACGGGCAATAAAAGAGACGAAATACGCCGAAGAATACAGCTCGCAAATAAAATATTTTATTCCGTATTGACGATCTTGACGACCAGCTGCATACACAGAAAAACAAAGCTCCAAGTATACAAATCTGTGATAAGACCTGTGTTATGCTATGGGTGTGAAATATGGACCCTAACCCAAGCATCCGCAAATATATTGAACGCCTTTGAGCGACGGGTCCTGAGGCGAATAATCGGAGCGAAGCTAGACGGGGACCAATGGCGAATTCGATACAACCATGAGCTGTATGAATTTTTGACGAACCGGAGGTCTCAAGGATTTTAAGACTGCGGAAGCTGCAATGGGCTGGACACATGAATCGTATGGACGAACAACGGATACCCAAGATGGTATTCGTAGGGAGAACTGAAGGCCGGCGGCCAGTGGGGAAACCGAGGAAACGCTGGTCTGACTCGGTCGACGAAGACAGTTGATCGCTGCTCGGATATCGGAATTGGATGACGCGGTCAACGGGCCGAGACAGTTAGAGGCGCTGTTTGCAGGAAGCGAAGGTGCGAAAGGGGCTGTAGTGCTAAGAAGAAGAAGAATGGATAAACCGCTATTTTTTTAGAAACGTCGGTGTCTTTTGTGACTATTAAGTTAATTTAAAGATGGAGCGAGATTAAAAAATAAAAGGAATTTTATAGATTTTATATTAAATATAGGAGTACTCTCCCTTATTAATAATTGATGTGAAATGAGTTTTAAATAGTCAGATCATACTTCTTACAGCGCAAGTTTGTTGTTGTTATTTCATGTCTCTCGACGTGCTAGGTTGTGGTTCTTTCAAAACTAACTCCTTGCATTTGGTTTCTACTATAGCGAGATACTCTTGAAAGTTTGTCTATTAATGGCTTGTCTTTAACGTTACCTACAAGTTGCGAAGATAGCAGAAACTTAATGCTCTTTTGAAGCTCACGTATGGTTCTTTCCAAATCTGTAGACCTGTTGGGATTATTGGTGATGGATTTAGTTGGAAGTTGAATATTTTCCACAGTTGGGAGATATTCTGTTTCTGTTAATGGATATTTTTGTCGGTTTTTATCTCGACATTTCCTGACATATGCGATAGGGTTTCTTTTGTTGCCAAATTTGTCTCTTCTCAGTTGAAGGAACTCTATTTGCGCAATGTCTTTAAGGTCTAGTCCTTATTATCTATTTTTGTTATCCTTGGCCAGTTTTGGTCAGTGGCCTCATGGTCGTTGCTATTTATAACACGCATTTTGTAAAGTTGCACGCGTCTTCGCATTCGTTCTCGCCGCATTTTAGGCTTCTTTTTATTTTGTCTTGGCATATTGCTGTAGAGTGTCCTAATCTGCCGCAGTTTCTACATTGTTTGGGGCAGCATCTGAAGTATTCCACTTTCGTACTGAAGTATTCAATTTTTAGATTGTCTGGAAGACATTTCCCGACACCGTTATCTTGACGAATTTCTTTGGAATGTAATTGCCTACATTAATATGGTCTCTTCTATTAAGTCTGGTAGCACTGCTAATTTTTATTTCATTGAGTTCCAAACCAATCTTATTACATGGTCCTGCAATGTCAATTAGTTCGTTTGGATTGAATTATATTCAATATACTGAATTAGTTCATATCTGTATATGAAATTTCCAGGGATGTAGGGATTTATGTCATGTTTTTAAAATGTTTCTTATTCCACCGCATCGTTTGCATCTTTCGGGTTATTGATTTTTTTTATATATATATAATCTTCTTTATTAGAATGTATGCGGTACAGAGGTCTTAAATATGCTAGGTGTTCTGACAAAGTCATTTCACCATCGTTTGAACGTTACTTAAAACTATGGGTACTATCGTATTTTCAACGTGAATATTGTAATTAGCTAGATGAAAATTTCGGCAAAAACCACTACTGAACTTATTATTAGATTAACATAACTTAGAACTATCTAATTATTACTAATAACTGCTGGTTTTCAGTTCACCAGGGCACGAATTAGCGGATTGGGCGAGTCATTTCGCGATTAAGTTATCATGGTGCGATGCAGAGAGTTTATAAATTGGACTAACGACAGCAAGGTTGTGTAGTTTTTCAGAAGAAAAGTAAAACGGTTTATTAAGTACCAGATATCTATTTTGCGTGATCTGAAGCTTTGTTATTAGATATTTAGCACATTGGATCCAGGTAGGTGAGCGGTATAGGATGATCGGTTGGATTGCCATTTTGACGACGAGGACTTTGTTTCTGGTGTTGAGGCGCAAATTGCGATCAAGAAGGGGTATAGCGAGAGCACGGCCTTAAACGCTTTGGAGCTAATATCCTCAACATGGCTTCTGAAGGTAAGTTTTTGTCGAATATAAGCCCAAGATAACTGAGATACTCGCTCCAGTGATTGGTTTGCCCTAAACAAATTTATTGGTTGCTTGAGTAGGTGAACAGGCTTACGCTTCCTGGTGAAGAATATTGACTTCGTTTTTGAAACATTAATTTTCCATCTATGGTAGTATTGATATGTAAGTTCTAACGCCGTTTCAAGGCTAGCAATAATGGAATTTAGCAGTTTGGTAAGGAAGGGAAGTCAGACGTATAGATGTTATATAGTGATGGGCTTAGGCAGGAGCCTTGTGGAACACCGGCAGTAATACTTATCACTGGTGAAGTGGTTTCCTCTACTTTGATCTGGAACTTCCTGTCTGTTAAAAATGCTGGCATAAGGTTCAACAAGTATGGGAGTGTTTTATATTTCTGAAGTTTATAGACAAGAGCATCATGCCAGACTGTATCAAAGGCTTTTGTTATGTCCACCGTCACCATACCCACAGACAATTTATTGTGCATCGCTGCTTTGACGACCTTCGTAACACGGAAAAGCTGATGCTCTGTCGAATATCTGTTTCTGAAGCCGAATTGGGAATCAGGTAAAATATTATTGTTAGCCAGTAAATCGTTTAATCTTTTTAGGATTACTCTTTCTAAGAGCTTACCTAAACCTGGTAGTAGGCTAATGGGCCTGTAGTTTTCGGGAGAGTGCGGATATCTTTCAGGCTTCAGGATACGTATAACTAGTGCTTGTTTACAGATGGATGGAAAGAAAGTGAGCCTAAGGCAAGCGTTGAATAGGAGGCATATGAAGACAAACCCTTTTTTGGGTAAATTTTTAAGAACTATATTCGGTAGGCCATGGATACCTGAAGATTTACCGTTTTTAACTTTTGCGCCAGGAGGTAAAGATGTTTGGTTAGATGGTTGCTCCAAGGATTTAGCCACCTTCATTTCTGATAGATTTTTGCAGAACCTATAGTGAATATTATGGAACTCATTAAATTTATCAGCAAGTATATCTGCTTTTCCTTGATTTGAGTAAATATGCTCTTCGTTGTTATTTATTAGCGAGTATGGTAACAGCAGCATCAACCAGCGTTAGTATTGCAGCCAGACTACCACAATTCTGCTGAATTGATTGAACCTAGTCTCTCAATTGTTACTAGAAGTAAGTCGTTGTTGAAGCCGCTATCTATTAACCAACAACCAACGGTTTCGGAAGCTGACAATTTAAATGTACCTGATACATCACTAGCTGCTCAACAAGATATGCAGATACAGCCAGCGTTCGTACTACAGCCGGATTGCTGCAACTATGCGGAAAGAGCGGAATCTGGTCAATCTGGTCAATCAATCGTCACTAAGAACAACTCGCTGTTGAGGCCGCTTTCTATTAATCAACAATCTGATTTACTTATCATCAGCCCACCTGGTTCTTCATCCAACAGTCGGGGAGCGATTCCTAAGAAAATACCACCTCCAATTCAACATCAGAAATTGAGTGACCTCGTTCCCTCAACAGATCTCGATTCTCCTGTCATTCGTGCTTCTATACCTTTGAAGAATATCTTCATATCTAGAGTGGCGTACGAAACTTCAGTTGAGGACCTAAAGCGTTATGTCAACAAAAAGTTTGGATCATCCGTTAAAATCTTTAGTTGTCATAAATTGACTAAGGAAAATTTAACGGACAAAGTAGTTGCCTCATTCAAATTGGTGATTTCTGCGAATACTGATATTGTCCTGAATCCAAATTACTGGCCTGCTGGTGTACTTGTTAAGCCGTTTGAATCTAGACGAAGAAATTTTCGTCGGGCAATAAACGAAATCCAAAAGCTCTAGTCACAAGTAATCTTGATGAATATTCTGATAATCATAATTTTTTTCTACTGTATCCTCTTTAAACGTCAATGAATCTCTTTCAAATTTTAATACTCTTCAATGTAACTTCTCTTCTCCTAATAAAATGTGTTTATCTATTTTTTACCAAAATGTACGAGGATTAAGGACCAAGCTTGAGGAACTCTTTATCTCTTATCAAGTTAGTAATGATTCTATTATCTGCTTCTCCGAGACCTGGCTGAATGGAAACATTTTGAGCAGTGAAATGTTTCCTGATCATATTGTATATAGATGTGACCGTGACCTGATTGCCACTAATAAGGCTGATGGTGGTGGAGTTTTAGTTGCAGTTAGCAAAGCTCTACCTAGTTCCCCTTGTTCTGATTTCTGTTTTTCTCCTACTTTAGAATGTGTTATTATCAAAATTTCTCTCCCTCATAATACAGAGTTCTTGATTTTGTCTATTTATATTCCTTGTAATTCACCTTTAACTGTTTATGAGACGTTTTTTGATGATCTATCCTCTTATCTAGTTTTGCGACATCCTCACGCCAAAATATTAGTTTGCGGGGATTTTAACTTACCATACATAGAGTGGAAAAATTATACTACTCCTTCAATCTCGTCAGTTGACCCTTTTTCTATAACCCTGTCATCTTTCCTATCTCATTGCTCCTTCTCTCAATTTAACCATATCCGCAATCCTAATGGTCGTCTCCTTGACCTTGTTCTATCAAATGTTCCAGTTGGCTACTTATCTGTATCTCAAGCCTTACATCCGTATGTTCCTCCTGATCGGCACCATCCTCCTTTATCTATAGATCTTATAGTCGATGAAATTAAACCTCATCCTGCTCCAAAACTTAACTTTTTTAAAGCTTACTATGAAGCTATTAATACAGAATTACTTTCAGTCAACTGGCTAGATTTCTTTAGAGGCCTAAATTGTGAGGCTGCTTTGGATAAATTTTACATATATATTTATAATCTTATTCGCTGTTATACGCCTCTTCAGACATTACGTAAAGCAAATCATAAGCCTTGGCTTACAAAGCGAGTGCTTAGTGCCCTACGAGCAAAAGATAAGGCACATCGTGTCTTTAAAACACTCGGCACTATTGAAGCAAGATGTAATTTTAGCAGGATAGCTCTCTTGTGGCTAATATTACAAAGCCTTTTTGGGTTTTATATAAGGTCGCTGAAATCCTCTTCTTCCATTCCTAGTAAGGTCCGTTGGAATGGTGCAGAGGTTTCTTCTCCTCAAGAAGTTACTGACTCATTTGCCCAATTTTTCTCTTTAACTTTCTCTTCTCCCGCTGCAGCTGTGCATCCTGTTGTCTTACCTAATCATCTTCCCTTCCCAATTTCCTTTATTTGTACAGATGCATCTGAAGTCGAAGCTTTGATCAATGCTCTTGATCCTAATATTAGCCCTGGGCCGGATGGTTTGCCAAACATATTTGTAAAGTCGTTAGCCTCATCGCTTTGTTTTCCTTTATCTCTCCTCTTCAATATAAGTTTGAGTACTGGTACATTCCCAAACCCTTGGAAAACAGCTAATATTGTGCTTATTCTTAAAAGTGGTGATCCTACGTCAGTTTCCAATTATCGCCCTATTTCTTTACTGTCCTGCTTTCCAAAGTTACTTGACCGGTTGGTTCATAATCGACTCTCAAACTCATTAGCTCCTATTATTGCTCCAGAGCAGCATGGTTTTCTCAAAGGATACTCCACTACCTCTAATTTAATGGAGTTCACAAACAGTATTGCAAGAGCTTTGGATAACCAACTGCAAGTTGATGTGATCTACACAGATTTCTCCAAGGCCTTTGACACTGTGAATCATTAACTTCTTTGTCGTAAGCTTGAAGCTCTTGGCATCTCGGGTGCTCTTCTATCTTGGATGTCATCTTATCTATCATGTCGTCCCTGTGAGTAAGTCTCTCTGGTACTACGTCTAGTCCTTTTTATCCTTCATCTGGCGTTCCACAAGGTTCAATTCTTGGGCCTCTTCTTTTTCTGTTGTTCATTAATGATCTTCCCTTTGTAATTAATTCCTCGTGCCTTTTGTATGCAGATGCCTTCAAAGTATTTCGAGCAGTCAAATCCCATTTAGACTGTCAGCTCCTCCAAAATGATTTGAATGCTCTAAATGAATGGTGTGCTTCAAACTATTTATGTCTTAACACTACTAAATGTATGGGGCGACGCTCTCAGCAAGGAGATATACCGAAAACGATTGGCACAGGTACAGAGAAGAGGAGCACTGAGAATTGCATCTTCGTATCCAACAGTCTCCGACTCGGCGGTGAGAGTGATTGCAGGCGTGATATCTGTCGCCCTCCTTGCTAGAGAGCGCCGCGCTATTTACCTGCGCCGAAACGAGGATGCGAGGGAGATGGTTGTCCGCGAGGAGAGACAACGCTCGCTCAACGATTGGCAGCAGTCTTGGAGGAATTGCACGAAGGGAAGGTGGACTGCGCGCCTCATCCCGGATGTGAGACCGTGGCTAAATCGAAGGCATGGTGAGACTGACTTCTATCTGACCCAGCTTTTGAGCGGGCACGGGTGTTTTCAGTCTTACCTACACAAGATCGGCAAGTCACGGTCTCCCGATTGTCGGTTTTGCCCAGGAGAGGAGGACAATGCCTGTCACACATTTTTTGCGTGTACCAAATGGGCCAGGCTGCGAAGGGAACTCTACAGGGAGACGGGAGAGCTCACCCCGGATAATATAGTTGCGGTGATGCTCGAATCGGTTGACAAATGGAACCAGGTGGCACATTATGCTCGGGCAGTCCTAAAATATAAAAGGGACTCACAGCAGCCGGAGGCACTGGGGCTGGGGGATCGCTCTTCTGGCAATTCCTCTTCCCCTCTCCCCTCCCGCTAGGAAAGGAACTCCCCAGCTTGAAGGCGCCCCACGGCGTAACAAAACGAGACCTGGCCCGAAGTAATGTGTCAAACGGTTCCAGGCTAGGTTCTCAGATTGACAGGGGAGGTGTTTAGTGGGTAGTCCAAAGGTATCCTCCATGGGAGTCCCACGCTGCCAGACTGGGCGGGCATAAATACCTTCACCTCCCTACCACAAAAAAAAAAAAAAAAAAAAAAAAAAAAAAAAAAAAAAACACTACTAAATGTCATAAAATGACTTTTTCTCTTAAGGACTCTCCTATTAATTTTAATTATATATTAAATTATGCTTTGCTCTCTGAAGTGTTCAGTCATAAAGACCTTAGAGTAACTTTTGATCCAAAACTCAAATTTGATGCACATATTTTAAATGTGATTACTAAAGCGTCTAGAGTTTCCGGGTTTATCCTTAGACATGTACATAAATTCAATAACATCTCTTCTTCTGTCCGCCTATTTGTTTGTCTTGTTCGCCCTTTGCTTGAATACTGTTCTGTTATCTGGTCCCCCCGATATTCCTATCTCGTGACTTCTTTAGAAACTGTCCAAAGAAAGTTCTCGCGTTTTCTTTTCCTTAAGTTTAATTTGCCGTATCAGCCTTATGAAAGTCGTTTATCTTTCCTATCTCTTCCATCCCTATTATCCCGACGAACTTATTTAGACCAATGTTTTTTGTACAAACTCTGCTACCATCAAGTCCTGTTAAATATTTTTTCTGAGCTGCGTTTCCGACAAACATCTCGTTCATCTCGGATGAATTCTTATTTCGTTACACCATATGCTAGAACTGATTTATATTTCTATTCACCAATCTTAAGAATCGTACGAAATCATAATAATCTCGAGCTTGGTCCTTTCCCCTCTTCTTACATAGCATTTAAGAAAAAACTAAGAGACTTACTACTAGTAATTATCGACGTTTTATGATTCTTTTTCATTTAAATTTTGCTGTAATTGTTCTTTGCGTTCCATTTTGTGATTGGATTGTTTAGTCTGTAAGATGGAATAAATAAATAAATAATACCTACTTTCTTTTAAAAATTCTATTTAAAAACCAGACTTTCCGCGAATTGTAGTCCAGATTTGTTAGCATGTTGTTCTATCGGAGATTCCCGAGCTCCTTAATTATGTTCCAAATTGCTAGAGTGAGGCAATTAATACCAATTTTAAGAGACTTAATTCGGGTTTTTTGCCATTTACGCCGCAAGGAGTTTCGTTTTCTCATGAGATTGTAGGTTTCTTCGTCAAATTCTAAATTATAAGAAGCTTTTGATAGTTTTGGGACACTACAATGAATAGCTTGCCAGACAGTGTTTGCGAATTCTTCAATTTGCTCTTCACATACAAGTATTGAGCGATTCTACGGTCCTTGATGTTAAGCTGACTCACATAGTAGTATGTTTTTGCAATATAACAATTAACTCTCGTCGTTTCTAAGGAAAATATTACAGGTAGATGAGGAGATGAGAGGGCTAGCAAGACACTCAACTCAAATGAAGCAATATTTTGGTCACTAAGAACCAGATCCAGAGTGGAACCAATTCCACGGGGAGTAGAACGTGGGTTCTTTAGAGAAATGGACATAGATATTTGCCTCTTTGGTGAGATTAAATAACATGTGCCCCATTTTATTACTTCATGTGCAATTCCAGTGCCAATGTCTAGCGTTCAGATCTCCGCAAAGTAGATAAACCATTTCAAATCTCCTCTGAAACGTTCGATTTTTTCCTTATTTAATTTTGTCCCAGGAAAGTAAACACCGTATAATTTTATATTAAGTTCTTCGATAATAACGTATTTTCAATAACCGATGTTGGAATTTTTGGCAATACAGAATATTTAATTTTTCTATTAACGGATATGGCTACGCCTTCGCTAACTTTATTAACGCGATCATATCTGTATATATGAAAAAAGAAACAGCTTTGTGCGTTGTTTATCCATATAAAAATTTTATGGATTGCTCTACAATAACGTTAAATTGTTCTTGCATGCGAAATGGTCAAAGAGATTCGGGTGAAAAGAGGTTGTCGCATAAACGGTTTGTTGATTGTGGGTTTTGCTTGATAGCCATACTGTAGGAGATGCGTTCAGTGGCTGTAGCTGTCTGAGCAATTTTTTCCCCGACTATTCTGAGTTTGATTCAGCTGTATTTAGTCCATTCTTGCCTTGCAATCAAGAGAATTGTTGAAGTGGGCTTCTTTGCAATGGCTACAACGAATTTCACTTCGTTGCTCTTCGTCTAGCGTACATTTGCTATATTCATGCTCACAACTACATATAGCGCATCTTATGGGAAGATGGCAGTAAGATATCCCATGCCCAAAGTGCAGAGAATTTCAACATTGTGTAGGGCCTTTTCGGCCGCTAGTGTAGAAGCTCCATCGCACAATAGTGTGCATGATCGTCTGGATTTTATTCAACTCGCTCATTTTCGTACCCCGTTGTAAATATAAGAGCTAGTAAGTTGTTTCGCGATCTTTTAATTTGGGATTGAATAATTTAACATCAATAGCATTAATATTACTTTCTGTTGTGAGAAGCTTTTTTAGCTCTTCTTGGGAAATTTTATGCAACCCTATTTAAACGACTTTTAGCTGTCGTAAATCTGCCCGTTGCCATGTGAAATAATCCATTTTCTTAGCTTTCTTCCAGATTGGTAAGGAAAAATCTCATACCAATTGACATTATTTTGATTGAAACATTCGTTACATTCAATTCTTTAAGAATGGCGTCTATCGTGACGCGAGGTAAATCCGTAAATGTTATTGGAGGAATTCTCACCTTAGTTTTTACTTCAGCGTTGGGTTGTTGATAGCTTTCATCGCTATCCGGACGGTCAGCTAATGGCAAGAATATATTGGAGCTCGATGAACTGGATGCGGGAATTCGCATCATTTTAAACTTGTCACAGAGAAAATTACTAGCCATGGAAGATTCCCGGCTTCTTTTCCTGCTTTTAGCAGAGTAGAAGATTTCCGATGCACAAGAACTCAATATGAAACTTGAATTAACACCAATAAAACGTATGCAATAAAGAAAAAGATACTGTGAAACTAATAAACGCTACATAATCACTATGTAAATCGAACGTCTGCTTAGCTCAAATGTCTGTGCAAAACTAATTCGGGTTATTGAAAAAGCCCAAGTTTTAGTCCATTTAGCTTCATATCTGCATTTATAGACAATATCATAAAGGTTGTTTATGGCCGGTTGTGTCGTTTTTACATTGGTATTCTAATTGTCTATTTCCATGCTGTTAATTGCTTTTTCGTTTCTGCGGATCGGCTTGGTTGTTTTCATGTTCGAAGCGGGGTTATTTCCCTTCGGGATGGCATCAAAGTCTTTTCTTTCACGATAACTGGGAACGCGCTGATGACATGCCATTGCTCTTGTTTTGTTTCGTTTCCATAATTTCGCGGTATTTGGTTGATTTTTCATTGATGCTGTAACATTATTAACCTCTCCAGTATCAGGTGGAAAATCCTTCCCCTTTCCCTGCTTCATTATGGAACATGTGGTAGCACGAAGTCACCGTTAACTTTTTTATTTTTTTTTCACTTCACACCAACCACTTAATAATGTTAGGGGTACTCACCTGTTTAGGTTAATTTATTCGAAAATGCAGGGAAGCTATTTCGAAGTAAACATCGACAGTTCACACTGAATGAATTTCTCGTTATTTTGGTGCCTAAATACACAAATTCACCCATATTTTCGATAAGGTATACGCCAAGTGTGATTTTTTGGATGTTTAAGGTGTTTTTCCTCGACTGCATCATGAGCTTTGTTTTATTCTCATTAAGGTGTAGCTCTACTAGTTTTGCTTCGCTGTGGAGTTTCAGGAAAAGTTCTTTGGCAGTTGTTAATGATAGCATAGGCTACCACTTGGCTCGCCTTATATAGTAACGTACCTCTTGTATCGACAAGTCGCTTTCTTATGACATATTCTACAGCCAAATTGAATAGCAATGGGCCAGCCCATCTCCCTGCTTTAGTCGGATAATTATGTGAAAGGCATCGGAGAGTTACTTATTGATGATGTGTGGACTTGGGAGGTTGTCGACGTGATTATCATTCTGGTAACACGGACTTATTTGGCTGGGATACCAAAGCAAAGCATTATTTGAAACAGTACGTTACGATCAATTCTGTCGTATGCTTGCTTGAAATCAACAAAGATTTTGCGTATGCCTATGTTGAACTCCCAGCATTTCTCAAGTAACTGCTTGACTGTGCACAATTGGTCTATCGTCGATCTAACTGCTCTAAAGCCACCTTGATACTCTTCAATAATGCTGTTGGCGTATGATCTGATTATATTTTCTAAGATCATTGAAAATATTTTGTACACCGTATGAAGCAGACATGCCTCTATAGTTTTCGCACGGAAGCTTGTCACGTTTCTCGTGGATAGGGAATAAAATTGGTTGGCTCCACTCTTTCGGCATATGTTCTTGCTGCCAAATGTGCTGGATGAGTTTGTGGATGGCTGTCCTAACACCGCACCATTTTTAATGAGCTTAATGCCCGGCGCTTTGTTATTCTTTTGGGCTTTGATGGTGGAAAAAAACTTCATCCAGAGTTGGTAGGGCCAATGGAAGCTTTACAGGAATATCTATAGGCTCCGATATTCTGGAGCTGTGCGGAGGATTTAAAGGGTTTTTGAAATATGATGCCCATCTGTCTTTAATCCTGTTTGCGTCACCGATGATGTTGCCGATGTCACAACGGCAGAGCGTGCTCTTGAGCTGATCACCTCATTTCAGGGGTTTCACTACTTTGTATGCTTGTCTTATGTTGTTGCTCGCTAAATTTGCTTGGATGCTTCTCAATTGGTCGTCATAATATTATCCTTTCTTCATTTTAATTATCTTATTCGCTACTCGTTCGAGATTTGCAAAGTGTTCTCTCTTCGTTGTGGTAAATATATTGGGTTGTTCGATAATAGATGACGTAAACTGCACAATAGATGACGTGAACTGCATATTTCATGTAGTAGTGATTGCGGGGCTTATATTATTATATACTATACTGAACATTAGATGTTAGACTATCTTCAGTCAAAAACTGAGCGTCATTAGTAAAAAACAAGTTGGTTAAAAATAAGCTTCTAAATGGACAATCAAAGAGAGCATTATCGGCATATTTTATTGTTTTACACAAAGGACAAAAATGCGGTGCAAGCTCGAAAGAAATTGTGTGAAGTTTATGGTGAGGACTGCCTTACTGAACGCCAGTGTCAGCGTTGGTTTGATCGTTTTCGTTCTGGAAATTTTAATGTGCAAAATGCACTACCTACTGGTCGTCCAACCACTACTGATGACGACAAAATAAAGGCATTAATCGAAACTTACCGGCGTATGAAACTGGAGAGACAGCAGAGAAGCTCAACATATCGAATTCAACCGTTCACCTACACTTACAACAGCTTGGTTACGTAAACTATGTGGATGTTTGGGTTCCTCACGAATTAAAAGAAATCCACCTCACCAAACGCATTAACGCATTCTAAAAAAAATCATAACGGGTGCTGAAAAATTGATGATTTACGATAACTTAGTCCGAAAACGATCATGGACCAAGCAAGATGAGCCCCCACAATCGACATCCAAAACCAATAATCACCAAAAGAAGATTATGCTCTCTTTGTGGTGGGATTACAAGGGTATAGTGCTTCCAAGAAACCAAACTATTGATTCGAATGCCTACTGTCGTCAACTATCAAAATTGAACGAAGAAATCAAGAAAAAACGCCCTGAACTGGCGAATCGCAAAGGAGTGATGTTCCATCATGATAACGCCAGACCCTACACCTCTTTGATAACCCGTCAAAAATTAATGGAGCTCAATTGGGAACTGATGCGTCATCCATCCTATAGCCCTGACTTAGCATCATCAGACTATCATTTGTTTCACTCCCTTCAAAGCGTTATGTTTAAAAGATATTAATAAAGTTCGTAAAGGGCAGCAGCGATGGAATGCTCCTTCAGCGAGCTAGAACATTGAGCTCAGCTAGAGAAGGCCATGCCTGGAGACGCATGTGCTCGGTTGCATCCAGCAATCTGCGGCCATGGGGGCGGGTTTTCTTTTCACCCAGCAAAAGATACACTACAACTCGTTTCTCAAGGATACAAATTACACACTAACAATTTCAAGGTAAAAGAGGCGTTGAAGGGTTCCTTTAAAAATAAAAGTTACTTCACGAATTTATTTATTTATTAAATTGTGATATTACTTCAACATCCAACAAAATTAATATTGCAAGGGAAGTTTTCCTAGTCATACTGGCCCAAGATAGTCCGTGTGGAGCAGTGGGTTAGGGTACACTCCGCTTGCGCAGCAGCTCCCAAGGTAAAATCTCGGTGGCGACATCGTGTTTGAGTTTCTGATGCCGGACTATCAGCCAACGCAGCTGTGATGGGTATTAATTTAAAAATTAGATAATAGCCACATGGGTGAGCGTGATATTGAACATATCACCTCGAATTCCGTTGCAGTCATGGAATGGAATACCTTAAAAATAAATCTCAACGCCAAGATTCAGATTTGGACTGTTGTGCGATGGATTATTATTATTATATTGGCTCAAGACATAAGAATTTTCATTGATTGAGTGCAGTTTGTTGTACAACCTTTGGAACAACAATCAATATATCATGTACTCGTATGTGTGGCTGAGCTAACTCGGGCAAGACATTTGGCGTGTTTACGAGCAGAACTCGTTTTTTCCCGAGCTTAAGATGTTCGGAGATTGCTTCGGCATGTTATTTGGGAAACTTTCAACAATTTCAATGCTATCGAGGGATATTTCGAGATCTATAGGAAGATTTCCTTCTTGGAGTAAATATTCTTTAAGAAGAACAAGAAAGACGATCAATTAAATTGTGTGGGGAGTAGTAATAGGTACTAACAAGCTAAACAACCGGTCGTTGAAGTGTAAATAAATATCGTCGTTAGAGGAACCTGGAACCGTCCCCACGTGCGAAAGTGAAAAAATGCCATCATAGATACAGCTGAAAAATTTTTGGAACATCGTTTAAAAAGCCGCAATTACTGGTTTCACATAGAATTTCAGGATGCTGTTCGTATAAGAAAATTTCCAAGGAGCGAATCAAGCGAATATGGAGTAAAACAGTAACCTCAGATTGTAAGCCAAGAAGAACTGCCAGTAAAATAATAGAGTAGATATGACGAGTAAGCGATCAGCTTATGCTTCGATTAAACTACTGCGAGATTGTTACAAACCACATACAACGCCCAAGATTAGAAGGCCCAATTGAAACGATTTGAGTAGAAAGGACTACGCTCCTGCCGTAAGGGCTTTGTACTCTACCTTTGAAATACAAAACATGAGCCATTATTGTATAAAAATAAGAAACACTTTGATTACATTCACACGAAATACTCACACTAGAAAAACAATTCTATTCCATCTTTAACTGAATAAATTACCAAAGATATTATTAGTAGTCTGTTTGGCCTAGTGGTTAGAGCATGAACGCATAAGGCGAAGGTCCCAGGTTCAAATCTCGTTGGGAGCAACGTGATTTAGTTCAGGGGATTTTTCGGACAGACTACGAGTGTTCACTCAGTGGTGATATGTACTGATTTAATCAGATCATATCATAGCTGAGCAGGCACACGGGAGCATGGTATTAACCAAACCAACTTCCGAAGAAATCAATACGGTCATGAAAATCAGATACTCTAACTATCTCTAAGCGAAGGCCCGAGAGGGGCTGTAGTGCTACAAAGAAGAAGAAGAATTATTATATATCTATTCTGAAATCTAAAAAAAAAATGCAAAAAGATTTTAGTCTCTGGATCGACGAAAAGCCCATTTGGCAGAATAAAAGTCTGCAGAAATATCTACCGCGTCCAATAGATCAGTGTATCTAGGCGCCAAAATAACGAAGACGTGTAATGAAAGAGTCGAAATACGCCGAAGAATACAGCTCACAAATAAAATATTTTATTCAGTTTTGACGATCTTGAAGACCAGCTGCATACACAGGAAAACAAAGCTCCAAGTATACAAATTTGTGATAAGACCTATGTTATGCTATGGGTATGAAACATGGACCCATACCCAAGCATCCGCAAGAAGAAACTAGCGAGAAGGCTTCTCGTGAAAATGTTAGCAAAACTGAAAGAAAAACAGTCGGTAGGGATAATCATAAAAATGCAAGAAAAATCAACAGAGGGATACAAAAATTGAAAAACAAACAACGAAGAAATTTAAGAACAATTAACGCAGCATCTTAAGTTTAAATAGAAGAATAGGGGAAAAGTCGAACAAGATAAGAGAAATTGTAATACAATAGTAATAATAAGTTTAAACTAAAAAGCAAGTATCAAATGGAAATTGGATCTCAAAGTCGAATTAATGTCTAAAGAAGTGGAAAAATTAAACCACGATTTATTCAATTGAAGGAAACTCAAATAAATAGAGAAAACTCAAATAAATAAAGGAAACTCAAATAATAAATACAAAAATTTGGAAGCTCCTTTATTTGATGGCCAATCCTCCTGGGAGTCTTATGGGATGCAATATGAAGGTACTCCCCAAAGCATTTGGACGTTACGAACATTGACGAAATTTTACAAATTGTACCAGCGGAGATACGTTAAACATATGATGCGAAGAAGACCATATGAAGTAACTAGATCCCAAAGTCGAGTCCCGGAAACCGCTGAGCTATGATCATCTTAGACTACTTCAGTAAATGCCCCATCCACCAAGAGACTTTTACAGTTCATTATTCAGTGTGCCAATACGGGGCCCCTATAGAACTACACTCGAATCTGGGTCGGACTTTTAAATTCCAGGTGCACAGCAAAATGTTTCCAATATTCCTGCTTTGGCCTCAATTAGATGGGATTGCACAATGGTAGTGCGCGAAAGTGATGTTAATATAAACGCATACTCAGGAGATGAGGAGCCCATTAGTCACTATAGATTAAAACTATGACCAATGATCTAGCCATTTTAACCAGTTCGAAATCTTCAATACCTGGCAATTAAAAAACGTATGCCTATCCGCAAGACACTGATAGAAACTTGAAACATTTTTACATTGGCAACCTTCTTAATTGCTTGGATGATGTTATCTCTCAAAGCAACCCGATCGTTCAGCAATCTCCTATACACCAACAGCAGACGCATATAAGTTCTCAACTGGCTACACAACCTTTTCAACCACAAATTCACATAGAATAATCAGGTCAATAAGTGCTGGGAATATAATATCGATGCTCTTCGTAGACCTTGGGCAAGCATACGAAAAGTTTGACAGAAATGCCCGGTACAAGATAATGCTTGACTTTGGCGTCCCAACTAAACCCGTCCGCATGACCAAGATTACAATGTTAAACACCGAGTCTCAGATCAGAGTTGACGGAGATTGGACTGAAAGCTTCTCAACGGTTTCAGGCCTAAAACAGGGGGATGGGCTTGCGTCAATGTTGTTCAATATTGCTCTGAAATATGTGGCCAGGAAAACGCCAGCAGATATGCCATGGAAGCGTTCATACGGCTGGAGTCAGAAGCAAACAAGTTAGAGTCCTGGTCAATGAAACTAAAACTAAATTCATGACCCAAACAAGGAAAAACATGCCTGTACGACAAAATCTGACCTTAAGAGACTGTAACCTGGAAAGTGTGGATAGCTTCCTATACTTGGGGAGTCTGTCTTGAAAGAATGAGCACAGAAAGGAAAGATATATGCAAAAGGATAAACACAGCAAACAAAGACTACGTCTCAGTACTTCCTATGCTAAGATCCAGAGATGTTCACAGGGAAAATAAAACTCACATACACAAGCCACTAATAAGACCTGTGCTGCTGTATGGATGTGAAACCTGGACTCTTAGCAATATTTCCGAAAAGGCTCTGGACGTATTCCAACGCAAAGTGTTCAGGAGAATATATGGGCCCTATAAAGCATGGAGCAGAGTGGAGGCTTTGTCACGAGTTTTACACATAATCTTTATGATGACCCACCTGTATCTGCATGCGTAAAGCTA
Source organism: Odontomyia ornata (assembly GCA_963969285.1). Classification (NCBI taxonomy): domain Eukaryota; kingdom Metazoa; phylum Arthropoda; class Insecta; order Diptera; family Stratiomyidae; genus Odontomyia; species Odontomyia ornata. Next base: position 22,803,622 of record OZ017743.1, read on the forward strand.
CGCAAACAATGGGCAGGGCAAATGGATAGAATGGAAGGGCATATGCTCCCCAGACGAACGATGAAGGGTAAAGCGCAACGGATGGGAAACCGAGGAAACGATGGGAAGATTCAATCAATGCTGACAGCAGATCCCTACTTAGGATTTACAATTGGCGGACGAGGTTGTAGAACCGTGACGATTGGAGGCGACTACTGTTGGAGTCGAAGACCCGAATTGGAGTTATACCATGGATGCTGATGAATATGGTACAAAATAGCGGCTACACCAATACAGAGGTCATATTTCCCAACAAATTTTTACCAATTACCAATTGGCGAAAAAATTCGCAGAACCGCGCCGATTGGAGGCGACTTCTACTACTGGTAAAGGCCCCAAATGGAGCTTTGCCATAAATGATGAATCAGGTCAATAAATTCAACAACAACAAATAGCACATGTCATTGCAAATTCATCGAGTGGAGCAATGATTCATGGGAATGGAAATATGCCACAAACTTCTTCGTCACTAAGTAAAAGCCGATTAGCCAATAAAGTTGTACAATGGCAATAAATGAAGCAAATAGAATTTGCCCCACAACAATTGTAACAGCAGCAACAAATGCAACAAGAAAGCATCACCCATGCAACAATTAGTTCATTAATGAACAAACACGATTATACCCATAAATTCGGTTAAAGTTGGACAAACAACTATTAAAGCAATCAGTTCTAATGCAGGATTCTGAGTTGTTGTTTTTTTTTGTTTTGTAGCATAGACTGAACATTTTTTAGATGTGTTGAAATTTATAAGATTAAAGACTTAATTTAGTACTTTTTGATAAAAAAAACGTACATATAACATTAAAAAGTCTTGAGAATTGACGAAGATATATCGCAGCTAAAGTAATGTTCAGTTTAGAAGCAAATGTTTACAATCCTGATGCCCCCTAAGTAAAATTAAAATCCAGGCAATTTATTTTCACTTGTTTTTTAGCATCTCTGATTCCTATCTTTAAAATTAAGTAACATTTATAAGCCAATGTAATTGGTTCCTTAAAAATATGCTCACATGAAATGCTTTGTGATAAAACTGTTTTGATAAATAATGGATTATTAAATTTACGCAGTCATTCTTCTTATTTCTGAAATTCACGAGTATGAGGCCCGCCATGTTTGTTGGCTTTTCCACCACTAACTCAGCGATCTGGCTGTAGTCACCTTTCGATGTTGCAGGGACTTTCGCCAGGGATGAGGAGTCGTCGCATCAGGACTGTTGGTCTGGTTACGAAGTGTGCAAGGGGGCACCCATTCCAACGGGACGCTCCATCTTTCCATATGGTCCGCGACTTCCTTCAGCAAGGAAACAGTCAATCCCTGTCCCGTGAAGTTGGTCAATGGTAAAAGTAGTTTTTTTTATGTAGCTTCCCTTCAGTTCTGGCCGAGGCCTTTTGACCTTTGATTTGTTATCTGGTAACTCGTACGTGTAAAATTTTTTGCGGTGAACTTAGTGCTAGGGAAAAGAACCCAGCCCATAAAACTGCAGACAGCTACCAGTACACGTACGCGTCTCTAGGCCTTGTCATTCCAACGGAGCTCAGTATTCTAGCTCGCTGAGGCACCATTCCATTGCTGCTGTCCTTTACGGACCTTTATAGCATCTTAAATTCACTACAGACCATCTGATAGAAGCGCCAAAAAGAACCGGTCTGACCTATGAAGAGCTACAAGAAGCCAAGTCTTATTGGGGATAACTATCGCAACAACATGACTTCATACAAGGATCATAGAGGCACAAAGTAACAATGCCGAATTTTCTAATAGCAGTAACAAAAAATTAAATTTGTGGATTAATGATTCCTTTCTAGCAATTCTTCTGTCTCAACGCTTTATGCTGGAAGGCCCGAAGTTATATGTCAAAAGGTTCCAAGCTAGGTTCTCAGGTTGACAAGGGAGGTGATTAGAGTCCTACACTTTGTGGGGTAAATTTTCACCAGCTTTCACCTTGCCACCAAAAAAATGGATTGATGCTACTGGAATTCTGACAGTTTGGTCGGAAATTGCAGTACGCTCTTACCAGTGATAATGCAAAATATCCCGCTGTTGTTTTTAAAGATGAATTTGCCGAGTTGGTCACCTAAAAACATTGCAAGGAGGAGTCAAATTAGTTCCAGCAACTATACGGAAGCAGTTTTGAATACTAATCTATCAAAGCATACATTGCTCTCTTCGTTTCTGTTGCAATTAAAGCTTTCCATCTAGAAGGTTTGAGATGTCATCACTAGCATGCATTACAGCAACTCGAAGGTTTAATACCCCACGAGAAAAATGCTATACAATTTATACCGAATGCGGAATGAGCTGGACAATGAAAAACGACTGAAGAAAACCTTTACAGAAGTTAGTTAACGTTGAGAAGATTTTTTTCGTAAACGATGCTTTTCCTCCTAGGATGCAGAATGAAGTCAAACAAGCGACATTTGGTCAAGGCAATCAGGCTGCCGCTTTTCAACATTACTTACACATTTTTAACACAGATAGAAGTATGCTCACGCCCTGAAATGTGAAATGGACAACGATCCAACTGATCATTAAACAATAAATGCCGGACATTTTTAACACGGTGTCACTTGTTTGAAGTAGCATCCACCTTATCGAAAATCATTCTTTGAAGTGATGCTAACTAGAGGCCAAAGTAGAAGAACCGGAGGTCTGGTGCTTGTGAAGGCGGAAAACTTCCCGTCAACTCATTGGCTCCTTACAAGATCAACATCCGGGGTCAGATTGCATGATTCGCTTTGTATCAGCCAAAGTAATTTAGGACAACCAGGGGCTCTGTCACGAAGATCTTTCAACTGCCGTTCGAAAATACAATATTGATACTTCATAAGAAAAACCTATACAACCATCCTTAAAAAAACCTCTATTGGCAACTACAACATCTCGCAAACGGAAGCGAAACAAATTTGCATCCGATTGGTATAAAATCAACAGTATTTATCCGAAAGCGAAACAAACGAAAAAGAGAATATATAAAAGCTACAAACAGAACGTTCATACCTGTGTTAAGTACCAAACTCAAATGAACTTCGAACAATTCAGACTTGCGCACACAGATTATTCCATATGCCTGTAATATTAGCATGAAATATAATCAGATTAAAAGGAATGAACGCGTGAAATATGAAACTAGAATAGTTGATCTTGCTTTGGGGCATTTCAACAGCTTTTGGTATTCAGGGGACGCGAATTATCTTTTTTATTAACTGACACGTAGTTCGAATCGCAGCTTGTCATACTATGACAAAACAGCAAACTAATTTTTCAGTAAAAATATGATGTGCTACTTTGATTATCATTAATTGGATTCTCAAGATGAAGTTAAAATTATTGCGTACACTAAAGAAGTAAAAATTCGATAAATCTCCACATACCAGCAATCAATTTTTCCATTATTATTGGCGATGATGTTTCAATTATTTTTGGTAAAACGTAAGAGGTTTATTTTAATACCAAAAATGCTTGTCACAAATATACAAAATTGCACAACGAATTTTTTTGTATCTGTGTCTTAGTGAGCGTTTGGCATTGGGACTATCTATTCATTTATTTTATTCTATATTCTAGGATGATATTCAATTTGGCTCTCGATAAAGTAGACATATCCTCTACACGAAAAGGGAGACAAGTTAGGATGTGAAGAATATACAGGCATCGCTTTACATTGTACGTCTTACAAAGTGCTCATCAAAATCATAGAAAGAAAATGAAAGCCGTACTATGGAAGTATCAGGGAGGCTTTCGAAGAGGTCGGTCTAAAATAGACCAAACATTCTCAGTTAACCAGGTGCTCGAAAAGTGATGGGAATATAACATCATATTTCTAACCTATTTGCCGAATATTTTTCCTCTACTTTTTCCTCTTCTGATATACTACACTGCCCCATAAATTCTATTCAAACTTATCCAGCATCAAGTACATCCTATTCCACTGATCCTTCTGAAGTTGAATCCTTTATTAACTTGCTCGATCCAAATGTTAGTCCTGGTCCCGCTAGATTGCCTAATATATTTGTAAAGTCCTCTTTATGTTTTCCTCTATCCCTTATATTCAATCTCAGTCTTGGTACTGGCACCTTACCAACGTACTGGAAAGATGCAAATGTTGTTCCTATCTTTAAAAACGGCGACCCCTCATCTGCCTCAAACAATCGTCACATATCACTCCCCTCCTGTTTCTTTAAGCTACTAGAACGACTTGTACACAACAGGCCTCTTGAGTCACTGAGTTCATTTGTCACACCACAGCAACATGGATTCTTGAAGGGTCGTTCAACTTCTACGAACTTGGTTGAGTTCGAAGATTATATTGCAAGAGCTTTAGATAACCAGCTTCAAGTAGATGCAATATTCACGGACTTCTCCAAAGCTTTTGACTCCTTGAACCATGTTCTCCTCTGTCAAAAGTTAGCTTTGCTTGGCATATCCGGTTTCCTTCATTCTTGGATTTCATCGTATCTATCCTCCCATTCATGTCCTGTTAATCTCTATGGCACAACCTCCCTTCCATTCAATCCTACATCTGGCGTCCCTCAAGGGTCAATCCTTGGACCTCTTCTTTTCGTACTGTTTATCAATGATCTTCCCTCTGTAATTTCCTCTTCTTGTCTCCTGTATGCTGATGATTTCAAGATATTCCGGATAATTAGATCCCTTGAAGATTGTCAGCAACTCCAAATTGATCTTTTTAACCTCTATAACTGGTGTAATGTAAACTCCCTTCGCATGTTTCCTAAGCGAAGACTTGCACTACAGACTGTATGCACGTCCTAGTCGATCTAATAATATTCTCGAGGTTCCGTACGCCCGGACAGATTTATATTTTCAGTCAATTATGCCACGAATCATCAGAAAGAATAACACCCTCGAGCCACGTCCTACTTTGTTTTTAAAAATAAACTAAAGACGTTACATTTTGCGAATAATAATTAATGTTACCTTATCACTCAATTTTTTCAAACTTTGATCTAAACTCTAACTTCATTTCTTACATGTTTTAATTATCTTTTTTCTGCTTGTTTTCGTTGTATTAATCTATCTTACTCTAAACTATACTTAACTATATTGAATTGTCTAAGTCTATTTTGTAATTGGATTTCTGTCTGTTAAATGGATTTAAATAAATAAATAAATCACCGTGCAACTACTCGTTGTAGACTACAAGCAAGCATACGACAGTGTCGACAGAAATGCTCTTTACAAGATAATGCTTGATTTGGCATTTCAACAAAACTAGTCCGCAGGGTCCAAATTGAGGATGCTAAACACAGAGTCTCAGGTAAAGGTAAACAGCGAACTAACGGACAGCTTCAAAATGAAATCAGGCTTAAAACAAAGGAACGGACTTGCTCGAGTGCGCTTTAATTTTGCGCAGGAATACGTCATCAGAAAGACAACAGCTGAAACCTCTGGTATACTAATGTTCAAGTCCACACAATTGGTAGCGTATGCTGATGATGTCAACATTACGACACGGCCTGTAATAAACATAAGCAGTCGAGCAGCCCCGTGGTGATCAGGAGTGGCTGCTCCTGAAGAGATAAGGTGGTCACCCCGTCGAAACTGCTTAGTTTGTTGTTTTACTAGTGTAAAGTAAACTGCATCCGTCAACTTTCCATCCTTTAGGCAGAGATGAGTGGTTCACTTCAGCCAATTTAACATCTTTTGGTTTGACATTCCCCTTGTAATGCAACGACCTTCTTCGGTGAAAGTAACGGTTGCTTTTTGTGTAATGTTTGCGTTTGTCTCAAGCCTCCGTGTCCGCTAACTTTAACGAGGCAAATATTGAATTACTGTAGAGTAGCTTATTTGACACCTAATAGAACTTTTCTAAAGACAATAAAAATTGATCGGTGCGTCTTGTAGAGTAGAGTACGCGTGATAAGTATTTTTTAGTGTAGCTTCGTGGCTCGACAAGAACCCGCCTCATATGATCCCGCAAATACTAGTCGTCAAGCACGCGTACGCGGTCGTTAAGCGAAGCTAGTTAGCTGAGCTCGGTGTTGTTTATAGCTCGCTGACACTTATGCCAGACCATCGGCACCCGTGTCCTACACGGACTTAGACAGAAAATCATTACAATGACGCCCAACGTGGGGCCCGAAGGGGAAACAACATCACTCTCCTTCGAGTTCTCACATTTTTAATTTTGCTGTCGGCAGATGAACCGATTCAATTTTTATTGTCGCCCTCACCATTTGATATTAACGTAGCATACTTTGGAGGGTTCCGTAAAGTAAAGATAGAGTCACCGATAAACTTTCTTTTGGTGTTGTTTGTCTTGTCTTCGGTATAATAAGGTCTATAGCATCTTCTGGAGTTCTTCGTTCGTGGTGGCTCTGCCGCCTGAACATGCCGATGATGTTATAGAGTAGTTCGTCCCTTAATGTTACCAAAAGAAAGGTTTGCACATTTTTATAAAGTTTGTAGTCGGACAGTTCTAATTTTGAATAAACTGATGGTGCCAGGGGTTTTCAAATACACTGCCTGGAGTTGCGTCAGTTTTTCCTGGGAGCTAATCTGATGACCGGCAGTGATAAAATCCGCATCATCAATTAGTCCTGACCGACACCCGATTTGTTTTTATGATTGGTTAGCGGTTTTTATTAGCATACTTTAGTTGAAGACAGGGACTTGTATTCAAGGAGAGGGGCCTAAAGTTATAACAACCATCTCTCCACTGCGGAAACAATTGTTTCTTTACTAGTGAAGAGCGAAACCCTTCAGTCTCACCATGTCTGGGTCGGCATCGAAGAGACTGTCCTGTAATAAACATAAGCAGTCGAGCAGCCCCGTGGTGATCAGGAGTGGCTGCTCCTGAAGAGATAAGGTGGTCACCCCGTCGAAACTGCTTAGTTTGTTGTTTTACTAGTGTAAAGTAAACTGCATCCGTCAACTTTCCATCCTTTAGGCAGAGATGAGTGGTTCACTTCAGCCACTTTAACATCTTTTGGTTTGACATTCCCCTTGTAATGCAACGACCTTCTTCGGTGAAAGTAACGGTTGCTTTTTGTGCAATGCTTGCGTTTGTCTCAAGCCTCCGTGTCCGCTAACTTTAACGAGGCAAATATTGAATTACTGTAGAGTAGCTTAATTGACACCTAATAGAACTTTTCTAAAGACAATAAAAATTGATCGGTGCGTCTTGTAGAGTAGAGTACGCGTGATAAGTATTTTGTAGTGTAGCTTCGTGGCTCGACAAGAACCCGCCTCATATGATCCCGCAAATGCTAGTCGTCAAGCACGCGTACGCGGTCGTTAAGCGAAGCTAGTTAGCTGAGCTCGGTGTTGTTTATAGCTCGCTGACACTTATGCCAGACCATCGGCACCCGTGTCCTACACGGACTTAGACAGAAAATCATTACAGGCCAATCTCAGATGCCAAAGGAATCTGAAGCAAACCAAGTTGGACTGAATAATGAAACGAAAACTAAATTCATGGCTCAAACGAAGAACATTCCAGTCCGCGGAAGCCGGACCGTATGCGACTATAATCTTGAAACTGTGGATAACTTCGTCTTAGAGCCTACCTGGATAGAAGAGGTGCCGAAAAGGAAGAGGTTGGACGCCGCATAAAAAGCCCATGACTCCGTACTTCCCATTCGAAAGTCCAAAGTTTTACACAGGCAAAATAAGCTTCGTACTCGTATTTACAAATCATTAGTCAAATCTGTGCTGTTATATGGAAGTGAAACGTCCGAAAAGGTAGTGGACATAGTGCTCCAGAAAATCTATGGCCCGGTAAAACAAGGAACAGAGTGAAGACTGCACCACAACGATGAGTTGTATGAACTACATATATGTTCCTGCGTAAAATTACGCAAATTGCAATGGGTGGGCCATGTAGAAATGGAAGAAAACTGGCTACCCAAAAGAACGTTAAAGGGTAGAGCACAAGGTAGACGTCCAGCGGGAAGATCAAGGACTCGATGTGAACACACGATCAAAGCAGCGGATCCTTGCTGGGAGTGATTAACTGGCGAACGATTAATCCTGGAGGCCAAGGCTCGGAGCTACCACGTCCTAGATTATGAAGGAAGTAGACATACATATTATACCTCGCTTGTCCGTGTACTCAAAGGTATTCTGCAAATATAAGAACTCCTGCAACTAAATGAATTCAACCTAATGAGCTTAGTTTTACTGTTTGGTACGGGAGTCGGCAAAGGGTATGACGTTGGTAATTTTAATTCACTAGAAATTATGCCATTTCAGAAAATGTACAACAGAAGAAAATTAAGCAGCGGCGTAACTAAAACGGTTGATGGTATTAGATGCCGAGATCCACTTTAGGAGCGTTAACTCAGTGCTACAAAAAAATTAATAGTATATACGACCTGCCTTTTAACCTGCATTCTCTAAATGTCAAACTTTATATTTTTGATACCTTATCCCTATGGAACGAAATTGATAATCAAAGACTGACCAACATATTTTCATTGTCCAATTTTCGAATGAGCTAATATTTGCAAACTACTTTCCATTGTTCGCAATATCCTAAACTTATCCACTGAAACGATATGAACATAACCACAATCATCATCACCAATAGGAAGTATACTAAATAAATACTTACCGATTCGATATGTACAAAACGCTATTATCAATCTAAAATTAAAAGCACTTTTTCGGAAAAAACACAAATATCGCCAGTCTTTGCGAGCAATTCGAGGTAAGGTCGCGACACAGGCCACAAGTTCAACTGTCAAGAATCAGCGCCCGATTTGCTTTGTTTACATGAAAGTGTGTGATTAACACCGGGGTTTTCCACGGACACTACAAATCACTGGATGCTTCCCGCATTCTACCGTTCAGAAAACTCACAATCTTTCCTGAAACAAATGAGAAAGTTTTGGTTTTCCCAAGTTTTTGCTGCCAACTCTCCGGTTTGTTGTCAACCATTTCACACACACAGATAGTAGCAATTTACATTCCACGTAAGGACCTATCGACAAAGCACTACAAGTTCTCGTGAAATGATGAGCTAGTATTAAACCAATAAGTTTTTAACGCGAGCGTTGTTACTTTACGCAACCAACATTTGTCGCGAAGAACTCAAGTTCCCGACCGTAATGGACGATGACAGAAACAAAGCGCTATCGTCATGTCGCTGGTGGTACACCACTAACGACGTTGCTCATTCCCAATGTTCATGATTAGACTAATTTGAAACTTTTACCAAAAACGTTTGTAGATTATAAATACCTAACTATTTCGGCAAGTGCCCACCAGTCAATCGCTTAAACAGTAAATGCCTGAAGGCGACTATCGATATATGTCAGAAACTGACAAATCTTTGCATGTCATATAGAATGCCCTTTCATCTGAGTGCCCTACATTATTATAAACTGCCTTTCCGACCACAGCCTTCACTTGTTTTTTCTGTTGCTGTTATTTTGACGAGTGCAAATGCATCAACAATGAATTTCGCTTTATTGTGACAATTTCACAGGAATGAATTAGTCGAATGTTTCTAGCGTAGCAAGATTAAAGTCAAATATAAACTAAGAAAATTATCTTCATTATGGGGCGGTTATATTTTATGGGAAATTCAGTCGATAATGTCGTGCTTTCCATAAAAACCGCCGAAATTGGCACTTGCCACATAGTACGCTTATTGGCTCTTGCTACACGCGGACACATGTAGCATTTGAACCAGTTTTCTGGGCAAGATGAGAAACGGACATATGTGTAGCGAATGCCAGCAGCTGTGCGTGAAGCGTGAAACTCAAAATAGGAAAATGGAGCTGGCATTTTCTAAAAAGAGATGACCCGTTCATTTTGTTAGGTTCTTTTGGAACATTATTCCAAAATGTAGATGGAACGCATTACTTTAGAAGGGCAACGAGCAACATTGCTGAACATTTTTTTATCGTGTCACAAGAGCGTTTTCGTTACTTTCAGGCATTATCGTTCTTTTCGTTTATTTTCGTTTCATCAATTTTTCGCTGGAATCGCATCGCGATAACGTTTTTATTACTTTCAGGCGTTATTGCTTTCTTCGAAAGGTTGTCGCATAGACTATCCTGTTCCATGTACATACTCGTATTTGAAACTTAAGCGTACATGCATGGATCTACACCATCTACACAATTCAGCTGTTATTTACGTTTTATGTAAAGAAGATTTATAAATCGCCGTTTGAAAGAGATGACATGTAATTTTGCGGTATTCAATCCAATTCGGTGAAGGGAATGTGTATCTTATGCAAAATTCATGCGGAATGGCTTTATTTTTTGAGAAAATGAAGACTAAAAAAATTATTTTTTATTACACAATCTTCATGTAAATACAACTGCCGGTTCCTAGATTTTCCTACTTTTTTAGGTTTTGTAAAATAAATTTTTACAATTATCATCATCTGTGGCACAAATACAAGCGATGACCGCAGGGTTCAAGTTGATAATTCCGAAGGATTTATAGGCGGTAATAAATAATAGATGATGACGAGTAGCGCGCAAATACTCAATGGTATGATAAAGACGGTTCGCAACTTCTCTCCACAATCGAATCGGTACTGATGAGGCCAGCAATTTGTTGGCGAAACACTAGCATTTGAAAAAAATTAAATTACATTGTAGGAATTAATGAAAAATAAATCGATTAAATAAAATGTAAGGTTAGTATATTTTTCATATTTTATTTTGCCAATATTTCTCCAAAATGTTTCCACGGACATCTAGTCCATTATACTGCTGCTAGCTTACGGATTTGTCACAGTACTATTAAATTTTATTTGTCGAAATTTCTCATCAATTTTTTCGTCTCTGATTATCAGATAGGTAAGAATTTTTCATTGAAATATACGCATAAACCTGAATTTAGAGGAAGCAGCAGTACATAGCTCCAAAAAAATGTACATTTCAATTGTTAACAAAACTCAAGCTTTGAAGAGGAAGGAAAAAAGCAGCACTTATTTCAGCTTATTCAAATGCATTCAGAAGTGCAGCATTTTTTGCTACTTTTACACCGAGGTAAATATTTTAAATGCAAGTAGTGCATACTAGCTAAAAAGTCTAGATCCCAGGCGGTTGCTAATTTTGCAAAGACTGTTTTCGTGAAGCAACTTAATATAACAGCATACATTTCACAAATATTCTTATAAAGATTTTGCGCATTACAGAAATCGCTCCAAAAAGATCAAATTTTTTATTTTATGATAGGCAGTATATAACCCAAACCGTAAAAATGGAGCCTAATTACTTTGTCATTTAGCCAGTTAAACAAACATTAAGTTGTGATACTTGTATTTGTTTTGGAAATACAGTTACAAAAGTTCCCACTGCTCTAAAATAACATTTGGTATATCTACAGTGAAAACGATATAATCCTTCAAATGCAATTCCTGTTTTCAAATTTTAAGATCCTACCTCAAAAAGCGTTTGCGCTGTTTGCACCTAAACTTAAACCAATACTTACAATTTTTCCTTATAATTTAGATTTTAGTCATATTAAGATTTTATCACAATTGCTAATGACTAGCGCTTAGTTATACCAACAGTTTCGTCGATAATTAAAGACAACACTTTTCTTTTATTGTTGGGCTTTAGATGCTGAGCAACCTGACTTTCAAAAACTGGCGCTTAAATGTTATAGGTAATCACTGCTGCTTTCATACATTCGCATGAAAAGTTTTTGCAATTTCGGAATCAGGAAAACTTTACAATTACATCATTTAATGATACATGAGTAGAAAACGCAAATTATGCTCCGCCAACATTCCACAAAATTTCATTTCCGATTTCTTCACTTCGTCTTGTACAGGGCTTTTTTTAATTCTAGCTGTAACCTAGAAAAAATAAAAAGTAAAGTATAACAATTATTTGGTACATCGGTAATAAAGCTCGTGACACTAGCAAAAGTGTCAGTAATTCGCTAAGTAATACTTACCGAAGATTTTCCAGTGCATCCAATTGCTTTTTTTTTTTGTTTTTAAGTTTACTGGTTTTGTAGTGTCTTTTTATAACCGATAAACGAGTCACTATATTACTGCTACACGCTTTGCAGAAAGCGTTGGTTTCACTCATTTTAGATATTTTCTCCGACGAGGAAAATGCCAACATTTTCCATTCTGCCCGATAATTTTTTTTAATTTCTTTCCATGAAACTTGCACTTTTCATCTAGACTAACACTCACAGAATAACAGAAAGAAAGATGTACTCATGTTTTTGTATTGCATCTATCGATTTCTCCCTTCTTATCTACGGTGATTTATCTTAAAAATATATTGGATTATGTTTGTAAGTGGACATTATACAATACCACAATACCACAACATGCAATACTATACACTTCCGAGTTAAGTGAAGCAATTCTCAATTCTTCAATCTCTACTTTTTTGTCACTTGTTATTTTATCAAATCACAAATTCCCCTCAAATCTAGTGTGCATAAGCAATACGACCAAAAATCAGCTTTCAGTTACAGTGATTTTTGCGAATGAGGGAGAATGGCAAAGGACGAAACAGCTCCAGCCACATTTGAGTTGAAATAGGGCAGAGTGAGATACAATGCAAGGAAATTCTGTACTTAGCTTATGCACGCCGTCATACGCTAGTCGAAAAACGCTTCACTACTTTTGAAGCATTTATTTTGCAAACAAGGCATATACATGCAATACAAAAATTACAATAAGTTTACACACAAATAAATTAAACTGCAATGGGTTCTACGTACAACCATATTGAGGAATTATGGGATCTTACAATATTTGTTTTATTAAGGCTCTGAAAGTGAATGGGGAGTAATGTTTACTAAACATGTTGAACGCCTTACATCTATTTATTGGCTCGTTGTCTGCATATGTATTGTGATGCGGCCTGCGGTAGCATTGACGAGTCTTTTGATTCTAAGAGGTTCATGCAAAGTAATTTTATTTGCTTATTATTGCCTCTCAGAACATCGATTGCTAGACATGCAGGCATCGCTACTCTCCTAGGATCTAGAATTCATATATTTAGTATTTAGAGCCAATAATTAGATGATGGTAGGTTATGGAAATTCCTAGGGTCTTAATGGGATATCAATGCAAAAAGAAGAAAACTATCGGCGTGGATGTCAAAAATAAATACTTTTAAATTTTTTGGCTCTTCGTTTGATGAAACCTAGGATCTTATTAGCCCCAGGGCTAACTCACTGAAGTATAAAACGAAGTTTTTGGTCCAGGTCTACAACAAGGTCCACAATGCTATCTACTTTACTGTTAATGATGTGATAGTCAAATAAAAGCAGGCTCCTTTTTGTTAAAACTTATCACCTGGCATTTTTTAAGTTTAGAGAGAGTTGGTTGTTGCTGCACCATTCAAAGAGTGTCGAGCTTGGACTGCAGAAGCATCATATTCGATAGAGATATGACATGTAAACTGTCATCTGAATAAAAAATATGAGGTACATCATACTAATAATAATGCTGAGAGGCCAGACATGAATATATTAAATAAAAGATATCCATCCAAGATAACATCCGTGAGGAACCCCGAAGAGGACATGAATCTGTTTAGATATGCGTCCTTGAAGTTTCACAACATGAATCCGGTCTTTAAGGGAGGAATGGATTCAATTGAGAAAATGGCCGATGATTCCAAATTTACGGAGTTTATTTATCAATCCTTCATAATTTATACAATCTAACGCTTCTGAAATTTGTATATATTGCATCAATGTGGTGACTCTTTTCGTATATCGTATCCATCGTGTCTTCATATATGTGAGTATCTGACTCTAACTAACATTTTTTTCATTTTGGACGCACCACATCTATGTGTTTTGGGTGTTGCCAGGCAAGCTATGTAAATTATTAATCGCAATTGTGCTATATACTAAATTTAAGAATTATCTGCTAAGCCGCCAAAAATATTACCGATCCTGCTAAATTTGCAGTTTCCTGGCAAATCTGGTAAGACTGATTGGAGAGGTATTATTGTGTATGATCTCTCCAACGTGTTCTCTGGTATAATTTAAAGTGGTCAGTCCAAGCCGGAGAAGGAAATCAACGCTTAAATACGAGCAGCGGTTGCAGAATGAATATTTAGACGTAAAACAGTGCTTTTTTCGAACAATTTGTATTACTTCGTGATTTAGAAGAGCGATTTTTAATTGAAATTGAGAAGTCTGTAGCAGCCCATAAAAGACCATAAATTAAAAATCGAGACCGTTCTTCGCTTCATTTATATCGCTTGCACTGTTTGTGGTAGCAAAATAAACAATTCAATAATTATCAAAAGCAATTGTAACCATTGTATTGAATACATACAGCACCCGTTTTCCGAAAAAGTAACTAAATCATACTTACAAATCTCGCAGCCGACAGTGGATGAGACAATCACAGTCAAAGATGGCCTTAGAAAAGTTAAGGCTACTAGAACAGATCGAATTGCAGCAGCGTTTCCCTGAAATTACACAACTTACCGTCACAATTCCTAGATTACGAACAGCAGCATATTTACAAAAATAATAAAATTGAAAAACTGCAGCAGATAAATTATGAACCAGAGTAATCCATTTGCGAACTTGGTAGCCAGGTTATAGAATTTCATTTCTTCTTTTGCCAATCGAGTATTACACATATTGGGCTGTTGCCCTTTCCGATCACAACCGGTGTTGTGAACCATCTAAATAAACGAATAAGATGCTTCGTTTGCTCCAAATATAAGAGAATTAATAAAAGAAAGCCCATCCAAATTCATTGAATAGAGTACCAAATACAATCAATTCAAACGCGCGAAAAACTGATGTCATTTGATTGAAATTTTAAAAAACGACTGATTTTCAACAATGAGCTAGTCCGTTGTTTCCTTTCATCATGCATCAATGTGGATAAAAGCCAAGGTCATTTCACAGTATGTGTGAATACTTTTGTGTGTAAATTTTCAATAAAAATAATTTTTGATGCAATTTTGAAAAGCTGATTAACCTACACTTGTTGGCTATCAACATTCAACTTCTAAATTCCATGATTGTATTACTTAGATATAATTTATTCTTATTTTTTTTAATTAATCCATTAACTCTTAGTTATTACAATAGTTTAATTGCGTATGTACACATAACAACAGCGCAAACAAAATATATTTCGAAATTGATTGAACTCCCGTCTGTCGGTCGGTAGCCAGTTTGACTAACCGAATGTGAAAATTTAATATGAATTGTCAAGACATCAAAATACCAGAGGAGTAATACATGATTAATTCTTCTTTGAAGAAGAATTTGTAAACGTTAATTCACGTTAAATTATACACAAGGAAATGTCAACGAAACATAATGGAAACTGAAAAGAATTCAATTACGAATGAAAAGCTTTGCAACAATTCTTGCATATAGTCATGTTGATTACTTGTCGCCCTGCAATGTAGTATTTCAAGGAAAGCAGCGCAAAACTTTCAAATAAACACGCGGTGAGCACCAGCACTGTTTTTCAGAAGTTCCTTGAATCCAAGAAACTTTGCTCATCCTATCCATGACGCATGAATACAGATACTTTGGTGAATGCGATGCAACTAGATATGTACAATGGGATCCCTCAACATGGCAACAATTTTCTCAGTATAATTCTCCTAACTTAAACCCTACTTAAGTTTACTCATAATTTTAACTCAATAACACATCGCTCAAATCGTGCATAACAATGGCAATATTAGGATATAAGAAACATTATACTTACACCTGATTATTTAAAGAGGAAAAAGTATTTACAATTAATTGTAAAAGCGTTCGGACAACTCCCAAAAAAGGGGCTTCACCTCAGGTTTTTTGATCATACAGTAAGTTACAAGGGTCAATCATCCAAGCAACTTAAAGCTATTGTATAAGTTTTGCATTTTATATAGTTCCCTACCTAAGCTATCTAATGAAATTTTACATGAATGAACAGAGTGTCTCGATAGCCATGATCATGTACGAGTTTTCAATAATTACATCCTAACTTGAGTTCTCCGTTATAACAAATCGATTTAAATTACATAAGACTAGTAAATAGATAAACCTAAATCGTACAATCCGTTAATTCTATGGCGCTGGCGTCTATAGCAGGGTCACTCACGGCATAATAAAACAAAAAATAAACAAACATCAAATTACGCAGCCAATAAGTGGAACTCTCCTGTGATTCCAAGGAAATATGAAGCACTTGTGCAATAGCCTGCTTCTCACATGATCCGATTGTTGCCTGACGAACTGTAGACAGCAACAGTATTGTCTACAAAACCTCCTGCCAACAGGACTTTATGCGGGTGGAAGGAGAGACACGAAGTGTGGCCGATTTTAGAGCTCATGAATCCTTCGTTGCGCAGCGTACTTTGGGGTCTACCATCCAAGCCGTAAATGGAGACATATTGCGAACCACTACAAAGATCACTATCAGTTGTCGAGCACCAACACTAACATCAAGTCTTACCAGGCAATAATATCTGCGTTTGTGTGGACAGCAATAGCAGACACTTCACTTCCAACGGACCAACTATGCACATACGAGCGTCCTCTCACATCATACAGTCGAATCTTTCCTTGTGAGCTAATAGAATGATATATATTGAACACATCTTTTCTGTAAACAGCGGATTCACTCACCAGCCCGAAACTAAGCTTTCGTTACTATCACGCAAATAAGCAGTAAGAATAGGCGCCTGATGTTCACGATATGTCATGATCCGCGTCACTTGAGTCGGACTTCGTTTGTCGAACAATCGAACACTGCCATCACTATAACCTGCTGCGATTAATTCATCTGGCGATGACGATAGAGTTCGTACAGCCGCTTCCGATCCCGTAGGTATATCACAGAGACGAGTTTCCGTTTCAATGTCCCAGATTCGCATAAAGCGATTATTCCCCGCAACGCACAAATGTTGCGACTGTTGCTGCCAAGTGGTTACGATTCCCGAAGGATCTGAAACAAAAAGTTATATTTCCTTATTGAGAGCGAGCGCCAATACATACCTTTGCTTCCTTTGTAGGAAACGAACAAGCCTTGCCAAGCGGTCACCAGGCGAGTATTCCCTTTATCGGACACTGGTTCCCACACACGAATAGTTCCGTCGGCATAGCCAACAAGCGTCAATGGGGAATAATGTGCATTTACAAATTCCAATGTTGTCACGCGAGCAGTAAGGTTTAGCCCTTCACTAAAGGAATTCAGAGACTTCTTAGTATTTGTACTATTCCCACAGCTAAATCCCGTAATCGATGGAGCTAGTGATTGAGGTGTATATGAATGTGCTGTGCCGCGGTTCCAATCATGCACAGAAACTTTTTCTTTGTAGGCGACTGCGATTTGATTATCATAAGGCAGCAGCTTCACTATTGATGGCGTAAACTGGGTTTTCGCAAACCAATTTTGCGTGTCGATACGATGAAAGATTGCGCGTAACTGTTGCTCTTTTGCTAGAGTTCTAATCTGATGATTGTGGCGAAACCGGGACAGTCGCTGTTGAAACTCGTTGGATAGTAAATCGGTGCATCCCTCCAATTGGGTGATTTTCTTACTATAGCGCATCATTTTTCCAAAATAATTGATAGCAGAAGGAATGAAATTTGTATTAACAAGCGGAACCACGACACCAGGTGCAGCAAATCTGCCGTTTGTTGGATTCGTGCACATCATATGACGATTCGTCTCGCCGAAAGCTGAATCATGCATGTTTCTCTCCATTTCCAAATGCGAGCGTAACTTGTCTGTATCTTGCTGCTTTTGAGGCTCTCCGATCCTTGTCATCGGCTCCATGCACCCTAAGCTTTGCTCAAACTGTCGCGAATCGATATCGGACACTCTCAACTTAGACGTCGAAAGGAGAAACGAAGAGGCCCGGCTCGTAAAGTTACGCATAGGATGAGTCGAATTAGAGCCAGTTGAAGGTGGTGACTCACCTAAATAGTTGGGTCGCGTGTTAGGACTGGGAGGCAAACTTAAACTTGCTCCACATTTTTCAGTGGTAGCTTCCTTTGCTTGGATCGAGTGCACAGCATTATTCCTTACATATTCTATCACCTTTTGAGCCGCTTCGGCCACACGCGGGCAGGGATCTCGTCCCAATGTTATGATCCCTTGCCATAGCTGCATGTAGATTGACCGAAAACCAATAGTAGATGGCGGAAAGCCACCACCGCTCTGGGTCATCGTGTTCGCAATATGCGGTATCGAGCTGGAGCTGAAGACCCGCTTCATGATATTACGCTCAAGGCTATGAGTTGTGTAGGTGTTGTTAACAGTGGAAGAGCTTGTATCTTGCAGATAGGCCGTGACAAAGCGGTTATGGAACAGTATCACCATCCACTGAAGAGCAGCTACTAATTCTAACCTAACAAGCGGTGACATATCTTCGCAACACGATGTGAGTAAGGTGATTGCAATGAACTGATCAATATTGTCAGCGTGTTCAGACCGTTCAGTCACAGAGCTAATGTACGTGCCCAACGCAAACACGGCAGAGGCACGCACCTCAGGCACAGGGTCTTCCAACAGCCGGTACAATTTCTCGTGCGCAAGATCACGCACACCCGACCAACGGGCCTTTGCAAAATTTTGCCACAATTGTCCCAGGCAAATCGTCAACCACTGTCGCAGCATCCAGTTCTCATCGTAGATTTGCACTAAACATATTGAAACTAATGACCCTTGTAGGGCACTGCTCTGTCCAAGTGGGAAGTTGTTTACAATGCTCGCCAACACAAACGCCGATAAGATTCGATGTTCTTTCTGGAGAAACAAGAAAACTTAGCTCAAAGCAATTAGCACATTATTTACTAACCGATACTGTTGGATCTTGCAGAACTGAAAGAAAGTATTTGTGATCTTTTACCAAGTCGACTTGACAAGTCTGAAAATTTAGATAAAATTTCAGTTAGTAGTAGGGATTTTAAAACTCATTGAACACTCACGCTATCTACAGCTAAAATTTTCGCCCAAATAAAAACGAGAACTGGTCTCAATTCTTTTGCTGAACTTTGCAATAGTTTCAGCACGTATGGAAATATACCCACACCAAGTGCTAAGTTGACAGCCCAAGGACCTAAATCGAGGAACCGTCCTAAAAGTTCTAGTGCGCGCAACCTCAAAACTTGCGACAAAAGGACTTGCAGCACTATCGGCAATTGTTCAGGAGCAGCACGCTCCTCTGTTCCTCGATCGAGCCAAACCTGTAATTAAATCGACAAATTAGTGCATATCCTTGGGAAGCAATTATTCGTTTTTATCTTACTTGAAATGCAGTTAATTGCTCTTCGAAGAAGGGAAGCTGTTTATATGGGGCGCCGTGCTCCAGTATGTCTGGAAGTTGTTGTAGCGCTAAATCCACCGCCAAATCCCACGCCGACCACATAGGATGGCGAAAGCATTCAGGCAATGGAGGACTAGAAACAGGAGTGCAGTCATAGGACCGTAAAATGCGCTCTGCCAGCAAGAAATTGCGAAACAAACTAGCCACGAGCAAGTCCTGGCGGAATAGTTTCTGGAACAAGTCACGTGGCAGCGTATTCCACGCTATCGTGTCGGTTATTGCAGTGAAAATCCAATTCAATTCACCTAGCATCGTACGACGATCATTTAGCTGACCGGGTATCCTGCAATATTTAGAACTTATAGTGTATATGTTTTTGCTATTCAAAGGATACGTCGCTTACTTCTCTATCAAATCACTGTTAACTTGAGGAACTAGCATAGATGTCCGCTGCATCGTGTACCACTTGAGGGCAATTTTGATGGGAGTCGTTAGACACGAAGTGAACAAATCAGCTGGTAACTGATGGTTCATGGGTAGGATTTGATTTGCAGAACAGGCCGCAAGTTGTATACAATTTTTGTATGACACTACAGGGATATTGGTGCTCGGACTCTGACCACGGTTATTGCTATTCGCCACCGAGTTCGCTTCATTTTCATGCTGCTCCGCGAATTGGTTGAACGAGTTGACAATCATGCCCGCGTTGGAACAATCGTACACATAAATTGATGGCGCTCCCATCCACGTTTGTAAATCATAAATTGAGAGTGGTATATATTGCGTATACGTTTTGTTGAAAACCCAAATTTCACCGTTCGATGTAGGTTTGGGCACTCCATGTCCGTTGTAATGGAAGAGTACGCGTTCCTCTTTGGCATTGCGTCTCAGCGATGTGCATAACTTCTTCACATCTTCAATAGTAGGGTCATGAAATTTCTTGTAACGCGCCCGTGGCTGCCATCGCTCATATTGCTTCTGTAGGTTTGCTCCAATGAGCTCCATAGCCTTTTGTGGCGAAACGGACGATGGGTCTGGTGGAAGCGTTGAATTAAGTCAGTGAACAAATAACTAAAGAGAAACATACCTATCCAGCATTCGAGGCGGGCACATGGCTGGATTTTCGCAACATCCGGCGGATCCACCCCAATGTTAAGGCATAGGACTAACGCTACGCTCACTGTCTTCATCTACAATTGTTTTGAAAGTTGAGTTTCGCATGAAAAACAACCTGAAAATTGAGTCCTCACCCGCTCACGAATCCGCCAACAAAGTGCTCTACAGATGATTTCCTCATTTGTGTCACGGTGTCGGTACGACTGGAAGCAGATCGCCAGCTTCGAGTCCTCCACGATGCCAGATGAGCGCGAGATTCCACTGTCATTGCTGCTGCTGTTTCCATCAAGGTCTTCCTTATCCGACTTATCGGCGGTGTACTCGATCATTCTACTGAATATGAAATCCCATCAGTGACGACTCACCATCGCCATCGTTCAGGATAAGGCGCAATAGCGTTGCACTTACTTTATATCGACCGCAAAGTCGCCTAAGGACTCGCTTTCGACCTCCACTTCGGACAGAAGTAGCAATGTTGAATTAAACTTCCGTCAACTTTCAGGTTAGATTGGCAAGCAGTAGACTTGCAATTATTGGCCACACACGGCCGTCACACGTACTTTTTGGGCGATAAACCAGACCTAATTGTGGTATCAGTCATGCGATAAACCTCCAGCTATCATTCGACTCAGCCACATTCCAAGCATCACATGCTTGCATTTATTTGAATTGATGTTTGTGCAAATGATTTTCCTAAAATCTCATTAGATGAAAACCTCTTCAAAATAACAAATTTGCTTTCAACCACCACACACACAAACACTTTTTTGACTGTCAAGGCTCGGTACCTGGCAGACGACAATTGTCAACATGACGGCGAAAAATCCCCGAATGAGTGTGACCAGCGTGATAAACTTAAGCATTTGCGTTTTGTATTCATTTCAGAGAAGAGTTTTATAATTTTTATCATTCCATAAGATAGTGTTATTGTTACTCAAATAAAATATGTTGGTAGTGCTGCACTGAAAGCTGTAATATGCCTTTCATTTTATTAAACAAATTTGCTGGGGTAGGCTGAATTTATTTTGACATCTGGCAGTTAATATTTTCGGTCAGTTATGCAACTTGTAAATCTTGGCAGCACTATTTCCCAAAACAGCATTTTGAAAAAATAAGGGATGTCTCATCATGGAATAAATGCTTTTTTATATCTCTTCAGATAATACACTGATCAAAAGCATTAAATGAGTCGATATTCTCAATATTTGAATTAATTATGGTTCGGTGCAAATGGATGAAATTGTCGTTGAGTACATTTTATTGAAAAACAATGAAAGTGCCTCAATCGAAAAGGAGTAGCTCGTAAGCAGGAGAAAGGAAACTTCAGTGCTCCTTTTCTCTGTACCATGCGCTTTCGGTATAGCTCCTTGCTGAGACCGTCGCCCCATATTGTTGCTCCGTACAGTAGCGCCGAATATATAGACCTCACCAAAAGTCACCTTCTTGATCGGTTGGGGCTCCTTAGTTGGCCCTAATTCGATTCAGAGTTTATATGTCTGAAGCAGATTTATCAGCCGTTGCCCTGAGAAACTGATCCTCGAGCTGGTCAGCAACCCCAGGTACTTTACTGATGGTTTCGATTCAACCAGTATTTCCCCAATGCTAATTGTCCTTACTCTGGGGACTCTCTTCTTTATTAGGACGACCACTTTGGCTTTCTTCCATGCTAGGATGCACCTACGTCTTTCACCCGGCACATTAGCATATCGATTCTAAGTTGTGCCTGTTCAACAGTGCGTCCAGCAACTAGCCCCACAACATCACAGCCGATCTGGTGTGACTCGTCCGACAGCTTTAGTCTCAGTAGCCCGTTGTACGATATGCTCCACAGATCTGGACCAAAGACAGACCTTTGAGCCACCCCCGATGTAACTTCCATCCTTCGTCAGACCTGCGCTACATAAAGCAGTCTTTGGACCTTTAGATAGTCCCTCAAACACCACATAAGATATTCTAGAACTTAAAAAGGGGGCTTCAACGTACCCAGAATATCTAGCCACCTAGGGGAGTTGAAGGTGTGCCGAACACCAACGCCTCTGCAACTGTATCAATGGTGGAGCGTGCTGCTTTAGAGCAGGACGCTGCCGAGGAGATAGGTTCCCAGCAGTACGTATTACGTCAGTGAGTTGTAATGAATTTTCATTGTCTAAATTCACGAACGAAGTCGGAACCGACCTCTCATCGGTTTTAGACGTTAAGTCTGAGTCGTGCCAACGAATGGTACCAATCAGTCAACCAGTTCGCACACCCGTAATCCATTTCGCGGTGACTGCTTGTCGGCCAGCTAGAACGGAGAGGATTTCGGTCGCAGGTCTTAAAATGGATTACGCTCAATTACGTATTTCAGCCACCATTAAATGCCCGTTTCAAACGCGAAAACACAAACATACGGAAGAGAAACCTACGTTACATTATTCCGTATTCATTCATTCTTTCAGCCAATTACAAAAGTTGTTATGTGTTGATGTTCCGTAGAAAATAAAAAAAAATATAAATATATTTTATAAAAAGAAGGATGGATTGTTATATGGTAATAGCAACTGAGGAGTTGCTCCCGCAGTAAAAAAAAAAGGTATTCAGCAAAGGATGCTGACTAAGCATAAATAGTTTTCCTATGGAACCACATAAAGTCACATGAGGGTGACTGAAGAGGATATCTTTTTGGTTCCACGGCTAGCTCACCGCGTATGGGAGTGGGTTGAGAGACAGAAGGAATTCTTGCCAAATAGGCATTGCAGATGAGCCCCCTTCCCTCCATAATGTCGACCACGCACACACACACACACCATAATGTTTAATAATGCATCATGGATTCTGTTGAATTTCCTGAATTTAGATTGAGAAAACTGGACTTAATCCAGCACATTAATAACATTTCTTTTCTTTTTGTTTTCTTACAAATTCATTTTTTTATTTGGACGTTTCAAAAAAGGAAGGTGACAATCATATATAACACAAGACGATAAATAATGTCACTTTTCAACGTAGATGTAATTTACTTTATTAATTCTTAACATTAAGTAAGGATGATAACTTCAATTCTAAGCGGCAAATTTAAATGTATTCGTTATACGTTCCTATTAATTTAAATATTTCTTTCTTTCTATTCCACGTACCATCAGCTACTCTAATGGAACTACTTCCACTGTCGTGATCTAAGTGGATACAAAAAAAAGGAGATAGCTCGTTACAATTGTACAACATATAGAAAAAAAATTAGTAACTTCCTGCTCGACAGTTTCAATGAAATTAAAGTTTCAAAACAAATTTTCCTCCCTTTCTTTTACTTTTTCCAAATATATTTGAATTCAATGAGCTTCTGCCATGTGGGCTTAATCGAGACAAAACACACAAATTTATCGCCTCATTTATGAGCTTACTTAAAAACTAAATTTTAATGAAGCCATCCTAACTACGCTTAGGTGAGATAGCCCCTCAAAATAGACACAAAAAGAGCTTTAGAAGTTTAAATATGTTCTAATTATTCTACCTAATTTTTAATCAATTTTAAACTTTTTAGTTTTAATTTAGGATTCATTTTTCAGCGTGTAGTTAAAAAGAATTTGGTGTTCGCCTACACGTATTCGACCTTACTTGAAATGCTTTTTACACTTCGGCTATTTGGCGCCAAAGAAACATCACAACAGCTATCCGCATCCCAATCCAACCTATGCTCCCTTCCACTTGACCGCCCGTGAAATTCCCCCAGTGCCAAATCGCGATGTTCTGGATGTTTTTCGTGTGTTGGATACGGGGGGGTAGTATCGTAGTAATTAATTCATTTTTCACACCAGGTTCAGGCATATCGATTCGCTCCACTGCAAATTCCATTAGTGGCAACCATCCATACCAAGAACAACCGACTCAATCCAACCATCTTCTTTGCAAAGATCAGCACTCCTACGAAAACATAAACATTACAGAATATATTAATTTAGGTTACCACACCAGTGCCGAACGCTTGCTTGGATTCCTCCTGCCTTGAAACTTATCGGAATCTTGTATTTATATTTCTTGCACAGTGATGACGTCTTTTTCGCATTTCGCAAGTACACGGCTTGCAGCTGATCGCGTTCACGAAAGTATCCGTATATTAGCGTTAAATACGAAGAAAATTAGGGGAAACTATTGAAAAGTTTGGATTAATGTGACGTTTCACGTTTTCCCAATAGATAAACTTGATTTAGTCACCATTTATCTAGTTTCAACACTGCTAATTAGATGCCACATTAACCCAACCACTTGAAGCAATTAGATGATGTTCGAGCAGTATTAATGCCGAGCTACATGAACCAATTAGGAGCACCCGGTAAAGAATTCCAACCAATTTAGAAATATGCCGAAAGCGACTGCTTTTTTCATTGAAAATAATCGAATGGGACGCGTGAAACGAAAGCACAACACAAAGTATCTTTTATCTTCCGGCACAATGAACGTATGTACGGTCACTGTGGTTTGTTCCACAGAAATTCTAAAGTCTGCTTTGTGCTTCACTTACAACAAATTTATTTTGAAAATTTGACGCTATGCTTGAAGTAATTTCTCATTACTTTGTTTCACTGCGTTCGACCTAAGCGCGTCCCGTCAAATTTTTACGACCTGTTTTAACAAGTTATTCTTTTGTCTTTTCCTCGCTTCCACATACCCTCGAAAGAGACACGACACGAAATCACTACACAGATTCATTCGTATCCATACATGGTTGCCAAGTTCGGAATCAAATTAAAATTCTGATCCCGCTGATGTGTTCATGATGGTGTTTTCGTAATTGATCGTTTTCTTCTAATTTCGATATTAAATGGTTCATACACAAAAGTTCACCTATAATATTTTGTAATAACCTTAGAAGAACTGCTTTTGCGTTCCTAGAATACGAAATTATCGCACAAAACTGTACTTTTTCACCTAACCCCGTTCCGTCTGAAGTTAACGATCTCTCACACTACAATGCCAAAAATGTTAGCTTCCCATCGTGACATTCCGACCTCGCCGTCTCACTCGATCCTCTCAACTCCCCGCTTGCTTTTTCCCTAGAGGAAGGCCAGAGCTTATACACTAGTATATAAGCTCTGGTAAGGCTTCGCGTTTCTTCCGCGCGCGCTGGATTGCATCAGCCGCGTCGTTTCTTCAGCGCGCGCTGAGAAAATCTTGGTTTTTCCCCGTATAAGTGACGTTCAGCGTCGGGGTATTTAATATGTACATACGTAGATGGGGGGGGGCATTAATTTGCACAAACGTAACAAAGTCTAAGTTCCATTTCACGTTCCTGAATTTTACCGACGCTGTACCGAAAAATACACTACGTTAATTCAATCCCGAAGAACTCTACGCTAAGAAAAAAAACAAGACAAACTAAGGTACGGCGTACCGTACGCGACGCGAAACCGGATTTTTAAAACCCTACCCTCGCGACGGCATACTTACCATGCACTCTCCTTCCCGCTGGAAAGAAAAGAAGGGCAGGCTGGAAAGGAAAGTCGTTTTTTTTTTATTAGCAATTCATCTTATTTATTATCATTCTAACTTTCAATAATTTTAATTCCATAAAATTTGGATTTCTATCACAAACGTTATTATCTTCGATTCAAAAGCGAGAAATTTCTATAATTTAAAAATCTGCCACGTACATAAAATCGAGCAAATATTAATCTAAGATACTTTACCTTATCTGACTTGATTTGAGTTGTCTACTTTTCCGTATTTTAAGCTTTAATTTTAGAAAACCAAAAACTATCTTTCATCTTTGTTTTGTTTTTAAATTTTAGGTTTTTCTAAAAAAATGATTACAATCGGTTTTTCGTACATTCTAAGACTTAAACAAATTGGCTATTTGCTTGTCTATTTTAAATTCAGTCATAAAGAGATTATTTCTTATCGGGAAAGGATTTTGAGGGTTAAATATGCTTTAGAATTTCTTAAAACGTTACATATAGCGTGTTGAAATCAGAAAGAAAAATTAAAATATCTCAAGTAAGCCAAGAAACAAAAACAAATGATGGAGTTCCCTAACTTATTTCCTGGTGACACTGTTATCTTGCCTCTTTTAATTGCCAGCAACACTCTTTGTAAATTATTTTAGTAGATCGTATGTAAAAATTATCAGCAAAAAATCGACTACACTATTTCAAGATATTTCCCCTCCTAAGATTTTTTTTACTTCCCGCATACTGTCTTCTAATTTCTCCAACGCATGTTTAAAAAAATCAGAAAATCCATTGTCTGATTATATCAGGGGTAGTTTTTTTCAGCAATACTGACTATTCAACGACCAGAACTAACTTTATAATAAATTAATTTAAAATCAGTCTGTTTTATTTTCTTTGCTATTTACTATCATAAGTTGTATTATTTGTTACTTATTAACAGGGTTCGTTTCATTTCTTGTTATTATTTGTATTATTGGTTAGGTTTAAATAGTGCTCGTATTATTCCTTTTTATTATTATTTGTGTTATGAGGTATTTACTTTCTTGTGTTGTATTATTTCTTATTATTCTTGGTTATTTATTGTGATTGTTCGTTTTATTTCTTAGTACTAATGGTTATTTACTATGATTGTTTGTTTGTTTTGTATTCTATTATACTATTTGTAAGTACATACTTTGTGTGTTATAATGTGATCCCCGGGGTGCAATATGAAATGTTTGAATATGTTTATTTGTAATTGTTTCTAAATTAAACTTGAGTCTAAATCCAAATAAATTCGAACTTTTAAACTATTCTATAAGCCTAGTAAATATTTCTAAATAAAATTTTAATACGCGCGGAAGATTGGTCTTTAACAAAGATTCAACACTGCTTTCATGTTTGGCTAATAAATTAATAAAATCGATAAAATTAGTGGCCAAATATTTAATAATTAAAGCATCTTTAGGCCATTCGAATGTTTCAAATTGGAAGGATGTAGGATGGTCGCTAAAAGTTTCTCTTAGTCGTAAAGTTTAAGACAAAATAAATTACGTTCAACATCACTCATCGAATTCCAGGGTTATAATATTTCGGAAATATCGTTCGAACTTAACTTTTTATTATATCAGTAGGTTGTGATTTTTCATGAGCATTGACCATGACTCGGGGTGTAATATATTTTGAGCAATCAAACGCGCAGCAAGTTCTTCATTGTAATGGAAGTTAGAGTTGTTTTCATTCGGGGCCGCCTAATTATCAAAAATGCCTCCGACTATAGTTTTCGGTGCAATACCTTCTAAAGCATCTATCTTAACGTCACAATCGATTTTATTCATAATCATATTCTAGAACACGCAGGTAACCATCAATCTCAATTGCCCGAAAATATTTGAGGAGACCATCATATTCTTTGCGGCTACACTGAACTGTGTCTAACAGTTGATCATACGTAAAGAGTAATTTTCGCTCGATGCAGTATTTATTTTCAGGCCCTGAATACCTTGTCATTTGTAACAACTCTCCGAGTTTTTTTCGATGGTATTTGCCAGCATTCTAAATATTCATGGAAAGTTTTCAAAACATCACCGCGCTCTAACTTCCGATCAACGGACACTTCCTCTTCGTTGCTATTGATCAGACTTCGGTCAATGGAGCGGCTACCAGCTCTAGAACCTTTCAGCGGAGACGTGCTCGGTGCTTCAAATACGTACTTTTTACTGTATTCAGCTTCAATCGTAAATGTTTCCTTGCATCGAATGAATTTGTATTCTCGTTTAAATTCAAGTAGTCTACTTGGCTCTTATCGTACAACATTCCCTTTAACCTGGAGAAATTGACCCACATTGTCATTTCCAGGAAATGATCCTTTCAGAGGTCCATCAGGTTGTGGTAAATTTATAAATCGAACGTGACAATTTTCTTTTATAAGAAATCTTTCTTCATGAAAATTGTTTCCCTCAATTAGTGCCTTTTTTGCATCTAGAAAAGCTTTATCCCATTTCGGCACTGCATTCTAAACATTTTGCAAAACTTCATTGAATAAATGTGGCCGATTACGTGAAAACAGTTCTCATGCCCGAGTTATTTAGATTTCGGGGTTATGTCCACTGGCCGGTCGAGGAATGTCCCATTTGGTTCCTTGTCTTGGCAATTCTCGTTGCGAGTTGGCACTTAACTTGCCATTACAACCTTCAATCCTGTAATTCCTTGACCACACGTCAATAGTCTTAAATTCCTTATGCCAAATTAATATGGTATGCACCGAATCACATATAAAATAAAATAGAACGCAGCTTATGTAAATTTGCGTCAACCTATGCACCACTTGTACAAAGACCCGCGAATATCGTGGCACGTGCCTTCCCTCTTTGACAGTTCCACAGACTCTAACTGCCATCAGCTTTGGGTGACATTCCTCGACTCAAACTGACGTAGGATGGGAATGTCATCCAAAGCTGACGTTCGCTCGAAAGCCATATGGTAGCGATGCGCATGTGCGAGCCGGCAGTGGTGTAGTGTCGCCTCATTACAGAGTCTTCCCTTGATGCGTTTCTCAAGTACTTTTCCAGACGTGTCTAACATGCATAACGGGCGATACGTACACGGCAACCTGAGATTTCACTTCCCCTTACTGCTCAGTATAAACCTCGCTACTTTCCAACGTTCCGGTAAGAACCCTTCTCGCAGACAAGTGTTGAGTGTACTGAGTAGCAAGTCAGGACAATTGTGTTAGACAAGCTGCAGCACCTCAACTGGGACGCCATCTGGTCTTGTAGCTTTCCTTATTTTCGTTGATAGGATTGGCTGTTCCTAATCTAGCTGTATGAAGAGTGGGCATTTGACTGCCGTGTAAAGCATCAACATGGAGAGGGTGGGCGGGAAAAGTGCACGCACTTTCTCGTCCATCTTTTCAGCTTCATATATGCAGTAGTGCTTCCGCATGACTTTCTCGTACCTAAGGACCCATGGATCCCTATTATCCACCAGATCTTGCCAGTAACCTTACTACTATTAAATAACTTGCGAAGGCATTTCCTGCCCGTATTATATGCTAGTAACCGGTTGCATGCCAGGATCCGGTTCCGTGTCCGTTGGGCTTCGCTTGTAATACAGGAACCTCTTTCGGGGCATAGAAGCGCTGTATGCAGACATGATGATTCTAATATTTGAGCTCACCACGTCTTGAGTTGTTAGCCCCTGCCCCTGCTTTGATGTACGTCTCAACGTCCATCTCCTCAATATTCCACCCAATCGTGGAAGTGCATAAGTGTTGGAAAGCAGCATAACGGATCTTAAGCAGAATGTGCTTATTATCACTGGCTGAGTGATCCTCTAATACTTAGGAATCGTGTACCCTCCGTACTAGGGACTCTTAGGCCACGTCGGGTATGGTTCCTTCACAACCCATACGGTGGAAGGTTGCCGTATCATTGGTGTTCAGTACTTTGGGCCCTGTTCTAGCCGCTCGTTTTCTTCACGGATCAGCTTGAGGCACGCCCCATTCAATTGCTCTTGCAAATGAGTCTCCCCTAGCGACTACGAGACCATCTGGTCTTGAGACAGCGTCCTCATGTCGGCTTCTACCTCTTTGTAGCACTACAACCTCTCTCAGCTCTTCACTTCCAGCAAAAAGCGTCTCCAACTATCTCGGTCTATCGACTGCGTCCTCCAAAATCCGAATAGCAATTAACTTTCTTCGTCAAGCGAGTCAGACCAGCGTTTTCTCGGTTCACCACTGGCATCCGCTCTTCAAATGCCCCAACCAAAAACCTTTTTTGGGTATCAGTTGCTTGTCCATGCGATTTAAGTGGTCAGCCCAGCCCATTGCAGTTTCCGCAGACTTACAATTGCTGAGACCTCCGGCTCATCGAAAATTTCATCTAGCACATGATTGTATCGAATTCATGACTGCTCCCTTCTAACTTTGCTCCGATAATTCGCCTCAGGCTTCGTATCTCGAAGGCAATTGTGAATGCTTGGGTTAGGGTGCACACCCATAGTATAGCACAGATCTTATCACTCATTTGTGTACTTGGAGCGTTGTGTTCCTGTGTATATTCTGGTCTTCAAAACATAAAATATTTTATTTACGAACTGAATTCTTCGGCGTATTTCGTCTCTTTAATCACCGGTTCTCTTTATTTGGGCTCCTAAACATTCAAATTTGCCCACATTTTCGATATTTTATTCGCTAAATGTGGTATTTTGAATACTTGAGGTATTTTTCTTGACTGCTTCATGAATTTTGTTTTATTCTCATTGTTTTGTAGCCCTTCTTGTTTTGCTTTGCTGTAGAGTTTCAGGAAAAGTTCTTCGGCGGTTATTATCAAACATGACAAAATGTTTAGGCTGTCCGCATAGGCTACTACTTGGCTCGACTTTTATAATAATGTACCTTTTGTATAGACAGGTAGCTTATGACGTATTCCAGAGCTAAATTGGATAGCGATGGAGCCAGCCAATTTCCCAACTTTAGTCCCATATTTGTGTCAAAGTCTTCGGTGCGTTGGTTATTGATGCGGACTTGTGAAGCTGTTGTCATTATTATTTTGGTAAGACGGACGAATTGGGCTGGGATACCAAAGCAAAGCAATATTTGGTACAGTACGTTATGATAAATACTGCCGTATGCTTGCTTAGTCAACGAAAATATGGAGTAAGAGTGTGGTTTTGAGCTGATGATCTCGTTTTTGTCTTTTCACTACTTTGTAGGTTTGTCTTATTGCTCGCTAGACTTATATAGATGCTTCTGAATCAGTCATCATATTATTTTCTTTTCTTAATTCTAATTATCTTATTCGCTACCCTTCTGAGGTCTGCACTATGTTTTCTCGTTGTCTTATTTCACTATGTAAATATTGTTTGTACGCCGACGTTTCTGATAGGATGGGAGCCAGCTGGTTGTCAATGGTCTCCGCGAAATTTTGCTTTGCTTTGAAAGATGATATACATAAGTTTGTTCAGTGTTAGGTATACTATACACTTAAAAATGTAGTCTTTGAACACATAACTCACACGAAACTATCCTTCAGTACATAGCCCTTCACTAGATGATAAGCACTGTTCCGAACGAAGATGACAGCAGTACAAGTTTTTTCAGAATACCATGATGACTAATTTTTATCGTGATGTTGCTCACTCAGCAGCAAAGTCAGCTTTTATGTCCCTGACAAATTGCTCAAGCAAATTTTAGGCAGCTGTACTGCGGTGTAGATTTACCTGGAAGATATGGGTCATCAAAGTTCCACTTTTAGCTTGGCTAGGGGTTCCTGGAAATAACATTTTAATGATTCTAATACATACTTGAGATGCGGTCTTGGAGCAGCATACTTTCAAAGGATACAGTATGCCTCCCTCGTACACTCATTTCTTTTATGTCCCATTCTGCCACATTTGTAGCATACGGAACCTCTTTCGGATCCCTTGCATCCCTGTGCGGTATGCCCATAACCAAAGCACTTGAAGCAATTGGAGACAGCTTTTCGCCGTACCTAGCAGATGACCTCTCTTCTTCTGATTTTACTCTTACTCAGAAGTTCGGTTTCCTTCTCGGTCAAGTCGACGATGGCCATACGTTCTCCCCTTTTGCGAAGGAAGGGGTTCTTTGATGTAAATAGGCATGAATATATGTCTACAACTAGTGAATAAATAGCACGCAGTAGAGAAGTTCCGCTAACTCCTTTTTTCAAACAAATGAAATATTTCTCTGCTCGAGTCTGCATGACCTGGATGAAGATAAAAACAAAAACATATTGGAGCAATGACGAGACCTTGTAAATTCGGCTCACTTGAAATACACCTTTAAGATGGAGACATTGCTTCACCTTTTTTATTTGAGCATACTTATTTTAAATTTTCTTTGTTGTGCAATATTAGATTCAACTATAAAACCGACGAATTCTACTTAAAACTACAAGTACGCAAGTTTTTCTCCCTTCTTGCACATACCTAATTCTTTCTTTACCTTATTTTCTTAAGCACATCGAAATTCCTGTAGATAATTTCATTTTCATTATAATGAAATCTAAAGTATTTGACTTGATGATTCAGAATAATTTTATTATCAAGCTCGAACGGTGCTTTACGTTCATGGTGGTTGGGTAAATTCCTGCAATAATCTTTTTACTCGTAAGAAAACATACTTAAGGAAAAAAGTTGTTGCAGTATAGATCTTTTTAAGTGAACTTACCAATTACATAAATCCAAAAGTCAAGTACTTTGAAGATAGAATATAATTTTTTTTCTTTGAAGAATAAAATGAATTGTTAAATGAAACTAAAATCAGTCTTCTGATTCCCGGACATCCGCAGGTAGAGGACCCATCACGTTGGATAGCCTTTCCACACCTTAACTCAGCCTGTATTGTTCTATTTCGAGTTGCAGCGGCGTTCGCATAAGGATGGGGGAATAGTCGCATTTCGACTCGCACCATCAGAACTAGTAGTCCGGTTGGGTGGGGTGCAAGGGGCACCAATCTCAACGGATGCTCTATCCTTTCCGTGGTCAACAACTTCCTATGGTAAGGAAGAAGTGAGTTGGGTATCTCGCGTGGTTGAGTGAGGGAAATTCAGGAGGGCTTGAAAAAAACAATAGCTGTCCTCCAGTTCCAGGCTAGACCTTTTTGATGTTGATTTTTCTAGCGTTTAATTTGTACGCCTTATGTTTTTATGGTGTGCCTTGAGCGGGAGAAAAAAACAGATCCTTCGTGACATCGCAGGTAGCTAGCTGTCAGCAAGCGTACGCATCTCCAGGCATGACATTCCGCCGCTGCTGTCCAAGGACTTTAATAACAGCCCTCTAAAGACTACAAGCTCTCTCTAGATAGTCTAATCCGATGTATGCTTAGTTCGGTTTACAAACGGTGGCATATCACGCATTGCTAACAATTAAATAAGTAGGCGTCGAGGGTCCCTGAAAGAGCTGAAAAAGGTCTCCCTGCGACTCGATGGCGCCTTAAAGCATAGAAAAAGGAGACCTAGTCTGAAGCGATGGGTGAAAAGGTTCCAGTATATGTTGTCAGGTTAACAGGGGAGACGTTGATCAGAAGCCTAAAATGTCTAGGAGCCCTACACTTACGGTGTTAATAGCCTTCTCCTCCCTACCACAAAAATAAGATTCTACTGCAAA
Source organism: Odontomyia ornata (assembly GCA_963969285.1). NCBI lineage: Eukaryota > Metazoa > Arthropoda > Insecta > Diptera > Stratiomyidae > Odontomyia > Odontomyia ornata. The sequence continues at coordinate 22,837,019 of OZ017743.1, forward strand.
GCACAAACTATAGAACTCGCAAGTCTTTTTGCTAATCATCGTGGTAGGAGCAATAATTAAAATGTGGTATCAAAATGGACCCGAATGTCTGTGTAAGACTTAGCTTACCTACCTAACCATTCTTACAATATTTGACTACTTACCATTCAATATTCTTAGTATGCCACGAATTCACTTGAGAGAAGTTTTCCATCCTGTATACCTACCTTAACCAACATATTTCAGTGTTTTTCTTTGATACTTCTTCAGCGAATCTCATCTTATACCTGTTATACGGATCTATATACTATATAAAACTGAAATGAAATCAAATAACAAACTGCTGGACCATTCCTCTTGCATTTTTACATTTTTGATAAAACACACAGTGGTATCTACGTTTACACTTATGGAATTTTCTTTGCCAATGGTTTTATTTCCCGCATTGTTCTCTTTGCATTTTTTAGTTTTCTTCTGATTCTTCTTTTTACTTTAATATAATAGTCATCTATCGTCTGCTGTTTTCGTGTCGGATTGATCAATGCATTTTATTAATGTTGGGATGTTCTGCTGCTGCTACCGTTATTTTACTTATATGCCCATTTAAACGTCTTTGTAGTAACTCTTCTGTTTCTGTTTATGTCGATTTATTTCTTCAAGTAATTGTTTTTTATTCAACTTCCTATTCATTTTAGCTAATAATATAAAATATGCAATAATAACAACATTAGAGATTTTATTTGTTCAATTACTGAGTTTGTTCTGTTTCTATTGTGTTGACTTTTCTGGATAAAATTTGCATTTTAACATGACCATTTTTATATTTTTTATTGTGAACATTATCCGCTTTAATCTATGCAAATACAGAAAGAGAGATACAGAGAAAAACTTATCTCACAATATTGTGTTTAGCTACTTCTAACCTTCCGGGGCTTTATAATATTTTCATAATTTTTCAGTTTTCAAATTGTTTTGCATCTCTATATGTCATTAGTTCAAATACATTTCCTTATCGGAGTTTTATAGATGTTTCGCTCTATTTTCAATACCACATAACAAACAGGTAGTTCTTCTTTTTTTATAACAAAATATATTGTTTATATATTTCCTTAGTATATGAAATATTTCTAAATCTTTTTTGTCGTCAAATTCTTGTTTTTAAATATTCGCTGAATGTTTCATAGACTCATTTGATTTGTTTCAATAAATATAATGGGAACGTTCTTGCTCATTTAACAGAGATACTAATATTTTGGATTATATGATTTAATATCCGATTTTTTAGTCGCTTTTGTCGATTTAACATATTTGCTTATCGAAATTTCGGAAATAAAGTGACAAATTTTACACGTAAATAAGAATGATTTGGCCAGGGTGGCAAATATACAGATGACAACACAAAGTTGAAGCCTTTTAGGGTGGAATTGGCGTGTTAGAGGCCATTAATAGCTTTATTTAGAGCTGCTCAAGCACGTGTGAGTTGTATTCTAGGGGCTGTCTTGGTGTTAAATTATTGATACTTATGTTAATGGCATAAAATAAAATCGTAAGTACTAAATTTGGAATATTTTGAGCTGTAGAAGGATTTCCCAATAGGAACGAGATATTTTTTTAATGGTTGAGTATCACTACACGTCATTTGTGTTTAATATAGTTGGATAACTCACCATAGCAAAATACACGCTTCAAAAACATTTGGTTATCATTCAAGAACTTTATAAAACAATCGTTCTATTAATTAGCCTCCAGGAACTTGAGGTTTAACACCTTGAGTTCGGCGAATTCGAATCTGCCAACGAAGTTCTGGTAGGCATTTGAATGTATAGTTCAAAAGTTAATCATCATAGTTGTACTCTAAAATTTAACAAGAAGCGAGTTGCATATTGGTCAAATATTTGGTAAATGTTTAATTTAATTTTTGAAAACAGCATCCTAATTGGGAAATCCTACCTCTTATGAAAAGTTAGAGGAGTGATCATAAAATAGCGCATGAAGAATAAAGTTATTTTAATCAACAAAAGGCTTCGATATTAATATTTAAGCTTCATTTACTATTAATCAAGGGGAAAGGAGACTATTAGATTTCGCTGGCGTTATTAATGAAATAAGAAATGGTATAACAATCAGTAATTATTAATAAATTGGAACCTCATATTTTCTATTACATGTTTCAATTCAAATCTGCTTTTATGTTTCTTTTCTGGAATCGAGAACGTAAAATGTTACTGGAAAATTCAATCTTTTTTTGACTGAAAATCAAATAGATTTTCTTTGTAGCAGAAAAGAGAACCGAGGATTTGAAATAATCAGCGCGACAGCCCAGTCAGGCGTTATTTTTAAAGCTCTTGCATAACCTACCTATTGGTTAATGAAATTCAAATGATCCAGTCGCCTCCCCGATATTTTACATTTTATTTGTAATATTTCATATACGTCATCATAAAGTTTTTTTAAAAGTAGAATTCATTAAACATCATTTATAGTTTCTTTCGCTCTATTTTTTTTTCTTTTTTTTATAAAAAAATATATTTTTCTTCAACAATTCAACTAAAATGAAATACCTAAGAGTCCTAATTTTTCTCATCCCCCCTACATTAAAGCTTCTAAGGAAACTAATTAAATACCTATGTACTCAGAAAACATTTTTTTTTCTTTCATTTGTGTCCGTTTTTATTTCATTGAATTTTGTTTTCGAAATTTCTCGTAAATTCACATAGATTTCAAATGTATTTGTATAAAAATATAGAGTGATGAGAAGCGCTTAGTAATTATAACTGTACTTTAAATATTTTTTTTTGTTTTTCGTGTTTAAATAAAACAGAATAAAATCAACATTAGTGTTCTTAACATATATTTTATCATTTTAAATATAGAGCAATACAAACAACAAAATTTAAAAGATATTACATTCAATATCTATATATCATATATGTATGTCTATTTATAGGCATATACATATAGTCATATATACATGTACATATACGTATATATGTATATACATATAAATATTCCTTTTAACATTTCTTGAAATCATTGAGCTTAAAAGCCAAATCACATATTGAGGCTATAAAGTTAGCGAAAACGAATTTTATTCTCACATGGCCGATAAATTTTATTTATTCGGATTAAAAGAATGTTTTTTTTTATGATTCTGTTCTACTATCTTGTATCATTTATATGTCTAAATTTGCCCTGTATCCTACTAACAGTTTAATTGCGTAGCATTAAAATCAAGAGAAAATGTAACAAAATATCGATTGGAAAGTGTTTTTTTTTCTATTTTCGTTAGCAATAATATGAGTGAATTTAATAATTCGCTGCTGGGGATAGGGAGCCTTTCTGAAAAAAATATGAAATGGAGCTCTCTTGGCGGTGAAACGGTATCACATCAGTATAGTAAAACTTTTCATCTAAGTTTCAAAATTATTTTGGTTCTTGTCAATGAAGTCTACGTACACCTAACAGAGAAATATGTCTTTATAAGAATAATATATGAACCAGTGAATGGTTCTTGATTTTCACATCCTTATATCTGTTCGTAGGCTTTAGACTACTAGGAGTGGTTGAAATGTTTTGGCTATTTTCTCGCGGTTCATTTGATTTGTTACGAAGATTCTCAGAAGTTTAAATATTGAGTTTCCTGTCATTAGCATTAGTGCTCTTTTTGTAACTAAATCGTTAGCGTCGTTATTAGAAGAGATGCCTACAGTTTTCGGGAGTCTTCACGTTCCGTTGCCAACATAAAAAGTTGGAGTCAAGAATTCAAGCAAGGCAGGGAATGGCTGTAAAATATTCCAAGTTAGTGCATCCAAACGTTGCCTTTACAGAAGAAAATATTGAAAAAGTAAAACACGTGTTCAAGAGGATTAGCAAATCAATTTTTAACAAATACCTGAGCCCATTGATATTAGCAAGAAACGAATCGATGATATTTTGGACAATCATTTGCAAATGAAGATGTGCGTGCGATGAACAGTGCCGAGTCATCACTTTGTAGGAGCTTTTGAAAATCTGTGGAGATAATCCTGACGACGTTTTTTCTCGTATTGTAAATGTTGATCTAACGCTGGTCCGAAGGTACGATCAAGATTCATAACGGAAATCAATGCAATAAATAGAAAGCGGAGAAAAAATGCCGCGAAAATTCAAAGTGAAGAAATCGATACTCATGGCCATCATTGTTTTTTTTTGAATTTGAAAGAATTGTGTTTATAGACTACCTTCCTTAGCTTATGCGTTGCATTTATTGTGGAGAAAATGATAGGCGAAAAGCAAAAAGAGACCCGTGTTTTCAGGGCAATATGCCTAGGCACACTATGCGAGTTGTAAGGCATACGCTGGCCACGACAGAATTTGAAAAAATCAACTACCCATCAAACAGTCTAGTTCTAGTCCGGAGCGATGTTGTTCTACATATTTTCTGACTTGGAAAAAAATTACAAGGATGAAGTTTATCTAGTTATCAAATCCTTTAGTACAATTGTAAGAAGTGCATTAAAGAAGAGGAGGATTACATAAAATCAAATAAGTTGGGGGAACGCGTTTCCCTCTTCAGAAATCTGCAAGTAATTAAAATTAAATTCACGCAATTACTTCACATTATGGTTCAAGTCATCTATCTCAACTTTCTGCAAGAGATTGTCACAGTATTATAAAATCTGTGAAAAAAATAACGCTTCAATAGAAATCAAATTAACGAACGTAGACATTAAAGGAAAAAGTCATTGCGGACAAGCCAAATACTACCCAAAATAATGTTAACGATCACTACTCAGATCCCGGAATCGGATAACGCGACAACTGGAGGCGCTGGGGAAAAGAATTCAAGGTCCGTAAAGAGATGTAGCCTCACGACGAAGTGCACTTAATGACAAACGAAAAAGAGTTGATTTTGCAAACAAATTTCTGGAAAAATGTTTTATTCCCATATGATGTATTTTTGATATAAAATAACGCAAGTTAATATCGAGGAAACGTTCGACAGTCTTTAGTAATGAAAATTTGATTCCCATAATTGAACATTATAGCTGCAGCGCAAGGGTTTGGGAGCCTATGGCTAGCAATGGACCTGGACGGTTTCTTTATAGAGTCAATCATGGAAAATATTTACACTGAATGGTAATAAGACACAAAGTGCTGTTAAGTTACGGCTAGGGACGCTATTACTTTTACCACAATAACGATCTAAAGCAAACAGTTAGCTTACTGTAGAGAGAAGTGTTCTTGTATCCAGAATAGGCTAGCTTAACACTATCTTTTGTGAAGCAATCGGAAGATATGTGGAATTCGCCGGCTCATTTCGTTGAATCCATCCTCAGTCTGAAACGAGGCGTCCTATTTGTGGGACTTCAAGACTATTAAAGCGGTTTTTGGACTTGATTCAGGTTGTTTAAAATGCCATAAAAGGGACTTCACCCTTTAGTAATGTATGAGCGATCCTAAGGTTAGGGTCTGTCCCAATTAAATCTATGAAGTTTTTAGTGAGTATGACCTTCACATACCAAAATTGTGACGATAGATCTGAGACGTGTCCGGCGTTTTTCTATTTCCATTACCGCAACAAAATTATACCTTTAATATAAAAAATGATTTCAAACATTGATAGCAAATTATAGCGCAGATAAAATCAGGTATTATTTAGGGCTCATATCAAATCATCTTTCCGATACCAAAGATAACAAAAAAAAGTTGTAGGTGCTGCATGTTGAATGTTTGTCACCAAAATTCAATTTTGATATTTTTTGTAGAAAGCAGATGAAGCTGAGAGATGGTAGGACTGCCACGTAGGCAGCTCTTAATTAACTCAAAAACTAATGAATTTAGCTACATCTACAACCAAACGAAAGAATTTTCAACTGAAAGTAGTAAATGTAAATACAAATCCCTAAATATGGAGCTAATTCCATCTAGCAGAAATCTAAAAGATTTATATTTTAGCAAGTCGTTTCGATGTCATCCTCTTATTTCTGGTTTTATTTTTTTCGCCAAATTAAATTTTGAGGCTCAAGCTGAATACCAAAGATTCAAGGATGTTAGATACCATGGAGTTAATACAAAGCAGAACAAGGAAGTAGGTACACAAGTTACAGAGAAGAAACGAATATAAAGGAATGATCTATAGTTTTTTAAAGGAAAAGTTAATTTTCTTTTAAAACAATCCTGTTTTTAATGCTCTACGGAAATGTGTTCACGAAAATTCTACAGCAAATTTAATTTCAAACATTCTTTATTTTGCTAAAATTTTTGGCGAAAAGTATAAGTTTTTTCGATTTCTATTGTTATCTTAACAATAAATAAATATGCTTTTAAAAAATTTCAACATAATTCAATCTTCTAAATACTTCAAAAAAATATATATTCGAAACATGTTGAAATAACAAGATTCTATACATCTAACAGCGCGCTCTACCAAATTCAAATAGGATATAATTAGAATTGTTTTGTTTTAACATAGATTATTAAAATTTTGTACATTATCGTGGGAGTGTAATCAATTTACCCTACTAGAAGAAAGCAATTAAGATAGGGAAGTTTATAGCGGGAATGATGCTTATACGTTCACAAATAAGTTTTCATTAAAAACCACTATCTTTGTATGAAAGAACTGAAAGGAAAGCAACCTGGCACCAAAAAGTATATGATGTTAATTCATAAAATAAGCCGTTAATAATTGAACTTAAATCGAATCTAATGATAAAAGGTGATCCAATTTGAGTTCCTTATAATGGTAAATTAAACAACTATCAATAATGGTACATGTTTCAAATGTCAAAAGTTAATCGGAAAAAGCATATTTATAATATGAATCATTTGATCGCCGCTTAACGCGTAAAAATTGTTGTTTTTCTAGGGAGATGGGAACTTTAAAGGAATTGTGTATATAGACTTTTAAGAGATTCTGTCAATTTAATTGTCGTACTGAGCGAACCATTCGCAACGTATGTTCAGCAAAGAATTATTGCAGCTGAAAGGTGTGGCCGAATACTCGGTACTATCCCTTTGACACCGTACAGAGTTTGAGTTATTTTTATTGATCCCTTTGCTGCATTTTGCATATTCGGTTGGGGCAGCAGGAATATGTTGAATTTTTCAAAGAAAATTCGCTTCTCCGATGGAGCACATGCCCTTTTCTCTAGGTGATTTAGTAAAATAAAAAAAAGGCATATTTGGGGTCGAAAAAAACTATTGCATACCCATTAATGTGTTGCGCATTTTGCACATACTGCGTTATTGGCCCTCACTTCATTGAAAACGATGCATGCCCGACAGGAACAGTCAATTATAATTGGCTAGAAATTGAGGATAACGTGTGGTTTCATCAAGTTTACACAACATGCTACGTAAAACGTTCAGAGATCGTATTATTTCACTTGAAGTTACCGTCACGATCATGCGATTTTACGCCGTTTAATTTTTCTCTATAGGAATTTCTTAAGATTCGCGCCTGCATCAACAAACCTATAAAGTTGGGGAAAGTCAAAACTAACATCCGTTATAGCCGAAATAACCAAAATATACGAATAAGTTAATATGAAAGCATGTTTGTTTTTGTTTTCGAAATGAAAGTTAAAAATCTCGCATTGGATCACCCTTTACTTACTTTACAAACTTTTATGTAATTATCTGAAAATATTTAAAAAATGAAATCCCTCCTGCATCCTTATTCATCTCCGAAGTATATCCTGAGGGAATCTTAATTATGCCATATTTGTTAAAACTGTGTTGATAATGAATCTACTTTGGAGTTAATCCGAATAATTTGATGGATTTATGTTGTTCAAACACGTTAAAGGACTTAGTGAACTATTTGCGATGCCTACATACCTTTTTCAATCACTGTGAATTGTGAGAAGTGTGAAGTGTATTTTTTAGAAATCATTTTATGTGATACCTGTATTCATACAAAAACTTCGGTTTCCACATGTTTATACTATGTTCGACTTTTCAAGGTTGGCGTTTTATGAAACGTTCAGCTGTCAAACTGATGTTTAAGGGGAAAATAGACATTTCTATATATTTTATACAACTCATACTGTTCTTTCAGCTAAATTAAAGCATAATGCGTTACTAAGAAAACAAATTTATGTATTTTCCCTCCTATTGTCAGCCTGAACTATTTATAATAAGCTTGATCAATTAATCTATTTAAAACACACTCTGCCCATATCTTTTGCTTGTTTTCGTTAGTAGTACGTAAATTTTCTAATTTTTATTTCTTGTTGCTTTGTAAATGTCTCGCTTCAATATGCTAGAGGACAAGGTTTTTTATTTCTTTTCACTAACAACGGAATTTCAACATTATGTTTTCTCAAAATAATAACAAAAAGAAAACGATATCTTAGCCAAAATACATAGTTGAATTCTAATAATTTATTTTAAGTTGTTTGATACGCTAAGCGCAGTATCACATTTTCATTGTTTTTTTTCTTCTAGTTTTTTTTTTGCTATATTCGAAGAACAATCTTTCATTTTCATCGTATTTGTTTTTTGTTGTTTAATTAATTTGCTAGAGGGTGATTTTATGCAGAAACTAAAACATAAAAGAATACTAAAATATGTTTTAATAAAAAAGTGATTAGAGTGCATTAATTAATTTTAGCACTTCTAAACATATACATATTTATAATGTATATAAATATATACTATCACGTATATATTCTAAGTGTGAAATTTTATTTCTTAAATTTTTTTGTAATTTATTGGAAAAATATTTTACCTAAAACTTTTGTTTTTTTGTTGTTTGAATTTTATAAACTAATTTCTTTTAATTTTTTCTCATTTTATCTCGGGTACTCCTATTTAGATTATTATTTACTATATCATTAAATATGTATGTTCAATTACATAAAACAGGTTATCTATTCATCTAAAGTTTTCCATTTGTTTTTATCAATTTCTTTTTTGTTGTAATGTTTTCTTTATTCACTCTCACTAAATAAATATCTTTCTATCTGTTCATGTTTGTAAATAAGATTTTAAATACGCTAATTTTTCTCTTCCCGTCTCTTGTTTTTATTTTTTCCTTTGCATTTGTATATTAATCTCTTGTTTAACTTGAATGTTACTTATTAATATAATTAGAATTTAATGTGGTAATTTTTCGAGTTTTTTCCACCTGCGCTTTCATTCGCGGTGAAAAATAAAGACTATTTTGTTAATTAATCATTAATATTTCGTGTTCTTTACATCTATTGTTTTTTGCTATTCTTCTTTTTTATATATTTTTTATATTTTCATTTTTTTCATTAATGTAATCGTTTTATAATTGTTCTTTATGTTTAAATTTTTCGTCGTTTCTCGTTCATTTTAAATTATTAGATGATGTTTGTAAATTATTTTCGGCAGTGATTGATGATTCGGACGACTTTTTCATTTTCTCGCAATAATCAGTTAAGATATCACGGAATCTTGTCCAGCACTTTTCCGGCACGGTTATTGCTGTACGGAAATTACTTTTCACCTAATACACGAAAACGAACCAACAAAAATAGGATAAGGTTACCAGTTTTTTCTGTCAAGGATTAATATTTTATTGATGGAGTGAGAAATGAAAGTATGGTGCAATGATGCTTGGTTTGTAAATGTTGAAAATACCAGAAAGCAATCTTTAAGCCTTTTTAAGACTCAATGATAATGGGAATACTTACCTCACTGATTCGCATATAAATGCCTCTATTATTTTGTCCAATATCGAAATAGAAATTTTTATTATCGACTTTCATATGACGCTCTTCGGGTAGCTCGCCTTTAAATCTTTTTGAAATTAAATCACAAGAAAAGATATATAAGATTTTTTAAATGTGTTTTTGGGGGGGTTAAAAAGTGATTGTTTGGGCCAGTACAAATGGACTAATTGGAAAAACTTACCCTCCGTCACTTGTTCCGAATTCTTCTAAAAGATCAGTTAGAGCGTCCCGGAATTCTATCATGCCCTGAGCTGGTATGGCAATTTGTGATCTAGGTCCACCTCGTGTAATTGTTTGAGATACCTTTGAAGATTGCAAAGGACTTCTTGATAAATCATAAGACTAATTTGAGGAGGATATTTATTTAAAACGAAAATTATGTCTTATTACTAGTTCCTCAATCAGTGAATTGTATAACAAAAAATGTTTCGTGTTGGGACTCAAGGAAACAAAAAAATCTTCGTTGGCGCTGCCAGACGGAAAGGTAAATTCTATTCAATTTGGATAAACAAATAAATATGCATGCCACTAGAACTCTGATCGAAAACTGCATATTATTAAATGGTTGATAACATTAGCTTTCTTATTTTTGATTTTATTTAGAATATGAGTCAAGGACTTTGTAAATTTAATACCAATTTGGCGGGAAATATAACCTCTTTATTGGTGCAGCTGCCATTTTGAACCATATTCATTAGCATCCATGGCATAGCTCCAATTCGGGCCTTCGACTCCAGTAGTAGTTACCTCCAATCGTCACCTCATTCGCCAATTGGGAATTACAAGTAGGGATCTGCTGCCAGCATCGATTGAATCTTCCCATCGTTTCCTCGGTTTCCCAATTGGACATTTCCCTTGCGCTCTATTCTTCAACGGTCGTCTGGAGAGCGTGTGCTCTTCCATTCTTTCCATATGTCCCCCCCATTGCAGTTTGCGTAGCTTTATGCATGCGGATACAGGTGGGTTGTCGTGAAGATTATACAACTCGTCGTTGTAATAAAGGCACCACTCTGCTCTTCTGCATCTTCCTGAGCACTTTGCATTCGAATATGTCCAGGGCTTAGACAAAAACTTTGTGAGTCTAGGTTTCACATCCATACAGCAGCACAAGTCTTACTAGCGACTTGTATATGCGAATCTTATTTTCCCTGCGAATATCTCTGGACCATATTTCATTCTTTTCTGTGGTCTTTCTATCAAGGACTCCCTAAGTATGGGAAGCTATCCACATCTTCCTGGCTGTAGACTAAGGTCAGGTTTCTGTCGGACTGGCCTATCTCTCCTAGTTTAGGTCATGAATTTAGTTTTAGTTTCATTGACTAGTAGGCCGACTTTTTTCGTTTCTGACTCCAGCCCCATGAACGATTCCCATGGCATCTACTAGCGTTTTCGTGACCACGTTTTCCAGAGCTATATTGAACTACAATACATTGGGGCAAGCCTCTATTAACTTTGACCTGAGACTTGGTGTTTTAGCATTTTAACCTTAGTCAAGCATTATTTTGTACAGGACATTTCTGCCAATACTGCCGTATGCTTGCTTGAAGTCTACGAAGAGCTGGTACACATTGATATTATATTTCCAGCACTTTTCGAGCACCAGTTTTACTGGAAATATCTGCTTAATCGTAGATCGTTCACTTCCAAAATCACCTTGGTACTCCCCAATTATATTTTCATAATAGGGCTTCAGTGTTTGTTCAATGACTTTGGGCAGTAGTTTGCATGGTGTGCCCAACAGAGCAATTCCTCGGTAATATTCACTGTCTAGTCTGCCCCCTTTTTAAGGGTTTTGTAAAATAATTTTACAAAACCCTTCTAAAATCGCGTCCTGTCTGTCCATCCGTCCGTCCGTGTGTCACAGCAGTTTTTCTCGCAAACTACTTAAGCTAGAAGCATCAAATTTTGTATATAGGTGTAAAGTGGTGATCTCTTCAAAGTTCAACTACTAAAAAATTTTACAAGGTATTTAAGGGGGGTCTCCCCATGTAGAGGAGTGACCCCCCGAAAAAAAATCGAAGGTAGCCGATATGGGTATCAAATGAAAGGTCTTGATGAGAACTTTTCAAAACAGGTCTTAGTTTGGCAAAGTTTGCTTCGAGGGGCGCACAGGGAGGGGAAATACACGAAAAATTTGTGTCCCCCTCCCTCGCGATTGGACACCTTCCATCCGAAAAATCTGAAAAAAATCACGAATGTAGGCCTTGATGAGTACAACAACAACAAATACGTGAGAAGTCGCAATTCACTCAACTTTGTTAGTAATAGTATGATTTATCGATTTTATGTTTTCTTGAAAAAAATCTTAACGGTACCCTTAAATTTAATGAAATTCAGTACACAGATGTCTATTTATAAGATTGATCAACCCTGCAAGTTTCATAAAGATTGCCTCATATTTAGCGAAGTTATAGCGGTTTGAATTTTCCTGTATTACTATGGAACAATATGCGCTGCATGTATTACTATGGCAACATATGGCTATGGAACAACATGCGCTTTTTACCGACTCAGACACTACAGTTTTGCTAGGATTTGCATGAAAATTAGGAATGATAGGTGTCATGAATAACTTTGAGAATCAGTTCAGCTAGTGGTATCAGTAATCGTAAAACAAAACAGTGGCTGTTTTAAATGCGAAGATTGAATAACTTTGAGTTATTTTTTCTCAACTTCAACGTTTAAGGTGCATGCTTTGAACACTTGATTCAATTTAATGAATGACTGAAGCTGAGTACCTACACTCATAAGTGAAACAAGTCAAGGAGGCGGGAGGGAGCTTCTAACAAAAGAGCTTTGTAACAACTCTAGGATTCGAAAAAATTGGCTATTAATCGATGATAACAGTACAGGAGAGTGGCCCCGAAAAAAAAATTCATCAAACGTAGCCGATATGAGTATGAAATGAAAGTTATCATGGGAGCTTTTCAAAACAGTTCTTAAACTGTCAGTTTTTGCTTCAGTGGGGGCACAGGGGGGAAATACATGAAAAATGTGTTTCCTCCCTCGGGAATGGACATCTGAAATAATTATCAAGGGAGATATTTATGAGTAGAACAATAACAAAAACCTCAGAAGTCGAAATTCTTTCAACTTTGTTAATAATAGTATGGTCTTCGAATTTCATAGTTTCTCCAATAAAATCGTCATTGACATGCTTCTTGACTTTATTCAATCTGGTGACTGCATTTTGAGAATTGAATACAAAACCCTTCTGACATGAGCGTAGGTCTGTTTACCCAACTTGTTATGTATGAGGTATATGATACTTTTTCGCTTGTCATCTGACAGCTGCTCCTCTATCCATATCTTACAGAGGTTGTGCAGATGTGTTCTTCATGCTTAGAGCTTCAATTCCAGGAGCTTTGTTCTCTTTGAGGCCACAAATGGCTGCCTTTACCTCTTCTACAGTTGATAGCGTTGCCAGGACATCCTCTCTAGCCCCTGGAATGCTCACAGTTTCAATAGTTGTTGTGGGTGCTGTGAAAAGTTTTTAGAAATGTTGCTTCCACCTGTTTTTAATATCGATAGCGCCGCTTTATATTATACCTAGTACGTCTTTGCAGAGGTTCGTACGTGGTGTGTATCGTGTGCAAAGACATATAAATAAATAAATGGACGAGCAGTGAGAATCTAGGTACTCGTCCATGAGGGAAGCAAATTTAACACATAAATAACTTATAAATAACTTACGCTCTTGAAACTATATGATTACCTCTGCTTCTCCTTCCCCTTTGTTTCCAGACAGGTTTTCCTTTCCTCTCTTCAGAAGAATCACTTCCCCCACTGACACCCACGCGCACCCACAAAACTTCGTTTCACGTTCACACGATCGCGCCTTCGTTATCATTCGTTGAACAGTTTGAGTGCAACACAACAAACGTTCTTTCACAGAAAACTCGTACGTCAAAGCTGATGAAAATTCGCAGAGGCAGAGTTTTAATAAAAAAGAGAACTAAAGAGCCGATTTCGTACACGCGATCTTCAAAACTTCGGCTCCCGCGACCGGTTGCGGATACAGTACTCTCTATATCAATGATCGTGTGTCATATGGTTATCACGCTTCGTTTGGCATCATATGTTCGTTAATTTGATCTATCTTCTGGTTGCTGACCCTTGTTTCATCTGCCGGCACATTTTTTTTTGCTTGTTGGTGGAGGGAAATGGTTGTGTGGCTTTTCTTTCTTCTTGACATTTTTCGTGGCACCAGTCATCCCGGTCCATCCAGGCGTGTGTCGAGCATGCTGTTGACAGCTCTGTTTTTCTATGAGAATGAGGTCTATTTGGTTATGCGTCTTTTGTGAACGTCTCGGCGTGGGAAGCAGGTGGAGCTTATGACGAGGCTCTTGCCTGATGCGAAGTCTATTAGGCAATGTCCGTTCGGGCTGGTATCTGCGTGTAGGCTATTCCCTCCCGTTGTTCCTCTGTGAGCCAACTTCTGGCCTATTTGGGCGTTAAAATCCCCAAGAAAAATTTTGATGTTGTGCCAGCGCAGTCTGTCCATGGTATGCTTTAAGCCACTGTAAAATTCATCCTAGGCCGCTTTTTGTTATTTCCAATGCGAGTATAGCAGCTGAACAATCAGATGTTGAAGAATCTCGGTCTTGATGATGCGGATAGCACAGATATGTTCATTGCCTGCCCTGAAGTCGGTGAAAACTTTTTTGAACTTATTGTCCACGATAAATATCACTAGTGTGTTTACATGTCATTGACATCGTTACCAAGCAGGTTAGTTTCCTGCACTGTCAGTACTCGTATATTGACCATCTATTTCGTACCTTCCATGTTCCGAAAGAGTAGTCAGTTATTCGATGCGAGTGCTGTTTATCCGATACAATCCAAGCCTGATTTACTGGTTCCATGACAAGAGAATACTGAGAGGAGCGTTGTAAGCGCTTTAACTCAGTCGGATTGGATGTAGATGGTGTTTTATTTTCCAGCTACTCTCTGGCTAGCCGGTTAGGGCGTTCCTCTATCCGTCACCTGAGGGTTCGTCCGATGGATGGCCGAAAACCTCACCCGGGGAACCATATTCACAAACAGGCTAAAAATCTTAGCACTGAAACTAGGTATTAATTTTTGTACAAATTGTGAAAATTGGGATTTCCACAGAACTTAAAACACTGGAACTTTAAGCGGAGCTTTTAAAAATTCAAATAAAAAAAAAAAAAAATTCTTCGGTTGTATAAATACTTCTCTGAAGTCAAGGATATTTCAAATATCCACGGAGATCAATTGATCGCTTTGATTGACACTAAAACAACAAATTTTGCTGTTCATTTTTAATTTTGAATTGGAGCGTGGTCGCATAATTTATACTAAAATTTGGGGTTGGAGCGTCGATCTGACGGTGTAAACGTTTTTTTAATTATTCTCTAAATTTGTGGCCGTGAAATAGGGCACGGGATCACGCGGACAGTATTAAATTTGATTGCAAGGTTAGGGCCAATAACACTGGAAGTGATTCCACAGTTGAAAATGGCAGTCCAGCGCGGTGATAGGAGAATTCTGAGAAACAGCTGTTGTGTCAAAACAAGGAGTTAGAAATAAGTGTGAAAATTTGCACCCCACGCGGCTTGCGGAGCCACGGAAGGGATCTAGAAACTCACATATAACAGTTTCATCCCTGATGGCTGAAAAAACACTTATACATTCAATAGAAATCACAATGAAAAATAACTAATTACGAGTGAATTTAATTTAAAGTATGTAGTCCGCGTAGTGTAGTAGTTAGAATACTTGTTGCGTAAGCTGAATGTCCCTGATTCGAGGCCTGTTGGTGACAATGAGATTGATTTCAAGTGATTCTTCGGACGGACTATAAGTTCGTTCAGTTATGACACATACTTGTTTAAAATCAGAAAGACGGACGGGCAAACGGCCAAAGCAAGGCACTGACTATATCACCTTCTCGAGTGTCGATACATTCGATCAAGACATTTAGATATGCTATCTCTAAGCGTAGGCCCGAAAGGGGCTGTAGTGCTATAGAAAAAAAGAAAAACAAAAAAACAAAACTACGAATAAATCAAAAAAGTAGTCCTGTGCTTTTGCTTAGTTGTTCCAATATTAATCAACGAAATTTAATTCACATTAAACTTAGATGAAATGAAAACTAAAATGATAGTCAGCCTTTTTGGCTAAGTAAAATTTTACTTAACTGAGGAAAAATACATTGATGAGACTGCGAAAGTGGCGAGTGCGTCTCAGCTCACTCAGCGACTTGCTGCAGCCTTCGATGAACGAAACAAAAGTAAGATGGATAGCTCTTGAGCAGGCATGGCTATCTTCAGTTTTACTTGCACTTTTTGTCTAGGAAAGAAGTATGAAGCTTACCACCCATTTTTGTGTGCAAAAGGTAAGGTGGAAATGGCCTTCGCCTCCTTCATAGAGGTCAAAAACCCCAACTGATTTAATTTTTCGGGTTCCGTACACCCAAATGCAGAATATCCATATCCCAACGAGTATAGGATCACTCGTGTGTCTGTCAGTCGCAGCCAATTTACTCCGCATCTACTCAACCGTATGTATTCCTGTGATCCAACAACGCACGTGCTTAACGAATTTTAAAAAGGGGGAGGGGGTGTCAAATTTCGGGGATGTGGATGAAAAACATTTTTTGGCAAAGTGTACCGTGTGACATATCAAATGAAAGATATCGTTGTGAGGGTCTTAAATATAATTTTTTTATAATTTTCAAATTACTCAAGAAAATCGAAAAAACCAACGCCTGCAAGCAATTAACGTACATGAGGTTATAGTGGGAACTGTCAAAAGCTATTCAATTGGTCTAAAAGAACAGGTCAATAGGTGTAAAATCCTGGTGCGCATTGTGACGTCATGCATCCGCTTTCGGGCCAGAGTGAGGGGGCATTAATAAAACTTGACAATTCCGAAACTTCTGAGCATAACATTTTGAAAAAAAAAACGAAAATTTGTTCTTTACCTTGGATTACCAGAAAAATGATGAGAAGTCTATTGTCTTAACATAACCTCGTAAATTCTTTAATAGTGTGGCACACTTGACGAAGCGACGTAATGTGAAGAAGAAAGAGAAATGGAGAGAGTGGTAGCGAATATAGGTACAAAAAAGAACAAAAAAAAAAAAGAAAACTTACAATGCAAACCATTTAGTGCTCCATTCTGAACCAAATTTCCTAAATTACTTCAAAAATTTCATTCAAATTGCACGAAAAACACTATCAGTACTGGAAACAGATTATTATAGCAGGAGACTGCAATATTTACATTGAGGGCATATCGAATGAAAAAGCAAGATACCTCCTAGCAATCAGTCTTAACATAGATATTCATAAATATACAAGACATCATTCAACAACAGATAGTATTTTTAGCGTTTTCTCCCTACAGACCGATACCAGACATACTTTCCATATTTTATATTTTAAAAAAAATACTGCCAGATTTCAAATCGATCATACGGAACCCTCTCCACGCGAGTTGAACTCGCACTTGACCGGATTTTTTATGCTACAAAGACTTATTAGTCGTCCTTGTCAATGCGCATCTCCAAACTTAATGTATGTTGATTGTAAGTCCTCAGTTTTGGATACATTTAGTTGCCTACAAAACTGAGTTCCGCGATGTTTTCATTCCAAGAATTCGGTTCCGGCTAGATTTTGATTGTTCTCTTCATTGGTAATTCTATTAGGTTAGCTTCCAAAACGATATGGTCCAAAACACAATTTATTCTTCTAGGGTATTTATGGGATTTCTTTGTTTTTGCAGTGAACTACTTTCTGGGAAGTCGATCTTCATGAGAAGAACTCTCCCCTTCATTTTCCAGGGAAATGTTCTGGTGCAACAACTATGTAGCGGGTGTAGCCTTCTACTAGAATATATTTGGAAGGCAGACGTATGTGTTATCTTGATCATGTTTCTTGTTTTGGGTGGGTCCTTTCTTAAAATGGAAATCAACGTGAAGTCCCGAGTTTCAAGAGTCTTCCTTGAGCTCATCTCCGCGACAGAAAGTTTCAGGTCGTTCGGCAATGTGGCCTGTACTGCCCTTCCCGCGTCCTCTCCCTCGAATTTTGGCGTGTTTTCCCCTCTCCTTCTGCTGTGAATCCTTTCGTACTGGGCGATTACGGCCGCTTTTGTCAGCTTTCATTTGGCCAAAATTAACCTTAAGAAGATCAAGGTGCTGGGATTAATGGAATACTTGCAGAGTTGCCCCAATAAGGGAGGACTTTCGAACATATTAAAACACGAATGATGTTTATAACGATCCTGTTGCATAAATTGACGCAAATTGCGCTGAGCTGGCGACGTAGGAGTGATACTCAGAAGAATATTGAATGGAGGCTTTGGACCAAGTTATTTACGAAGATCTCTGTTAGTAATTCGTTCGCAACTTTACAAGTCATAGCTGTAATTTGTTGTTTGTTTCCACTGAATATTCTCACTGTTCCTCAATCCTTCAAACATTTCCTGCTTATTGAATCTGCGTCATGTTACGCATAGAGATACATGTAGACTTTTATGCACATTATAAACTTTGTCGCTATAACAAGGTCTCCAACATGTTCCATACAAAACTGGATCGAAGATTATCCTTAGAACTTTGCTTGTTAGCGTCCAGGCATCGCATCTATACAGCGCAAATTTTATCTGTGATTTCTATATTCAAGCTTATTTTCCCATCCTCTGGCCCCCAGAAAAGAATTATAAAAAATATTTGTAGCATACATCCGTTATCGTTTTCGATCTATCAAGATAGAATCCTAAGTACTCGGATACAAGGCTTCCCTGGTTTTCAAGCCTAAATCGTCTAAAGTTAGTTTTTAGTCAATTATTTTGTTTGTTTGATATTCGAAGGCCTTTTCTCTTTTTTCTTGAAAAGCCATCGGGCCTTGCTTTGTTGTTTGAGCAGACGCGTTTCGATTCATTTGAGTCATCTTCAGTGTCTAAATGATGTGTTGAAGGGAATGACTTTTTATAATCATAGGATGGGTTAAGCAGTTAGTACTAAATTAGGTCAGGTATTAAATTAGGTCAGGTGCTAAATTCGGCCAGGTAGAGCGATATTTGTTTTTTGGATTATTGGATGTCCGATTGTTCTGTTTCATCACGTTTCCGTTTTCATTGAAGGGGGTGGTCTAGTACTGAGGAAATTGCTTCGGAATTTGTAATAAGTTCTTCCTTGATAATGTCACCGTCTGTTTTTCTATGTTTATATATTTCAAGCCTTTCTAGGAAACCAAACGGTTTGGTGTAGTGGTTAGAGCATTCAACTCATATGACGAAGATCCCTGGCTCAAGTCTCGTTAACAAAGAGATTTGTTTCGAATGATTCTTCAGTGAACTATAAACCCGTTCAGTTATGATACGTACTGGTTTAAAATCAGAACGTATCGCAGCTGGATGGACGGACACATGGCCAAAGCGTGGTACTGACCATATCACCTTCCCGAGTGGCAAAACATTCGAGTAAGACAATGAGATGCTCTAATTGTCTCTAAGTGAAGGCCCGGAAGGGGCTGTAGGGCGAAAGCAAAAGTTAAAAAAAAAAACCAAAACTGAATGACACATCAATATACGAAAACAGCGGCATATAAACTGACATGCAAGGGCTGCGACATGTTATGCATAGAAAGGATAATATGGAAATTAACGACAGGATACAAAGAGCACTTACGATTTTCCTTTAACAACAAGGTAGACTCTAATTATGCGCCGTACCTACAAAACCACGCACACAACATTGCTTAACATCCTAGAAACGCTTGAAATGAACATAGAAAGACATGTGACATAAACGAACAACGTAACGCAATTTTCTCAGTACTAGACCACACTCTTCGACGAAAACGGAAACGTGATGAAACAGAATAAACGGACATTCAACAATCCAAAAAACAAAAACGACCTAATTTAACACCTGACATAATTTAGTACCTGACATAATTTAGTACCTGACCTAATTTAGTACTAACTGCTTAACCCATCCTACGACTATAAAAAGTAATTCCCTTCAACACATCCTTTAGACACTGAAGATGACTCAAAGGAGTCGAAACGCGTCTGCTCACACAACAAAGCAAGGCCCGACGGCTTTTCAAGAAAAACAAATTTCGTTTTTGCTTCATTTCCTAACAGATATTAGTTGCATCCAGGATTGAATTTCTAATTTCTAACAGTGGTTCGATTCTGACTAACTACTAACGTAGTATAAAATTATGTGGAGTCTGATCTTGAAATGTTGGAAGAGGAATGAGGCTAAGGCAATACACCCAGTAATAGTCTGACATGTTGTCTCGATATGAGCGAATAGCCGTTTCCCATTTATTAATAAAATATTAGGCAAATTCTAACTCCTTTATAGTATCAATAGTATCGCATGGGCCCCCAGTAAATGTTATGTAGTCTCACCTTGGGTCTTGCATTGTTTACAGCAAGGGCACTGTCACTTCCATTGCCATCATGAAGGTCGGCTAAAAGTGAAAATCTGTTAGATGTGGATACCATCGCAAAATGTTGAGCCATTTTAGAATCGCTTTTGAAGAACATTCATTTTGCCACCGATTCCCGTCTTCGTTTCCTTTTGGTAACACGATTACTGGCCTTAGCTATATTATCGATAGAATAAATAAATATAGAAAAAAATTGGGATACACGAACACTAAATAAAAATAGCTGATTTGATAGTTCTCGAAATCGCGTGGTTTAAGTTGATTGAGATGAAAAGCCTACTCTCTGTGTGTTTTTTCAAAACTATTTTTATATTGGATGAATATAAAGATAAAATATACTGTTTCCGAGTTCTTTCATAAATAAATTCACTTTGAATCACGACGAAATTCAACTGCACTTTTTAAATGAACATATAATATTTTTATTGTATCTAACATCCCAGCTAATTTTATCAATGAAACCTAGAGCGAATATTGTACTGTGTATATGCAAGAAGATAAAAAAATGTTTAATTCATTTCTGATTTGAAATTTAAAGACCGTAGTTATCAAATAAATTTAAGCAACGTTCCTTCTTGTTCTCTATTTTTAGAGAAATTTCCTGTTGTATTGCTGTCACGACTTCACTTAAGGCAAATCGAAAAAAAACATTTTTCTCCTTTATACTTCTTTTCTTTCTGATCAGACATTTCTTGAATTTAATTTTAATAGCGCTACGGTCAATTAAGAGCCCCAATAAATCAAGCAAGGTGAACGGATATGCAATAATTATTACAGTGCAATTAATTAATCAATTAGTTTTGCATAATTGCTGCATACAAATCAAGTTTCATTTTGAAAATGACCATGGAAACAGCATATGATGTGTACAGCGCAGTCATCTTGACGAAATTTTGGCAGCAGATTTTTTAAAAGATTGTTAATGGGGATGGTCCTAAAGAATAGCATAACGAGTAGAGAAGCTCCTCGAGTTTTTTTATATATTGGATGATTTTAATTACGTTGAAGAGAGTGATAAATATGCAGATTTCGAGCAGTTGAAAGAATTCATTCGCTGAAATTTTACGGAACTTATGCAGGTTAAGGAATTGAACTAAAAAAATTTGAGACTTCTATAACTTTTGAGCCGCTGGTACTGCAGTAGCAATATTTCAATCAATGATTGTTTGATTCATTTTTTATGAGCGCCTCATTTCTGTTGAAGAATTATTCGTGATGAAATTCAATCTTAATAGTATCAAAGCACTAGCACTCATTTGAGTGGAGATCCCCAAGTTTTAAAGCCCTCAAACACATCATTGTCAATAAATCGTCCGTTTTATAAATCATAGCACGTTGTAAGGATACTGGCAGTATTAGAAAACGTTATAGCGGTGGTCAAAAAAACACAGCAATATCGCCAGAGATAGTTCGGAAAGATCAGTCTCGAATTTAATGAAATCATCAGCCCAGTATGAGACAAATGGCAATTTGTTATCTCTCAGTGGAGCATGCATTGAATATTACAAGTTAAGTCGTATAAATACCAACGGGCTCAGTATCCGACCGATGCTCAAAAACAAGTTATGCGAAGAAGAGCGAAAGAGGTGTTGCGCTTGCACGAACGCGATCAATATTCGAATATGGTTTTCCAGAAAGAAACATTACTGATTGAGCATAGAATGATCATTTTGGAACGCCCGTTCAAGTCATAGGCAACCAAATATTTCAGTTGTATACCGTGAATTTATCAACAAGACTGTACCATCACACAAAGCACGCATTAGCCATGAACGGTTAAGATAACGTTCCTCGCTCCACTTTATCCGAACAGTGGCCTCTATGGGCTCCAGATGCCAATCTGTTCTATTTCTCATGCACTTAAAAAAGTCCTACTTCGTGAATGGGCCAAGATTCCGGAAGTTCGCATTCATGCAGTGCGTGACTCATTTTCCGACAGACTGAGAGCCATAGTTATAGAAAATTTATGAATTTATTGTAAGAATTGATATTGCAAAATTTTTTTCTTTGGCACCAGTATAATTCGGTCACAGATAAAAACATAGGTTTCTTGAAATTTACAATTCAATTGCCACACCCTGTTTATTATTCTGCTTGCACTTTTTTTGTTTTAGCACTACAGCCCCTTTCAGGAATTCGCTTAGAGATGGTTAAGAGTATCTCATTACCTTGATGCAACGTGTCGGCTTTCGAGAAGGTGACATGGTCAGTACCGCGCTTTAGCCGTGCCTTCGTCCACCCAGCTACGATACGTTCTGATTTTAAACCAGTACTTATCATAACTGGATGAGCTTATAGTTATAGTTATCACTAACGGAATTGAACCAGGGAGGCTTACGGGGTGAGAACTCTAACCACTACACCACGCGGACTAACACTGACTAAAATAAATGAAGATGATCGGAATGATTGATTCGACGATGAATGCCAAGATATGGTTAACAAAAGAAATCAGGCACACCAAATGTACGTTCAATTACCAACTCTGGCGAAAAAGGAGCAATACATCAACCAACATCAACGAAGAAATATCTTTCAAAACTTCTCACTACATCCACAGCATCTACCGAAACTGTGAGCATTGAAGGTGCTGAAGATGTCCTGGCAACGCTACCAACAGTAGACGAGGTACAAGCAACAATTCGTGTTCTCGAAATGAGCCTAGAAGAACATTAATGGATAGAGTACAAGGTAGACGTCCAGCAGGAAAACCGAAGACCCGATAGAAGCTGACAGCAGACTCTTGCTGGGAGTGAACAACTGGCGAACAAGGCCACAGAACCGTGATTTTGTTGTTGTAGCACTACAGCCCCTTTCGGGCCTTCGCTGCGAGATAGTTATAGTATCTCATTATCATGATCGAATGTGTTGTCACTCCACAAGATATGGTCAGTATCACCCTTTGGCCGTGTGTCCGTCAACCCAGCTGCTATACGTTCTGATTTTTAAACCAGCACGTATCATAACTGAACGGGCTTACAGTCCATCCAAAGAATCACTCGGACTAAGCCCCGTTGCTGCCAACGAGAGACGAACCAGGGACCTTCGGTTTACGGGACTACTGAGCCGTGATGGTTGGAGCAGATTAATCATGGAGGCCAAGGCCCGGCCTGGGTTGTTCCGCCATAGGTGATGACGATGATGATCTGTTTACAGAACAAAATATTCTAGGAACGAACAAAAAAAGGAAATATGCTTTAGCAATGCTTTTAATTAACAATATTTTCAGTTATTGGTTCCCCGTACAAAAAAAGTTTAACAGGTTCTCTTCATGATTACAATAATAAATACAGTCTAACATAAAATTGAATATCGCGGAACAATAAACACGAAATCTACCACCTACATCCGCTCCGTCGTTTCTCCGTGATATCTCATTCCCAATTGTAATCGTTTCCTCAGTTCCAAAAAAGACGCTTTTAATCACTATTTACGACGATGCAAAGAAAAACGAATTTACTTACAAAAATACATCAACCCGCAATTTTAATTTCCCACCCAAAGCAGTAAACTTTTCCCTGCTACAAATTCATATTGAATGTAAGAACAACAACGTACCTATTTCGGCAAAACTGCTGCTAATTCAACTTAAGACATTTAGCCACTTCTTGACAACTCTATTGAGTAGTCATTGCTCTAAACTTGGTTTCGCTATATGTCGATGGTTGCTGCTTTAACTATCATATTTATTAATTCGGCAAAGAAAAGCAACTACGGCAACACATTGTTACATGCCGGTAGCGGCACCGCAAACCTCGACAGATACGCAAACTACCACCGCATGACGATAACGGCAAATGTTCTGCTTGGACAGGGCTCGGCATTAGCGTGACGAATGGGACCAGTTCGGATTTATTGTGAGAGTACAAATTTTCACATTGTTTGTTTTACTTTGACCAAAAGTTCGACATGTCTTCACCGATTTCCTGTTTCAAATCCGTTTCCAATATTCTTCATTTTTAGAGGAATATTTGCATTTCGAACAAGAGAATCGCGGAATGAGTTCAACTTCGCCGTAGACGGTCCCGAGTCCGGTTAAGAAAGGAGGAGGGATCCCCTTGTTTTCCCTACCCATAGCTTCCATGATTTCTCATTCTATTTCCCTCGACCAAATCATTGCAAATGTTCTCGGAGTCGCACATTGGGTATCCTGGGTCCCCAATGATGGGACATTAAATGCAAACACACCTGCAGTTTGCTGCTAAATCCTACTGACACGTCCTTTGTGGTGACGTAAGAGGGTGAAGGCGAGTCTTCCGCGCCTAATACCGGAATTGCAAGTAATAATCATGCCGCCGGAATGGAGGTTGGGCGATGGGCTAACTCCCCGTCCGTGGAAAAACCCTGAACCGTTTTAACGGCACGGCAAAGGCCTCGCAAATGAAAAAAGCATTAGATCCTGGAATGTCAGATCACTCAACTATCTTGGCGCTGTTCTGGACCTTTTACAACAGGCTAGTCAATATAAATTAAACAAACTGGTAATCTAGGAAAAGAACTGAATTGGCAGTGGTATTCAAGATATAACTTGTGTATTTAGGCGCCAAGATAACGAGAACTGGTAATAAAAGAAACGAAATATGCTGAAGAATACAGCTCGCAAATAAAATATTTTATTCATGTTTGACGATCTTGAAGACCAGTTGCATACACAGGAAAACAAACCCCACTCATACTAATATGTCACCAGCTAGTAAATAAGTCTAAAATCAGCGATTGCCAGTGCACTTGATAGCATAGGCCAATTAATGTGGTTCGGTTAAGACAGAGTCTTGAAGAAAAAAAAGTATACAAATCTGTTAAACATGGACCTAACCCAAGCATCCGCAAACATATTGAACGCCTGAGGCGAATAATCGTAGCGAAGCTAGACGGAGATCGATGGCGAATTCGATACAACCATGAGCTGTATGAAATTTTTACGAGCCGGAGAATTCTACGATTGTAAGACTGCGGAAGCTTCAGTGGGCTGGCTACATGAATCGTATGTACGAAAAACGGATACTCAAAAAGGTATTCGTTGGGAGAACTGAAGGGCGGAGACAAATGGGGAAATCAAGAATACGCTGTTATGACTCGGTCGACGAAGACAGTTGATCGCTGCTCGGATTTCAAAATTGGTCGATGCGGTCAATGGACCGAGACAGTTGGAGGCACTTGTTGCAGGAAGTGAAGGCTTGAGAGGCTGTAGCGCTACGAAGGAGAAGAGTTTAGTTCATCATTGAATTGAAAAGGGAAAGTTCCAGCGGAAACCGAAGCATGGTTTCCACCAACTAATATCGTTTATTGATAGGAAGGTTTGTATCTTGTTGAGCGATTGGTGAGTTGTAGGGTTACGGTTATTTAGTGTTACTTCAAATTACATCCTTTCTTTCTGCGCTTAGTGCTGAATGTGAACATACAAAGTACTCGAATTGCATCTATTGAAATTTAAATTTTCCGCTTTGATTAAAACTACGAGTGGATTTAGTATTTATTATGAGCATGTGAAACTGGCCGTTCATTCCAGGGTGCGAGTCTAAACATACGAGTACATATCCATAAATATACAAGGCATAATTCAACAAGAGGTAGTATTCCTAAGCGTTTCTACAGACCGATACCAGAAATACTTTCTATATTTTATATTTAAAAAAATACTGCCAGATTGCAAATAGATAATACGGAACCCTCTCCACGACAGTTTAACTCGGAATTGACCGGTTTTTTTTATGCTACAAAGATTTGATAATCGTCCTTTATGTATGTTGATCGTAAGTCCTCAGTTTTGGATACATTTAGTTGCACTTCAAAACTGAGTTCAACGATGTTTTCATTCCAAGAATTCGGTTCTCTTCATTGGTAATTCTATCAGGTTACCTTCCAAAACGATATGATCCAAAACACAATTTATTCTTCTAGGGTATTTATGGTTTTTTTTTGCAGTGCACCACTTTCTTGGAAGTCGGATCTACACGAGAAGGGCTCTCCCCTTCATTTTCCAGAGAAATGTTCTGATGCAACAACTATGTCGCCGGTATGTGTGTGGGTCCTTTCTTAAAATAGAAACCAACGTGAATTCCCGAGTTTCAACAGGCATACTTGAGCTCATCTCCGCGACGGGAAGGTTCAAGTCGTTCGGCAATGTGGCCTGTACTGTCCTTCCCGCGTCCTCTTCCGCGAATTTTGGCGTGTTTTCCCCTCTCCTGCTGCTGTGAATCCTTTCGCACTGGGCGATTGCGGCCACTTTTGTCAGCTTTCATTTGTCCAAAACTAACCTTGCTGGGATTGATAGAATACTTGCAGAGTTGCGGCAATAAGGGAGGACTTTTGAACATATTTGAAATATACATCCTGCTTATGACGATCCAGTTGCATAAATCGACGCAGGTGTGATACCCAAAAGAATATTGAATGGAAGCTTGGGACCAAGTTATTTACGAAGATCTCTGCTAGTAATTCGTTCGCAACTTTAAAGTCATAGCATTCATTTGTTGGTTGCTTCCACTGAATATTCTCACTGTTCCTCAATCCTTCCAACATTTCCTGCTTATTGAATCTGCGTCATTTTACGCATACAGATACATGTAGACTTTTATACAGATTATAAAGTTTGTCGCTATAACAAGGGCTCCAACATGTTCCATACAAAACTGGATCGAAGATTCTCCTTAGAACTTTGCGTGAGAATGTTTCCATATCGCTTGTTAGCGTCCAGGCAGCGCATCTATACAGTACCAATTTTATGTGTGATTTCTATATGGCCGCTGTTTCCAGAGTCCGAGTAAATGAAAGCAGTATTTGACATAATGATAATCATCGTGGCGTGCTTCTGATAATCGCTCATCACTTGCCATAGTGTATTTTGTTCTTCTTGGCGTCTACTCATTCAATTTGTATGTAGCATCAAAGAATAGTCTAGCACCTAAATATCACTAACGGTACCTGCTCCATTGGGCCCCCTTAGGTTCCCAGATTGATCTGTAATAAACTACAGTTTTGCCCAATTCACATTTACGAGCCTCCAGCTAAAGCGAAAAGTAAGCTATAAGCGTAGTGCCCGCTGGCATGTTTCGGCGGTACGAAATTCAAAACTTGTGAATTGGCGATTGACTAAATTATTTTCGCCACTTATTTTTGATCTATATTTGCCTTTTGAGGTACATTACCTCTCAGTCGGTTGTCATCTCAATATGACCAGGTGCCTATTGCATGAACCAAAAATCTCAATCTTGCAAGAGTGTCAAAATATAGTCAAACTCCGATGACGAAAATATGATAACCTCAAATACCCATACATTTTTATGTAATTGTGGGTTCAAGTATCCATTGTGTTCATAACATTACTATCATAACGCTGATTGGTGTTAGAAATGTTGCAATCGCTTTCAATGGTTTTTGGGTGAGACAAGCGGCGCGTGCGAAGTTCTAATTAGCTGCGACGAATGGAATCCTTTTTGTTATATGTGCGAAACATATGAGCGAAGAAGTTGTACGATATGCAATTTCATCCGTATAAAAATCAATAATCCGGGACCAGGACGCGACAACTGTCCGAGGTAATAAGCACGGGGTTCGGTACTGCTCTTTTATTTAATTTATGCCGGGCGTTTGCTAATAAGTAATTTACCAATTATTAGGGGCAAACAAAGGAGGACGACTGATTTTAAAATTTGGATCCGATTTTTAATGATGATGATTTTAATGATGTGAAGTAATCCTTTTTCACTGATCTAGTCAAGTTCGTGAACAGCCTTCAGAGAAAAAAAAATTCTTATAATACGACGCATTAAAAAAAACTCAGGTTTACAAAAAATAATGGTATCTTTAAGTATCTCAACGAAAGGGTCTAAATGCCCTAAGATACTGTATTGAAATCTTCAGGATTAATCTTCAATCAGCATTCATTAGATATACCTTAAGTATTTTCTTAAAGTGAACTCTCGATTTCTTTTCGATTTCAACAATATTAACGAAATCCTTAATCTTATCAGCGTCACAAGCGGTACTGGATATGGCCAACTCCTCTTGAGAGCAATTTGGAAGAAAATCGTTGGCGAAGTCAATGAAATTTTAAACATGTACGGCACGACCCTTAATTAGGACAAAATCAAAGAAACTTTGATTCTCCATTGCTCAGGTAAGAAATACACAAAACTTCTCTTATCAAAGACCTTCACGGTCTACACCAAGGAAAGAACTCCATCCACAAATGCCCAGTTCCTAGTCAACAATCTAGCTAGATTACCATGATACGCACATCTAAATCAGAATTTTAACCTTGGAGTAAGTTTTGGCTGGTGAAACTTTTCTAACGAAAGCCTCAACAAGCTAATCGGATACCTATATATAAACACACATGGAAGTACACTCCCGTATATCCAGGTTTCTTCCCCTTTTGGACGTTATTTTAAATTTCTAATCGATACCGGTGCATCCTCCTCGCTTATTAATACCGAATATGTAGTAGACCCCGTTATCATAGACACATAAGACAAAGACTGGCGATCCAGTACAGAGAAATTGTGCTCGGAGTGTGAAAGAGAAAGCAACAAATAGGCGACTATGCACTCTCTTTATGCCCCATTCCTGCATTCATGGAGCGAAAAGTAGACTTTCATATGCCAATGATTATGCGATGCTATTTCCGCGGCAGAAAGAGAGCGAGGATTCGCCTATTTATTCCTTTCTCTTTTACGCTTCGTTTACAATTTCTCTATACTGGATCAACAACTTTTGTCTTGACGACAGATGCTAGAAATTTCGCAATTGGAGCTGTTTTGTCATAGGCTCCAATTGGCAATGACCGCCCAATTTGCTTTGTGAGTAGACCCCCACCGGCTCAGAAATTAACTACTCCGTAATTGAGGAGTTACTAGCCATTGTACCAAATATCTTCGACCGTATCTGTCCGGAAGGGAGTTTAAAATTTTGACCGATCATAAGCCGTTAACTTGGATGATGAGCCTAAAAATCCTAACTCGAGATTAATTCGGTGTTAATGTTAAGTTAATCGACTTTTTTGCTATAGTTGATTCAGTTTAGAGTAGCAAACAACAATTTTCCTTCAAATCATAGATTTTCTATATTTTTCGCACATACCGGTATTTAGGAAGACAGTTGCTTCCTTCCTCGGTGCTAACTAATTCATAAACCCTTTAAACAACAGTATATATACCTACTTTAATGAACAAACCAATCTCACTACCTAAACCTATTAAACATACACGAATCATTCACAACAAGAAGGCTATAAAATACTTAAAGTGACAACTTTTCCGTAACTTTCCTTTTACTTTACCTAATTAACAAAAAGGATTTATCACAAAAGAAAGCTATAAAAACTTTTGTTTCTCAATGACCTGAAATGAAACTATTGTTGTAACAATTTGTAAAGTGTTGCATGTGCGCTTCCTTGATCCTGGTTCATCCTGTTTATCTTGGGTATTTTGAAAATTTCCAAACTTTCGATGTTGTCTAATTTTTGGCATTGTCTTATCTGCTTGACTACTTATAGATCTTCCGTCGTGATCTTGTTACCCGTTTTAACAATATTCTTTGCCACTTTAGATTTGATCTTCTGTATGCTTCTATGATTTTTAAAGGTATTATCTTGTAACGTGTAAGCGTTAGACGTCGAGTTTGTAAATTCCATTTTATTCTTTCTATCTGTCGTTTTCTAACCTAACGAACGAAAACTTGTTGAATGCTAACGAATTCACAATCGTTTGATGGTTGAGAAAACCTTTCGTGGGTTTTCGCGGTTTGAAGTGGTGACAGGGACGCAATCAAAGAGAGGAGAGTCGAAAAACAACGGTTTGTATAGGGGGAAGCGAAGCAGAGAGAAAGTTTTGTGAGCGTAAGGTCTGCACATATCAAAATTACCTTCCTCATATACGGGCACGCGGATTGCCCTTTCGTGTCTATTTATTTGTACGTCTTTGCACATTGTAAATGAGTTTAACATATTTATGCTTAATAGAATCTTTCCTTCTGAGTTTAAGGATTCTGTAATAGATCTAATCTTTAAATTAGTTAATGTGAATGATCCTTGGAATTACAGACCAATCAGCTTAACCTGCTCACTGAGTGAAATTTTCAAAAAAATAATAAATAAAATAATTATTCGCTTTATTAATGATACTTTAGGCTTTGATGTGAATCAATATGGTTTTGTCGGGAAGAGTAGCGCAATGTAAGCTACTACGGATGCCTTGCAGTCCATAAACAGCGAACTTGATGAGGGCAAATACTTTGCTAAAATATTTCTTGATCTCACTAAAGCCTTTGATACTGTTGATCATAGTATCCTGTTACAATGTATACTTCTTCTTCTGCGTAGCACTACAGCGTCTTTCGGGCCTTCGCTTTCTGCAAATTGTGCCTCCAACTATCTCGGTCCATGGAATGCATTCTCCAATTCGAAATCCGAGCATCGTTGGAACTGTCATCATCGACCGAGTCAGACAAGCGTTTCGTTGGTTTCCCCACTGGTCTCCGCCCTTCAGTTCTCCCTACGAATACCTTTTTGGGTATTGTTCATCCATACGATTCATGTGGCCAGCCCATTGTAGTTTCCACAGTCTTAAATTCGTTAAGACCTCCGGCCCGTCAAAAATTTCATACAGCTCATGGTTCTATCGAATTCGCCATCGGTCACCGTCCAGCTTCAATCATTCGCTTCAAGACCCGCCTCTGGAAGGCGTTCAGTATATGATACTTGGGTTAGGGTCCATGGTTCGCACCCAAAGCATAATACAGGTTTGTATACTTGGAGCTTTGTTTTCTTGTGTATTCAAATGGTCTTCAAGATCGTCAAAACTGAATAAAATATTTTTTTTGCGAGCTTGTATTCTTCGGCATATTTCGTCCCTTTCATTAGCATTTCTCGTTATTTTGGCGCCTAAATACACAAATTCGCCCATATTTTTGATACAGTATTTGCCAAGTGTGATATTTTGTGTATTTGAGGTATTTTCCTCGACTGCGTCATGAGCTGTTTTATTCTCATTGATTTGTAGCCGTATTTGTTTTGTTTCGCTGTCGAGTTTCAGGAAGAGTTCTTTGGCAGTTGTGAACGACCGTGCTGAAATGTTGATGTTGTCTGCATAGGCTACCATTTGACTCGACTTGTATATTAATGTACCTCTTGTTACAACAGGTAGCTTTCTGATGATGTATTTCAGAGCCAAATTGAATAGCAATGGGGCCAGCCCATCCCCCTACCTTAATCTGATATTTGTGTCAAAGGCATCGGTGAGTTGGTTATTGATACGGACTTGGAGGTCGTCGCCTTCATTGTCATTTTGGCAAGACGAACTAACTTGGCTGGGATACCAAAGCAGTACAGTATGTTACGATCAATACTGTCGTATGATTGCTTAAAGTCAACGAAAATTCGCTGTACGTCTACTCGTATACTGAACTCCCAACATTTCTCAAGTACCTACTTGACTGTAAACAATTGGTCTATTGCCGATCTACTTGCTCTAACCATTTTGTCATGGCTCCACCATTTTGTCATGGCCATTCACAACTGCCAAAGAACTCTTCCTGAAACTCGACAGCGAAGCAAATGTGGGCGAATTTGTGTATTTAGGCGCCAAAATAACGGACAGGAAAACAAGTATACAAAACTTTGATAAGACCTGTGTTATACGTTGGGTGCGAAACATGGACACTAACCCAAGCATCCCCAAGTATATTGAACGCCTTCGAGCGACGGGTCCTGAGGCGAAAAATCGGAGCCAAGTCAGACTGTGAAAATGGCGAATTCAATACAACCATGAGCTGTATGAAATTTTTGACCAGCCGGAGGTCTCGACGGTTGTAAGATTGCGGAAGCGGCAATGGGCTGGTCACGTGAATCGTATGGATGAACAACAGGTGCCCCAAAAAGGTATTCGTTGGGAGAACTGGAGGCGGAGACCAGTGGGGAAACCGAGGAAACGCTGGTCTGACTCGGTCGACAAAGACAATTCATCGCTGCTCGGATTTCGAAATCGAAGGACGCGGTCAATGGACCGAGACAGTTGGAGGGGCTACTTGCACGAAGCGAAGGCCCGTGTGGGGCTGTAGTGCTACAAAGAAGAAGAATTGATTTTTATGGAAAAGACTAATTTCATATTTAAAATTTTACATAATATGAAATCAAGGGTCATGCTCATTAAGCATCGGAATATACATTCGTTCAATACATGATATAATGATTATCTCAAATTATCATTAGCCGTCGTCCAGTAAGTAACTCGCTACCACCTGAGTTAAAAAATGTAAAATTATTTATAACTCTTGAAAACACACTGTTTTGGTTTTAAGAACTTGAGCTGAATCTTTTTGTGGCTTTATTATGATTCACTGAACTTAAGTTGTTTTATGAATGCAGCTGTGATAAATTCACTGTTTCCCTTATACCAGCAACTATTGTTGCTGTCTGGGAAGTTTTCTTCTAAGTAAAGATTTGAAGTTTGTTTCAAGTCTGTTATCAATAATTATATATAATGAGCTTTTGTTCTTTAATTTTTTTACGAATTTTACAACACCCCTTAGTTAATTTATCCTTGTGCTTGTATTTAATAGTTATTTAATTTTAAAACAATATATAAAAGCGAAATAGATGTTAAATTAACACAATATTTGTTGTTGTGAGTGTGGTTTTGATATTCCATTCATATTCCTAATTCCTATAGGGGTTTGATGAATAAGGATATGACAAAAGCTTGAACGAATAAGTTTTACTTGTTCGTTAAAATAAACGCATAACAATGTGTTCGTCAGTGCCTACTTCAGCCCGCGGGGTGCATTCACGTAAAAAAAATTATTTCGGCACGGAATTAAGTAGAATACGTGTGATAAATTTAGTAAGCAGGCATTGCGAGGTGGAAAAACCCACACTATGATAGCGCAAATAGTTGACCGACTGGAACATTTACGCTATTGCTAAGGAAATTAGCCAGCTGAGCTCGGTTGTCTATAAAATCCTGAACTGATTTAAACATATAATCCTTATATGTTGCAGGAATAGTATATAGGCAATAAACCGACGTAAGAGAAATCCAAATCATTGCTGATCGTTAAAACTGGCAAGTGACCATATTGGCCAAATGCTACTGTTTTTTTTTTTTACAATAACACATAAAAGATCATAGAATTAAAAAGGAATCTCGGAATCAAATAAAACTAGTTTCTATAATACTTACTCTTAAAAATCGTCCCCGTGCATTCTCTTTCAAATCTAGGTAATATCTTCGATTATCCTTCATCATTAACTCCGACTTCAGTTTACCGTCTTCGGGAACATTGTCAGAATTTGGTGGACCTAAGCAAATGAAAGAGACATTCTTGTAATAAAAGTGCTTATCTTGTTGACGTGTCTTCTGCCGTCAAGAAGTAATCTTAATGTTTAAATTAGCAGACCCCCTCCCTCCTTAATTTATGTTACTCAATGCAATCTGCTGTTAGGATGAACAAATTGCATTTCATGTACAGTAGCCCGAGTGCTTACCTAAAGATGCATAGTAATCACTAAAAGTAGATAAGTGATCCCTAAACTCAGCAGCTGTAGATAGCGCCAAGTAAATTTGACTGCGACGTCCATCGGCTCCAATCTGAAAGGAAGACGCAATCAAGATCATCGACTAATCAGTCGTTTTTGCCATATAAACGAGTACCTCTGCAACTTTAATAAATCGTCCTCTCCTATTTTGCTTTACATCTAGATAGAATCTTTTGGATTGGATTTGTAACATTTTAGTTGCTAATTCATGTTCCGCCTGCTGGCTCTGCTGGCCTGTCAGATTGTCAACAACAGTAGAAATGAGTTAAAAACAGTAGACATAGAATCCAGGATTTGCAACAACATGAACTAGATATAATCTTACCTTTACCTAGATCGAAATCTCCTCCTCCCCCGTCCATGCCTTGCACATTATATTCTGTTGAGACGTTGAGAGGTAGTTGAAAATATCAGCGTATGCAATTTTGAAATGAAGTCATGAGAAACAATAAATTAGAGTACGGTCCGCAATAAATTAATCGAGGGTGGCGTTAAATTGGAATAGGAATGGTTTTGTGCTCTCGGGTACTTGACATTCAAATAAAGATTTAGAACAAGGGAAACGTTGTTTCGTTAAAAATCCCAAGGCATGGATTTCAGCTAAATGGAACCGATTGTTATTAACTCGTAGGGAAAGGGGAGCCGTAGAAAATTGTGATTTCATGAGTTTCCATAATTGCGGAACAATATTCCAT
Organism: Odontomyia ornata; assembly: GCA_963969285.1. Taxonomy (NCBI): domain Eukaryota; kingdom Metazoa; phylum Arthropoda; class Insecta; order Diptera; family Stratiomyidae; genus Odontomyia; species Odontomyia ornata. Next base: position 22,871,346 of record OZ017743.1, read on the forward strand.
GTAGATTCGTTTCAGCGACGGAATTTTATTTCTCATTAAATGATTAATTAAAACGAAAGCTACAGTCCGCCGCGACATGTGCGTGCAATAATGTGCATTCTATTAGAAGAGATAAGAGCCTTGACAACCACCCCCTGCGATCAATTTACAAGCTAAAGTTAGTTTCCAGTAGTTGAGACAATTGGAATCCGAGCTATGTGAATTGAAAACTCCAACAGCTGATTCCGGTTGAAAGAATTGGCATTCCGCAGTCGTGAAATTCACGGCGAGCATACGAGGTTACTTCGGTGATAGAATGCACGGATAACAATCAGCTGGTGTTTGGATTTCTAACAAACGAAGCAAGCATTCAGAACTATTCTCTTTTTCAGTTATTTTTTCTTTTGCCTGTAATATACTACACTCTAGCCATTAGCACTTTTAATGTATCTTAAACGCTTATTTAAGCGCAGAATGTGGCCGCTCAATGCTTTGCAATAAATTTATTATGCGAAAAAAATCGTAAATTACTAGAAAATCCCCAATTCTCTTGAATGCTTGCAATTCAATGCAAATATAAGCATTAAAGTAGAAACAATCGCGAAAACATAGAAAACAGACAATCGATACAGCTTTAGTTGATATGGAACTAAGTCGAAACTTTTTCAAGGCTGTTGCATCTTAACTTGCAACGGCTGACGGAGAATATTTGAACAGACTGACGGCAACGAATTGAAACTCTAATTTAGCATAAATTATTTAAATCAAAAAAACATTTTCGTTTGCAATGTAAGGAGACAGCAGCTTTTGGGATCGCGGACACCATATCAACATCACGATTCTAATCTGTTTTATAAGCTCGAGCACAAATGGCACTTGAATCAATAAAAATATATTTACTCTCGATTCGCTTGCACAAAATAACCAGCCGTTCTTCGCGTTCACATTAAGCCAAAATAAACCGTGAAAAATTTCACAATGACAGGACATGACAGCCGTTCGTCTGTCGCCGTTGTGTCGAGATATTCTCGGCTATCTTTCGTTAGCAGCAGTACACTGCCGTGCATTTTCCGCTTAAAGTCTCCACACACTTGCGCTACCGAGAAAATTGACAGAAGTAAAAATGTTGCTTATAGTTTCATCATTGTTCCAGTTTGCAGGGAACAGTTCTTCAGCTCTGATGATGATAGTAATATGAACAGCTGCCAAATAACGCGCTTATAGCTCCTCAATTTAAAAAGACAAATGTCATCCATTTAAATTTTCCGTTGCAATAGAGGGAAACAAAAAAGTCATTGTTTGGTCCGAAATTAGAATTTAATAATTTTAAAATTTATCGTACCCATGAACTCTTAAATATATGGCCAAGGAACTGATTTTAGGTAAAGCTTCATTCATCTGTTTTCATGACTGGCAAGAATTGATTTGCCTTCACGGTATCATTCTTAGTATGGTTGAAATTTAAGTCAAGGGATGATTTAAGCTTCTTAGCGATGGTTATTTAAAAGTTTGTACATTTTGAGATGATGGAAATTACGTTTTGAAAGGCAATTTTTGCCAGAACAGACCACATTATGATCTATAGTACCGAACACGAGAAAGGCCTATTAAAATGATACAGCAGTGCTGAAGGATATATGACTTTTCCCTCTACCCCATCATTAACTTAACAATGAACAGCTACCAAACAGAGAATAATAACATTCGTTACATGAGAAGGTAGTCCAACATTGGGTATTCTTGGAAAAGTTGCGAAAAAAGCCTCACAGCTGACGTAACTTTTCTCTAATGCAATTGGAACAGAAGTTTTAAATCCTAAAATTCTCTGCGTCAGGGATTGTTGTACACGAAACAGGTGTAGCTACAATGAAAATTTTCAGCATATCGACCTATTATGTGATATCTGAACATGAAGAAAGCAAGCGCATACACCTAGCCTGTAACCTTATCAATTGATTATAATAATAACCAGATTTACCAATCAATTAATAAAAGTGAGCACTCAAATGTTATTTTATCATTTTAACTTTGATTTGGCACTGACATTTCTCCAAACTTTTGTCATTTTGACATTTAACCGCCTGCGCAATGAAAACAAAAGAATTTCATTCGAATATGCAGTCTGTGGGGCTCCATGTCTAAGCTGCTGGAATGTTAACTTCCCTCTTAAGATTAATGTGTCTGTAAGAGTACAACATCAACTCGAAGCAATTCAGAACGTAACTCTATGCAAGGCTAGTATCGCAGAAACCAACAACTTTTGAATAGGCAAGTACCCGCACACAGCATTTGTCGACCGACGAGTGGATATGATAGGAGCTCACAGACGGGAGAAGAGGGTTGGAAAAATCGAAAACTATTGGCAATTTACTTTGACTCGGGGCTGCTTCGTCGCCACTGCAAATGTCCGACATCTCCCTTCTGTTGGGGCCGAGACCGTGCGGACAGTCGATCGAAACTAGCAACGCCAACCGACACCGACCGACCCTCACGCGTTCGCACGGGACGGCGACAGACCGCTTATCGTACGCGACGACTTCTCGAAAGTCAGTGACAACGTCAAACAATTCCCGTTTCCCTTTTCGCGATCCTGCGCTCTCCTAGGCTTATGGACAATCTGCTGCTCACTGCCCGCCTCGACACTCGCCAGCCTTTCTTCCTATTCAAGCGTCGCGAACTGCTTGATTCCTTCTTAGGCCACTTGCACTCACTTCCCTGCAATCATCCGAGCTTAACGAGGGAACCCGTCTCGCGATAGTACTTAACACATACGCGCGGGGTAGGAGAGGCGCGCACCGACAACCGCCCGAAGCCAGATAGCCCTCGGTCGGATCGACAATGGAACAAATGAACGACTGCCGTTCACAGCACAATTTCACGGAAAATGCGAGACGACGGGCGGCACTCACGGACGAAGAGTCTCGCAAACCTTGGTCGTGATCCTGGGCCAGGACGACCGGTCGTCGATTCACGACTGTGCAGACGGGGCCCTAACTTCGATGACACAAATGACAGCGGCAGCCCTACGAGCACGAACGATCCACAACCGCCACTCCACACGCGACTATTGGGCTTTTTGCCGTCCAACCGACCGACGGTTCGTCTGACGTGCTGACCGATTCCGACGACGATCGGAACTTGAAAACACTCCGCGCAGCGGGGAAGCAAACAATTCAATTCAAGGCCAAACCACGGCCTGCTCAACAAATTTTTCACTTTTAGCTGTGCCTGCTGATTTCCTTTTTAACCGTCAAGTCAAATGGACCCGCACTCGCTCTCTAATACAATCGGGCACTTGGCTTCGCTTATACCTACTGATTGACAAATTGACATATAGCCAGCGACCGAGAACCAAAACCGCTTCTTGACACTAATTCTAACGATGGTAGGTGACAGTAGCGACGTGAAAACCTGCTGTTTTTACTTTTGGTCAGAAGTGTACACGATTTCGCAACAAACTAGCCCGATGTTATGCGAATTAATACGATAGAAAAAGTCGAAATTAGTGGAGAGTTCCGCTGAGGCGTTCAGAAAATATAGATTTTTCGTTATTTAACGATTTACAATTCAATTCATCAATGTTTTCTTATTGGACAGCATTATCATTGTACTGTTATTCTTGAATGGACTTATTTCCAATTTACAGACATCATCATTTTCCTTTCCTTACTCTTTTCGTTAATACAAGTTACGATAAATTTCTTTACTTAAACATAATATATCCTAGGACTTTTAACCATTCTAATAAAGTGCATATAGTAAAACAACAATAGAGATTTAGGTATCTTAAAAGACATATAAATCTAAGATTTTCACTAATTTTTGAGGAGCGATATGAATCTATTCAAATCAATAATACCTTAAAAACTAACACTTTATCAAGGTCGACATGACGGAAGATTAAACTGTTACGATACTATATTTGAGTATTTTATGTACGTGCATGCATAATTTACATAAATTTCACAGCTGAACCATAATACAGATATTTAGATTAAACTATTTTTAATGCTTTCATACTGAATCATATAATATAATTTAAGGTTATATAATTCCACATTTTTGAGAATATTCTTAAATTAACCTAACTTTAATGTTAACTAGCTGTGTTTAAATATTCATGTTCACATTATTACTTACACATAAAAGAATTTTATGAGCCTAACTGTAGACGTTCATTATAATCTTCAGTTGCTATTAGGTGTGACTAGAATTTTTTTTCATCACAAACCCAATTCATGCTTAGTCAGTTATCCGCAAGTAAATTGAATTCTTAATACAAATTGAAGGGACCAGACGCCTAACCATTTACAAAAACTTGTGTGTCTAAAAAACGTGTTCTTTAATATAACCTGAAGCAGATGGTATGACACGCAGGTAAGTAAAAGATAAAAATTTAACAAGCTTCCATCCATTAATAAACAAATGGACCTTGTATGCATAATTGATATAAGCAAGTTCTTCTGCAAGTAGCATTCCACTCTGTTATGAATTGCGTTGATAAAATAAGTTAATTTTATTAATTATTGTATTAATTAAATCGAATCTGTTTTTGCATTAATTTTCATTTAACGCACTCGCTGCTGGACTGAAAATATTCTACTTGACATAGGAGGTTATTTCAGTTAAATGGGTGCTGGGCAGATTAAGTTTTGTGGCGCTTGTCAAATTGCTGGTATATGGAACTGCGAATCAAAAGGCCAAATATGAAACCCAATTTGAAAGTGCGTTTTGAAAGTATTTGTCAGGAAAATCCAGTGCCCAGTCTGTGTAGACAATCAGCCACCACCACAGTAGAGCAACAGCCACCACCACACTATTCCACTTCATTCAAACAACCGTTAAGATCACCCAGGCTCGATGGACGCGCATTACCTTAATTTACTTCTTCTTCTTCACAACTAGTATATCAGTCCTACTATAATTTAATAAATGAGCATCGATATCCTCTCGTAAGGATTGATGATTATTGACTATACTCTGAAGTACTTATTGACTGTATTCCAAAGTACTGAAAATTTGGAAATTCAGTATGGGTCGGAGATTTTTTGTTGTGGTAGGAAAGACTGGATTGATCATTCGTTTGTGCCCATATGGAACTTACTCCTATAACATTGATCTTCAAAAATGCGCAATAATCGTAGCAAAAGATATCCTGTCTCTGTTATGTTACTGTTACTAGGAGATGATGAATATGTAGTGCAACATATTGCACCACTGCAGACTGTCATTAATAGTGCTTTTCGATAATTTTGTGATAATCGTGATTCTTTCATTCTCAGTAGTGTCATTTTTAGAAAGAAGAAATTTGCCACCTTCATTTTGTTTCTTTTAAGCACCTGAAATTGAAAAAAGTATACGTGATTATTCAATCAAATAAATTTGAAACAAAAGTACAAAACATAAATTTAGATTAATTTTTGCCCTTGAAATGGAAAATTCATAAATTTCACAAGTGAAGTTAAAGGTGGCTAGTGATGGGAGGAACAGTGAAACCTTTGTTTGTTGCAATGCAAGCATATCGTCGGATGGCTATCGTTTTGCCCTTGTATCCTTGGTCTATTTTGTAATATTTTTCATGCTGATGTTCATTGTCCACTAAGAAGAGCAGGGATGGAAATGGCTCGCAGCTATATGGCTTCTGCGGTGTCTTGGCGCAGGTTCTTTCCACCAGCTCAAGGGCCCACTTCACCCGATTTGAGTGATCTAAAAAAGATCGGGCCAAAAAAAAGGCCAAGACCAGAACTAAAAGGAGGCTACTTAGCGGTTCATCTAACTCTTCTATTCTCACCACGCGTGCTCATGGGTACGACCCGTCCTTGACGAGGGAAATTCTTACCCGTGCCAAGATGTGGGCATCCTGATACGATTGGTACACTCTTGCATTCCTCCCAGTCACATCTAGGGTCCTGATGGTGTGAGTCAAATGAATGATCACTCCCCATCCCGACAAAAATCCCTACAACATAAAAAAACTACAGCCCGTTGGAAATGCAGTTATGGATGCATCTAGTCGTTGTTGTTGATTGTGGTTCAACTTGTGTTTGCTTGGGAAAAAGGGAGTTATAAGGGGGAAAATGTGAATTCAGGAATAAGTCCGTGGTTAAACCAAAATGCAGAATGACGTCGAAATTGAGTTAAACATTTTGGATCAATGTAAAATTTAATTTTCTTAGTTTGTCCTCTGTGACACGTGTGTTCACCACTCCTTTGATGCCATCTTTGGTACCATCAGCGTGCTGATGTCAAAGCCTCAAGGCTTAACAAGTTTGGGATGTTGGTTGAAAACCTTCATGCCGAAGCTAGAGGCAGGGTAACTAGTGCTTGCACACTTGTCGATTGGAGGACGGCGACTTTGCCAAGCTATTTGATTAGTGCGTAAGGTCGTGTGTCGTTTTCTGTGATCTCAGAAATGTTGGTGAGAATTAAAGCAAGCGGTAATTCTTGCTTTCTGCGACGGTTCGTTGACCTTGGTCAGTCCCAGGTTGCAAAAACCATTATCGATTAGTAGGATAGGCTCATCTAGAGCATCACTGGTAAGGAATTCCGTGCTGGTGGTGACATGAAATCCTGATTCATCATGATCCAGTCTGGTTGGCTTAGTATGTTCCTGGGATGTTCAACCCAGGGTATGTAGTTAGCCTGCAAAGCCCTTGAGCAGAGTTCTGGGTTGATATGTTGGGGAGCGTGAACCATCTACTACTATAACTCAGTACAGGTTCCCACCCAGAATACCTCCAGGAAGTCCTGCTCTGCCATAGACCTGGCCGGAGCGCTCCATTAAGCATCATATGTCTTCGTAGTAGTTGTCCACTATCTTATGTGCGAGTTGACGTTGTAATGATTTTACGTCTTGATCCGAATGAGGAACCGACCTCTCATCGGTTCTAGACGTTAAGTCTGAGTAGTGCCAACGGATGGTACCAACCGGTCAACCAATCCGTGCACCGTAATCCATTTTCGCGGTGGCTGCTTGTCGGCCAGCTAGATCGGAGAGGATTTCGGTCGCGGGTCTCCAAATGGATTACGCTCATCTACAATCTTCAGCCACCAATACATGCCCGTTTTCAAACGCGTCAGAAAACAAAACCATACGGAGAGGAAACCTACCTTACGTTACTCCGTATTTCTTCATCAATCACTCAAAGGACAAAACTCTAACCTTTACTTCGCGTTCCCGAATTTCCGACGCGGTACCGAAAAACATACTATGTTAACGTAAATCCGAAAAAAAAACTACGCTAAAGAAAAACCAAAATCAACTAAGGTACCACGTACCGCGCGCGACGCGAAACCGACCTCAGCGGATTTTCTCAAACCCTACCCTCGCGACGGCATACTTACCATGCACTCTATTTCCCGCTGAAAGAAAGGAACCACTGGAAAGGAAAGTCGTTGATACTGTTAGCAATTCATATTACCGTAATTATTCTTTGCAATCATTAATACAATATTCATTAATTATAATAAGAATAAAAAAAATTGTTAATACAAAACTTAGTCCATATTATACTTATTTTTTTTTTCTTATTTATATAATTCCTATTTCTTCTTACTTCGTATTCAAGGTGTTGTTTGTAATGTAAATATATAAAATGTGTATTGTATGTATTACATTTAATTCATACTCCTTTCCATCTATACATCCAAATTTTAAAATGTTTTTGTTTTTGCTTTAGTAATATCCTTTTGAATTTTAGCATATATACATATATACATATATATATATATATATATATATATATATATATATATATATATATATATATATATATATATATATATATATATATATATATATATATAGTATTTAATTGGGTTGCAATTGTATATGTTTTTTTTTTTATTTATAAAGTGATTTTTTTTAGGATAAGTGAAATATTTAGAGTGTCATACATATGTAATAACTTTTCAACTTTTAACCCTTACTTCTTGCTTTACCAATTTTTTTTTGCTTTATTTCCGTCATTTTTCAAGACTACTTATTAATGTTAATCAACATTTACTACTGCAAGCTTCTTAATCATTACTTAAAAGCTGTAACGTTCCGTTTTTTTCCATCGATCCAATTACATTCTGACACATTACATATTGTATGTTGTGTTATCAAATATTTACTTAATTACCATGAAACACGTGTTATAGTGGGTTAGATTTTAAGTCAATACTGTTTTTCTCAAAACTTATCAATAATAAAGTACATATATTTAATGCATACGTATGTATAACGCGCGCTTGTGGTGTATTATTTGGTTTGAAGTAGTTAATTTAGCTAGTTGCATTATTAATATTATATTATATATATTATATATATATATTATATATATTATAAGATATAAATTGAAAAAATGTAAACAATGTTTCATTTTGTTTGTTTGTTCACTTCATCTTTTCTGTTATGCACTAGGAACAACAATACTTAATGTAGGGCTATTCGATGATGGTTTCAAGTTTTCGATAAAGTGTATCCAATAAACCAGATAGTATTAGACAAAAGCCACGACTAGCAGGCACAAGTGGAAAATTTATCGTTTCTTGTGAATAGTCCATCCAATGCTTTATTCGATGATACATTGCTTTGCCAAGGTAGACAGGTGTAATTATTATTTCTTTTGACGAAATTCATATAGAGAGATTTAGAGTAATCATCATTTGAGATGTCCTTCTCCTCATCTATCATTGCAAATTGATTCGTGTCATCAAGCCTCAGGGCTACACCGCTGAAGCCCCGGCCGCTATTGAATAGGTTGCTGGTAAAGCAGCAATCACCCGAGATCCCCCTTCTGAGCCGCCTGGTATATCTCTATGAGACATTCTTTATCACATAAGGAAAATCAATGTTCTGAATAAATTTTTCTTTCAAATTCAACAATTTTTCGAATAAGAATTGTCAACTATTTACGTATGCATTCTACTTTTACTTGTCCGTTTCGTCGAAGCAGCAGCTAGCAGGTCATTCCGTTCCTTGATTCACTCATTCATTCATTGGCTTTTGATGTATTGCAAAAGTTTATTACAATGACCAAGTTCCAAGTAAACTTATTAAATTATAATCATAGTGTTGAGAATAATACTATTTAATGAATATTTGCTTAAAAGAATTCGGAAATGAATTTTGTAACTATCTCTAAGGAGGGAGCGTGTTTCAAGACAAACCACTAAATTTTTATGATTTTATGATTTTTACATCTCGATCCCAAGGCACGGAATACGGAGCAATCATTGTTCACTACCCCAACTCCGGTGATCGGTCAATCTGGACATAGTGGGATGACACAGCCCGCTATGATTTGCAGCAATATTCGTTCAATTCGAAATTTCCATTACTACAAAGTTCAGCTGCTTTCTATGAGAAATTTACAATTACAAGTTAAAATCTGCCTTGAGAATTTTGCTTTGATTGGTCCATGTAACTATTTGACGACAAAGATCAGGGAAAACGACAACCCCTTGTCAGTTGGGTTACGATTACTCTATTTTATGCTGACTTTACAACTGTACAGATCTCTGTGATTAATAGACAGTTATCTACATAATCAAACATCTTCTAAAACAAAAATTTTCTACTTTTCTTGTTAACACCTTATCTGAAAGGCATCCTTATGTTTTCCATTTGAAAATAAGTCGCATTTTCTCAACGTTATTTCCATCAGCGTGAAATTCTTAAGGCCAATTACAGTACCTTATAGTAATTCTTTGTTGTCAGCCTTTTCACCGTTGCCGTTGATTGACTTTTCGACTTTTCTGATGATGGCAATAACTTCATCTATGTCTTCGCGATGAATATTACACCAAAATTCACGAATTATTGGATCAGCTTGTCGTAGTACTGGAAAAATTAACAGTAATTGTTGTTGGTGTGATACAGCTCTAAATTTCTTCCCATTAGTTCATCTTCCAAACGAATATCCCAATTGGCCAAAACTAAAGCTTTTGTTGTTTGTTTATTAGTTAAATCTGTACGAATGACATTTATCACATATTCATCACGTTTAGTATTTTACCATTGACCTGCTAGTCTTCGTCGTTTGATGATCGTTAATGAACCAACTGCCAATCGATCCTCTAATGGCACTTTGAATCGAACTGAATCGCTAACCCCATGATGCATATCAGATGGTGAATTTTCACGGGCTGCTCTTTCATCCAGCAAATGCTCCTTTTCAGTTGATTCGTAAACTGATTCTTCTTGGGTGGCGGCCACTACGTGCACACTTCACTGCCATGTGGCTGTCAAATCCTCTTGACATCCCACGACAAAATTGACGTGGGATGTGCGCTCGTCACAACCAACGTGAAATGACAAGCCACCTAGCAGCAAGGTGTGTTAGTAGTGGTCGCCAGTGGCGTCGCATGATTCATTACAACGTCTACTATGGAGTTTCTGCTTCAGGATGGTTTCGTTCTCGATACAACGCTAAGCGTATCCGACGAACAATAGCTAAGCGTGTCTGGTTACAAGTCGTAGATCTCCCCCAAGGTGGATTGCAGCCATGAGCTCCACTCTAAGAAAGAAAGCCCCAATAATGACTGGATCATCCTGCCTGGAGAAAACAAACTTTCAGCTACCTATCATTGCCAGTATCTTTGATGTGGGAATGAAGGACATTGTTTGGTCTGCATCGCTCATAACTTGTTATGGTTGCAGTGAATGGTGATTAGTATACATGTCGGATCAGCGATCTTCCATATTGTGTCAAGGCATAGGATCCGGCATATACCAAAGCGTCGAACGGGTAGTACTGCTTAAATGGTAAGTAGACGCAAGTGGTACAGTCGGTGTCCCTTATGATGATGACAGTTGTTCATGATGGTGACACCCTGGGTTTACTGATGCACTGTTAATTCACTAGGATTGTGGAGGCTGTACCAAAAAGCTAGTCCCAGGCTGATCATCAGGAGCCATCAGATAAAGCTTAGATGGGGTTGAATAGGCTCAACGTACCATCCAGAAGATAAGGACCAAGAGTTTGGATCCATATCCCATTGTGGAGGGGTTCGAGGATGGTTTAGCGTACGAGATGTTTGCCAGTCAGCTATCTGCTATTCCATCTAACTCACTCGGATGATGAGTCCTTTTAATAAGGTGAAAACCTCATTATAGGCAGATGTGTCTTTCATGGCTGAAAGGGGAGCCATTTCAATTGTCAGGCGAGCTTTTGTGTCTTCAGGGGCATCCATCTTACTCGTAAGAGTTAGTGGTTGATCCTGATTCGTTTTAATACCAGTTGCCCTTCTCTCATTTGTGGGCCATGAGCTTCGTCGGGTAACGACGAAGTTGCCCTAAGTCCGCCCCTTTTTACATGTTCCACTTGTTCTCGAAACAAGTCCTTTTTCTCTCGGTGTAGTTACCTACACTTTTTGCGACTTCGGTCGCCTCGTTTTATGTAGCTTGACCAGGAGAAATTCGTGAGTGCGAAATTTTTTTGTAGTGGGTCCTCGTGCTGGGGAAATGAACCCGCCCCACGACACCGCAATGCTAGCCTGCCAGCGCATTCACGCATCCCCAGACGAGGGCATTCTCGGCAGATATCTCCATCTTCTTCTGCCGAGGCAGCAGAACATCGCTGCAGTCCTTTACGGACTTTTGAAAGTTGTTTATTCACTACACTGTGTAGTGGGGAGGGTTCGATCAGAGTCTGCCACGACATACGAACTGGCTGCCTTCAAAGGGGACAGCTATTGGAAGATCGCAGCAGGGTCTCGAGATAGTGCTGATGGAACTTAAGTCCATATTTGAGCTCCTCAATGGACTGCGCGTCTGATAACTCATCGTTACATATATCGAACATTCACTAAAAATGCTAACATATATATATATATATATATATATATATATATATATATATATAACATATACATATGTATATATATTTATATATATATACATATATATATATATATATATATATATATATATATATATATATATATATACATGAAAAAACTACTTGATTGTTAAGTGGCCGACAATGGCGAGCTATTAACAACATTACAAAAAAAATTAATAAATAAATATATATATATATATTTATATATATATATATATATATATATATATATATATATATATATATATATATATATATATATATATATATACGAGTATATACATATATATACATATATATATATATATATATAATATGCTAACATATATATATATATATATATATATATATATATAACATATACATATGTATATATATTTATATATATATACATATATATATATATATATATATATATACATGAAAAAACTACTTGATTGTTAAGTGGCCGACAATGGCGAGCTATTAACAACATTACAAAAAAAATTAATAAATAAATATATATATATTTATATATATATATATATATATATATATATATATATATATATATATATATATATATATATATATATATATATATATATATATATATACGAGTATATACATATATATACATATATATATATATATATATATATATATATATATATATATATATATATACGAGTATATACGAGTATATATATAGTTAGTTAGTTTTGATTTTCTCACTTTTCAATCAAGACATAACTGAGCGAAGAATCGACGAAGAACTCCTTTGTACATTGAGGGACTCCTCTGAAGGGAAGACTCACTGACGCGATTCGTGCTGCTGAGGACCTATCTCCTCGGCAGTACGGGCAGGACATTCTACCATTGATGCGATTGCAGACGTGGTGAACGCGGTCCAAAAGGCAGAGGAGGCATATAGTCACACCAAGCGACGGATCGTCCTGTTTGTGACACTCAACGTTAGGAACGCCTTCAACTCCGCTACATGGGTGGATATTTTGGATACGCTGGAAAACCATTTTAAAGTTCCAGAATATCTAATGCGGCTTTTGAGGACCTACTTAAAGGGCCGAAGCCTGCTCTACGACATGGCACAGGGCCAACGAAGGATGGAAATTACATCGGGTGTTGCCCAGGGATCTATCCTTGGTCCCCGGACCTGTGGAACGTGTCTTACAACGGGCTACTGAGACTCAAGATGCCAGATGACTCGCGCTTGGTCGGCTGGACGCACCGTTGAACAGGCGCAACTAAGGGTAGGTATGCTAATGCGCCGAGTGAGGGACTGAATGACTGCTTGCGGGTTTTGTTTAGCACTGGAGAAAACCGAAGTGGTCATCTTGACAAAAAAGAGAATCCCTAGAGTAAGGATGATCAGTATTTTAGATATATTAATCGAATTGAAGCCATCGGTGATGTACCTGGGGCTACTGATCGACTGGAAGATGAGTTTCTCTGAGCAAATCAGGGCAACTGCTGAGAAGGCTACTTCGGGAGTATCGGCCCTGAGTCGACTTATGGCTAACTTAGGGGCACCCAGCCCGTCAAGAAGACGCCTCTTGATGAGTGCTGTAAGGTCAGTGCTACTGTACGGAGCAGAGGTATGGGGCAACGCTTTCAGTAAAGAGGTTCACCGAAAATGCCTGGCACAGGTACAAAGAAGAGGAACGCTGACGATTGCATCTTCGTATCCGACAGTCTCTGATTCGGCGGTGAAAGTTATTGTAGGCGTGATACCTGTCGGTCTCCTTGCTAGAGAGCGGCACTCTATTTATCTGCGTCAAAGCGAAGATGCGAGGGAGATGGTTGTCCGTGAAGAGAGACAGCGCTTGCTCAACGATTGGCAGCACTCTTGGGTCAATCGCACGAAGGAAGGGTGGACTACGCGCCTCATCCCGGATGTGAGACCGTGGCTAAATCGAAGGCATGGTGAGACTGACTTCTATCTGACCCAGCTTTTGAGCGGGAGTGGGTGTTTTCAGTCTTACCTGCACAAGATCGGTAAGTCACGGTCCCCCAATTGTCGATATTGCCCAGGAGGGCACATTTTTTGCGTGCATAAAATGGGACAGGCAGCGAAGAGCCCTCTACAGGGAGACGGCAGAGCTCAACCCGGACAATATAGTCGCGGTGATGCTCGAATCGGTTGGCAAATGGAACCAGGTGGCACGTTATGCTCGGGTAGTCCTAAAAGATAAAAGGGACTCACAGCAGCCGGGGGTGTTGGAGCTGGGGGATCACTTGTCTGGCACTTCCTCTTCCTCTCTCCCCTCCGGCTAGAAGAGCGATCCCCAGCTTGAAGGCGCCTCGCGGCGTAACAAAACAAGACCTGGCCCAAAATAATGTATCAAACGGTTCCAGGCTGGGTTCTCAGGTTGACAGGGGAACTGTTTTGTGGGTAGTCTGGTCACCTTTTTGAAAATTTGCGTAAATGGGCATTCACCTCGCTACCACAAAAAAAAAACAAAAAACAAACTAAATTAATCAATTCATTAATTTTTCAAAAATAAACGTCTACATAATCGAGAATTATTTCCGTATCAATTAGATTTAAAAAATTTTACAATGTTTGTTTGAATTTTCTTAACGGATGAATTTTTTTCGAAAGTTGATTCTCTCAGTTTTTGAAGGGTCAATGTGTCTTGTACTGAAATCGAGTTTTCTTCAGCCCATGAAAGACATGTACTGAATGTTTGGGTAACTTGCTCTGTTTTGATTTTTGGTCATGGAGAAATTGCACCTATGCTTTTGATTTCACTGTCCATTTCTTCGACTTCTAAATTATGACATACCAACTCTTCTTCGGCGATCCAACTTTGTAAGTTCTCGGTGGCAAAAGATTCGTTAGGAAATATCTCTTGAAGCAAGTTATAAATTGATGACTTCAGTATAATTGAAATCTTATCCTTGTCCCAGAAAATAGACAGAAGGCATACGGCATGCCTTAAATTGAAATCGTTAATTTCATTCTCCGAATTCGCTCCTCGGTTCTCAACTAAATGCACCAAAAGTCCTTTTTAGTAAACAGTTTTGTGAAGTTGATAACATTTCGGTCCATTGGTTGGAGAATCCCAATCGAATTTGCTGATAAACTCGTTGTAACAATTTCCCCGTCATCACTAATCATATGTCCGCCTTTGGGATGAAACGGCACGTTGTTCAGCAGAAAAAGAGTCGTTTTTTGGAAATTTTTCAATTCTAAAACCTGTCTTACCTAAACAGAGGCAAAATATGAAAGCAAATTGTGAAATTCATTTAAAGATATATCCCTGGCACGAAAACTGTGTGAAACCATCCTTCAAAAAATGTATACATCATCCATGTTTTCTTGGTGGCTTTAGGCTCATTATCGAAGTTCTTAAATGCTCTACGATTTGCAGTTTTTTTCAATCTTTCAGAAAACCCTAATTGTTTTTAGGTCAAAATATGTATTTTTTTGTACGTGTCTAATTTGTAGAACATCGTTGAGGAAATAATGAAAAATTTTCAGTTGTGCTTTCTTTTTTTGTGCGGACTGTACTTGGGAAGTTGTTTGGGAGCTCTGTTTTCGATTAGTGTGTGAACATACTGTGAAATTCGCTAGTTTATGTGCAGTGCAGTGCAGTGGCCTAAGTGTATGATTGTCGCGATCATTATCGTTTTGCGTGCTCAATTAATCAAAGTGTTGATTGAGCTACATGTGATTCGCACAAACCTACCTGATTTAATATCAGCTTTGGTCCAACATCAATATATTGTTGTTGTTGGCATCTTTATGGAATTAGTCCACATTGTGGTGCCAAGGGCCTAAACATCGAGGATCTTAATTGATGTAAGTATTGTCGCGTGTTATGGTTCGCGGCCAATCATTTTAATGTTCCGGGAAAGTGAAAACGCAATGTCTTTTAATTTAAGTTAAAAGAGTTTATTTAATTACAAAAAAAAAAATACACAATCACTTATTTAACTTTTTCACAATTTTAATTGTCACTATTTAAAGTCTAACACTTGTCGGTAAATTTCTTATCGCAATTGTCTTCTAAAATCACTTCACTATTACTCGATCTGGAAGCACTGGAAAACTCTTTTCAAGTTCCAGAATATCTGATGCGGATTTTGAAGAACTACCTGACAGACCGGAGCCTGCTCTATGAGACGAAGGAGGGTCGGCGGAGGATGGAAGTTACATCGGGTGTTGCACAAGGCTCCATCCTTGGCCCAGACCTGTAGAACATCACGTACGACGGGCTACTGAGAATCGAGCTGCCGGATGAGTCGCGCTTGATCGGCTATGCAGACGATGTCGCGGCGCTAGTTGCGGGACGCACTGTTGAACAAGCGCAACTCAGACTGGGTATGCTAATGCGCCGAGTGAGGGACTGGATGACTGCTCGCGGGTTCAGCCTAGCTTTGGAGAAAACCGAAGTAGTCATCTTGACAAAGAAGAGAATTCCTAGAGTAAGGATGATCAACATTGGGGAAGCACTCGTTGAGACTAAACTAGCAGTGAAGTACCTGGGCATTTTGATCGACTCGAAGATGCGTTTCTCCGAGCAAATCAGGGCGATAGCTGACAAGGCTGCAGCGAGTGTTTCGGCTCTCAGCCGGCAAATGGCCAACATAGGGGTCCCACCTCATCAAGAAGGAGACTTCTGATGAGTGCAGTACAATCTGTGCTGTTGTACGGATCGGAGATATGGTGTGAGGCTCTCAACAAGGGGCTGTATCGAAAGCGCTTGGCACAGGTGCAGCGACGGGGAGCGCTGTGGATTGCATCTGCATATCGGACTGTCTCGGAGTCGGCAGTGCTGGTCATCGCAGGAGTGATACCCATTGCCCTCCTTGCCAAGGAGCGCCGCAGAATCTACCTGCGGAGGAACGAATGCGACAGAGATGCTGTCGCCCACAAAGAACGAGAACGCTCACTCAGTGATTGGCAACAGTCCTGGGTGAGCGATACAAAAGGTAGGTGGTCCGCACGCCTTATTGGTGACCTGAGGCCGTGGCTCAATCGAAAGCATGGTAAGACTGACTTCTATCTAACTCAGCTACTGAGTGGACATGGATACTTTCGGTCTTACCTGCACAAGATTGGTAAGTCACGGTCTCCTGACTGCATATTCTGTGCTGGAGAGGTCGATGATGCCTACCACACATTTTTTGTATGCAATAGGTGGGAAAGGCAGCGCGGTGACCTCATTGAAGAAATGGGAGATCTCTCTACGGATGAATTCACTGGAGAGATGCTCACATCCGTTGACAAATGGAACTGTGTGGCACATTACGCTCGGGCAGTCCTTAAGATAAAAAGGAAAATATATGAGCGCCTGGAGGCGTCCAGGGCGGAGGGGTATCTTTTCTAGAAATCCCTCTCCCTTCCCCTCCTTCCGTTGGAAAAGGGATCCCTGTAGCCCGGTGGCGCCTAAACGCGTAGAGAAATGAGGCTTAGCCCGAAGTAATGTATCAAACGGTTCCAGGTTAGGTTCTCAGATTGACAGGGGAGGTGTTTAGTGGGTAGTCCAAGGGTATCCTCCATGGGAGTCCCACACTGCCAGACTTGGCGGGCGTAAATGCCTTCACCTCCCTACCACAAAAAAAAAAAAAAATACTCGATCAATATCGCTTTCCACACACTATCGCCATTTTTACTATCGCGTTTGAATGAATGATCCCCCCCATTCATTCAGCTCGCCTTTATATAGGGTCTCTAATCATTCAACTCAGTTCTCATACATTGGTGAATTAGCGGGAACATTCCAGCAGCGTAATGAATGGAGCAGTGACTCACTTTCAGATGTTGATCATGCTTGGTGGGTTTTCGTGGTTTCGAGAAATTCATTTTGTTGATGTTCTTAATGGTTGTGAAAACAATTGCAACAGTAGTTCGCAGAATTATTTGTACATGTAACACTGCCCCCACCTCAGTTCTTTTCGCCCCGAAAAGATGTATCGCCATTTGTAGTCAATTCTCCCTGGGTGTAATATGGGGCAAGACGGTCCAGATGCACGATTTTCATTTTGGCTCTCGGCTTACGGTGTTCCTGTATGCGATATACGACGTCGTTGATTCGTTTTATAACCCGGTATGGTCCCTCCCAATTATGTTGCAACTTTGGAGACCTACCCTTTCGCCGTTGCGGGTTATATGGCCACACCAAGTCATCTTGCTGGAAGCCAGTTGAATTTGCCTTGAGATGATACCTGGTCTTCATGCGGTCAGAAGCCGATTCGAGGTGTTTTCGCACTGTCCGATGTATCTGGTTCAACCGTTTTCTTAGCTCACTTGCATACTCCAAGATCGTTTGGGGTTTCTCAGGGGGTGTTCCGAACTTTATATCGGCTGGCAAACGAATAGTCTTTCCAAAAATGACTTTAGCTGGGGCTTGGCCCATCGATGCATGTTCGGCAGCTCTGTACGCCATCAAAAATAGTGGAATATGTCGGTCCCAGTCCCATTGGTTCTCGTCAACCATCTTGGCCAGATGTTTATTTAGCGTGCCGTTGAAACGTTCGACCATTCCATCGGGTTGGGGATGCAGCGGTGTTGTCCTCATTTCCCGTGTTCCCAGTAGTTCACACATTTCGCCAAAAACTAGTGGCTCAAAGTTTCGGCCTTGATCCGAATGTGATTCGCAAAGTACGCCGTACCTACTGACCCAATTTAACACTAGCTGTTCGGCTACAGTAGTTGCTTCCTAGTTGAGAATGGGGTAGACCTCGGGCCACTTGCTGAAATAATCGGCTACAACCAGCTAGTATCGATTTCCCCATTCGGATTCAGGAAAGGGTCCTGCGGTGTCAACAGCAATCCTTTCAAACGGTACCCCCAAGTTATAGGTTTGCATTTGTCCTCTCAGTCGTCGCTTTGGGCCTTTAACGCAAGCACAAATTGTGCAACTGCGACACCAGTCCTCTACGTCTTCTCGAGCGTGGAGCCAGCAGAACCTTTCCCGCAATTTCGCTAAGGTCTTGTTAACACCAAGGTGGCCTCCCGAGGATCCTTCATGCATTTCCTTAATCACATCGTGGATTCGGCTTTTGGGTAGTATAATTTGCATCCTATAGGAGCTGCCATCCACCGTTTCCCATTTCCGCTTGAGTACGCCACCCTCCACCTGAAGGGAGTTCCATTGTGCCAAATAGCTTTTCAGGGTTGCGCCATGCGTTGAAACGTCTTTCCACTCAGGTCGCCCAGTTGTCTCCTTCCATACGACCAATGGTCCGATGTCTTCATCGGCTAACTGGGCATTTCGAATCTCCTCCGGTGACCAACCTTCATCGAATTCGGTCGTTATCAATCGCAGATCAACGGTTGGCTGCGTTTCCTTAACCCGTTGCCAATGCTTGCAGTTAGCTGGACATGGATGACGAGGTAGGGTGTCAGCATTGCCATGAACTCTGTCCTTGTGAAGTAGTTGGGGCCTCACTAGGTCTGGTCGGATCGTCGATCGGGTTGCACCAGTGTCGTTTGTTATGGTGCAATGTTCTTCATCAACTTGACTAGGAAGCCATAAGTCTGCTTCTCCACGATGTTGCCTTGACACGGTGATGGGGTGCTGGGGATGTCGATCCTCCTAGCCGACGTCCGTCGTATGAAGTTGGCCCTTTCAGTTTGATGGGGTTCTATTCTAGGCTCCTGACACGGTCTGGATCTCCACCATTCTGGACAATAGCTCCGTTTTCTTCGCTTCTTGTAGTCTCTTTGCAGGTGCCCCTTCTCTCCACGATTCCAGCATCTAGGCGCACCATTCACCTGCGGCTCTTGCTCATTTTCCACGCGCTCACACCTGCACTCGTCTGCCACTACCTTGCGAACTCGGGCAGTGGTACGAGTCACATTTTTCACTGCCTCAAAGTTCAGGCTATAAGCCAATGCATCCTTGACTGTTTGCTTTTGAGCTAAACGCTCAGCTTGTTGTAATTCTTGGTCTTCTACGGCGCTGATGAATGCTTCTGTTGCTGCATCATCTCGATGTTCTGAGTCGTACGCTGGGTAAGCCAAAATTGCCAGTCGCTCAATGTCTTGGGCTAGCTGCTGCAAGGTTTCGCCAGACTTCTGCATCCGATTCCGTAGCTGTGCCCGATAAATTTGCTTCAGATGGGCGCCTCCATAACGCATGTAGAGCGCATTCAATATAGCAGCCGGGTTTGAGTGTAAATCAACGGGGATAGTCTGCAAGAGCTCGGCAGCCGGGCCTCTTAAGGCAAGAATTAATGCAGTTGCTCGTTCCTGCTCATTCCACTGATTTATCCTAGCGGCGGCTTCAAACTGGGTTTTGTAAATACTCCAGACCGTTTGCCCGTCGAATATTGGTGCTTGCATATTTCTGGATGTGCTTTGCGCTGCGGTTACAAGCGGGGCGGGTGAGGTGGTTTCTACTGCCTTTGCTGCTTCTAATTCTTTTTTCACTTTTTCCATCTCATGGTTCATTCTCTCTTCGACCTGGCTGATCTCATAGTTGATTTTCTGCTCAATCTGGCTGACCTTCTCCTCGACCTGGTAAACCTTTTCCTCGACGCATTTAATTTGATTGTTCAGGCTACCGAGCTCCACTTTTATTTCGGTTGACTGTTTTTGCGATTCCTTGATTTCGATCGCTTTTTGGTCCAGCTTCACTGATTGTTCATTTAACTTCGCTGATTGTTCATCTAGCTTCATAGTTAAATTGGATGACTGTTGTCGCTGCTCTTGCTGCATCAGCTTTAACATTTTCATCAGTGCATCTTCTAGTTCCTTTGATTTTGGCGTTTCTGCGTCTCCCTTAAGTTCCGCCATGGTAAATTCATTTAGTTTGAAATGTTAGCTTCATGGTTATCATTTATTTTTATTATTTTGGCTTTTATTTATTTTTCCACCAGTTTCCACGATGGATTTCACTATTGTGCATTTTTCTTTTTTTATGTTTAAACGTTTTTCACTTTCAAAATTTTCTTTCTCACTTCTCGACACCACTGTCGCATGTTATGGTTCGCGGCCAATAATTTTAATGTTCCGGGAAAGTGAAAACGCAATGTCTTTTAATTTAAGTTAAAAGGGTTTAGTTAATTACAAAAAAATGCACAATCACTTATTTAACTATTTCACAATTTTAATTTTCATTATTAAAAGTCTATCACTTGTCCATAAATTTCTTACCGCAATTGTCTTCTAAAATCATTTCACTATTACTCGATCAATATCGCTTTCCACACACTATCGCCATTTTTACAATCGCATTTGAATGAATGATCCCCCCATTCATTCAGCTCGCCTTTATATAGGGTCTCTAATCATTCAACTCAGTTCTCGTACATTGGTGAATTAGCGGGAACATTCCAGCAGCGTAATGAATCGAGCAGTGACTCACTTTCAGATGTTGATCATGGGTTCTCGTGGTTTCGAGTTAATTCATTTTGTTGATGTTCTTAATGGTTGTGAAAACAATTGCAACAGTAGCTCGCAAAATTATTTGTACATGTAACAGTATCAATTAAGATTTGCAGTTGATCCAATTAATTTAATATTAAATTGGTCTAACAGCAAGGCATCGTTTGGCCATTATTCAGTGGTGCAAATCGCTGATCCAGGTTGCTCATTACACAACACTCGTTCTTTCCAACTAGGAGCAGCGGCTTCTTTGCAACCCCAAAATGTTTTCTTTGGCATGTGCGTTGTAAATTTGACCTGGTGACAAATTGAGCTCTTTTATTTTATTTCCTAAATGAATCAAAAATGGTTCCACCAATTGTGGCTTATTTGATAGTTTTTTTCTCGCGAATTTTCCACATCTGGATTCCATATGGTTTTTTTGCAATCCAAAAACCATTCATTACTGACATTGAGAATTCCTCATTTTTCTTTGGGTTTTAGATGACAAAAAAACACGCTTTTGATTTACGTTTTGCCTGCATTACCTTCGGAACCGCTTGTGCAAGGCATTTTCCATCCTTGAATACTCACAGCATGTTAGAGTAATGCATTTTCCCGGTTCGCTCTCAGAATTCGATACAAAGTAGTTAAGCGCATCTTTTTTCTTTCTAATTCTGTTTATTTTATTACGCTTGTATGTTTCATAAAGCGATTTAACTGATACACTTTCATTCAATTTTGATAAAATCTCAGCCCTCTGCTTGACAAAAAGCCTGGGAGCTTTTTTAATGATGCCCATACTTTTTCGAATATAACTATAGCAGCCAGAGAAAAAAGGCTGGACACAGAAAAAAATCAACCCAAATCAAAGGCTTCTACGAATGGAAATTTTTCCGAGAAATAGCTGTTCAATAACTGGAGATTACAATGAAAACAAAAACTAAACTACTCGTATAAACAATCATGACGAACAATAAACGATCATGGAAGAAAAGTTGCGTTGACCGTGTCACAATTTTTTTAAAGTTGCAATTACTGAGTTACTAATGGTGAAAATTTGGGTGTTTGTAATGAACTTTTTTTTCTAAAAATTTGTGTAGGACACGGGTACCGATTGTCTGGCACAAGTGTCAGCGAGCTATAAGCAAGACCGAGCTTAGCTGACTAGCTTCACTTAACGACCGCATACGCGTGTTTATCGACTAGCTATTTGCACGATCACATGCGGCGAGTTCTTGTCGCACCCCGAAACTACACTACAAAATATTTATCACGCGTACTCTACTCTACAAGACATACCGATCAATTTTTATTATCTTTAGAAATGTTTTCTTATGTGTCAATCAAGCTACTCGACAGTTATTCAAAATACTTTGCCTCGTTAAGGTTAGCGGACACGCAGGCTTGAGACAAACGCAAACATTGTACAAAAATCAACCGTTACTTTTTCCAAAGAAGATCGTTGCATTACAAGGGGAATGACAAACCTAAAGATGTTAAAGTGGCTGAAGTGAAGCACTCATCTCTGCCTAAAGAATGTAAACTTGATGGAAGTAGTTAACTTCAACCTAGTACTAGGGTCTCTTTGTTCAGGAGCAGCCACTCCTTATCACCACGGGGCTGCTCGACTGCTTATGTTTATTACATGTTGCTTTAACTGAGGTATTACGTTTATCAAGTGTTGCTTTTACCAAGGGCGTACTGTATCAGATAGAAAATTTCAGTCAATAAAAACTCCTGTAAATAGGTAGTATTATCTTCATGACGATTATAAATTTTAAAATCTTTCAAGATAAAGTATTTCCGCACCTGTTATTAGCTTTTGGGGAGAAGTTACTTTTACAGCCCCTGAGACAGGATGCCAACCTTATATCCAGTTCGATGAAACATAATCAAATTTCTGATGCAAACTCAATATAAAACCCACGCCATCAAATTGTACTTTGTTCACATTTTAGCTTCGCACAAGCTTGCATTTCTGTATGTGAACTACAATACTTGAGTCAAAGGGCCCATTATTCTAAAGCACTCAAGGGCTCCAATATGTTAAAGACGGCCTGACCTCCTCTTCAATTCAAGCATTATAAGGCTTGTATGTAAGGGTCCATCAAATTTCACTAAACTCTGTTGAATTCAGCTGATGAAATTTTCTTTTAAGATTTCCAATTTGTAGTTCCTCCTTGAGACCACCAGGAAGCTGAAAGACATGTCCAGCAAATCATGTCACACTTGAAAATCTCATTTTTTTATTTTAGGCCAATCGCTAATCGCAATCCAAAAATCACATTTTAATTATGCAGCTGGCTTAGTTTTTTCTGGATGCTGCCCAGCATCTCCATACAGCGGAGAAACACTTGAAGAACTCGCTTCCATAGATTAACTCTATTCCACTCTCGAAAACGAGCTTCTGTCGTATAGAACGCATCCAAGTCTTTCGTTTGCCATTGAATCTTGAGCCAAGTGAAAACTGCTCTCATGCCTTGAATATTTGAATATGGGGATTCCTCTAGGAATGATCGAGGACTTGGCGCTCTTGTTACCTGTTCGCACGCGGACAGCGCTGAGGTGTTTGCTTCGTTGGCAGGGCGATTTGTAGAGATCACTTGCGTACTCGTTGTCTGCTCTTAAATCGCGGCATGTTTCTGGTTCTTGTTTTTATCGAACAGGTAAAGCCAGAGACTGAGTCGCGATAAAGATAAATCAATGTCGAGCGCGTTCCTTACCAGCGGAAAATTCTCGCGCTGATCACTCGCCTTCGCGCTCACATGCATCATGACCACAAGGCAGAAAGCTTGCACATACGCCCATTCCTTCTGGGTAGCATTAGAGGGTCGAGCCTGGCGTGGAGGCAACATCGCGACAGGTAGAGCAGGTACAAGAAAGCAATATAAGCATATCAACACCATAGACAATCTTACCTTACCTGAGATATCTCACAGCGGAAGAAATACATGGACAAATAGTTGAAGTCGTGGTTGCCGTGCAAAATGGGTGGTGTGTGTAGCGTTGACTCGACCGCGCCGCCACAGCCGTTATGTTATAAGATCAAGTCAAGACATACAATTGACTTTAGTAACTTAGAGGGGGAGAGATGCGTCGGCAGCATTAAGCTATTTGCAACAATTTTTCTTTTCACTTTTTCTTGCTGGATTGTTGTTCGTTCGTGTAGGCCGCATGAGTGCTTGCTGGAACGTCTTTTTCTTGCTATTAAAATGTTCGTATTTTAATTCACTGAGTTGTGACGATATCTCTGCTCATTACAGAATGAGTAGAAATTTACGATGCCACACACTCTGCGCGAACAATCGTTGAGAGATCAATCGGTCGCTGAAAAAGTCGAAATCTGACGTTTCGGGTGTTCTTAAGATTGTTAAATACCCTTTACGGTCTTTAAGTGAATAAAATCGTAGACATTTCAAATGTAAACATAGGGAAAAACTTTGTGTAATCGTTGCCGCTGCAGAGCGAGTGTTAAGTGGTAGAAGAAACAAATGCCGAACAGTGTGATACCGCTGAAAATTGGGTGCAAATTTTTCGATTCCTGGCAGCCCCAGAAAAGATTTCTTACCGTCTTAAGAAGTTCGGTCATGAAGTGTCGAGTTTTTATTGTGGTATCTCACGTTTGTCGCTTAGCAAAAAACTGAGTACACTTCAAATTCAAATTTCCGAACTGCAAAACGTCTGATGAGATATGTGTCGCAAATCTTGAGTTTCATAAATATCATAAGTCCACTAAAAACGGGTCCCGTGCTAGAGCCAACGGAATAGGCGCGTGTGGTTCTATTCAGGGAAATAAAGGGAAACAGGTCTTGCTCATCCGAAGGTTTTTGTTATATTTGTTGTTTTTTGTTTTCAATCGCGTCAAATGTCGAACGATGTCAAAAAACAATTGTTCGCGATTATAACGCATGAAGGTCTTGCAAAACGGCAAATGTGAAATTCTCGCGAGCTGTTGTATTCCGTGGACGCGAAGAGAATGGCTAAAAATCAAAACAAGTGTAGTAAGATTTACGTTACGATAGTTTGAAACGCGCGATCGCAGGTGTTTTGATATAATTAATAAAACAAAGTGAAGCAGGTGTATAGTAAAACTCCTTTTGGTAAGAAAAATGTGACATATTTTTTTAATCCTAATGCAAAAGTGTTGAAGATTGAAGTGAATATTTCAATTGTGTCATATAATTAAAGAATGCAGTTTACTTTGCAAACATGGAAAAATTCAGGAAAGCTTTAGTTTCAGGTAATTTATTTATACGAAGTTTAAAAATAGCAAGATTTGCGTAAAAAATTGAGTGATTACTAACAATACGGTTAGAAAGGGCCATCCTCTACTACGAAAATTATAAAGTATTCCTCTCTGAATTTGGATTCATTCTGGTATCATACGCAGATTTCTTTAAAGCTTAAAAATTTTCCGGACCAGTCAATTAACACATAATGAGAATGATATAATAATAATAAAATTTTGGCACTCTGTTGCTAATTCGGTCACGATTTCTCACTCCCCAAAGAAATCGGTGGAACATTTTGTGTTGTTTATGTCCAATTTTCAGACAAAGACGGGTTTCGGGCATATGAAGCAACTCTTTAAATCAAAACCAGAGAAGTTGGTTCTGTATTGTAAGAATTGGGTGTCTTGATCAAGGAGTTCAACAAATCAGCAAGAGATCGCATAGTCCATCCCATCATTCACTACCAATTATTTATTTCTTTCTATAACCACTTTCTCTAATACTCCTTCAATGTTCTCTTGAAAAACAACATTGAAGTTTTCATTAGAATAGCCCTCCTTACTTAGTGCTTCCCATTACTCACTACCCTCGAATCCTCATTACCTGCTCCACGGTAACATGATAACACAGTAACAGCTAACAAGGTGCTCAGATTTTTTTGTGGCACGAATGTGAAGGCTGTTTACTCTCGGAGTTAGGGATCCCATTTACTGCTCCTAGACTACCCACTAAAGACCCCTATCAATCTAAGGACCTAGCCTAGAATCGTTTGCCGCAATACTTCAGGCTGGGCCTCGTTTTGTTAAGCCGTGGGGTGCCTACAAGCTAGGTGAGTCTCTTCCAGCGGGATAGGAGAGAAGGGAAGGGATTGCTAGGAAAGAGGTCCCTCCATCCTTGACACCTCCCGGAATTGCAGTATGCCTTTCTTTATCTATAAAGACTGTCCGCACATATTGTGCCAAGCGATCTAAGCATTTTTTTTCTTTGTAGCGCTACAGCCTCTCTTCGGTCTTACCTTCCTGCTACAAGCGCCTCCAACTGTCTCAGTTCATTGACTGCATCCTCCAATTTCAAAATTCGAACAGCGATGAACTGTCTTCGTCGACTTACTTAGACAAGCGTTCCCCCGGTTTCCCAACAGGTCGCCGCTCATCAGTTCTCCCAACGATTACCTTTTTGGGTATCCGTTGTTCGTCCACACGATTCATGTGGCCAGCCCATTACAGCTTCCGCAGTCATATAATCGTTGAGAACTCGGGCTCATCAAAAATTTGATACAGCTCATGGTTGTATCGAATTCGTTATTGGTCTCCGTCTAGCTTCGCTCCGATTATTCGCCTCAGGACCCGTTGCTCAAAGGCGTTCCATATATTTGCGGACGCTTGGGTTAGGGTCCATGTTTCACACCCATAGCATACCACAGGTCTTACCGCAGATTTGTATACTTGGAGCTTTATTTTCTCGTGTATATGCAACTAGTCTTCAAGATCGTCAAAACTGAATAAAATATTTTAATTACGAGCTACGTTCCTTCAGATAGTCCCTCAAAATCCGCATCAGATATTTTGGTACTTGGAAAGGATTTTCCAGAGGTTCCAGAATATCTGTCAATTTAGCGGAATTGACCGTGCCCACCACTTCCTCAATAGTGTCACCGGGCTCGTCTGCTGTTTGTTTAAAATCTAGTACCTTGGTTTCTTTAGTGTTGATGAGAGCTATGAGAGAAGTTGGCGCTTCGTTATTTACATCGTTTCGTTCGTCCATTTTTGCTACCTTAGTCGTTGCTGTCATTGCTATTGTCTTCGATGTCTTGGTCGTCGATGTTGTTGTCGTTGGTGTTGCTGTTGTTGTTTTGAAAGAAATTAAGTTCATGTCGATTGGGTCCACTTTTAGAGCCGCTATTTCCGTTCGCCCTTTTGGTCCCATGGTTATCTATACGACGCTAGGAGGCCATGCGAGGGTTGGCACACGCCCTTATGGGGATCGGTGTGCAGACCCAGACTGGCGCTAATCGGGAGTTTGTCTCAGCCGAACCTGCATTACCAATTCAATGGTGCAAACTTCGAACATACTTCGATTTTGATAGTTAAATTGGAGCTGTTTGCAAATGAGTGTCACCTTGGTACTATTGTGCAAAGAAACTAGATCCAAAACATCATGTCCGTCGGCCACAGATGTCAATCCCATTTCGTCACTTGAATCATGTATCATTCAGGGTCATTTTTCTGCGTAGTACGGAAGGAACCTTACCGAAATCTCGATTTCTTTAGACACGTGGGAGGAACACTCCCCAAAGAATACTAGCCTCCAAGAATACTCTGTTAGCCAGTATTTTTGGGGATGCTTCGATATTAATAGACGATTTTTGTTGTTATGCTTCCTTCACAGAGAGCAAACTATGATGCTTGGCTCTCTCTCTCTCTCTCTCTCTCTCTGTGTTGATTCATTAACAAGACTACAATTGCAAACAGTTCGACTGAATCATAAAAACCAGCATTTTAAGTAGCATTGACTTCTCGAGTACTTTACTCTAGAAATATCCTATTGTGTCTATTGATCCATCTGCCATTACTGTAGATTATCATATCTACCCAATCAAACATTGACTCCGGTTGTAGGCCAGATTGCATTCGGTACAGCCGTCTCTGATACATAGCTCCCTCCAGCATGGAGCGAACACAACGCATGGAGAGACTGCAATGACCATCTCGTCACATTCCTACTTGTCCTGATACGACCTTATCTATTCTGAACACTGCAAGGGGTGGTTAGAACATTTAGGTGTTCCATACTCTACTGAATGGTGTGTTGAACCCTCTGGCGAACCCCAAACATACCATTTTTTGCAGCTTAGCCAAGCAATACATTCTCCAAAAGAGCTCTGCTTTGAGTCACTACAAACATGTAATACATCAGGGGCCTGGAAATCGGTGTATAAAAGCAGAGGGGTCTGCTTGTGTTACTTAGCTACTAACTTTTTCAAAGACTTTCTTGACTTCTTCAAATAGTCCACTACTACTATATGAGTTTGCAAAAATAAATTTCTGCTATAGATGGACCCTTACCCAAGCATCCGCAAACATATTGAACACCTTGGAGAAATGGGTCGGAGTGAAGCTAGGGGGGACCAATAGTGAATTCGAAACAACCATGAGCTAAATGAAATTTTTGATGAGCCGCAGGTCTCAACAGTTGTAAGGCTGCGGAAGCTGCAATGGGCTGGCCCTGTGAATTGTATGAACAAACAATGGATACCCAAAAAGATATTTGTTGGGAAAATCGGAGGGCAGGGATCAGTGGGAAACCGAGGAAACGCTGCTCTGACTCCGTCAACGAAGACAGTTCATCGTTGCACAGATTTCAAAATAAGAGAACACCGTCAATGGACTGAGACACAGGATTTGAAGGCCCGGAGAGGCTGTAGTGCTACAAAGTAGAAGAATAGAAGTCTGCTATGCAAGGTAGGCTGGTTTGATGGCAGTTGGATAGTGTCTCCAATTGAGAACCTGTTTTTTTGGTTGTATGGAGGTAATGGTTATTTTTTCAAATATACTATTCACAATAATACCTGTTCTATACAGTTCAAAGCCTAGCTTGGAACTGTTTCACATATTACTTTCGCTAGAATTCATTTTCCTGTGCCTTAAGGCACTTTTAGGCAGCAGAAACCTCTTCATGCGGAAAGACAGGGAACCCCTCCACTTTTGATACCCCAGACAATAAATGATGCCGTTTTTATTGAAAGGTTTGCCCGAGCATTATATTCGTTTATATTTTCCACAGACTTCCATAGGAAAGATCGTTATCAAGTAAGTAAGTATCTTCAAAGCATAATTTTTGAACGCGAATAGGTAAAAAGATTATGTTTTTGCGAAACTATTCAGGTTACTTGTCATTGGGTCCCATCTGAAGGATATTTTAATCACGTGGTTATTGAGGGCAAAATCTATTTGATCAGGCTCAAATTTTAGAGACTCTTCCATTCTCGACGCCTTCCGAAACTCGAGTATACATTTTCAAACTACCAGGACTGCCCGAGTATAATGTACTATTCAGTAACTTTTGACAACGGATATAAGCATCTTTGCGATTAGAGTCTCCAGAGAGAACTCTCTGATTTTACTGGAGATGTCATCATGTTGCCTGCTTTGCCTCTCCTGTGCAAAACATGCATCTAGGAGATCATGAATGATTAGTCTTGTGTTGGTTAAACCGAAAAAATACGTGTCCACTTATGTTAAGAGTTGGGTCAGGTAGAAATGTATCACCATGCTCCTAATTAAGGCACGCACTCTATCTTCTCCTTATGTCACTATCCCAAAACTTGCTAGCTGGTGAAAAAGCACTGTCTCTCATCCTTAGCAGATATATTTTTTTAATCTTTAACAAGATAGTGATGGGTATCACCACAGCAATCACCAATACTGCCAACCGGGAGACTGTTCAATATGCGCTTGCAGTGCGCAATGATCCTTGTATCTGCACCTGTGCCAATCACTTTCCGTACAACTCCTTCTTCAGAGCGTCGCCCCATTGTTCTGGTCCGTAGAGTAATACAGGTTGCATAACGCAAGTTAGGAGTGTTCCGCATGATGAGATAGGTTTCTTTATGTTGGCTATTTGTCAAGTAAGTGCCGTTACATGTGCTGCAGATTTGTAAGCTGCTGCTCCGATTCGCTAGGAAAAACTTGTCTTTGAGTCTATGAATACGCTCAGATATCGCTCCTGCTTTCGATTCAACAAGCGTTCCTCCAATATTGTTAGTCCTGACTCTAGGGATTCTCTTCTTGGCCAGGGTCACCATTTCAGTTTTGTCCAGTGCTAGGCTGAAGTCATGAGCAGTCATCTAGTTTTCAATCGGCACATGTTTCACAGTGCGTCCAGTGACGAGCGCTGCAACATCACCCACTTAGCTGATCAAGTGTTACTCATCCAGCAGCTCAAGCTTCAGTAACCCGTCATATGAGCTGTTCCACAAATAAGGGCTTCAAGATCTGCGTCAGATATTTTGGTACTAGTGAACTATTTTCCATTGCTTCCAATACACTTTCCCCAATGTAGTGGAGCTTAAAGCTTTTCTGACGTTAAAAGTGATCCGGGTGGAACTGTTGTCTGCCTCCACATACTGGACCGCATTCATCACCTCTCCGACAGTATCAATGGTGGAGGGACCTGCTCTGAAGCCATACTGTCACAGATATGGCTCCCTAGTAGTATGAATCACCTCAACGAGTCTTCTCTTGATGAGTTCTTCAAGCAGTTTCCCGGCCGTGTCTAGCATACGCAATCAGTGGTATGCAGTCGGTGAGTTGAGATTCCCCATCCCTTGCTGATCAGCATGAGCATCGCCACCTCCCAGCTTTCTGGGAATATCCCTTCACGCAAGCAGGTGTCAAACATACTGAGCAGCAAGTGAAGACACAACTGTTAGACCTCAGATAAATCCCATCTGGTCCTGGAGCCTTTCTTGCCTTCATAGATAAGATTGCTTCTTCCAGCTCTACCTTCATGAAAACTGAATACTCCACTGGTGTCTCATCATAGATGGCCTCAACATAAACAGCATGAGGAGTGAAAAGAGGCTGTAATATCTCGTCTATCTTTTCCACGTTGCACGAGTAGGGTAACGTTTGGACGACCTTCCTGTTGATTATGAGTCTATGGAGGCCTTTCTTAGCTGACTCATGTGCAAGTAATATGGTGCATGTCTCTTCGTGAGTCCGTGCCCGCTGGGCCTCACATCGGAGCTTTTGACACTCCAATTGCTTTCCAGCAATTTTGGGGATTCAGTATACTGAGGGTTTGCAGTTCTAGGGTTTTTGGTGGGGTTTGGAACATCTGCAGGTAGGTGTAACGATTTGCATAGTTGAGTTCACTACATCTTTAGCTACAAGTCCTTCGCTCTCCGGTGAAACTTTCGTTAACGGAGATTGTGCCCTTAGCACTTCAGCAAACCTCTCAATGCCCACTTTCTCAGTATTCCACCAAGTTCCGGAAGACTGAGTACATTTGCATCGAGAAGCACCATAATGGATCTCAAGTACTATGTTCTGATGTTCACTAGTAGAAC
This sequence comes from Odontomyia ornata, assembly GCA_963969285.1. NCBI lineage: Eukaryota > Metazoa > Arthropoda > Insecta > Diptera > Stratiomyidae > Odontomyia > Odontomyia ornata. The sequence goes on from OZ017743.1 coordinate 22,902,780, forward strand.
AGTGCTCTAGAACTCTCCAATTTTCGACCGGGCTGGGAAATGAAGGTCAAGTTCAGTATGGTACCAATGTAGCTCCATTAGTGTAAGTAGGTATGTGGCCTGTATTTACAATAATACTGAAGTCCAAATCTAACTGCTATATCCAGGATCTATTTGTTCCGAAAATTTGATTGTGGCATTCATTGCTCTGTGCTCCAACGAGCACAGCACGAGTTCCAGGCTAGGTTCTCCGGTTGATAGTGGAGGTATTTATTGATTAGCTCAGAGATCCCACGTGTTTGGGAGCTTCACCTTCGCCTCCCAACCATAAAAAAAATCGAGCTCATCACTCTCTGTGCTAGCAGAAGCATCCTTGAAAGCGTTTTTTTTATTTGGGAGGTGAATGCCATTTACGCACCGAGTGTGAAACTATTATGCTCGCGAGCGACTGGACTTCCAACTAAACACCTCCTCTGTCAACCAGAGAATATAGCCTAGAACCGTCTGACATATTACTTCGGGCCAGGTCTCGTTTTGCTAGGCTGTGAGGCGCCATCGAGCTAGGGATCCTCCTTCAGCGGGAGGAGAGAGAGGAAAAAGAATCGCTAAGTGGTCCCCTAGCCCCAATGTCCTTTATCTCTTAAGACTGCCCGAACATAATGTGCCACATAGTTCCATTTGTCAACCGGCCCAAGCCTTAAGCCTAGATTGAAGAAATGGGCACTGTTTGTTCGGCATTAGCTATACACGAAAGAGTATAGCTCAATACTGAACCCAAACGAAACCGTCTCCTCGCCCTTGGCCCTGCACTTGGAAGTGAATGCTGTTCCGAACTTAAATGGTGATAATACCAGATTCTTCAGGATACCATTTTGACAATTTCAGTTGTAGTGTGCCTGTTTCTCGCAAACTGCTCAAGTAGATCTTGGGCTTACAGGGTCTGTATAATAAGTAACCGGACTGAGCCTGCCCCGCACCGTCAAAGCGTCTGCTAACCGGTATCTGGTAGTGGTGGTGGGGGTCTAGGTAAAGGGAACCAGGCTGCAGCAGTTGCCTCCAAGCGCTTGGAGAGATAGCATCGAGCGAGAGCGAAGTGCGTGTTCAGTTACGTCGTCGGGGTGAAAATGGAGCGTACGATCGAGCAATGTGTTAGCATCAAATTTTGTGTCAAACTCAAGAAAACAGCCACGATTCAAGAGGCTTACGGTGAGGATGCTCTGTCCAGAACTCAAGTGTTTCAGTGGCACAGAAATTTCCGGGAGGGCCGCGATGACGTCCATGACAAACAGCGCGTAGGTCCTCCATCAACATGTCACACGGACACAAATGTGCAAAAAGTGCGTGATGTGTTGAACAGTGATCGTCATCTGAGCATTCGGGCTATCACAGATGAGGTTGGAATTGATAAGATGACCGTTCGCAACATTATTAAGAACGATCTGGGCATGGGGAAGATCTGCGCGAAGCTGGTACCCAAACACCTGACTGATGAGCGAAAGGAGCGTCGTGATGCTGTCGCTTCGGAAATCCTTGACCAACTGCAAACCAAACCAGAGTTCTTACAGCCCGGATATGGCACCAGCGGACTTCTTTCTGTTCCCTAAGATCAAGAGACACCTTAAGGGGACGCGGTTCGGGACTCTGGAAAACGTTCAACGTGCGGCGACGAGGACTCTGGACAGCATCGAAGTTGCCGACTTCCAGGGAGCGTTCGGGGATTGGAAAATCCGGTATCAGCGTGTTATCGACTCCAATGGGGGCTGCTTTGAAGATTTCTAAAGAAAAATTGTACATATTTTGCCAATAAAAAATTTCCTGAGGTTAGTCCGGTTACTAATTATGCAGACCCTGTATTATCTTTAGAAACTTGTGTGCATCATGCTAGTCTACAGTGATTCGAATATTCGGTTCGTTAAAATTAGCATACATAGATGCTTAAAACGAACGCTAACATTGTACATGAAGCATCTGTTACTTTTTCCGAAAAAGATCTTGCATTACAAGGAGAATTTCAAAGTAAAGACGTTAAAGTGACTGAAGTGAGCACTCATCTTTGCCTAAATACCAGAAACTTGACAAGTAAAATTAGCTGTAGCTTAGTAAAACAACAAACTAAGCAGTTTCGATGGGATGACCCGCCTTTATCATCAGGAGCAATCACCACTGATCATCACGGGGCTGCTTAGGTTTACTACACTATTAACTATTTAGCTTCGCCTTCTCCTAGATTTACCCTATTATTTGGTTCAATCAACCTGACTTTTAATGAGATACTCTAATTATCTTTAAGCGAAGGCCGAAATGCGGCTGTAGTGCTAAACCAAAAACCACCTTACGTTTGGCCCGCTTAATCTATGAAATCTATAAAGCACTCAATATCCCTAATTTCATGAGTGGCCACAGGCTCGAGTGAGGATACGGCTGCTTTTGCTACAAGAACTTTTTGCCCGTGTCACGAAATGCATCTTTGTTGGTTGCCTCTAGTTGGAAGTCTACCCGTAGGTCGCCTCATCCAGTCGGCCGTACCGCTTTGATAGCAGTATGTATGTCCTCCAGTTTTACCGCTTCGTATTTCAGCTTTCTTGGGCCACATCCGATAATTCTTTGTGTTTTAGTTCTTGGGGAGTTTTGTTGTTTTTCGCTTTTGAGGCCGCCTTTTGGTAGCTTTTTTGGATGCCTTGGATAGCGATGTCTAGAACCTCTCTTCCAAATGAAGCGTGATCCTTTGATAATTAATCCTCGTCCTTCCTTCTTTTTTTCCCGATCCTCTTTGATTGAGCTGCAAGAAAGCTTTTTACTACTAGTAGGCGTTGAGAAGCCTAGCACATCGTTAGAGGGCTTGACTGCACCTGTAGGGACCTATCTCATTAAGACCTTTCATATGGCATTCCACTTAACTACCTTTAATGAACATTTTTTTAAGGGTCAACACGGAAAATGAGACTAGCACGGTCTCCAGGATATTATGATCCTGCCATTAGAAGCTCAGTGTAGAGCAAATCATCGTATAGATTGATTTAAAAAGTGTCAAATGATCAATGGCAAAGTTTAGCAAAAACACGTACTTACAGGAGAAAATTAACCTGAACATCATTCAAAGTTACAAAAACATATTGAGTTCGCGTAAGTAGAACAATTAAAAATAACTCTCTCACCTCTAAGAATACTTGTCGCCACCACCCGTGTGTATCTAATAAGAGTGATGGCCTGATGAGAATTATGATACACGTTGAACCACCTTCTTCTAACATTTTCCTTCCCTAATAATTATACAGAAAAATTATCCATGCAACTCAGTTATGTAACTACACACAAAGAATTTTCATAAGTAAGATCATATGATGCCAATTTAAAACCAGAGGACTAAAGAACAAAAAAGTGAAACAAAGGGTCCAATCGAGCAGTCACGGAATATAATTTTGACGTTTTCCATCAATTGTTACCGTTATTACGTGAAATCTAAATGTACTTAAGAAACTGGAAACTGGAACATTATCTGAAATCTAAAGAAATTTGAACACACAACCTGGTACTCATGCAAAACATATGCAATTATTATGTATGTCTCCCTCGAATCAAATGATAAGACGTAATTTTCCGCTATAATTTTATAATCATTTCGATCGTTGATTTTCCATCTGCAGCAGCTGTTAAATCGACACAGCATATGCCTATTTATTTATTTAGTTTTGCGAGTGGATTTCCTCGGAACGATGAATAAATGCTTTAAATACTACCCTAGAGATAGATTTTTTTTCAACAATGAAAATCGAAAGCAAATTTTCTCCTCAAGATCATTATGCACAAAACCAAAAGAGAAAAGTATGTCATTCAATCTTGATGATTTGTTAATGAATGTTACAATGAAACTTGGTAATAACCGCTGAGTATTAACTTTTCTTTGAGAAAAACATACTGCAAAAACTATATGAATAAAGTTATTAAACAAATATTGCTCGCACCAATCGGAACTTGATATAATTAAAAAATAACTGACAATAATTATGACTTGAGGCTATCATTATCATTTATGATAAAAATTTGCTGTGATTTACCGATCTTAAACATTAAGAGATCGTTGTTATAAAATAAAATGCAAAATATTTTTTTTGTCTTGAAGCTGTGTCAGAGGTAAATTGATTGAAATCGCTTACCAAAGAACTAAGGATACGAATGCGTGGATTTACATGCTTTCTTTCTTTTTGTAGTGGCTAAGTTTTAGATAGGCTTTTTATTTCACGTGGATGGATACAAAATTAGTTGCAATTGAAGACGGATGCCATTTCTGAGGGAAGTCGATTAAAAGAATCGGCAGAGATGCAATATACAAATCATAACCTCCTGTTTTCATTGTCCCAAACGTCAACGTTCCAACTTTTATAAATCCATTTGCAATCTCCTTTTTAGGGTTTTGTACTAAAATACAAAACCCTATTGCAATCACGACCTGTGTCCGTCTGTCCGTCTGTCCGTCCGTCCGTCCGTCCGTCTGTATGTCACAGCACTTTTTCTCCGAAACTATAAGGGCTACAGCCATGAAACTTTGTAGAAAGGTCAGAAGTGGTGACCTCTTGAAAGTTCAAGGGTGGAAAAATTTTTCAAAGGCGTTTGAGGGGGGTCTCCCCATATAAGGGGGTGACCCCTCAAAAAAAAATTTTCACCATTGGTAGTCGAGTAGGGTGTCATTGGAAAGGTCTCAATGAGATCTTTTCAAAACAAGTCTTAAAACTGTCTTATAAGTACCGAGGGGGGCAGGGGAAGGGGAAATGTACGAACTTTTCGCGTACCCCCCCCCTCGCGATTGGACACCTTCCATCCGAAAAATCTGAAAAAAATCATGAATGTAGTCCTTAATGAGTACAATAACAACAAATACATGAGAAGTCGAAATTCACTCAACTTTGTTAGCAATAGTATGATTTATCGATTTTGTGTTTTCTTGAATAAAATCTAAACGGTACCCTTAAACTCAATAAAATTTAGCAAAGAGATGACTATTTATAAGATTGATCTTTTCGGAAAGTTTCATAAAGATCGAATAGTATTTACCGAAGTTATAGCGATTTGAATTTTCGTGTATTACTATGGAGCAATATGCCCTGTATTACTATGGAAACATATTGCTATGGAGCCATATGCGCTTTTTACCGACTTAGACACTACAGCTTTGCTAGAATTTGCATGAAAATTTCAGGAGTGATAGGTATCATGAAGATGAGTACATACAATTGAAACAAGTCGAAGAGGCAGGAGAGAGCTCCTAGCAAAAGGGCTTTGTAACCATTCTAGGATTCGAAAAAATAGGCCATGAATCGATGATTACAGTACAGAGGAGTGGCCCCTGAAAAAAAATTTCATGAAAGGTAGCCGATATGAGTATCAACTGAAAGTTCTCTATGAGAGCTTTTCAAAACAGTTCTTAAACTGACAGTTTTTGCTTCAGTGGGAGCACAGGGGGGGAAATACATGAAAAATGTGTTTCCTCCCTCGCGAATGGACACCCGTGATCTAAAAAATCTGAAAAAAATATCAAAGGAGATATTTATGGGTATAACTATAACAAATACCTCAGAAGTCAAAATTCGTTCAACTTTGTTAATAATAGTATGATCCTCGAATTTCACATTTTCTCCAAATAAATCGTCTTTGACATGTTTCTTGATTTTATTCGTTGCTGGTTACTGCATTTTGTAAGTTGAGTACAAAACCCTTCTGACATGAGCATAGGTCTGTCTACCCAACTTTTTTACGACCATGATGTCAATTCAGCCTTTGATAAATTTTATGATTACCTCAAATCTGCCTTATTTGCTTCCACTCCTGTTTTCAGGCTCTAGGAATACGATAAATATCGTCCTCGGCGCGTATTTCTGTGTACAAAGTCATCTGATGGTCGTAAGGTTTACCAACTTCTAAGATCTACTAAGAAAACGGAAAATGAAACTAGCACGGTCTCCTTGCTTTAGGAGCATTGAACCTTCGTTAAACGCTAACCATTCTAAGCCATTCTGGAAATACATGCATTTCCTTAAAACTTCCCCTTAGGTCCTATCCTCTCTACATCTGAACGATCAGTACGATCTCTCTCTACCCAGGATATTTGTGGGCTCTTCAGCCACTATTTTACCTCTATATTTAACTCTTCATCTTTCGTTGCCTATGTTTCGTCTACTTTGCACTCTCAACTTTCTTTCCTTCCATTTATCTTGTGTGCCTCTGAGGAAATTAGAAATCTTATTTATGCTCTTGATACTTCTATCGGTGCTAATTCAGATGGTATTCTCAACCACTTTGTAATATTCTTATCTGGATCTTTTTGTGTTCCATTATGCATTCTATTTGATATTAGTTTGGCAGCCGAGATCTTGGCTTGCTGTTGGAAGAGCGCGTTCATCTCACCAATTTTTAAAAAAGGAGGTATAAGTTCTTTCACTAATTGCCAACACATATCAATATTTTCCTGTTTCTCTAAATTATTAGAGCGATTCATATACACCAAACTCTTCAAACTGTGTGCCATATGTATGCTCCAGAGCAACATGGTTCCATCAAAGACCGTTCTACGATGATGAACCCCTTGGAATTTAGTCGTATATTACCTAAAGCCTTTGAGGATAGGTTACAAGTCGGAAGTTTGTACTTTGACTTCATCAAGGCTTTTGTCTTCGTGAATCGCTGGTTTTCTCTCTCGCCGATCGGTCTCCCTATGTTTTCTCGAGTGGTGTTCTCCACCGCTACGTTTCTGCTCCCCTCTTATTTGTTCTGCATTTAAATGACCTGCTTTCATCATTATCTATGGTGCTACAGCCATTGCTGGGCCTTGGCCTTCAGGATCAGTCTACTCCAATCATCACGGTTCGGCGACCTCATCCGCCAGTTGACCGCTTCCAGCAAGGATCGGCTTTCAGCTTATATCGTGTCTTCCCATCGAATCCTGGGTCTTCTCGCCAGATGTCTACCATGTGCCTTATCCTCTAATGTTTTTTATCTAGCCGGTTTTCTCCATTCTGTCTACATGGCCCGCCCATTGCAATTTACGTAAGTTAACGCACAAGATACAGGTGGTTAGTTAAATAATAAATACAACTCATCGTTGTAATGTAGTCTCCACTCTGTTCCTTGTTTTACTAAGCCGTAGGTTTTCCAGAGCACTTTGTGTTCAAAGTATGTCCACTCCTTTTGGACTCGCTCGTCAGGGTCCATATTTCACTTCCATATAACAACACAGGTTTGACTAGAGATATGTAAATACGAAGCTTATTTTACCTGAGTACAACTCTGGATGATAGAATGGGAAATATGGAGTCATAGACTTCATTTGCGGTGTTTAGGAGGCGTCCAATTTCGTCGAAGAAATTATCCACACTTTCAAAGTTATAATCCACTACGGTTAGATTTTGTCGCACTAGAGTGCTTTTCTTCGTTTGATTTTTGAATTTCTTTTTCGTTTCATTAACTCATAGGCCAATTCGGTTTGCTGCAGATTAAGAAATGCTTTTTTGTCATCTGAGATTGACTGTGCCATAATATTGACATCATCAGCATATACTACCAATTGTGTGGACTTGAACATTAGTGTACTAGAAATTTCAGCTGTTATTTTTCCGATGACGTATTCTAGCGCAATATTAAAGAGCATTGGACCAAGTACAAGGCCTTGTTTTAAGTCCGATTCCATTTGAAGCTATCCGTTTGTTTACCTTGACCTGATATTCTGTGTTTACCATCGTGACTTTAGCCATGCGGACTAGTTTTGTTAGAACGCTAAAGTCAAGCATTATTTTGTACAGCGCATTTCTGTCAACACTGAGATATACTTGCTGGAAGCCCACAAAGAGTTGATGAACATTGATATTATATTCCTAGCAATTTTTAAGCACCTGCTTTTTTTGAGGTTGGGAGGTGATGTCATTTACGCAAAGGTTGTGAGACTCTCATGCTTGCAAGTGACTGGGCTACCCACTAAATACCTCCCCTGTCGATCCGAGAACCCAGCCTAGAACCGTTTGACACATTACTTCGGGCCAGGTCTCGTTTTGTTACGCCGCGAGGTGCCTTCAAGCTGGGGGATCCCTCATCTAGCGGGAGGGAGAAGGGAAGAGGAAGTGTCAGATAAGCGATCCCCCAGCCCCAACGCCCTCGGTTGCTGTGAGCATCTGCTTAGCTGAGAACATTTGGTCAATTGTAGACCATCCACTTTGAAAGCCTTCCTGATAATCTCTTGATTCATAGTACTGCTTTAATTTTCTTCCTATGATTTTAAAGAGCCCTTTATATGAGGTACATAGTAACGCGATGTCTCCCTTTTCGTGTACATATTATACATCTTCGCCAGTCTCCTGGTAACTACTCCTCTGACCATATTCTGCATATAATTCGATGGAAAAGGCTACTGAGATGAGAACCCCCTCTTATTATGCTTCTGGGATTTTCACAGCTTCAGTAATTGTTGGAGGCACTATGGATAACTTCTAGAAATATTGCAGCTATTTGTGTTTGATTTCGAATACCTATGATTGATCCTACCTTTCTTTGGTTAATGCTCCTAGACTGCTTCGGCCATTTCTGTTACCGCATCTCTTACTGTCTTTCAAATGGCTTTGATGTCATCACTTTTGTCTCTTGCCTGCAGGGATATGTCAATGACCTCCCGCCTGTCATTAATTCTCCTTGCCTTGTATATGCAGGTGACATTAAAATCTTAAGGTTGTTAAATCTTGCGAGAGCCGTAATCTATTGCAGGCTAATCTCCAATCTTTGTTTCGTTGCTGTGATACTAGCTAGTTATCTCTAAATATTTCTTAGCGTACTCATATCTCTTTTCTCTTTAAACAAACCCCCTTTTTGCTTTAAATTCTTAGTTAATAATGCATGTCACACACTGTGACTTATTTTAAATATTTGGGTGTTACTTTTGACTCGAAGCGTAAGTTAGATATCCACATCTTTGACATTGCTTCTAGGGCTTTACAGATTACTGGCTTCATCCTACAGTACGCTAATATATTTTCTGATCCAGCCTCTTGTGTTAAGTTATTTATAAGGTTAGTTCGCTCAATTCTTGAATACTGCTCTCCTGTTTGGTATCTCCATTCCCTTTCTCTTGAGCCCTCTTTAGAATCTGTCAAGCGTAAGTTCACTAGAATCCTCTTGTGAAAATTTCTCACTCCTTACTGTTACTATGCATTTCGTTTGTCTTTCCTTGGTATTCCCTCTTTTGAGCACCGCTGCATCTATCTCGATAAGTGTTTTCTGTACAGGCTTTGTCATCCCTCCCCCTTGTTCAATCTATTTCCTGTCAGACATGTTGTTCGTCCCACTAAGGCTACTTTTGTTTTTGACATTCTATTTGTGTGTAATGAAGCGTATTTCCATTCTGCTGTGTTTAAAGCATAGTACCAAGGGCTCCTGATTGACTGGAGCTACTGACCGACTCGAAGATGAGTTTCTCTGAGCAAATCAGGGCAACAGCTGAGAAGGCTGCTTCGGGTGCATTGGTTCTGAGTCGAGTTATGGCCAACATAGGAGGACCCAACCCATCAACAAGACGCCCTTTTATGATTGCTGTAAGGTCAGTGTTACTGTACGGAGCTGAAATATGGGACGACGCACTCAGTAAGGAGGCGTGCCGAAATCATTTGTCCCAGGTACAGAGAAGAAGAGTACTGAGCATTGCATCTTCATATCTGACAGTCTCTGATTCGGTAGTGAGAGTTATAGCAGACGTGAAACTTGTCACTCTCCTTGCTAGAAACGGCCGAGCTATTTATCTGCATCAAAACGAGGACACAAGGGAGACAATCACCCGCGAGGAGAAACAGCGCTCACTCAACGCTTTGACGGGACCTCTACAGAGAGACGAGAGAGCTTAGTCCAAATAGTAAAGTCGCGACGATGCTTGGATGGAACCTTATGTTCGGGCAGTCTTAAAGAACAAAAGGGACTCACAGCAGGCGGGGATGTTGAGGCTGGGGGACCACTTGTCTGACAATTATTCTTCCTCCATCCCCTCCCGGTGGAGGAGGGATCCCCTAGTTTGAAGGTGCCTTATGGCGTAGCAAAATCAGACCTGGTTCGAAGTAACTATATCCTCAGGATGATAGAGGAGTTGTTTAGTGGTGCGTGAATGGCATTCACCTCCCAACCGCACAAAAAAGATTCCTAGAAAACATGATAAACTTAAGCTTGGATCTTTTCGATATCTTCGAAAAACGCCTTGCGCTGTTACTTTCTAATCTAAAATATTTTCGCAAAAACGCTGGGCACCAAGAAAATGCAGTTGTCAATATCGAAGCGGAATTTGTACCTCTTTAACCGAAGTAGGCACCGTTGATTAATCTTGGATACATCATCATACTAAACAAAGGAATCAAAAAGTTGTTGGCGCAAAAGATTCCACTAGACGCTGAACGCATTAGATATAGTATCAGCTGTCTTCGATCCAAATGCTCTCTTCTTCTTTCAAATTTATTCTTTATTTTTGGTTGCACCTTTAACTGAGTAATTTGAGCATTTTTGTTTTTTAGTACCGTGAGTGCTTCCATGCAGCTCTCCTTACTGGCGAATTGCCCTTTGGTGAAATACCTAGTGAAAAGTGATTTCCAACTGTCAACGTTTTTTAATTAGACCTAGAAGCGTAATTTAGTGGATTCTGTTGAAAGAATAGTCATCGTAGTTATTGTAGTGGCTTAATCAAAATGAACTGTAATGTCATATTCACGTCACTTATGTTTCTTCCATGAATAAGTCAACAAGTTATGGGCTCAGCCCCAAAAAGGCGTGAAATTTTAGTGGTTTTTCTAGTGTAAATAGGAAAATCAACATGAAAACATGGCTAGTAAACTAATATACACCGAAAGATTGACAGACAATAAATTCGATGTATGGAAGGAGCAGATACAAAGCGTGGAGGATTTATAGGATTTATAGGAATATGTGTGGGGCAAGGCTACAAGGCCAGAAGAGGCAACGGCATTATATACCTGGAAAGTACTAGATAAAAAGGCTTTAGCAAGGATAACATTGTCATTATCTGCGACTCAATTGTTGCACGTAAAACGATGCGAAACATCGGGGGATGCATGGGAAACTCTTCAAAAAATTCATCATAGTACGACACAGACCAGGAAGATAGCTTTGTATGAAGCGTTAATGCAGTGTCCGAGAAAATTGAGAACAACATAGCACAGTTTTCGCAAATCGTGGATAATATGTCAAACGTCGACAAAGCTATGTATTGTACATCTTTCGCAAGAAATAATCTGGGTGTGTGGTGTGTCGATAACGGGGCTACAACACATATATGTAGTCAACGAGAATTGTTTACAGACTTCAGTGCTGAAGACATACATGTTGAGTTAGTATCTCATGAAAGAATACGCGCAAAGGTAACTGGAACGGTCGTTATTGAAATTGACGATGGTCCTCTTATATTAAAGAACGTTTTGTTTATACCTCACATAAAAGTGTTTGCAATACAATTCAGAGACGAAGTAATGGAAAAATTAAAGGAATTTATGGTGACAGCTGAAAGGGAAACAGGGAAGAAAATTAAGTGTTTAAGGAGTGATAGTGTCGATTATTGACAAGTCTTGGCATAAAACAGCAGTTTACTGTAGAGTTCACGCCATAATAAATTACGTTTCCAAAAAGAATAATCGCACCCTGATTAATACAGCAAGATACATGCTCGCCGTTGCTGGACTGCCCGAAGAATATTAAGCAGAAACTGTGAGTACTACCACATATATCAGAAATCGTTCCAACTAAGCGTAGGACACCTTAGAATTTTTGGTAGTACTACGATCGCTTTGAAAAAGTGACGAAAAGAATCAAAATTTCAACCAAAAGCGAAAAAATATACTCGTATATTCGTTAAATATTCCGATCTACAGGATGTATATCGCTTGTTCGATGAGTAGACTAAGGACATATGCAATAGTCGTGACGTACATTTTGTTGAACAAATGGCAACTGGCGACGATGATAAAAGGAAAACAGGGGAAGCAAAGTTAAAAGTGTCTAGTTCGAAAGATAGTAATACCAGCGAACCTCTATGAGAAGCAAGAAGTCCACATTACACGTTTATTTGCCTCTCTTTTTATGTTGACAGCTCTTTGATTGCAAGTCCTACTTAGTATATATGCTCTGGCCACCATGGTGAACAATATTTGTGCTGCCAGGCTGAAGTCACTACACTACTCCCTTCTGAATCATGGAGTTGTTGGTGTTTTGTCAAAAAAACTTCCATGTAACTCGATGAACTCAATAGGTGCTGCATCGTTTGTGTCATTAATATTCAGCAGACTGCTGGTGCTGCATAGTTGTGACACGACCAGTTGAGTGACTGCAGGAGTAGTTGTTAACTGTGTTGACGAACTCGTTGTTAGAGATATTGATGACTGCGCGGACGATTAATTTGGTGCAAATAACTCTTCCTATAGTCGCAATGTTTGGCTCGATTTGTTGTTGACTGAAACTCAATTTATGGCTTGTTACGAAAAATAATCAGCTGGAGGAATGCCGGTTTCAGCCTCTCAGTTGAAACGTTGACTTACTTACCGTTTACGTCAATGATGAAAATATCAGAGAAATCCTGTTGACGATACGATGGAGACCTGAATACGGTTGACAAAGTGACTTTTTAACTGTATCTACATTCTGAATACATGTATGTTTTCAGGTCTGTAAAAATGATGAAGTCCGTTTGTTGCGATGGATTATCAGTTTTGGGCGAAGCTCTCGTATTTGCTCACGTATCGGATGAGCAAACGTTTACGGTTCACAGTGTGTGTTATCGATGAAAATCACGCCAGACAAGGTTAAAGTGGTTCCGTACAGTAACTTCGCGCAGCTCGCTCCTACGTTCTCTTTGAATGTGCAATCTAATCCCAACAACACAGTTGGCAAAAGTTGAATCCAATTCTCCTAATACGATAACGACCGTTTTCTGTCGAATTATATAGTCTAGAACGTTTGCACCCGAGAGCTTGTTGAAAAGTAACGACTCAAATTGAGTACTTTGGTTGGCCGTTATCGTATTTGGAGTACCAACGCGAGAAATTAAATTAGCGCAAAAGGTTTGAGCTAAGGTAGGCACTGTTTGTTCAGCAATAAGAATAGCTTCTGGCCATCATAAAACTCGGTCTACCATGATTGAAATGTATCGAAAACCTTGACATGACATCAACTGACCCACCAAATCTAGATACCCGCTTCTAAATTGCTAATCAGGGATGGTGAGCTATTGAAACGGATTCTTAGTGTACCTGCTGACTTTGGATCTTTGGCATTGAGTATATGAACGAGCCCATTACGTAATTTATTTTTGCATTCCGGGCGAAACAAACTTTTGGAACACAGCTCATTAAGTTTGTCGAATTTCTGGGTGCGAACAGATATGAAAAATGTTAAAATTTCGTTTCCTCAAAGCAATTTAGAGTTCAAAAACTGAGTTTGAAAAACTAAAATATGTTTATTATGTATTGTTACATGTACAAATAATTACATGTACAAATAATTCTGCGAGCTACTGTCGCAATTGTTTTCACAATCATTAAGAACGTCAACAAATGAATTTACTCGAACCCACGAGAACCCAACAAGCATTATCAACATCTGAAAGTGAGTCACTGCCCATTCATGCTGGAATGTTCCCGCTTATTCACCATTGTACGAGAACTGAGTTGAATGATTAGAGACCCTTTATAAAGGCGAGCTGAATGAATGGTGGCATTCATTCGACCGCGATAAGAACTGCGATAGTGTGTGGGAAGTGATTTTCGTAATAGTGAAGTGATTTAGAAGACAATTGCGATAAGAAATTTATGGACAAGTGTTAGATTTTTTTAATAGTGAAAATTAAAATTAGTGCAAGTGTTAAATTGATTATTGTGCATATTTGTGATCAAATAAACTCTTTTAGACTTAAATTAAAAGATATTGCGTTTTCACTTTCCCGGAACATTAAAATTATAGGCCGCGAACCAATAACACGCGACAGTGGTGTCAGAAGTGGGATAGAAAAATTTTGAAAGTGAAACATTTTTATAGTGCACAATAGGAAAATTTAAAGAAACATTAAAAATGCCACGAAGCTTAAACTTAAAAATTAATGAATTGACCATGTCGGAGCTTAAGGAAGAGTTGGAACAGCGAAACCTGGCTACGCAAGGTACAAAGGCCACACTGATTGCACGCTTGCGTGATGCAATTGAATCGGAAGACGCGTATCTGGATTCGGGTGAGCCCTCAGATGCAGAAAAAGGCGCAGAAGGTGGTGAAGCAGAAACAAAAAAACCAAAGGAACCAGAAAATGCGCTGATGCAAATGTTGATGCTGATGCAGCAAGAGCAGCGACAACAGTCATCCAATTTAACTGCGAAGCTCAATGAACAGTCGTCCAATTTAACTACGAAGCTAGATGAACAATCTGCGAAGCTAAATGAACAATCAGCGCAGCTAAATGAACAGACATCCAGTTTAGCTGCGAAGCTAAATGAACAATCAGCAAAAATGGACCAACAAGCGATTGAAATCATGGCGGATTTGCAAAAACAGTCAACCGAAATAAAAGCGGAGCTCAGTAGTCTCAACAGCCAAATTAAATGCGTCGAGGAAAAGGTATACCAGGTCGAGGAGAGAATCAACCTTGAGATCAGCCAAGTCGAGGAGAGAATCAACCATGAGATGGAAAAAGTGAAAAAGGACTTGGAAGCAGCGAAGGCAGTAGTAACCGCCTCACCAGCCCCACTTATAACCGCAGCGCAAAGCTCATCTAGAAATGCGCAAGCACCAATATTCGACGGGCAAACGGTCTGGACTATTTACAAAACCCAGTTTGAAGCAGCCGCTCGCATGAATCACTGGAATGAGCAGGAACGAGCAACTGCATTGATTCTTGCTCTAAGAGGCCCAGCTGCCGAGCTGTTGCAGACGATCCCCGTTGAATTACACTCAAACCCGAATGCTATAATGAATGCGCTCGACATGCGTTATGGAGACGATCATCTAAAGCAGATTTATCGGTCACAGCTAAGGCATCGGGTGCCGAAGACTGGTGAAACCTTGCAGCAACTAGCCCAAGACATTGAGCGACTGGCAATTTTGGCTTACGCAGCCTACGACCCAGAACATCGAGATGATGCAGCGACAGAAGCATTCATCAGCGCACTAAAGGACCCGGAATTGCAACAAGCCGTGCGTTTAGCTCAAAAGCAAACGGTTAAGGACGCATTAGCTTACAGTCTGAACTTTGAAGCAGCGAAAAATGTGACTCGTACCACTGCCCGGGTTCGTGAGGTAGTGACAGACGAGTGCAGGTGTGAACGCGTGGAAATTGAGCGAGACCCGCATGTAAATGGTGCGCCTAGATGCTGGAATTGCGGAGAGAAGGGACACTTGCAAAGAGACTGCAAGAAGCAAAGAAAACCGAGCTATTGTCCAGGGTGTGCAGTTAGGAGGAGATCCAGACCGAGTCAGGAGCCCAGAATGGAAGCCCTTCAAACAGAGGGGCCGGGAAACATGTAAGAGCCAACTTCGTGGAGCAGAGGTTGGCTAGGAGGATCGACGTCCCCAGCACCACCATCACCGTGTCAAGACTACATCGTGGAGAAGCGGACTTATGCCTTCCGGGTCAAATTGACGGAGAACACTGCACCATAACAATCGACACTGGTGCAACCCGATCGATTATCCGACCAGACCTAGTTAGACAGCAACAACTTCACAAGGGCAGAATTGTCTCACTACGGACAGCTACGGGAGAAACTGCACCTGTTCATGGAGAGGTCAACCTCCAGATACAGTTGGGAGACCTTGTGTTCCGACATAATTTTCTGGTCGCAAACATTATGGATGACTGCATTCTCGGAATGGATTTTCTGCGACCACATGGAATCACGTTGGACTTGGGCAAACGTGCATTGAAATGGCAGAATGTCGAAGTACTGATGGAGGATCCCAGCGTCCAAACCCCCAAGATGAATGTAGTGGTATGTACTGACACTGATGTACCGAATTCTTCCGAAAGCATTGTATGGGCCAAGCTTGATGGTGATTCTGGAGACCACCGATCTTATCTGATAGAGCCAACGAAGACATCCGCATTGCGCAGTTTGATTGTAGGACGAAGCCTTGTAAGATCTTTAAGGAACGGATATGTGCTGGTTAGAGTCCTTAACACCGCAGACTCAACCACGAGCATCAAAGCGGGAGAAGTCATCGGCAGCTGCCAGCCTGTTTCCACCATCACCTCTTTGGAAGCTACTCACAACCATCATTGGAAAAGGAGGCAAGACACAGACAAAGCCCGGGAATCCACGTCTGCAATATTGAAACAAGTCAAATTGCCGGTGCAGCTATTCAAACGAGCCTCTGATCTGGTCACCAAGTACAGTGACATCTTCTCAACAAGCCCGGATGACCAAGGCCGAACGAGTTTGGTAACTCACGTCATAGATACACAGGGAGCCAAGCCGATTCGACAAGCACCAAGATGACTCCCTATAGCCAAACAAGGAGAAGTGAGCGCGCTGATCTCGGACATGGAAAAACAAGGCATTATTGAACCTTCTGTAAGTCCATGGGCCGCGCCTGTAGTTCTAGTAAAGAAAAAGGATGGTAGCACTCGCTTTTGTGTCGACTATAGGCAGCTTAACGACGTCACTGAGAAAGATAGTTACCCGCTCCCACGCATCGATGACATCATGGACACTTTAGCTGACGCAAAATGGTTTTCTACACTCGATCTCAAGAGTGGCTACTGGCAGGTAGAAATTGACAAGAAGGACCGAGAAAAGACCGCATTTTCAGTTGGGACCGGATTGTGGCAATTTGTGGTGATGATGGAATGATGGAATACGTGCTACGTGGTCTAACCTGGAAAACCTGCTTGGTGTACCTAGATGACATCATCGTCATCGGGAGAACGTTCGAAGAGCATGTGCGGAACTTAGAAGAGGTTTTGTCCCGACTGCGACTGGCAAATTTGAAACTTAGTCCCGACAAGTGTACCCTTTTCGAAGCTGAAGTAAAATACCTGGGACATGTCGTATCAGCAGAAGGGGTCAAAACAGACCCTGAGAAAATTGAAGCCGTGAAAAGCTGGCCAACACCAAACAACAAGCGCCAACTACGAAGTTTCCTGGGTCTGGCAACCTACTATCGAAGATTCGTCAAAGACTTTGCCAAAATACCTAAGTGTCTCCATCAGCTAACCGAGAAAAATCGTCCGTATGTCTGGAATGAACAATGCCAGACAGCCTTTAAGACCCTGAAGGAAAAGCTATGTGAATCACCCGTACTGGCGTATCCGAAACCCGGAAAAATGTTTGTAGTTGACACCGATGCAAGCAACGGTGGTATTGGAGCTGTACTCTCCCAGCAGATCAATGGCGAAGAAAGAGTCCTCTCGTATTACAGTCGAGTTTTTTCAAAAAGTGAGAGGAACTACTGTGTGACCAGGAAGGAGCTATTGGCTATAATAGAGGCCACCAAGCAGTTCCACAAGTACCTATATGGCCAGAAATTTGTTCTTCGAACGGACCATGCATCGCTGAGATGGCTACTTAACTTCAAAAACCCCGAGGGACAAGTTGCGAGATGGATCGAAAGATTGCAGTCATACGACTACGAAACTGTTCATCGAAAGGGCGGAGTTCATGGAAATGCTGACACCCTACCTCGTCATCCATGTCCAGCTAACTGCAAGCATTGCCGACGGATTGAGGAAAAGGAACCGCCCGTTGATCTGCGACTGATAACGGCCGAATCCGATGAAGGTTGGTCATCGGAGGAGATTCTAAATGCCGAGCTAGCCGATGAAGACATCGGACCATTGCTCGTATGGAAGGAGACGACTGGGCGACCTGAGTGGAAGGACGTTTCAACGCATGGCGCAACCCTGAAAAGCTATTGGGCACAATGGAACTCCCTTCAGGTGGAGGGTGGCGTACTCAAGCGGAAACGGGAAACGGCGGATGGCAGCTCCTATAGGATGCAAACTATACTACCCAAAAGCCGAATCCACGATGTGGTTAAGGAAATGCATGAAGGATCCTCGGGAGGCCACCTTGGTGTTAACAAGACCTTAGCGAAATTGCGGGAAAGGTTCTGCTGGCTCCACGCTCGAGAAGACGTAGAGGACTGGTGTCGGAGATGCACAGTTTGCGCTTCCGTCAAAGGTCCAAAGCGACGACTGAGAGGACAAATGCAAACCTATAACGTGGGGGTACCATTTGAAAGGATTGCTGTTGACATCGCAGGACCCTTTCCTGAATCTGAATGGGGAAATCGATACACACTGGTTGTCGCCGATTATTTCAGCAAATGGCCCGAGGTCTACCCCATTCCCAACCAGGAAGCAACTACTGTAGCCGAACGGCTAGTGTTAAATTGGGTCAGTAGGTACGGCGTACCTGGCGAACTACATTCGGATCAAGGCCGAAACTTTGAGTCACTAGTTTTTGGCAAAATGTGCGAGCTGCTTGGAATACGGAAAACGAGGACAACACCGCTGCATCCCCAATCCGATGGAATGGTCGAACGTTTCAACGGCACGCTCAATAAACACCTGGCCAAAATGGTTGACGAGAACCAAAGGGACTGGGACCGACATATCCCACTATTTTTAATGGCGTATAGAGCTGCTGAACATGCATCGACGGGCCAAGCCCTAGCCAAAGTCATTTTTGGAAAGACTATTCGTTTGCCAGCCGATATAAAGTTCGGAACACCCCCTGAGAAACCCCAAACGGTCTCGGAGTACGCAAGTGATCTAAGACAACGGTTGAACCAGATACATCGGACAGTGCGAAAACACCTCGAATCGGCTACTGACCGCATGAAGACCAGGTATGATCTAAAGGCTAATTCTACTGGCTTCCAGCAAGATGACTTGGTGTGGCTTTATAACCCGCAACGGCGAAAGGGTAGGTCTCCAAAGTTGCAACATAATTGGGAGGGACCATACCGAGTTACAAAGCGAATCAACGACGTCGTATACCGAATACAGGAACATCGTAAGCCGAGAGCCAAAATGAAAACCGTGCATCTGGACCGTCTTGCCCCATATTACGCCCAGGGAGAATTGACTACAAATAGCGAAACATCTTTTTGGGGCGAAAAGAACTGAGGTGGGGGCAGTGTTACATGTACAAATAATTACATGTACAAGTAATTCTGCAAGCTACTGTCGCAATTGTTTTCACAATCATTAAGAACGTCAACAAATGAATTTACTCGAACCCACGAGAACCCAACAAGCATTATCAACATCTGAAAGTGAGTCACTGCCCATTCATGCTGGAATGTTCCCGCTTATTCACCATTGTACGAGAACTGAGTTGAATGATTAGAGACCCTTTATAAAGGCGAGCTGAATGAATGGTGGCATTCATTCGACCGCGATAAGAACTGCGATAGTGTGTGGGAAGTGATTTTCGTAATAGTGAAGTGATTTAGAAGACAATTGCGATAAGAAATTTATGGACAAGTGTTAGATTTTTTTAATAGTGAAAATTAAAATTAGTGCAAGTGTTAAACTGATTATTGTGCATATTTGTGATCAAATAAACTCTTTTAGACTTAAATTAAAAGATATTGCGTTTTCACTTTCCCGGAACATTAAAATTATAGGCCGCGAACCAATAACACGCGACAGTATGATTGTGTATTCAATTCAATGTTTGTGTAGCAATAATAACATATTAATGTTGTGAACGCTTTTTAGAATTTTCATCGAAATTCGTACATATCTTTAGTGTAAAGTACTGCCGAACAACATGAATACTCTGGGAGTTCCACCCCCACGTACCCGAGGAAATTCCCGCAGGGGGGATGCTGGTTGACAGGGGTACTCTTTGGGGCTAGCATTCTTTGGGGAGCGTCACCCCTACGGACCCGAGGATATGGAGATCACCGTGAAGTTTCCTCTGGAATGATAGATAACGACCCTGACCGAATCTGGACTATGTTTTGGACAAAAAACTAGAATTGACGCTTTGGGCTGCCGGATCTGATGGTTTGGACCTAGTTGCGTTGCGCGGTACTGCCGAGGTAACACTTGTACGTGGAAGGCTTCAATTCAACTATCATACCGTCTCCGCCCCGGTAAGACCTTGGCAGGCCCTGGAGTACGATCGAAGTTTGCATCATTGGGTTGGTGGTGTAGGTTCGGTTGAGACGGTCTTCTGATTAGCGCTGGTCTGACTCTGAGGTTGTCTCAACCTCTACATGGCCTCCCTTCTCTGCAAAGATAGCCATGGGACCACAAAGAAGACTACACACACGAACGGAGATAGCGGCTCCGAGGGGGGACCCAGTAAAACTGGAGCATCTGAAAACCCCTTAAAAATGATCGAAAAAATACAAAAAAAAAAAAGCAAAAATTACAACACCGACGACGCAACCAGCGGCTGCAGTCACGATAGTTACAGCACATCGGGGGCGGTACTAACGATGACAAATACAATGACAGTGAAGACGGACGAAAAACAGAGATTAACAGACAGTCTTGTTCTGACTGAGATTCCTGCGGCGTTCCGACCCAGTAAAAAAATGGTGCAAACACCAGAACGTCCTAAAAAGGAAGAGTGGGAAATTCTGCAGGACGCGACAGATGTTTGGGCGGTAGGGAAAATGTAAAGAACGTAAAAATGCGATGGTTACTGCTGCAATCGCTACCTAAGCGACCCAAGCAAGGGTCGTAAATCCCAAAATAATAACGAACCATTCTGAACTCCCCAAAGTGATCACGGCAGGGAAAGAAAGGAGTGACCAGACAAATAAAGCACTGTTGTGTCATTTCATCACCACCGTCAAAAATGTGGCGGAAGTACTGTACTTGGATACGGAAGCTGGCAACTTCTCCCAAGAAAGAAGGTCGCAAAGTACAATTGCCACCCAGCGACTTGAAGAAGAAAGGCTAATCTGAAAAGCGGGAGATGTTCTTAAAAGAATACCATCTGCATGAGATTCGTCAAAAATCAGCAAAGGATTAAAGATTGGCCTCTTGAATTAGAGGAGCTCCTAGACCGCATAGAGCATTTCCGGAGGAGCTGGTTAAAGACCGAAGAGGAACAGAAGGCCAAAGATGAGCAGAAGGCTAAAGAAGCGCGGAGGGCTAAGCCTAAAAGGCATGCGCAGATCGCTCCACCATCAACATCAATAAGAGAATGACGTCTAGCCCAACCGAAGGGGATCTAGACAATGTTGACAAAAGGAGTGAAGAAAACCTCAAAGAAATTCCTTCAAAAAGTGCCAAAACACAAAGTTCGTACAGACACACAACAAGAAAAAAGACCTAATGTGAAACAGGAGAGAAAGAAGCCCCAACAAAGAATCCGTCAGCAGGCACTCCTCGCAAGGTCCTAAGATGGCTGATTCTACGCAGAAGTGCTGTGGGATATCAGGGGAAATGTAAGGCCTGAAGACACCAACACTGCCATTAAAGCAGTACGAGCAACGCGGTTGAGCCACATACTGGTCGAGCTTGAAGCAGAGACCGACAAAAAAGAAGCATTCTGTGACACAGTAAAGAAAGTCCTCAGCAAAAGCGCAATTATAGCCTCGCTCGAGTCAATGGTAATGATCGAAATTGACTGCATCACGGACATGGCTGAAGTAGAAGAGGCCATCAAAAGGGAGTTCCCTAGCATGGGCAGGGCCGAAGTGAGGCTGACACCAGAAAACCAAAGGAGACAACGCATGGCCATAATGGATTTGATCGAAAAGGACCCCGAACAATTTCTGAATAAGGAAAAGTAAGAATAGGTTGCGTTATCTGCAGGATACGGTGAAAAGCAGCGCCTCTTTAACGTTTCAAACGCCTTGGCTATGGTTACACCACACAAGTATGCGAAGAACCCGATAGGAGTTCCCTATGTTATAAATGCGTTGAAATGGGACATAAAAGAAAATAGGAGGAACACTGTATTCTTTGTAAGGATGCTGAACCAAGACCGCATCTTGGGCTCGTCATGGGGCCAGGGAAATGTCGGGTTTTCCAAGAAGCCCTTGCTAAGGCAAAATTAGAACTTCGATGATCTGCTTGAGAAGTTTGCGAGGGAGGGATTTTTGCTGCTGAGTGAGAAACACCACGATAAAAGTTCTGTTTGATGGTAACCTGATGAACCTGGTACTGGCGCCATCTGGGCGCGAAACAGTGATTTCCAGATGGATAGCTGTGACGGGGGCGATGATTTCGTGTGGGTTCGGTGCTCAAGGACCACGTTTTTAGTTTGTCCCTAACGCTGAACGAATCGATATCATCTGTCCAAGCCAAACTTGATGGTTTAGAGGGCGCTATCTTGAACGCAGATGGCAACGTGCTCGTTGGGGCAGCTTCAACGCCAAAGCAATCGAATGGGGCATACCTCAAACGGATCCGCGGGGAATATGAATCCCAGAAATGGCAGCCAGGATGGCGTTGTCGTACTAAACACCGGGAACACACCAAATTTCTGCCGTATTGGCTGTGAAGGAACCGTACCGTATATGACATTTGCCTTGGAGTCCTTAGTACGGAGGATACACAATTGAAGAGTATTAGAGGACTACTCAGCCAGTGATCATCAGTGCATTCCACTTGAGATCAGTGATGCTATCTCCCAACATTCGCGCTCTCGACTTTCTACAATCGGAAGGATGGACGTCAAGAGGTTTGTCGAGGTGCTCACGGCAGGTGCTCCGCTGTAGGGAGATATACAGGGGACAGAAGAACTGGCAGTTCAAGACTTGGTGAACTCAACTATGAGCATCATCACGATTGCTCGCAACGGTTCTATGCCCTATCGAAAACCCCAGTCTGGCAAGCCCCCAGTATGCTGGTGGTCGACTGAAATAGCTGAAAAGCGAAGGGAGTGTCATAAACTTCGATGTAGGGCTCTATGGGCGTGGAACCGGACCGAGGCATGCAACTGGGTAACAGCATATAAGTCAGCCAGGAAATGTCTCTGCGAATTGATTAACAACAGCAAGGCTCACTGCTGGCAAGATTTAGTGGACAATGTGAACAAGGATCCGTGGGACCTTGGATACAAGCTCGTTATGCGGAAGCTTGGTGCCCTACGGAAGCTTTGCATACATGAAGCTGAACAGATGGACGAGGTAGCGCGGGTACTCTTCCCCGACCATCTAATTCGTGTTGGAGCTATTTACGGTCAAACAGCAGTCGAGTGTCCACTCTTCACACAGCCGGAACTGGAAGAGGCAGTCCTTTCTGAAAAAGACGAAGGCTTCATGCCAAGATGGTATTCCAACTGAGGTGTTGCAACTTGTCTATCACTGTTGTCCTGACATGCTGCTCACCATACTCAACGCTTGTCTTCGGGACGGGGTTTTCTTGGTACGATATAAGGTGACAAGGCTTGTGCTGATCAGCAAGAAGAAGAGAAATCCATGATCACCGTCTGCATGCTTGACACTGCTGGGAAAGTGCTATGCTAAAGAAACTTATCAAGGGAAAACATCAGACGCGATTCATGCTGCTGGGAACCTGTCTCGTCGGCTGTATGGTTTAAGAGCAGGACGTTTCACCATTGATGCGATTGCAGAGGTGATCAGTGCAATTCCAAAAGGCAAAGACATATAGCCGCACTAAGTGGTGGATCGTCCTGCTGATGACACTCGACGTTAGGAACGCCTTCAATTCCGCTAGATGGGTGGATATTCTGGATACGCTGGAAAACCCTTTTCAAGTTCCAGAATACTTAATGCGGCTTCTGAAGGACTACCTGAAGGACCGACACAGGGCCACCGAAGGATGGGAGTTACACCGGGTGCTACCCAGAGATCCATCCTTGGTCCAGACCTGTAGAACGTGTCTTACGACGGGCTACTGAGACTGAAAATGCTTGATGAGTCGCGCTTGATAGGTTATGTGGATGATGTTGCGCCTCTTGTCACCGGCTGCACCGTTTAACAAGCGCAACTAGGTATGCTAATGCACAGAGAGACTGAATGACTGCTCGCAGGTTCAGCTTAGCACTGGAGAAAACCGAAGGGGTCATTTTGGCAAAAAAGAGGATTTCTAGAGTAAGGATGATCAGTATTGGAGCCACACTAGTCGAAGTAACTGGAGCTACTGATCAACTCAAAGATGAGTTCCTCTGAACAAATCAGGTCAACGGCTGAGAAGGCTGCTTCGGGAGTTTCGGCTCTGAGTCAACTTATGGCCAATGTAGGAGGATCCAACCAATCAAGCAGACTCATTTTGATGAGTGCTGTAGGGTCAGTGCTACTGTATGGAGCAGGAATATAGGGTGATGCTCTCAGTAAGGAGGTATTCCGAAAACGCTTGACACAGGTACAGAGAAGAGGGGCACTGAAGTTTGCATCTTGATATCCAACAGTCTCTGACTCGGTGGTGAGAGTTATTATAGGCATGACATCTATCACCCCCATTGTTAGAGAGTGCCATGCTAATCAACTACGTCAAAACAAGGATGTAAGGGAGACGGTTACCCGCGAGGAGAGACAGTGCTCACTCAAAGATTGGCAGCAGTCTTGGGTGAATTGCGCGGCTCATCCTGGATGTGAGACCGTGGCTAAATCGAAGGTATGGTGAAACTGACTTCTATCCAACCCAGCTTTTGAGCGGACATGGGTATTTTCTGTCTTATCTGCACAAGAAGGTCTTCCGATTGTCGGTCTTGCACAGGCGTGCCACGCATTTTTTGCGTGAGAAAAATAAGACAGGCTGCAACAAGACCTCTACAGCGATACGGGAGCATTTCAAGCATGATTCAAGCATTACCGCGACTATACTGGTCATGCTTGAATCGGTTGACAAATGGAACCAGGTGGCACATTATGTTTGGGCAGACCTAAAAGATAAAAGGAACTCACAGCAGCTGGAGACGTTGGGGATTGGGGATTGACAATTCCTCTTCCCGTCCCCACTCCCACTAGAAGAGGGATCCCTATCTTGAAGGTGCCTCACGGCGTAACAAAACGAGACCTGGGCCGTAGTAATGTGTCAAATGGTTCCGGGCTAGTTTCTTGGGCTGATAGGAGAGGTATTTAGTGGGTAGTCCAGTCGCTTGTGAGCATGGAGGTCCCACACTCACTGCGTAAACGATATTCACCTCCCATTCATAAAAAAATAACCTTTGCAGTTCACTGTAATTTTTCTGCTAGTCGAAGCAGTCCTGGGTGCCGATATGACTAGGTATATCGATAGATTCAACTTGCGATAATGCATCTGTAACAATATTTGACTCGCCGCTGATGTGAGCAATACTATTGAAAAACTCGAAAACAAAGGATAACTGTCTGATTTAACGCGTCATAGATTCAGAGTCCAATAGCTGAGCTTAAGTAACTAACATATGTTTATTATGCATTTCAATTCGCAGCCATTTCGTTTTCAGTTAGTTGACCTCAATGAAATTTTGTTTAAGAAATGCTGGTTGTCCTAAGTGAAAGAACTACATTGTTCTTTCACCCGAGCATTTTAGCTATCAACTTAATAGCATTTTTCGCTCGATGGACTTCAGCTGGTTCCAGCATATGGGCTGGTTCCATTAAAAATCTTGCAGTTTCGTACGAGGTGACCAATATACTCCTCAAGGGATGCCACATCAGTCACCTCGGGGCAGCTCGACTGCATTCCTTAAACAAAATTTCTTATAAGTTCGCCACCACTGCGTAATAGTGGAAATTATTGCTCGATAGAGCTTGCAGCACTGTCATGCTGCAAGATATATATATATATATATATATATATATATATATATATATATATATATATATATATATATATATATGGGTTCGTGGTCACCTGGAACCCCGCAGTCGAGCTGCCCCGAGGTGATTGATGTGGCAGCTCCTGAGGAGTATATCGGTCACCTCGTACGAAACTGCGAGAACATATCAATGTTATGAACCATTTTTAGAATTTTCACCAAAATTCGTACATATCTGTAGTGTCAAAGTCTTTTACAAACATGTATCTCCACAGTACCACGTGTTATTCTTGTTGGAATTAATATATTTTTATTGTGTTGTAACTGGGCTGTTTATGGCTCGATTGTTATAAAATTATCATCGCACTTTCGGCATATTTAAGGACCTATTTTTGATTCTATCAGCATAAAGGCAACGTTCAAAAAGTGTAATATTATTAACAAAGTTGAGATTTTTGAAGCTTTTTTTTGCGTCCTGCTCATAGAAATTTACCCCGATAATTTTCATCAAATTTGTTAGATCAAAGATGTTGTACCACGTGGGGGACAATTTTTTCGTACATTTTCCCTCCTACACATCCCTTGATGCAAACATAGTCAAGTAAAGATCTGTTTTGTTAAGTTCCTATCTTATCAATATAATGGTTACGTTTGTAAAAAATATTGTTTTTAATGTGTCACTTCCATATAAAGGGGAGCCCTTAACAACCTTTTTTTTGTATTGAAACTTTGAAGAGGGCACCACTTTTCACCTACAAGTACATACAATATATCATTTTTGTCTCTTATAAGATTGGTGAGAAAACCTGCTGTGATGCACGGACGGACAGAGAGGTATCAATTTAGCGGGAATTTATAAAATTATTTTACAAAACCGCTTGCAAGCATATTAAATTTGGCAGTTTATATCTGCAATATACTCGTAATTAATTGTATAACGTTTGATTAAAATTCTTGTCCTTTTCTTTCAGGTCGTTGACTCTTCATTCAACTTTGTTACCGGTCAGAATCATGGAGCATTTATATTCGTGCAATTTAGCTAAATGTGAAAAAGTGTTTGAAAATTATCTAAATATTATTCTTAAAAGTGTTCCTAGTTATTATTTATGATTTAAAATAAGAGTGAATATTTAACAGTGCTACTAGCTGTGAGTAATCGTGAAGTCTGTATAGTGAAAGAAAAAAAAATGTATTGCAATCGTTGGTCGCGTTCATTAGGATGATGATAATGAGTGATTATATTGATCCACATTTTATAAAAGCGCTTTGTTTGGAACCTGAAAAACGTTCGTTACAAGAATTACAAATTATTTACTACGGGTTACATGCTCTTGAACCGCTCTCTGCGTATCGTGATTCTATATTAAGGGCTCTATGCAAACTTGTGCGTTATGAAAAACATCAGGTCAACGAAGTCCTATTTTAGTAAGTACCAGAATTTGATTTTCTATTTAGGCACAATTTCCGCGGTTAATATTATTGACATTACTGAAATTGAATATAAGAAGCTTGCAAAGTACTACTTAAATACCAAATTTCATTGAAGTTCAGGATACCCAGACGATTTTGTTAAAGAAAATGTGAAATTTACAAATTCTACTATTATTAACGAATTTGCATTGATTTCGACTTCTAAGGTATTTGTCGTTGTTTTACTCATAAACAATGATAAAACCTGTTTTTTTCAGAATTTTCGCCTTACAGGTATTCAATCGAGAAACTCTTACATTTCTCCTTGCCCTGCACCCCTCGAATCTAAAAGTGCAATTTAAGACCTTTTTTTGAATAGTTCTCATGAAGACCTTTCATTTGACATCCCATTTTGGTAAAAGAAATTTTTAAGGGTCACTCTATGAGGTGACCTACTTAAGAACCTTTGATCGTTTTTTATATCGAGACTTTCAAAAGGCCATTAGTTTACATCCACTAACCACGTTTGGTCCTTATCGCTTTTACTATTTGTTAGAAAAATTGCTGTGCCAGACAGATGGATGGACAAACGGACAGGCTATTTCAGTAGGGATTTGTAATTTAGTACAAAAACCTAAAAAGACACTGAAGATGGCACATTACCGAAACCGGTTTGTCGAAAGCCTAAACATGGCACGAGATGCTGCAGAATCGTTCTGAAACCCATCGCTAATGGAAAATTTCCTTCCAGAAGATAAAGGGAGAGGTCTTAAACCTTGCATGAAAAGTACGTAAAAACAAAGGAATTCTTGTTTTTAGGCTGCTAATAAGACTTGCTTGGATTTATATATACAGGAAAGCACTCATAAAAAGACGCAAAGGAAAGGATCACACGATAAACGCACTCTTCAAAGAGTAAACAGCTTGAAACCAGATGTTTCAAAAGTTACGAGTAAAATTCAATGAAGTGTTGCGTTCAGTTGGATAAAGCTGTTAGTTGTCAATCAAAAAAGGTATATGTAGTCAGATTCAAGTTTTTTGAGTTTTATGTCTAGGAACTATGGTGGTAATGAGTAAGGGTCAAGCCATCCCGTAGATCGTAGAAGTAAGCGCTGTAGCCACTGCACCTTTAAAATATTCCGCACCAAGCCTAGGATAAAAAGACAGTGCAATAACGCCTATCGTGGAGCCAAACTAAACTAAGAATCAAAAGAAGTATAGATCAATTTAGAGCAATATCCAGCCATCGCTTAGAAGCAGCTTGTCTTTAAGCAGATCAAGAGATTCTTGCTAAAACCAAGAACAACAAAACCTTCATAAAACTACCAAGGAACTTCTTACTAAGCCATCAACACTAACTCAGTAGCTGACTGGATGGTCTAAAAGAAAGTGGGAGATTCTAGATAGCTCTCTTATATTAAGTTATTGTATATGAAGAAACTGTCAAAATAAAATAAATAGTTAGCCTCCCCAGATTTGAGGTAGGATTTCCGAATTAGTCTTGGATCTAGCCAGATGATTTATCAAGATTTCTGGACTAAGCTGTTCAAGTACCAAAAGGCATCTTAGACAGGAGAAGTAATCTACAAAAAAAGGTTGCTACATTCGACGACATTTAACACATTGGATTCCTTCTAAGAAGAATTTTATCATCTAGTTTATATACTAGTACAGTGGAAATTGGATAATTCGAACTTCTATAATACGGAATTGGCTTTAATTCGAAATTTTCTACTAGTCGCTAGCATTTCATATGAATTTTGTCATAAAATATTGCGGCTAATACGATTCTTAACCGACTTCCGCAGGAAAGAAGGTTATCAGTTTATCACGTATATTTTTTTATGCTATTTTTTATGTATGTTGACACATAGCTTTTGAACGGAGATAGATAGAAGAGTCCTGTTTTCGGCAAACGATACGTCTTTCTTTCTATTAAATTCCATTGAAAGGACAAGAAAATCAAACAATGGTAAAGGGCTTTTAACGTTAAAAGTAAAAACTTTCCGACATTCACCCCGATTTTTCAGCATAACTAATCGACGCGTGTAAGGATTTTGATTGCAGAGGTTTTAAATGAAAGACAACATATTGAACTAAATTGCTTCGGCACAAAATAGTAATCCTTTCAAGGACTCTGTCGATATTTACAGTTCAATATTGATATCGAGAAATTGAATTTTAATGATCTTTCGTACGAAAAATGCCAATTATTTTGCACTCTTCAAGGATTTGATGGAGATACCAAATCCTTTATTGACGGATGATAAAAATGATCAGCATTCTTAATTTTTTAAATAAAAAGTATATTATAGTGAATAATTTCTACCGAAAATAACCAATATATTAATTTCAAATGCAATATAAATACAATTCAACATGATTTAGACCAATTTTATGTGGGAAAATATCATGATGCTTTTCTCTTCACCTACTAATAAACTTATTAAAAGATCCTTCTTGCATCCTTAGACGTAAGGAAATAATAAGAATTGAGTGATTGCAAATTATAGAGTTAATCGCTATTCGAAAATTGATGCGTTACTTTTCAGTTAATATTATACATTATATGCCCAAAAATCTAAAATAAGTGATTTCCATTCTAAAGACCGATGAGAATCGCGACCTAAAAAGACGATACTTTTCCTACTATAACTGATCATAACTTTAAAGATGAACATGAAAGTGCATAGTCGAGTTTTCATTTAACTATAGGACATCGCCTTCATGAAGCTTATATGAAAATTATATGCTATAATTTACTGCAAACGAAGGCGATGGGTATCGAAGAAACGTGAACAAGTGATACGGTTAAAAAGGATCTTTTTAAGTAAATTTCTTGAGATTGATTGCGGAATTCACTTTATGTTTATGTATATGTATGTGGGAATTGATTACAACTTTTTAAACTAAAGACAAATTTATTGAAAATATTTTTAACTTTATTTTGCAAGGAATGAGAAGGGTTTTATAGATATACTGATAAAGGAAGAAGGAATATCTAAGTGAAATTCAGCCAAATTCATCGGTGCGACTCAACCGTGCAAAGTGATCGCAACGGAAGAGCAAAAGGGGAATAGAGTCGGGGCTGAAAAGTTGGCGTGTACGTTTTTGCAACGAAGGAAAAAATGTTTTTTACCTTGCGCTTGTTTTTTTTTTGTTCAAAACTGGGATCTTTGCGGAACCGAAAGCGAAAATCATGGCTTTAAGAAGTTCCGGCAAAAATTTTACTGTATGAAAAGGGACAGTTAGTGGCTTAGGATAATACAGATACTGGCAGCATTTTAAACTTGCACTAAAAATTACGCCTCTCTCTTTCTAAATCGTATCCACGCCACCAAATCGAATGTTGTGGTAACTATTCGGGATGCTAAACCTACAAGTTTTGTGGAGTCTCGTAACTTTAAATCGTCTATAGTCGTTACGCTGGTCTCTACTTCTGAATATGTGTCGATGTGAACGGTAATTATCTCTGTTATAATACTTGGAAGCTATTCATAATTTTGATAAAGTCCTCAACGAATACTTCCACAATGCATGTGAATTAGATTCTGTATTCAGCTTTATAAAGCTCATACCATTGTTGATGAGATATTTTTAGCGGGCGAAATACGAGAGTCATCGCAAACAAAAGTTCCGAAACAATTGTTAACACTCAAACCCTTAAGTAAATTCATCCAGTCCCAAATAATTTATTAAAATCGTTTTCATTTGTACGGAAAAAGGTGTCAGAGCACATACATACTCCATTATCTTAGATACCCAAGTATGTTATTCATTCCGCTGTAATTTTCTTTAAAGTTTTTGTTGTAATTGAATCCTTAAAGATCATGATTAGTGATTAGCTAAATTATTTGATGCAAAAGTAATAGTAATCGTCCATCTTTTTAACTTTAACCTAATTACATTCAAACTATAAAGGAGATTAAGGAGGGACGTAAAAACGTGGAAGACGAAGTGCGGAGCGGGAGACCAATCGAGGTGCGGACTGACGCAAATGCACAGAGTGTGCGCGCTCTAACTCGTGAAGATCGGCGTTTAACAGTTCGAATGATGGCCGCGGAACTGGGTATGAACCGTGAAACAGTCAGACAAATATTTGCGGACATCCCAGTCGAAGCGTTCCAGAAATGTTACGAAGCATGGAACACGCGCTGGAATCGTTATATAGCTGCCCAAGGGGATTTACTTTGAAGGGTATGGCAGAGTTGTCGAATAATTTTTAAATAG
This sequence comes from Odontomyia ornata, assembly GCA_963969285.1. Classification (NCBI taxonomy): domain Eukaryota; kingdom Metazoa; phylum Arthropoda; class Insecta; order Diptera; family Stratiomyidae; genus Odontomyia; species Odontomyia ornata. The sequence continues at coordinate 22,934,084 of OZ017743.1, forward strand.
ACAGCTTTCATGGAATCAGTCTCATTACTTAATTGTCACACCTAGTATTTACTTGGAATACCTTTCAAACTTGTCCCGGATTGCGATGCTTTCGCGAAAACGCTGGACAAGAAGGATTTATGTGCACGATTAGCTCATTGGGTGCTACTTCAGGAGTACAACTGTGAAGTAGAGACAGGTCAGGAGCTAGAATGAAGCACGTCGACGCTTCGAGCCCTTATGCAGTATTGATGATTGACGAAGACAACATAATCACGAAAGTAAAAACTGCTCAGAAACAGGCCGAAGAGCTGGAAACAATAATTGATATCCTCAAGCAGAAACCATCGCATCATGACTACATCATGAGTAGGGGGATCTCGTACAAATTGGTTGGCGATCAAGAGTTAATGGTGGTACCCAAGGGTATGCAGCGTGAAGTAATCAAAAAGGCGCATGAAAAAGGTCGTTTCAGCGTGGGAAAAACAAAACAATTGTTGTCCAACGGATATTACATACCCCAATTGGAAAAGAAAATTCTGAAACATATCGCTAACTGCACTCCATGCATTCTATGCATACTCACTAGTAAAAAACGCGGCAAACTTGAAGGTGAACTGCATCTACTGAGAAAAAGGCGAAATACCTCTGCATATACATTGATTTTCTTGGTCCTTTGCAATCGACGAGCAAATAGTATAAGCATATTTTGGCAGTCATTGATTCATTCTCGAAATTCTGTTGGTTATATCCTATGAAAACAACGTCCGCCAACGAAGTTATTACGAAGTTGCAGCTGCAAAGTGCTATTTTTGGTAATCCAGTTCAAATCATCTCAGAGAGGGGTTCAGCATTCTCATCAGCCGATTTCCAAGAATATTGCAAAACTGAAGGTGTGCAGCTTTCAATGATCACCAAAGGACTACCACGAGCAAATGGACAGGTAGAGAAGCTTAATTGAATAATCATCCGCGCACTGGCGAAATTTAGCGTTGAAATGGTACAAACATGTATCAAATGTTCAAGAAGTAATAAATTTTACCTATTCACGAAGTACTGGCGTAACACCATTTGAACTGCTGGCGGCTGTAAAGATGCATACCAAAGAAGACCTTCAAATCAAGGAATTACTTGAAGAAGCAATGATCAGCTGTTCTCAAGAGGAGAGGCACGGTATACGCCGACAAGCGAAGGGGCAGATCTTCAAGGTCCAGTCCAAAAATAGAAAAACGTACAATCTACGTAGAAAACCAGCAACGCGTTAAAAGTAGGCGATTTGGTGGCTATAAAGAGAACGCAGTTTGGAGATGGGCTTAAGTTAAAACCAAAATATCTTGGCCCATATATTGTAAAACGATGTAAAGCCTGTGACACCTATGACATTATTCAAGAGAATGAAGACGATGGTCCGAGGCAGACAAGTTCATGCGCAGAGTATATGAAGCAGTGGTCCGCATGTTCCGAGTCTGACGATGATAATGCATTCTCAGTCAACGACGAGATTGTGTGAAAGACGAACGACGAGCTTAATTAGTTTTTAATATCATTGTGCTACCTTTCAGTGCGCGGATGATTATTCAATTAAGCTTCTCAGTTTTGCAATATTCTTAGAAATCGGCTGATGAGAATGCTGAACCCCTGTCTGAGATGATTTGAACTGGATTACCAAAAATAGCACTTTGCAGCTGCAACTTCGTAATAACTTCGTTGGCGGACGTTGTTTTCATAGGATATAACCAACAGAATTTCGAGAATGAATCAATGACTGCCAAAATATGCTTATACTATTTGCTCGTCGATTGCAAAGGACCAAGAAAATCAATGTATATGCAGAGGTATTTCGCCTTTTTCTCAGTAGATGCAGTTCACCTTCAAGTTTGCCGCGTTTTTTACTAGTGAGTATGCATAGAATGCATGGAGTGCAGTTAGCGATATGTTTCAGAATTTTCTTTTCCAATTGGGGTATGTAATATCCGTTGGACAACAATTGTTTTGTTTTTCCCACGCTGAAACGACCTTTTTCATGCGCCTTTTTGATTACTTCACGCTGCATACCCTTGGGTACCACCATTAACTCTTGATCGCCAACCAATTTGTACGAGATCCCCCTACTCATGATGTAGTCATGATGCGATGGTTTCTGCTTGAGGATATCAATTATTGTTTCCAGCTCTTCGGCCTGTTTCTGAGCAGTTTTTACTTTCGTGATTATGTTGTCTTCGTCAATCATCAATACTGCATAAGGGCTCGAAGCGTCGACGTGCTTCATTCTAGCTCCTGACCTGTCTCTACTTCACAGTTGTACTCCTGAAGTAGCACCCAATGAGCTAATCGTGCACATAAATCCTTCTTGTCCAGCGTTTTCGCGAAAGCATCGCAATCCGGGACAAGTTTGAAAGGTATTCCAAGTAAATACTAGGTGTGACAATTAAGTAATGAGACTGATTCCATGAAAGCTGTCTATTTAAAAATTATTCGACAACTCTGCCATACCCTTCAAAGTAAATCCCCTTGGGCAGCTATATAACGATTCCAGCGCGTGTTCCATGCTTCGTAACATTTCTGGAACGCTTCGACTGGGATGTCCGCAAATATTTGTCTGACTGTTTCACGGTTCATACCCAGTTCCGCGGCCATCATTCGAACTGTTAAACGCCGATCTTCACGAGTTAGAGCGCGCACACTCTGTGCATTTGCGTCAGTCCGCACCTCGATTGGTCTCCCGCTCCGCGCTTCGTCTTCCACGTTTTTACGTCCCTCCTTAATCTCCTTTATAGTTTGAATGTAATTAGGTTAAAGTTAAAAAGATTCTCTTCCTCGAACTTGCATGCTTCTAGTTCTTCTTGGTTCAGAGTGAAATAAACTTGACGAGCAAAGCTTACCGTAATGTGCATCTTGCTTGTGTGTTGTTTTCAATTATGAAATATCTGTTAACTGAGGCTCCCTGGTTACTTCGTATTAGCGACATACGTTTTTGAGGGCTTCGAAGAATGTCGAAAGCGAAACCAATTTTTTTTTTGGTATTTTGTGTCGTAATGCTGATATTATTTAGTGAAATGAAATGAAGGATGCTTTCGTGATCATGCATTAATTTTAAGTACTTTAGGCTTATTTCGTCATATGATTCATTACTCTAAGGAATGCTGATATTACTAAAGTTTAGGAGTATGCCTTGGTGATTCATAGTTTTGACGATGTCTCGCTGGTTTTCCTGCAAATTATCTATATCAGTATAAACTTCATCGTTAACATTGAAAACTGTTGTGAGGAGCTTGCCGAATAGGCCTCTTTTTAGCCGAAATAGCCTTGATTACCCGAAATGGCTCAGTACTTAACCTTTCTTGACTCCATGTCCATATCACAGTGTGTTATCCCTGATATATTTCTTGTCTGATAGCACATGTCCGTGACCTTCTTCTGGGTAGATATGTGTATAACACTTTTCTCACCTTGTAGAGTTGTGTTTATAGGAAAACTTAGTTCTAATCTAAGATTCCCAGGTAGGACGTGAACATTATCCAGTCTTTCAACGTAGAACCCTCCATGAGGTCTGATATCATTGTGGTTGGCGTTCGTAGGGCTTGCCAGACCCAGTGTCAAAAGGGAAAATACGAGAATTGCTAGATTCATAAGCTTTGTTGCCCAGGTGAAAGGACCAATTCTTATTTAATTTTGAGGCGGCTTGTTTGTTTTCATTTGGTGGGACCCGTCACATTTTTACTTCTGAGGATTGGCTTGAAGGGCCGTAGAATGAGGCCTAGTTTGAATAGGTGTAGCTTGTGGTCTAGTGTGGACAGGCTTAGATGGAGGGTTTACCAGTTGCTCATCATACGATCCTGCACGAGCTTGGGTTTCTTCAGAACTTCGTGTTTGCTTTGGTGCATTATCTTCTGAGATCTCGACAGGAAGATGCCAGAGATTGACGATAGTGACCTTCTTGAATTTATTGCCACTGCATCTAACCGTTGATGTTCGCACTTTACCTTCTGTTCCTGGTTGAACTTCATAAAATTCGGGCAAGTGGCCATTTGGTCGGCGGCTGCCTCGTTTTTTTATGAGTAATAATTCCCCAATTTTTAAGTTGTCGTCGTGTTTAGTCCATTTCGTACGTCATTGAAGGGTCTGCAAATCTCATTTGTCCATCTATTCCAGAATGTTTGATACATTACAGTGAGCATCTGCCAACGTTTATACAGGGTTTTCTGTGATCCATCCGACTCTGGTAGGGTTTACAATGGGCGACCATTCAAAAGCTGAGTGGGTGTCAGAGCTTCAAGGTTATTTGGATCGCTGGATATGGGTGTTGTTGGTCTTGAATTGAGGCAGGTTTCTATTCGATATAATATCGTGGGGAATACTTCAATGGTTGGAAGTATCTTGACCTCATCAAATACTCGTTTGATATGCCCTTTGACTGATTTCACTCCAGCTTCCCATAATCCTCCAAAATGGTGTGTTGCAACCGGTATAAAATTCCAGGAAACTCCATCTTTGGCTGTTATTTATGCTAAATCTATTATGGATCTTTCAATGTCTTCTTGTACATCTTTGTTCATTTGATTACTCGCTCCGACAAAATTCGTCTCATTATTACTAAATATTTCCTAAAAAGCCCTCTTTGACTGTTGAAACGCTTAAACGCCGCCAAAAAAGCTTCCGACGAGAGATCACTTACCAGCTCCAGGTGGATAGCTTTCGTCATCATATGGGTGAACAGGGCGATATATCCTTTGAGAATCACTGATCCACATCCTTTAGACATTCTTGTACTAAAGGGTCCCACATAGTCTACGCCGCAGGGTGACGATGCGCTTGATGGATGATGCGTACGGCGAGTAGGTTACCCATAAGTTACTCATTAGATCTCTTCGCGAATTCACAGTAGGTTATACAACGATGGATCTCGTATCGGATAACCTTTTGATCGTTCCTTATCCAGTACCTCATCGGTCGATAGTTCTGAATGAGCTGAGGTCCCCCATGATTGGTCTTTATGTGTGCTTCCCTAACAATTAGGTAGGTTATGTGGTAACGGTGCGGTAGTAGAAAAGGGAACTTCGCGTCTTGCGAAATATTTGCATTCCGAAGTCTTCCTCTAGCTCAAAGGATTTCCAGCTCATCCATAAAAAGATTGTGCGATTGTATCTTAGCACTGGCTCCTTTGTTTGCCCTTAAATCTACTATATCTCGAGAAAACTCTTGTTGTTGAATGATGGAGATGATTTTGAGATGTGCATTTTGGAGCTCATTGGATTGTAAGATGCCCATTCTCCTCCCATCACGTGGCTTGCTACAATCGTAGGCAAACCTGAAGCAGAGACTAAAGATTCTTGCCAATTTCTGTATGCTGGAGTAGTGTTCCAGAAGTTCTTACCTAGTTTTGCAGTGCATGTTGATTCTATTTTAATCCGAGCTTCAATGTTAGCCGTTTATAGCAATCAAGGTGGATCACTACACCATAATTTATGGCTGTGCAATTCTTTCGGACTTATTTTTCTACAAGCACAGTCAACAGGATATTCCTGTGATCTCACATGATTCCATCGCCACTTCCCATCATCTACAAAGTCTGTACCTTGGTGACCCTGCTCGCGACATAGGTTTCTAATGAAGATGGGTCCTTCTTCAGCCATGTCAACGTTATCGTCGAATCACTCCAAGTGAAAATTGGTACGTTTGTTATGTTTATAGAGTCGATTGTCTGATGAAGTAGGTTGGAATGAAGTACTGCTGGGTTTAGCTCAAGTTTTGGAAGCGGTATTTCTGACTTCACGCCCGTGACTTTGAAGCAGAGTAGAGTCGTGCTGATTATGCCGGTTTCGTTAATTGATGTGGTGTATACCACTGCGGCGTATGCTACATTTGAGGCGTCGCAGAAGCCATGAAGCTCTAATTTAGTGTTGGAGGGGTAGTGGATCCAACGTAGGATCCTTAAGCTTCCTAGATGCTCTAAACCTAATCCAAGGCAATTTCATTCCAACTTACTCCCGTCTTGCATTAATAATTTTTATTTTATAGTGACGGGTGCCAGCCATTGAAGTGGATCATATATGGCAGTTATATTTGATATTTCGTCAATTTTTCTCTGCTTTTGAATTTTAGAACCTTGAACTGGAATTTATCTTGACGTGGATTTCAATGAATTCCTAGTGTTTTCAAAGATGCATCTTTAGTTATTCGGATCAGTCGCTATTCTCTCGTATCTTCAGGAACTGTCGCTAGTAGCTCTGCATTATTGATAACTCACTTTTTGAGGTTGAAACCATCCTTTTTTAGCTGATCTGTAACTTCTTTTTGTAGCTTTATCGCTTCTTCTTTTGAACCTGAGCCACTAAAAATAGCATCAACATAGAATTCATTTTGAAGTTCTTTGGCCGTATGTGGATAGCTTTTGCCTTCAGCCTTTGCCAGCTGAATGAGACATCGTACAGCCAAAAATGTGACACAGGGTGAACCGTAAGTAACCTTGTTCAACCGATACTCATCAATAGTTGGTGTTTCATCGTCTCTCCAAAGGATTCTATATTAACAGAATGATTTGGCGGAACATCTTCTCAATGTCCGCCGTATAAACATATCTATGCTTTCTCGACCGTAGTAAAATCTGGGCTAAGTCTTACTATATTTTAGCTCCAGTATATGCAAGTCATACAGGCTGGGTCCCTTTGACGTTTTTGCAGACGCATCAAATACGACTCGAACTTTAGTCGTAGTGCTATCTTTCTTAAGTACGGGTGATGTGGCAAGTAGAAACTGCTTTTGGTGTCACCGATGTATGGATTTACCTTTTCCATGTGGGTGAGTTAATAATATTCTTGCAGAAACATTTGGTATTGTTTTTTCAATTCTGGATTCTTTTCCAGCCTTTTCTCGACTTGTTTGTATCTTATCAAAGCTTTCAATCTATATTCCCCAAGCGGTCTTGCATTGTTTTCATCTTTAAATGGAAGTTGGACCACATAACTTCCTTGGTTGTCCCTTTTGTGAGTTGCTTAGAAATGTTCTTCGCATCTGACTTCAGAAGGTGAAGGCTCCCTTCCGCTAATATCGTTGTCTATCTCAAAGAACTTTTCCACCGATTTATGTAGTTCGGTCATCGAGATGCAGGTAATAATATTGGCTGTACTCCTTTTAGTCTTGGACATAGTTTTACCTGATAAAATTCACCCAAATATTATATCTATTCCTCCAGGGGAGGCCAAGTTAGTATCCGCCAACATAAGTTCTAGGACTTTGCTACATCAAGATAGATCCACTGAGTCTTCCGGTAGGGTTGTTGTGAGCTTCAGCATAATTAATGCTTCGACTGGAGCAGTAAACGTCGATCGAAAATGCGGTGTTATCGTCATGGTCTATGACCCTTTCTCATCAATACCTGTAACAGTCACCAGGACATTTTGAGTTTCTAAACGTAGCCTCTTCGCTGCTTTTTAGGTAACGAACGATGACTTGGATCCTTGATCGATGAGAGCTCGCAACGGAATTCTTTCTCCAGTGCTCGATAGTACATTTATCAGAGCTATCGAAAGTAGTACCTTGGTGTTAATTGCTCGTAGATAATTGCTCGTAAGATTCATTAGTGGCAGCATTGGAAGCAACTGTTTGTCGTGAGCTGCAGCCAGGAACTAAAAATTCTGGAACCTGAGTGCCGCTAAATCCCAATTGACCTTTGACGATAACCTGAAGGATTCTCTTGGGTTGCAGTCAGGAACAATTGGCCAGGACGTGAGTGCTGCAGAATCCTAAACGGTAGCTTCAAAAGGATTACCGTATATCGCAGTCAGAAACAGTAGATTCGGAGCCTGAATGCTGAAAATTTCTATACAATCCAAAGATGTCTGTGTGCTGTTGTCGCGAAGGATATTTAAAGAGCCTAAGTGCCACCATGATCCTGGACTAAGTTGATGTAAAAAGGGTGAAATGATCTATTTAAAGTTTAGCAAAGACAAGTACTTTAAGGAGAAATTTAACCTGAACATAATTCGTAGTTACAAAAAACATATTGAGTTTGCGTAATCTCTCTCTCACCTCTAAGCATGGTGGTCGCCATCATCAGTGTGTATCTAATAAGAGTGATGGCCTGAGGAGAATTAGTACACACGTCGAATCAACCTTCCTCTTACATTTTTCTTCTCTAATAATTTTTCAGAAAAATTCTTAAATAAGCAACTCAATCATGTAGCTACACACAAAAAAATTTCTTAAGTAAAATCAATTTAATCGAAGGCAAGTTCATTAAACCAAAATGTGCGAGCCAGCTATCGTAAACGTGAAATTTGATTGATCACATAATTATGCAAGCTGGTATTTAAATTTAAATTGTTGAACTATGATCTGTAAATAATTAAAGTGAATGAGTTGCAAGGTAGCATTTACATAAATTGTAAATATTGAACCATAGGCAATATGTTTTTTTGTGTTTTATAAAAATAATGAAATTGATTAAACTACTGAATTGCGCTGGCTTGTATTTGTAATTTGCTTTGCTACACTTTGTTCAGGAACTGAATACACTGAATATAGCTATCAATAGCTGCAAAAACAATGGTTACTTCCCGAAAGCATGGAAGGCAGTCTTCCTCATTCCTATTCCCAAGAGAGGTCCAGCAGGTAAAATTTCAAAACTCAGACCTATATCTCTTCTATCAAATATAGGGAAAATCCTCCTCATCCACAGGTTGCTTAAAGAATTCGCCTTCCAATTCATTCCAACTACCCAATTTGGGTTTAAACGAAAAACCTCCACTAAGCTAGCAGTCCTATACCTTAAAGACACCATTACAGTAGAAACTACGGTGGCTTGCGCATTTGACCTAAACAAGACCTTCGACTCGGTATGGTCGAAGGGGCTCCTAAACAAGTTAATTCATCATAATTGCCCAATAGCACTAACTCGAATTATTGCTGACTACCTAAACGAGAGGACACTGGTTATTGAAATCGCAAGTGAGAGCTCTGATAGTAAACAAATGCAGTCTAAATGTCGCAAGGCTCCACATTAGGACCGACTTTATTCAATTTCTGCGTATGCGATTCTCCACTTATTCATGAAACCATACATAACCCACCCATAACATCGTCCATAAAAACAACGGCAACCCTCATTTCGAAAGCAATGTTTTATGCAGACGATTTTTTGTTGCTAGCTAGTATTAGCTTTTGATATAATGACGGCACCTCAACTAAACAGGTCTTTGTTGATCGAAGAGTAAACTAATAATATCTCTTTACAAGTAGTGTATGGGTTGTTATTATCAGACGAGAGTGCGTTAAATGTAATATTAAAATGTCAATTTAACACTCCCGCTCATTTTAAATATTCTTTAACAAAATTCGAAATCAAAATGTAAAGTTAGAATCCTAAATAATCACTCAATCAATGCCCTCTAACACAGGCCCAAAAGCGTGTGCATGACGTCCCAATCCACACCAGGATTTCAGACCTATTGACCTGTTCTTTTAGACCAATTGAGCAGCTTTTGATAGTTCCCACTGTGACGTCATGAACGTTAATTGCTTTCCTTTCGAGCCTGAGTAAGCAGGCGTTGGCTCAATCCAAGTTGTAATGAATTTCGAAATGTCCGTGTAGGACACAGGTGCCGATGGTCTGGCACAAGTGTCAGCGAGCTAAAACAACACCGAGCCCAGCTAACTAGCTTCGCTTAACGACCGCGTACGCGAGCTTGACGACTAGCATTTGCGGGATCATATGAGGCGGGTTCTTGTCGAGCCACGAAGCTACACTACAAAATACTTATCACGCGTACTCGGCTCTACAAGACGTACCGATCAAATTTTATTATCTTTGGAAATGTTTTATTAGGTGTTAATTAAGCTACTCTACAGTAATTCAATATTTTTTTTTCCTCGTTAAAGTTAGCGGGTATGGAGGCTTGAGACAAACGCAAACATTACACAAAAAGCAACCGTTACTTTCTCCAAAGAAGGTCGTTGCATTACAAGGGGAATGTCAAACCTAAAGATGTTAAAGTGGCTGAAGTGAACCACTCATCTCTGCCTAAAGGATGGAAACTTGACGGATGCAGTTTACTTTACACTAGTAAAACAACAAACTAAGCAGTTTCGACGGGGTGACCACCTTATCTCTTCAGGAGCAGCCACTCCTGATCACCGCGGGGCTGCTCGACTGCTTATGTTTATAACAAAGTCTTCTGATGTTCGAGTTGAACTTGATTGCAGGTAACGGTTTTGTCAATACGTCTGCCAGTTGATTTTCAGATCAAAGGTGACGAACTGTGATTAATCCTGGGCTTTATTTTTCCCGGGTGTAATGCAAACGTTTGTTGATATGCTTGGTCCGATGATGATGTTGAGGATTTTTGACCCAGTGAACAGTATTCAAATTGTCGCTAAAATTGCTCGTTGCTTCTGATTGACCAAACGCAATTTCCTTAAAAAGATCTCCCAACTATATCGCTTCCTTGGTACCTTCACATAAGCCACATATTCCGATTCCGTGGTGGATAATGTGACTTCAGACTGCAGCTTGCTCTTTGAAGTGATGACTGCATTTCCTAGTAAATACGCGTAACCAGTGGTTGGACGGTTCGACTCGTAGTCACGGCCAACTCGGAATCATTCAAACTCGTACCGTATGTTATCTTCATCTGCTTCATATGATTAAATAACGAAAAATTCGTTTGACTGCATTGACTTGCATTTGACCAAGCCATGCATGAAGCAGCTATTATTTATTTAGTGAATCGCTCACACGTTTTCTTGTTTTATTTTTAAAACACTCTTTATCTTTATTGAAGAAACTTTGCATACTTTTTCCGACGATCAACATCACATTCAACAGCAGCATTGAAAAGAATAACAACTATAATGCTCGTAATACCAAAATTACGCACGTTTCATCACTTTTATTATATCTCCGCGTTCGATATTCACACGTTCTCCACCTTATCGACGATTAATGAAGTAGAGGATCTTTTCGAGAGTATATTTATTTATTACATTCATTTCCTCAGTTGAATTATTTAAATTGAATTGAACGAAGAGGTTATTTTTATTAGGCATACGAATGCATTTCACGGAAACTCACTCTGTCATTTAGTCCGCGTTGATGTAGTGGCCCGTTGAATCAGACACAGACTTCCCGTGTCGCAACGGAGGTTGCTTGGCGAGCCCTCTCTCATGCCGTCACTGTAGTTTTCTTGCGTAACAACGCAATTCGTTGATAAATTGCGCTGCGAAGGGATTGCCATGATCGAATTTCAATTGTAAATTTAAATATTTATTTTTTTAAATTTACAATTAAAATTGGATCAAGTATTACGTTGTTTTTTCGAGCAGTTTGCCTTGGCAACTGCTCGATTACTACACGTCTTTTCCGTTCCTTTTCCCTTCAATCTGAGGAAAAGGACCACAAAAAACCCTAAACGAAACTACGCGCTCGTGAATATTATCGATGCGGTGCCCGAAATAATCTACTCGAATCCAGAACCGAAAAATTTTACTCGAGCAAAAAACGCAAAACTCAAGATATGACACCGCTACCGACTACTACACGAAACGGAACTATCGCAAGTTACCGGAACCCTACCATCTCGGCGGCATACTCATCTTTTGCCTGCATTAACCTTCTGAAATTCATTTACTTTCAGAATATTTAGTATATTATATATTCTGTTGTAGTTTCTAGCTACTAAAACTTGAAGAATAAATGGATTTGTATATTCTATTTATTTCCGACCTTATTAAGAATTTGTCCTAATTTTTCAACATCTAACTAATTAAAAATTAACGTTTAAATTATTTTTAACTACTGTAAAATTGGGCATAAAATTCAATAACTATGAGGCTAACAGTCATCATATAAATAATGAACGCTCTCAAGACATTTAAAAATAAAAATTATCAATTTACTAAAAGGCTACTGCCATTCTGTGTAAATGAATATTATACCACAAGTTTGCACTTTGACCCCTTTTTTAGGGTTTTGTACTAAAATACAAAACCCTATTGCAATCACGACCTGTGTCCGTCTGTCCGTCCGTCCGTCTGTATGTCACAGCACTTTTTCTTCGAAACTATAGAAGCTACAGTAATGAAACTTTATGGAAAGGTCAGAAGTGGTAACTTCTTGAAACTTCAAGGGTGAAAACTTTTTTTGAAGGGGTTAAAGGGGGGTCTCCCCATATAGGGAGGCGACCCTTTAAAAAATTTGTTCACCATTGATAGTCGAGTAGGGTGTCTTTGGAAAGGTCTTAATGAAATATTTTCAAAACAAGCCTTAAAATTGCCGTATCAGTACCGGGAGGGAAAGGGAAATGTACGAACCTTTCGCGTACCCGCCCCCCCTCGCGATTGGACACCTTTCATTCGAGAAATCTGAAAAAATCATGAAAGTAGGCCTTTATGAGTACAACAACAACAAATACGTGAGAAGTCGAAATTCACTCAACTTTGTTAGTAATAGTAATAGTATCGATTTTACATTTTCTTGAATAATATCTTAACGGTACTCTTAAATTCGATTCAGTACACAGATGACTATTTATAAGATCAATCTGTTCTGAAAGTTTCATAAAGATCGAATGGTATTTAACGTATTACTATGGAACAATATGCGCCATATTACTATGGAAACATATGGCTACGGAGCCATATGCGCTTGTTACCGACTCAGACACTACAGGTTTGCTAGAAGAATAGAAAAAAAATTTGAGCCAATTTATGTATTTAGGCGCCAAAATAACGCGAGCTAGTAATGAAAGAGAAGAAACGCGCCGAAGAATACAGCTCACAAATAAAATATTTTATTCAGTTATGACAATCTTGAAGACCAGCTGCATACACAGGAAAACAAAGCTTCAAGTATACAAATCTGTGATAAGACCTATGTTATGCTATGGGTGTGAAACATGGACCCTAACCCAAGCACCCACAAATATATTAAACGCCTTTAAGCGACAGGTCCTGAGGTGAATAATCGGAGTGAAGCTAGACGGAGACCAATGGCGAGCTCGATACAACCATGAGCTGTATGAAATTTTTGACGAGCTGGAGGTCTCAACGATTTTCAGACCGCGAAATTTGCAATGGGCTGGACACATGAATCGTATGGACGAACACCGGATACCCAAAAAGTATTCGTTGGGAGAATTGAATGCCACAGACCAGTGGGGAAACCGAGGAAACGTGGTCTGACTCGGTTGACGAAGGCCAATGGACCGAGACATTTGGAGGCGCTATTTGCAGGAAGCGAAGACCTCAGAGGGGCTGTAGTGCTACGAAGGAGAAGAAATTGACTTCTTACTATTTGTTGTTGATGATGTTCATGAAAGCATCAAAGCCGATTACGGAAAATGGCTGTTATTTTTTTCTCAGTTGAAGATCTACGCTGCGCTGATGCAAAAAGCATGATCCGGTTGTGCTAATACTTCAAGCGGCTTAGAATTTGACGCTTTAATACTATGCATGTCTGATTTCGTGTGTAAAATGTTCCCCTATATATATTCCCAAGTCAAAATTTTAATTTCTACTGGATACAAATCTTGTATTATCACTGTCGATGCATTAAGATTTGCTGGGCATGGCTACGTGCTCTGTATAAATCCTGCCAGAAGCGGTGCTCATTACACTCGGTGGGTCGACACAGCCACTGTTTCACTACGAGGCACTTTGTCCTGAATGGAATGTTTTATTAGGTTTAGGTTATGTTGCCAAATGACAAATCTCTGCAAACACCTTAGTACACTCGTCCAAATGTGGATTTGACACATTCCTCGTTGTTTCCGTAACTAAGGCACTCGAATTTTCCTCACCGCTTATAAATTCACAAAGAATTGCAAATCGTGACGGCCGAACACTATAAACAACGCGATCAAGATGAAACCCTTCACGCACGTCGTATAAATCACCTCTTTTCTTGCCAAAGGAAGAATTCTCAGGATAACCAGCATTTGCCACACTTAATTACTTTGTCCGTGTACTTAAACTTTCACAATAGACTTTACACTTAAATGCGAATTTGACTTCTTAAGATCTAAAAGTAAATCGCACCCGAATACATTTTCTATCGACCGCCGTATCTACTCCTCGCCGACGTTAAGTCCCGGTGCAATCGCAGAGATCTTGTAATGATTTCCTTCTCACACGTCTCGAACGTTCGAGATTTCCCGAAGAAAATCTGAACCGACCTCTCATCGGTTCTAGACGTGAAGTCTTGGAACGTGACAATGGACTGTACCCATCAGGTCAACAAGTCCGGACACTCCTAGTCTACTCCAAGGTTGATGCTGGCTAGCTAGCTAGTTCAGAGAGGAGTTTCGTCGCCGGTCTGATGCGAGCAGACTTAGTCCGAAATACAAAAATTCAGCCCCGGTTCACATGCCCGATTTCATAACGCGTCCAACAACTTCCATCGACTACTCTAAAATGCATCTGCCTGTCCCAAAGGAAACGAATAAAAACAACCGCCAAAAATACGCGCTCCCGAATATCACGCCGTGGTGCCCGAAATATACTGCTCGAAGACAAAACCGAAAAAATCTACGCTAATAAAAAACATGCAACCACAAGCTATGGCACCGCGTACCGACTACAACGCGAAACCGGCCATTCGCGGATTACATGAATCCTATCCTCTTAGCGGCGTATTCACTGTTCGCCGACATTACAATTCATGACTTTTCAATTTCATTTTCTTACTTTTTAGCATAAAAAATTACTATTTAGTACATTATCAATTTTCATTTCGAAGCTAGATACGAGTTTCTAGCGCCATTTTAGTGACTGCGACTTTTTTTGCGGAAAGACTGATGAATTTCGCAGACATTTCAACAGCGTTTAATGAATTTTGACAAATTTTATAGTATTCACTTACAAAAACTCCTAAATCTAATTGTAAATTTAATGTCCGAAATTTCAATTGTATTCTTTAATTTTTTTGGAAACGCTTACATCTACAGGTCACAGATACGAGTTTTGGTTAAACGGTTTAATATTACGGAGATTTCATTAGGTTCGATTATTCTCCAGGCTTTAACTTTATATGCGAAAAATTTAAAATTCAGCCCATCGGACTAATACATGCATGGAAAGTGCACAATTAAGTCAATAACCTCAAGTATCACATTGCAAATTTTGTGAAAGCTAGCTTTTACTAAATATTAGAGGTATAAAAATATCCATTTACCAATTCATTACATATAGGAAATATATTTTTTTTAGATGCCGAAACGAACGTATACAATTGAAATTCGGATTGTATGTCGTTAAGTAAATCACATGAATTGTGGAGCAATAAGCTGACTTCTTAAAATTACATTTCGATACCTTCCCAAAACTAATTGAAGGAGCCGTTAAACGATTGTAGTTCAAGTAAAGATCGCTCAGAGACACACACCGTATACGCCAACACAAAGCAGGTTTCGCTTTACTATTTTGATTTACTATCTACCAAAATTTACATCAGAAGCTGGGCCCTTTACAAATGCACTTGCTTTATTTTTGTAAACGGAAGTTCGTATTATAGTGCATATTCTAAAAGTTAATTCTTCAAATTATTCATTTTAAATTTATAAATTTTACTGCATTGTTGATGTCAATCTCTAACAAGAACCATAATTTTTAGATTCATAGAAAAATTTAATAATTTCATGTTTTTGTAATTTAAAGTGTGGTTACTGCATGAAAATCTCAATGTTCTGCTTCCGGCCACAATTTGAAAATTATGTGATTTTAGTAATTATTTTATATCAATTACTACACGATTGAAAAACTTTCGTATCATTTAATTAAATGCAGAAAACAATACAAGAATATCGACATGGCGACGAAATTCTCGAATAGGTTTATGGTCCATTTCAAACGAAATTCAAAATTTAGCAGGCGGAAGGAGACTAATGTTCAGCGTCTAAGCTCCAAGTAATCGAAAGAATCACGCGATAACACTTGCACTTTAAATTTGATCAGTCCTTTTTCTCTGATTTATAGTTGGATTACATCAAATAACAATCGAAACAGATTTCGGCTTGGTCACAGATTAAAAATCACAAAATGTTTATAAAAAAATGCTTAGCGTGTTGATTCAATAAATTGAGCCATATAGTAGTTTGAAAAGTTGTTTGGGATGAAGTCGTTTGATTTTAATACCATAAGCCAATCGCAGTATTCCAATCTATTATTTATAGCTACGATAGATACAACCTACGTACCTTACTCCTTTTGTCTTAAAGACAATCTAATGAATATTTATCTTGGATTTGTGGTTCTTATTGTACGTACGATTTGCGATACATTATAATTCTTCATTTCTTTCTTTAGTTTGGTTTAGAAGCGTTTAACTTGAAGAGAATGATGAATTGAGGAATTTATACAGTTGTCCGTTTGAACACTGCATGCTGTATTGCGGTTGAAGAACTTTTATTCACTGCTCAATGCTTGCGCGGCACATTGGACACAATTGCCAATTTTTGTTATTCTGCCCAATACATTCAGCAAGTGCTTTGCCATCTTCTCTCGCGACGCCAGGGGAGCTATTGTACTCGTCGCGGTAGCCGATACCCATTCCTCACCAGCATGACGGCTGGAAAGTCGACAAAACCTAAATATTAACCTCACATTTTCAGATGAACTATACCTTCTTTTTCTCCTTCCCGACCGGGCTACTTTCCTAACGTCGTTTCTATTGCAGGGTTTGCAATTCCAATGGGGGTCGATAATTCGCTAAACTGCCACCACACCGAATGAAGACAAAAGTACAACCGCCAATCAATCGGTCACTGATGGTTCCGCGTTTCTTAGATTTGGCGCGTAAATTTCTTTTGACATCGAGAACTAAATACCTGAAACACATATTTTAGTGAAAAGTAGGTACATAAATGTATGTAAAGGACTGCAGCGATGGTCTGCTGCCTCGGCAGAAGAGGATGGTAAGATCCGCCGAATTGGCCTTGTCTGGGGGCGCGTGAATGCGCTGGCAGGCTAGCGTTGCGGTGTCGTGTGGCGGATTCTTTTCCCCAGCACAAGGACCCACTACAAAAGAATTTCGCATTCACGAATTCTTGGGCCGATCGAAGTCGAAAAAAAGAGGTAACCAGCTAAGGGTTGGGATTGCTTGTTCAGAGAACAAGTTGGGACGAGCGAAAACGGACGGACTGGCGGAGACTTCGTCATTAATGATGATCCTCACGGCCCACAAATAAGAATGGGGCATCCAAATGGAGGTGGTGCCCCTTCGCACCCTCCCAACCAGATCAACATCCAAACGTAGACGTGGCCACATATATTTCACTTTTGAGTGGAAAACTGATACAAACACAGTTTGCATGAACTTTCCAATCAAAAGAGAAATATAGACGTGACCAAT
Source organism: Odontomyia ornata (assembly GCA_963969285.1). Taxonomy (NCBI): domain Eukaryota; kingdom Metazoa; phylum Arthropoda; class Insecta; order Diptera; family Stratiomyidae; genus Odontomyia; species Odontomyia ornata. Next base: position 22,951,404 of record OZ017743.1, read on the forward strand.
TTATGTTATAGAATTATGTGATCGAATCACATAATCCTACGCCATAAAAGGGCACGCGAGCGGAAGGCCGCATTACCCGGCAAGTGCCCCTGGACACAACAAAACGGTGGAGCGCGCCCGATGGCTAGCCCATATTATCCGAAAAGCCTGCCATCGTTGCGGGTCCTTTACCTGGTCAGGGCTAATGAAAGGAAAGACCGATTTTCAATTTCTAGTCGTAACCCATTATTTTTATTTCTTTCCTTTATAGCCTAGACCAACTATTACAAATATCCAAGTAAACTATTTATTTTACTACACGAGAATTTACTTTACTAAAGCGTAAGAAATATTTTAGCACTTTTGCAATTATTGAAAAGAACTTGTGTATGTACGTGTATTTGTAACTACTCAAAACAAAATCCACTTTACCGATATGCTTTTACAGCCGAAGAAGAACAATTCTTTAAAATTACGCAAAAATAAAAATGAAATAAAGAAAACGGAAATACAAAATTGTTTATAATAATTAAAAGGGGTACTTACCCACATCCGCCCGCTGGTGATGTGGGTGGTCCTAAAATTTCGGTGGTACGTTACACGTGCTTAACAACAATCTTAATTTTTACACACTATTGAAGGCAAAAAAACACGTACATCATCCTTATGTAAAAGGGTAAAAAAATTTAATTTAATATTCTATATATTTTTTTTTTGCTTTGTTTCTTTTCCTTCTCCTGTCTTGCTTTGTAATCAATAAGGTTTTGAGATTATGTTATATATATTTAACACACTAAATAGTAATAATCAGTCAATTCTTTCATATCATTTTGTTTTCGCTAAAGGGATAGTTCATCTAAAACCTTGAATCCCTCTTGTTTTTAATCTTCCAATATAAATACGTAACTTTTTAAAATGTTCTAATGTGTAATTATTAAATCCTTTCAACTAAGCAAACAAAATGCCTCAGTGTTTTCCTTGATTTTAAAACTAGTTCATTCATTAATTGCGTTTACGGTACGGCAACACACGCATATTGCTCTCTAACTATTGATTAACCCCCGAAACAAAACCCAATTCAAATGCAAATCCGCAAATGCTCGCGTCAAACACTGTTAAATCGTTCGCGAAAATTTCTTGGCTAACGACGAAAATTAAATTTCACATAGCAATGTGTTGCACAAACAACCGAACAATGTACACCCTAATCACCCAAACTGCTATATTGCCCTTCACTCTCATTCAATCATATTTCAGATCTTTCAAATCCTGCTAGCATGCACCTAGTGCGAATGAGATAACACTGCAGACTTTGAACGGTATGGGGACATGAAATTTGCACTTTCATTCTCATAAGATTTTTCAGACGAGCAGTTTTACGGGTGAATATGTAACAGTGGAACTTCAACACTTAATCCATTAATTATAATTGCTATATTGCTCAATTCATTCGCGGTATTGAACACTCATAATAATGTCGATACTATTCCATACGATTTGGAAGTATTAAAATGTAACAAAACACAATCATTTTTCCCACTGTACTCCCAAGGGAAAAATACAACGACCACGAACAGTCTCTTGTACATCTCCATCTGGGTAATTGCACTCCTTCTCAACTTAATTCCATTTCTTCAATATACGCGCTTATTGAGACTTCCCGAATCAATCATTCGCCTTTCCCGTCGACTTCGCCGCTTGGCGATTTGGAGCGGACTCCTCGGGTATGGTTTTAGGTTGCAGTACACAAAATTTTTCTAATAATAATTAAACACTGCAAGTTTACACTGACATGATCATTTCTCTCAACTTTATTGCGCACGGCTCGGGACTACCACACACAGCCGCGCGTTTTCACGCAACGAGCTCGCTCGCGATCTCAAACCAGACTCCCCATTCCGTACCCAAAGCTTTTATTTCTTCTTTTCTTCCATCCCATGCATATGGTGGATCGCGTTAGCTGATTCCATCAGCCCTGTTCTCTTCTCTTCCGTGATGTAATACACCGTTGAGGAGTATTACATCAGCGTTGCTCAAACCCGGAATTCTACATGCAGATTTGAAATTTTTAAAACAAAATTTAATTAAAGTAGAGAAAATTGAAATGAAGAAAATAAATTTGTAATGTAGGAAAGAAATTTAAATGAGATAAAGAAATTTTACCTAGCGTAAAGAAATAAAAATTTTAAATAGCTATAAGAGTTAAATCTCATGGCGAATAAAATTAAAGGTAGACATTTAAATTTTAATATAAAGGAAAATTGATATAAAATAACATTTGATAAGATTAATAAAACGAAAAAGTATTCTACAAAAATATTTTTGCAAATAAAATCATTTACATATTTTTTCAAATCTGCCACAAAATTACAAGTAGGAGGTAGGAAGGTTTTCGAGCAGTTTGTATCTTTGACTGCTCGATTAATACAATGTGCACGAATCTTGACATTGATTGTTGTCAATTGTTCGAGAATTGTTTAAAAGTTGCTCCAGCACTGTCGACGTCAGTGGCGTAGGGAATGTGGATCAGCTGGTAGACGTCAGTGGCGTAGGTCATGTGGGTAAGCTGGTAGGCGTCAGTGGTGTAGGGCACCAAGAGCGAGGTTATTACAATCTGTCATCCAACCTTATCAGCACGATCCGCTGGACCGGCGTTTATTACAAAACATCAGCATCCTTTGCATCGCTTGGGTGCACTCTACACAAATTCACAGGACTGTTAATAGGAACCGGATCATTGATATCACTAAACTTAATAATGTGAGACACCAAATCAGTCAATCCAAGTCCATCTTTTCCATGCATGAAAATGCATCTACCACTTTCTTCAGTTGCTCGTTCTGTCTGCCGGTTAAATCCGCTACAAATCTCTTATTGACCTTTTCGTGAAGGCTCCTCGAACAGTTTGCCAATACGGACTGTTCGATTAATACAAATTAGGACATACATCCGGAACAACTACTGAATAATATTTTCCGCCACAGCATTTCCAGATACCAAGCTTTTTATCTTTCTCCCATTAAGTTATTATGTACAGACAATCCGTCCCGTAACACCTATGCTATGCATCTTTTCCTCAAAACACCCTTTTATGCTTGCACTGAGGAAGGAGCTGGCAGCGGCTAATAATTTAAGAATAACCATTAATGTCATTTTTCCTTTCAAAATATGAGTTATCATAAAACTAATAAAACAAATTTATTGCCAGAAACTTATCCCACCTCATCTTGCTTCCCAACAGAAACTCTTATGCATCCAGAAATTATGATTGGAATTAATTTTTCATTGCCCTTATCCAACGCCTGCTTACTCAGGCCCGAAAGGAAACCAATTAACGTACATGACGTCACAGTGGGAACTGTCAAAAGCTGTTCAGTAGGTCTAAAAGAACAGGTTAATAGGTATGAAGTCTTGGAGCGCATTGTGACGTCATGCATCCGCTTTTGGGCCTGTGTGAGGGGGCATTATCTTATCTAATGCTCCCTCACCCAGGCTCGAAAGTAGATGCGAAACGTCACAATGTTTACCAGGATTTTAGACCTATTGACATGTTCTTTAAGACCAATTGAACAGCTTTTGACAGTTCCCACTGTGATGTCTTGTACGTTAATTGCTTTCCTTTCAGGCCTAAGTAAGCAGGCGTTGCCTCATCCCATCAATTCTATTTACTTTAACATTCAGATACCAGTCATAATTAAGAACTCAAAGCAGTGAAAGCAAATATTGCAAATAAAATTTTTATTACACTCGTAAATGACTCGCAAAATACAAAAATGTATATAAAAATTAGGCTGAGTTAGTTGTAAGTAATAAATCTACAAGAATAAATCCATATGAACAAATGGTAATAAAATTATATGTCACGGAAAACTTCAATCAATTAGTATTGGCTACGGTCGGATAATGAATACTCTAAATATCTATTTGACATAAGCGTCGCTGTCAAATAAACTACTACCCATGTAACAAGTAATTTTCAAATTTACAAAAAAAGGCTCAATAAACACTCAAAAAAAAATTAAATTTATCTACCTCTAGGTTGAGTATAAAACCCTTCTGGCAGGAGCAAGCTCCTATTTCCTCAACTTGATTAATCATGAATTTTAGCGGCTGCTTTTGCTAAGAAAGTGAAAATAAAACTGAACAAGCGATCTAAATTTTTAGTATAAAGCCGACATAGCTTTCTCATCCAAAATTTTACATTAATTGCGAAATGAAACAATTATTAAAACGATCTCCTTTATTTTTGTTACAGCACCGGTGAACACGCACAATGTTGGTATATATTGCTATCAGGTGCAGTATTCATCGGGGGATCGATGTTTCTTCCTGGGTCAAGGTAAGCGAAAATATTTCAATAAATTTAATTCGTTTTGTTGAGATGAGTATGAAGTAAAAATGGTTAGAACTCGCTCAACAACTTTCTAACGAATGTATTATAATATTTTGAGATTTCTATTCAAATTTTTCCTGAGTGAGATTATGTTAACCTCATTTCTATTCTTAACAACCGTATAAGATTTATTCTTATTCAAAAAGAAACCATTTTCTCCGTCTAATGCGGAAATATCAAATTCCTTTTCTGTGTATTTTATGTTTACAATGATATGCTAACGTTCTGCTGAGTTAAAACTGACGGAAACCAATATTCGACGAAGAGACAAGAAACGAATGAACTATTCGTCCACTTGATATGGCAGTACAATTCTGCTACAACTGTTCGAGACTCGAATGCAGTCGATTATTGCTGCACAATGTGTGTGTGCCGTTTGACAGTGCCGGTGGCAACTAGTTTGGCTGGTGTAGATTTTGTAATTTTCCTGTTATACGCGATTGAAACTCATGAAAAGTGAACATGTTTATAGCTAGCATACACATTTCGTTAAAAGTTGCATGCATGTACCGTTCTTAGAGTGTTTAATTGTTATTTGGCGTAGCGCGTAAAGGTGACAGCTTATGTTTTTAGCAACAGCGTCGAAATGGAGGGGGTCCGCACCGCTACCCGAGACTCGGTATCGAACGCTTGAAGTGAAGTTTTGTTTGTTTGGTCTTTTAAAACAAGAGCTACGGTGACGTGTGTTTGCCTATTTCGTGTCGTTAAATGGTAGTTTCGCGTGCGATTCGAATGGCTTTGGTTTCTGCAGATTAGGGATTATTTGACGGCAGTGTGTAGTTTGATCAAGAGTGGTTAATTTCGCGCCCAGGTGGGAGTGTTCCACGCGCTCTGATTTTGACAGTGCATTACAGAAATTGCTTCGGGTAGTGCAATCGCATGCTGTTGTTTCTGTTTGTGTACATCTCGCGAATCGGGCTAGTAGAAAGCGCAGTTATCCATCCAGTGTAACATCTGCTACGCTCGCTTGTTATAATCGGTAGGCCGTGGGCACTTTCCTCTTTTCCCTCGCTTTGTTGGGTGTTGCGAGCTGAGCGCTATTCGCTGCAATTTGTTTAGTTTCATTCAGAAGTGGTGCACGCTTACGGCGTTGTGTACGTTCACGCGTTTTCGTTCCTCCACCTTGTACGTACAGTTCCCGCGACGACCGACATTGACGATACCGTTAAAACATTCTTTCCTAAGTGCTGTGCCTTTTTCATCGCGGCCGCGGTATTTGTTTCATTTCGCCTAGTGCCCACCGATACTTGGTTGAATCTCTGTTTCGTGTTTTTCCTAAATATTACCAATTACTCCATTCCAGCCGTCGCTTTCTCTGCTCGAAGGTTCGGAAGTAATTGTGACCGCGGCGCGGCTGTAGTGTTGGCGATCTCGGTTCGTTGCTTTGTAAGGCTGCTTATTGCCTCGGAGTGCTCCTAATGCTTGGAATTTAAATAACAAACAAAAATACGTCTAGCCGTGCGTGAGTGAATTGTCATTGCATTCTGTTGGCGAGTTTTGTCCCCATCCATCCAACGGAAAGCAGTCATAGAAAATGGGATTAACAATGGAATGTCCGCTGGAATAGTTCAAGCAGTTTTGGGTAGGCGAGTTCCTGTTTGATTAAGTCTAATAACCTTTTGTTTGCATGTGCATGTGTTACACAGTTGTACCATTGATGTTAGCTGCTCAAGCTATCTAATGTCAAAATTCTTGCGGAGAGATTCTCGTTGGAGATTTCATTTGAACGAAAACGTTTGTGTACGCCAAGCAGGGGAGCCTCATCCCATCTAAGTGGGCTATTGTGGGCAGCAATGACTATACTGTTGTAGTTAATATTCATTCATGTTGCAAGGAGTGGTTACTTATAACCAGAGCTCTGAGTAATTAGTTTCAAAACAATGAAACATGTCATCATCTGCGATAAACTTTCCCTTTGAAATTTTCGCCAATATCAAGTCGAATGGTGCCCACACACGTCGAATATATAATTTGAATCGACTGAACATTATACTTTTAATTGTAAAGATTACCTTCCCTGTGTACACGGGTACAGAATTTGACCCAATTAATTTTATAATTAAAAAATTGATAACGTTTTGTTGTCATTCAGAGTCAGCTAACTGCACACTCTGACACTCTTTCAATATTCCGATACACAGCCAAGGCTGAAACAACCAGAAATCGCGCACAACATTCAAGGGAAAAGACAACGGCGAATATAATTTCAATAAATGAGGAAAGTTATGACGTCCGGCAACAGCTGATTCGATTGTAATCCAAGCTGATGATAACGGTTTTTTAGTGGGCGTCTGGTTCAATATAACAGTGTTGACACTACACTCGCGGAAGGTAGGCTGTGGTTGTTACTACAGGGAGGAATCTGCTGGAAATCTTATTTCTTGCCGTTTGTTTTACATTACCACTTGTATACCAAATAATACTGGCTTGTTAATTTATTACTACTTTAAATTAGTTTTTTGCCGTTGCATGCAGTGATATCCAATCATGTTAATATGTAATCACAATGATCGGGCTACTGTTAGTTGAAATTGATTCGTATATCTGATTTCCAGAGCAGAATGGAATATTAGAAGATGATGTAGTTTAATACGTATCAACGTTTACTGTGGTTTTTAAACAATTTCTATCAACATTAAATGGGCCCACAGTAAAAAAGATGTCTGTTGAAAATAAACAGAGCACATTAGAAAAAAACCGACTTCAAAATGCCCTAAAACTGGTGAAATGAAGTGGTTATCGTTTTTTAACTACATTTTGTTGAAACGGGGAAATTAATATGGCACTGCTTCAATAAAATTTATTTCACCCTTTTTGGAGCACTTTGAAGTCGACTTTTTCTCCAAAATTTTTTTTATTTCTCGCTTTTTAGAGGCAGTTTTTTTCATTCAAATTCAATTAAAATTCAGTTTCTTGACTAGATTGTACCATGATCCTCTTTATTATCCATGAAGATTATATCATCCAATCAGTCATAATCTATGATAAATAATGCCATCAAATCAACTATCATTATCTATGGTGCGACAGCCTAAGCCGAACCTTGGCCTCCAGGATTCTTCTTTGTAGCACTACAGCACCCCTCGGACTTTCGCTTCCTGCAACAAGTGCCTCCAACTGTCTCCGTCTATCGACCACGTCCTAAATTTCAAAATCCGTGCAGCGATGAAGTATCCGTCGACTAAATCAGACCGGCGTTTCCTCTATTTCCCCACTGATCTCCGCCCTTCCGTTACCCGAACGAATACCGTTTTGGGTATCCATTGTTTGTCCATACGATTCACGTGGCCACCCCATTGCAGCTTCCGCAGTTTTACAATCGTTGAGACCTCCGGCTCGTCAAAAATTTCATACAGCACTTGGTTGTATCGAATTTGCAATTGGTCCCCGTCCAACTTCGCTCCGATTATTCGCCTCGGACCCGTCTCTCGAAGGCGTTCAATGTGTTTGCGGATGCTTGGGTTAGGGTTCATGTTTCCACCCATAGCATAGCACAGGTCTTATCACAGATTTGTATACAGTGCGTTCTCGATAGTTCAAAGCCTCGGAAACTTCGGATAATCTAATAATTTGCATTGTAGACTCTGTAGTCCGGATTTTTAGACGTTGAGAAGCTTCTTTAGTATGAAAATGGCTTTTCATTAGGATATTCGCATGAAGCAGAATCACGGAACGAAATTTGTACATGCATATGGCCGTATAAAATAGTTTTACTCAGCTGCAAATTACAGAAAGATTTTTTGGAAAAACAATTAGCCCTCGAGTATGGTGTTGGTTCATCAACTACGAGGGTGCTCCAAATATGATCGAGACAAATGCTCTGACACGTTTATTTAGTATCGAAAAAATTCACAAAAATTTCCAGGTTTTCTAGGTACTCCCCCTTACAAGTTATACATTTTGTCCACCTTTCCGGAAGCTTTTTGATGCCGGTATCGAAACATTCCTTGGGCAACTCGGGCAGCCATGTGCGCACCTCTTCGCCTGTGTTGAATCTTTGACCTCCGATGGTTTTTTCAGTGGTCCAAACATGTGGAAGTCACTGGGAGATAAATCCGGACTGTAGAGGGGGTGTTCCAGTATCTCTCACCCCAGTTTCGATATTGTATCAAGCGTGAGTCGCGCAGTATGATGGCGCGCGTTATCCTGGACAGGAATCGCACTTCGTGCTGGAATGCTCCTCTGTTTCGAGCGGTATTTTGCGATATTGAAAGTGTTCGTGGATGATAGACTCTACAGTACCAATACTGATGCCAAGTTCAGCCGAAATGTCTCGAACATTCATCCTACGGTTCTCCAAAATGAGTTGTTCTACGCGGCAAATGTTGTCTGGTGTGATGCTGATTCGCGGTCGACGATCATGCGGCTCATTCTCGACGGTTTCGCGACCATCCTTGAAAGCTTTGGCCCATTTAATGCTTTACTCAGGCACTTACTACCGAAATGATTTCGCAAACGCAGAAAAATTTTCGTGTTTTTAACGCCTTTCCACACTAAAAATAAATGACAATACGCTGCGCAACGGCGGTCGGCACTTGACGTTCACTCATGATCGTAGCACGCGTGTGAAACATGCACTCCCGACGAAAACTATGCCACACTGTTGGTAAGGGACCCAGCTAACAGATACTCAAGCCGCAACCTTCAAAACATACATGCGCCATGTACACCGTTTGTCTCCCATCATATTTGAACCACCCTCGTATATCAGATATAAAGAGACATTCGAATAAAATCCAAAAGCAAGTTGACCAATCATGTGTAACCAACCAATTGAAGTGATGCAACTGAAGTTGATTTTTCGTAGTTTCATTTTATTGACAGAGCCAGGCATTGAAAAACGAAAGCGAGTATCAGAAAATGGAGAACAAGCTTTATTTGTGGTTCCTGTATCAGAGGAATAACCATGCTACAATTTTGAAAGATATGCTAAGGCAGTTGAGCTTCATAAACAAATTGACAGCAAGGAATATTTTAATGCGAGTAACGGTTGGCATGAAAAATTCAAAAGAACGAGTCACATTTTTGGTTTTTGCAAATGCATCAGGAAGCCATAAATTGTTACGTGTGGAAAGCAAAGTCGCGAAACCCAAAACACTTAACCCTGTATCCCTTCATGTGGAATATACAAAAGTCAAACGCAAAATCATGGATGACATGATCGGTATTCAAGGAGTGGTTCAATGAGTCTTTTATTCCTCAAGTACAATTCTTCTCATTGACAATACTCCACGTCATCCAAGTCCAGAGAAACTAAGGTCTCGAGACAACCAAGTTGTGGTCATGTTCATTCCACCGAGTTGTACTGCTTTGATCCCAGCTATCGACCAAAATGTGATACGAATTACGAACATGTACTACAAGAAGGCCTGCTCGCTCAAGCGAGGTTAAACTCTAAAGAACAAAATATAATTCATAATCTTCAAAATGTCATTTTGCAGCACGCTTCGATTTTCTGTCAAATACTTGGTCAAAAGTTAGCAGCACGACAATATAAGAATGCTGGGGTACCTTCAAATTTCGAGATCAGTGAGACGAGGATGACCTTTTATCTCTGGCGGAGTATCCCGGGTTGCACGTGTCAAATCAATCAGTAAAATGGTTCTTATGATTTCGTGAATGTTAAAGAAATGCTAAGTCCCAGAAAATAAGTTCCTCGACAATGATGTTTCGGATTAGATAAATGAAGAAGACATCCAATGTTTAATGGAAGAGGAAGAAAATAACTTCATAGAGGTATCGGAAGAAGTCGATGTAGTCAAAATTAAGAATGAAGCCGCGATTTCTGCTGATGGTTTCGAAATTAAATGGGCTGAACAGACTGGTGAAACTTTTGAACATCTACTAGCTCTACGCGAACTTAAAGGAAGCGCTATTATCAAAAACATGAAATCTGCAAGATAAACTAAAATAACTAATTTTTTGAAGATATAATTAGGTTCAAATTCATATGCATACATTTTGAAGATATTACTTAGATATTTAAGTTAACGCATTATGGAAGAAAAGCGGAATAAAATTCGTTTCGTAATTTTAACCTATATACCATCTAAATATGGTTCTTTCGTTTTATTTCAAATGTCCTTCACTACTCCGGATTCCTCACTAGCTCGGATTGACCAATGTTTTAATTAGTCCGAACTATCGAGTACGCACTGTACATTTTTCTTTCAAGGCTCGTCCTTAACCGAACTACGTAAATTGACCTAGGCTATCGTGTGTACTGGCCATCGTTCTACGAGTAGGCTTTCAAATGATGTAGGGGCGTCCTTGCCCTTATGAAATGGGTAGTAGCTTCCTTGTTGTCGACTTTCAGACTTATTTACTTGCTGGTGGCATTATTATTATATTAAGTTAATCTTTTTTTTTGCAGAATGTAATTTCAATTATATAAAGTAATGAAGAAAAATATAACCTATAAATATAAGAAGGTACGGCTTCGAGTAAATCAATCGAATTTCAATAAGTTAATTCTCGAGGAGTACTCTCCGCAGCTTACGTTTGAAGGAGCAAAATGAATCCAGGGGGTGCCAAGTTGGAGGCTATATTCCCTCACCATTTAAGTGACTGTAATGACTCTCACACCAAGAGGATATTACATTTATATCTTCCTGAAGAGTTCTGCAGTACTGGGTTAAGCTGGTCACTCTGAATATTTTCAGATCGTCCGCATAGCTTGAATAGGAAAGGACTTAAAATCGATCCTTGAGATATTCCAGAGGTAGGAGGAAAAGGGTACGATCTGCAACCGTTACAGATAATTGAGAGGTGATCCACGATAGTTATGTTCCCTGATTACCAAATTTGCGGAGCTTAGCAAGGAGGATGCTACTTTATCGAAAGCCTTAACGAAATCGGTGTAGATCACATCAACTTGGCCACCTAAGTCAAGGGTGTGAGCAACTAGGTTGGTGAATTCATCCAGGTTAGTAACGGTAGACTGTCCTTTTAGGAAACCATGTTGGTTTACAGAAAGGTCTAACCGCAATGAATTGTACAGATTGCGGTGGGCAATACGTTCAAGGATTTTGATCAAGCACGATAGGAGCGAAGTGGGTCTGTAATTCGATGCTTTGTGGATAGGACGTATATTGGTGTACTTCCACACATCTGGAAAAGTGCCAGTTGCAAAACTAGAATTGGAGACATGGGCAAGGAGAATACATAGAGATTCTGAAAGCGATTTGATAAATAAGTTCGGAAACCTATCGGGACCAGAATCCAGAGACTGAATCACTTTAGGCACTTCCGCGGGGCTCGTAAACAGGTTGACTAGTAAAGTGGGAGAGGATTGATAGGATTGACAAATTGTCGTGGAAGTAGGGGAGCTGCAAATAGAGGAAAAACAGTCAGTAAACACATTACATATGGCTGTATGGTTTGGTGCGACAGGGAGTTATTGGCTTGATGATGGTTTGTTACGGAATTTACGTATGACCAGAAGGATTTGATATTAATTGCAAGAGGCTTCAATGAATCTTAGATCTTCTTGTCTTGCAGATTTCACGACTTTTTTGGTTTGTGAACGAAGGAAACGGTATTTGGAAAGGTCGACATCCAAATTCGAACGTAGGTAACATTTCCGGGCTTAGTTTTTTAAGGCCAATGCACCGGCTGCTTCTCTAGTGAACCACGGGCGACGCTTCGATTAAGAAGCATGGGTGCTCGGTGTATGAAGTTGAATGATTTGATTAAGGACTGAGTAGAATTGATGTGTAACGAGGTTAAGGTCATCTGGATCTAAGATAGCGTGCGAATTGACGATCGCAAGCCCAGACTCTAAGCCCTCGTAGTTTGCCTTAAAAAGTTAAAACGGGGTACTTTTAATTTTGGTTGCGGATGTGGAGTCCACCTAAGTAACCGTACCTCCAAGGGTGTATGGTGTGGGTCCGGCTTGACAAACGAAGCCGCAGCAGAACGCACAGGATCTACCACCTCAGGTTTGTTGGAGATGAGAAGGCTAAGAATGCTGTTGGAAGCATTAATTACGTAGTTCATTTGAGCAAGGCTGCACAGAGATAAGAATGAGAATAAGGCGATGGAAAAGTCATTCAAAGTAACAATAGACTTAGTGTCAGTGTCCCTGAAGACGAGGCAAATTAAAATCTCCACAGATTAGGAAGTGAGGCGGCAGTTTTGTGTTGAGTATAAAGTTTGATCACTAATTTAAAAGAGATTCGAATGTACACAAGGATGAGCTGCAAGTGATGTAAATACAAAAGACTCACTAGTGCCAGTTGTGTAGGGAGATTTGAACTGTAAGGGGGCAAAGTAGAGAAAGAACTACAAACAGTACCATGCAGTGTTGAATTGAGCGCTATAAGGACACATCCCCTATCCACTTTCCCAGTGACAGAATGATCCCGATCACGTCTGAAAATCATATGGTAAGGGGAAATTTTATTATCTATTATCTCGGCCATGAACCAGGTCTCAGTTAAACATTAGCATAAGTGGGCTTGTTAGTGGTGAAAGTTAGGATGGGTAGCCTTGTAGGTGATACTAAGGAGTATAGGGTTTGCTCATCATCCATACTAACACTCCCACATCTAATTAATTCAACTAACCACCCCTTGAGGGACAGTATTACTTATCAGTCTTGAGTCACTGAATTATCCGTCACCACTGGTCCCAAAAGTGGACAGGAACGCTAAACGTTGGTTAAATTTCGACTAGGACAAATTAATCAATTTCTACGGTACAAATCTGTGGATCCTGTAGTAAAACAGGAGAGAAGGGGGACATATAAAAACGCGAAAGTAAAAGTTTAATTTGTACCCAAAATATGTTGCGCGTAATATTACTTTTATAACAAATTACTTCTCAATAGGGTATACAATAAACCTAGACTCTTGAAAATCCAGAAAACCATTTCTGATCTGAGTTTTGTGCGCTGCCTGATGACATTGACCACCGCATCTTCCATTATACCAAGCAAAGGCGCTTCGAGTTCTTTAAAAAATTCAATTCCACAAACGCATATTATTGAAAAACAACAGTAATCTACTAACTGCTTTAGCTGAATTTTTTTAATACTACTTATAACGAGCTATAAACAGGGTCTCGCGGAAGCTTATTACTTGGCATATGTGGAAGGTTTTTTTGCCCGCAATACTTAACGGCCTTAGTTAGCATTGGTTTAAATACTTTGTCTAACGTAGTGTGTCAGTTAATTGTCTCATCATTCCTTCTTTTTTCCTGATCCCTTTCAATTGTTCTCCAGATCACCCTTTTAGTGGTATTTTGCCTTGGAACTATTGGCACTTCATCAAGAGGTTTAGTCATTAGTTCTTCCTATGCCTTCAACCAGATGTTACTGCATTGTCTAGTCTCCTACCTTTAGAAAGCTTCTCAGCTTATGAATGTGATTTCAGCGAATCAAATTTGAAGATACGTTAGCGGTGCTAGCGCTAGTTGTTGGTAGCGTGAACCGTTGACCTTTTCTATGACTTTAGTTTGTACTCTTGCTCGATGCATGTCACTGTTAAGATACCTTTAATTCATAATGTTGATATTTTAGCATACGTGACTGCATAATTCAGTTCGGCAATCCAACTGGTTTTCTAAGATTTTTGATTGCTCCGAGACTAGCGTCTCTTATTGAGATTGGGTTTTGCTCGCTGCCTCTTTACGAGAATATTTCCAAGTTCGCTCCATTCTTCATTCTGAGAGTGATTATGTAAAGATATCGATCACCACTTTGAATTGAGCAAAAGCATCCTGGACTCGTACACTACTCACGCATATTATGTAGATAACCATTTTCGCGGTGAAATCGTACAGCTGTATGGGTCGAACGATGATTCAGATGGGGTATCATCGTCCATCAACTAGTGAAATACCAAATAAATTTCCATGATCTGTAATCCATTGAGTGTTTATTTTGTTTATCATTGGATAATAAATTGTGCTTGGCTTCCTGAGGCCTTCAAGTTCTTAAACTAAATTTTAATATCTGCATCAGAGGGGTATTGTTTTTTAATGATCCAACAAAATATTCATTCATCATTTTTTTGTGGTTGGAAGGTGAAGGCCTTTTACGCCATGAGTGTAGGCATCGTTTAGTACATTGCTTTGGGCTAGGTCTCATTTTCCTTCGTCTAGAGGTGTCTTCGAGGTCCAGAAATCTTCTTTATAGGGGAAAGGAAGGGAGGGGAAGGGATCACTAGAAATGATATCCCATATCCTTGACGGCTCCTGACGCTCGAGTATGTCTTTTTTATTCTTTAGGACGGCCCGTACATAATATGCTAACCGGTTCCATTTGTCAACAGATGGAAGCATCTTTCCAATTATTGTCTCCGAGGAAAGCGCTCAAAATCCATTGAAGAAGTCACCACGTAGCTTGCTCCATCTTTTGCAGCTGAAAAATATACGGCATCTTCCCTTGGTGTTGCTCTCGCAGGACTGTTGCCAATCGCAGAGAGTGCGCTGTCTCTCCTCCATTGCGACTACTTGCTATTGCCTTTGCTTCTACGTAGGTAAATATTTGTATGCTCTCTAGCAGGGAAGGCGATGGGTATCACCCCCTTCTACCACTAACGACCTGGAAACTGTTATGCACGCGCAATTCGTTGCGTTCCTTGCCTCTGCACCTGTGCCAACCGCTTTCTTTGCAGCACCTTGCTGAGAGCACCGTTCTATATTTCCGATCCTTAAAGGAGTGCAGACTGTAAAGCCCTCATCAAAGGGAAGGGTCCCCCGTTTTTGGCCATTAAACGTGTAAGTGCCATTACACTCTCCGCCGCTGTATCACGTGTTGGGAGAATTCATTCAGAAAAGCTCATCTTCGAGTCTGACAATATGCCCAAGTATTCGCTACTGGTTTTGATTCTACCACCGTTTCTCCCATATTGGTAATCCTGACTCTGGGATTTCTTTTCTTTGTCAGGAGGACGACCACGTGTTTTTCCATGCTGGACCGTGCTCACTACTTCGCCGATAGCGTCGATGGTGGAGTTACTTACACTAAAGCCATACTGCCGTGGAGATAGGTCTCCAGCAGCATGAATCGCGTGAGCGAGCCTTCCCCTGATGAGTTTTTCGAGCAATTTGCCAGCCCTGTCTAGCATATTATACTCACCTAGTAAACACACTTAATCTACCCTCCGGAAAAATCCGAACACAAGCCCAAGAGCGACCATAAACATTCAGTAGCAGGTAGGTAAGTAAATGCTGACGCGAGGATTGGCACGAATACATACATGTGCTTCGATGAGGGATTTTAGGATTACCAGATCCCAGAAAATCAATAACTTTGCAGAAAAACAAATTCGTTCTATACAATCTTTTAGTTTTTTATTAGGATCTGGCAGCACTCCCATGTTCTGAAATGCGTAAAAGAACACGTGCGCCGGAAATTTTATTTGCTTTTTGCTGTGTTTTTTGAACGCGCCAGGCCTGGGCTCAACTGACGTGGCTCAGATCAGCTGACTGGCCCCTGGGAAAATTCAGAAAGTGTACAACACAGGGTAAACGGAAGGCATGGGTACTATGTAAATGTACAATGCTACCTAGCATACACAACGGGCGGTATGCAGGCGGCGTATATGTAGGGCAAACGTTGAGCTCCGAGCTTCCACTTGACCAGCTCATAGCCCAGGCCCCACGGATACTTCTTCCCGTCGTCCACCAGATTTTGCCAGCATCTGGCCTTCTTTTTGTTGATAAATTTCCAAAGACGCTTTCTGGCCGCTTTTTATGCAGCGAGCTTCATGCATGCCTCTTCCGAAGTCCATGCTCGCTGGGCCTCCGGAGCTTGTAACATTCACATCGCTGTTCAGCTATTTCAGGTAATTCTGAAATGAATACACTGGAGGCTTGTCGTGTCGGGGTCTTCGACGGGGTATATAGAACTTGCAGGCATATAGGACTTCTAAGCATCGATACCCGCGCCATGAACACCCATATCAAAATTTAGTTTGGAATTTATTATTTATTCGAGCGTAAGGTAATCGCCACTTAGCAGCAACAGAAACCTGCCCGGTTATTTTAGATATACAAACGAATACCTAAACTAACCGTAATGTCTCGATTACGAGAGCAATTATGCAACTTAAAATTATGCTTTAAGCTGGGGAAAACATTCACAGAAATGTTTGAACTTTTGAAGCAAAGCCTAGGGATACAACATTGAGCTTACAGTAATGTCAATAGAGTTAATTGGTAAAGGATACCCACATCCAAAAAAAAGGGCACCTTGTCAACGTAACGCTTAAATTTTTCTCAATCTCAACCAAGTTGTGTATTTTGAAAATTCGCTGTTATTATGAAGTTATTTTGAAAATTTGTTAAAAAAATTCACACAAAGCCGGCTACATCAACTATCTCCTCAGATTTTTTAAAAATATCTCTCTTCATTTCTCAGACTTTGCTCCGTCTTTTCTTTTTCTCAAAATAAAAAACTGAAGCTTCGAGGAATTCCGTAGCATTGAAGGTGCGTATATATATTTCCAAGTATCCTGTCTAAAGTTCAGAAACATACTAAAGTTTTCCAAAAATGTATTAGCTAATGGCCGGAAAATAGTCAAATAAAGAGAGTAAATTTACGTTGGCAGATGTTTGCAACTACGACAAAAATCTAGACGTAACATCGTCAATCAAAAAAAAACCTATCTTTAATTTTTCCTTTTAGCTCAAATGATATTTTTCAATGTTTTCAATTTCAACCCCTACATCACGTTCCGATGTCAATTAGTAACGGATTGAAAATTTGTTAGGTAATGCTGAATATAAGTTGCGTAGGCTCCTGCATAACAATTTCGCCCTACGCTTCCAATACAAGTCCTTTTGTGCTGTCGGTTGAAGATAAATCACTCAGGTTTCTGCTATGGGCGATTGAAAAAAGTTTCGATACATAATAGAGTGTAATTAATATGCGGGTTTGGTTACGATGCGATTCAGATATTTGCGTGGAATTGAAAATGAACTTGTTTCACGAAAGCAAACAAGTCCTCGTTATTATTTAAGGTTTAACGTAAATCTGATGCGTATATAGTCATCTTCGTTGCGAAAAAATCCATCGAAATTGCTTTAATATGTGCGCTTTCGGATTGTTAGGCCTTGAGGTATTGAAATCATACCCCTGTCGTCCTTTTTCAATTCAGGCCGTAACAGTTTTCTTTCGAAACAATTAAGCATAGTATCGACGGAGAGACGATTATGGTAAGGATTATATTACTGTTCATGTTTTGTGTTGTGACAAGGTTTATTTTAACGAATTTAACGGTCCCCTACTCTACTTTGGGTAGCATAACCAAAGGTAGTTTTTAATGTCATATGTAGAGTTATAAACGGAATCTGAAGAATTGATAACTGGTTGTGATATTAATAACCATAATTTTAAACTCTGGCAGGATTATATGTCTAAAGCTTTGGCAGGATAATACATATATCTAAAGCTTTGGCAGAATAATATGTCCAAAGTATCGATCACCATTAAAAGCATTGTAAATTCTGATCGTCCTTACTTGGGACACTACTCTAGCACGGTCGATACCTGTTTTAGCAGTGAAATCCATTCAGATCGAGTTTGGTCTTCTGGGAGCAGAGATTTACATAATTCACGGACTCTGGAGCTCACCTAGCGAAAAGTCAGATGACGTTTTTCCATGTACTGTAATGAAATATTTGTTGAGTCGATGCGGTATCCAATGTTCAGACTGGGTCATCTCCACGATTGTTGCGATCGTGCATTCCTTGATTATAAGAATAATTAAGGTTAATTGATCTTCTTTCGTAATTTAGTGTATCTTTTCTTAAATGAGGGTGTACGAAGGGCAGATAAAATACTGAGATCTAACTTTGAATCAGCCGAAACCAGAGCAAATATTCGCGGCCGCTTCGTAACGAAGCGCGGTAATTCTTTTACTCGTATGGTCTAAAGTAACTTGGCCGCAGTCACTAATTTTAAGGGCCTAGATCAAATTCGACGTGTTCAGCTTTGGAAACAATTCCAGGTGGATTGTTTGAATCAAACGGGTGAATAATATAAGTTTGTTCAGATATTCATGGACATTATTTGATTTTACTTCCGTTCGGAGAGGACAAGCAGTTTGTCTTCACTCTTTGTCCATAATTCACGGCACCATGTCTAATATACCTCTCACGTAAAATGCAGAGGTCAGCGTTTCTTGTGATGTCGATTTCTGGAATTCATCGATCAAGAACCATCCCGCTGCAGTTCCTTCTTTGTTCTTAAATCCATCTACGTAGAAGTTCATATCTGCTGCACAAATTAGTAACTCCAAATATTCAACATGAAACTTTCTGTACATGCTTGGAACAGCACTCCTCCTGTCTATGGTTAAAGCTGTGTAAGGGAACTTTTCGTTGCTCTCATTATTTGCTGGGAATGTTTCATGTATAACTTGCTACTGCAAGCTACAGAGTAGATTTCAATGCCCACCCTTCTGTTGAATTTCAGTTAATTTTCACAAGATATATACCAACACGTCAATTTTGCACGAAACGCTGTCCAACAACTAAATTTATTTCTTTACCATCATTTTACATGTCGGTTTACAACTGTAACTAGAACTTTCTGTTGTAAAATGAAAATTGAGCTGGTATTGATTTGTTGATCAAGTACGAGCTCTTTTCCCTCAAAAAGTTTCTACACTGTCTATACGTTTTCTTTCTCTTCTCGTGCAATAAATGATGTTTGTTCCGAATTCACATCATTATCACATCTAGTCTAAGTGGCACCTGTTCAACGGTGAATCCAGCAACTAGCGCCGCAACGTCATCTGCATCGCCAATCAGGCGTGAATTATCCGCTAGTTCAAGTCTTAGTAACCCTTCGTTCAATGTGTTCCACAGATCTGGATACTTCAGCAACATCCGAGGTACCTTCCATCCTTCGTCGGCCTTGTTTCGTTTCATAAAGCATTCTTCGATCCTTCAGGTTGTCCTTCAACTGCCGCTTAAGATATTCTGGAACTGGTTAAAGGTTTTTCAACGTACCCAGGATATCTATCTAGCGGAATCGAAGGCGTGACATCAAGTGTCACCAACAAAACTGTTCTTTGCTTAATACAGCTGTGTGCTTCCGACCGTTGGAGTGCGCTCACCACCTACGCAACCGCGTCAATAGTGAATCACCCTGATCTCGGACCGTACTGCCGAGGAAATAGGTCCTCAGCAGCACGGAACGCGTTGTGAGTTTTCCACTGACGAGTATCTACCGCCCGTTGTGTATGTGCATGCTAGACATGGATGGGAAAGAGTGCCAGCCGTGTCCATCATACATAACGGGCGGTATGCAAACGACGACTCGGGATTTTCCTTCTCCTTGCTACTCAGTACGAGCCTCACTACCTGCCAACGACTCGGGAAGATCCCTTCCCGCAGGCAAGCGTTGGACGTACTGAGCAGTAAGTCAGGAAAATGGTGACAGACAAGCTGCTGCAACCCCTCAGCTGGGACGCCTTGTGGCCCTGGAGCCTTCCTTGCTTTCATTTATAGGATGGCATATTCGCCGTGGACAGCGTCAACACGGATGGATAATGGGTGGCGAAAAGTGCCTGCTTTATTTCTTTCATATTTTTTTCTACATGTAAGCGTAGGGCATCAATACTTCACATAACTACCTTGATAATTGAACCTTTTTTGTGGTAGGGAGGTGAATGCCATTTATGCACAGAGTGTGGGGCTCCCATGCTCGCAAGAAGGCGACTGGACTACCCACTAAACGCCTCCCTTGTCAACCTGAGAACCCAGCCTGGAACCGTTTGGCACATTACTTCGGGCCAGGTCTCGTTTTGTTACACCGTGAGGCGCCTTCAAGCTGGGGGATCCCTTTCCTAGCGGGAGGGGAGAGGGGAAGAGGAAGTGCCAGAAAAGCACTCCCCCAGCCCCAACGCCCCCGGCTGCTGTGAGTCCCTTTTATATTTTAGGACTGCCCGCGCATAACGTGCCACCTGGTTCCATTTGTCAACCGATTCGAGCATCACTGCGACTATATTATCCGGGGTGAGCTCTCCCGTCTCCCTGTAGAGATTCCTTCGCAGCCTGACCCATTCTTTGCACGCAAAAAATGTGTGGCAGGCACTGTCCTCCTCTCCTGGGCAAAACCGACAATTGGGGGACCGTGACTTACCAATCTTGTGCAGGTAAGACTGCCATGCCCGCTCAAAAGCTGGGTCAGATAGAAGTCAGTCTCACCATGCCTTCGATTGAGCCACGGTCTGACATCCGGGATGAGGCGCACAGTCTACCTTCCCTTCGTGCAATTCACCTAAGACCGCTGCCAATCGTTGAGCGAGCGCTGTCTCTCCTCGCGGGCAACCATCTCCCTCGCATCCTCGTTTCGGCGCAGGTAAATAGCGCGGCGTTCTCTAGCAAGGAGGGCGACAGGTATCGCACCTGCAATAACTCTCACCGCCGAATCAGAGACTGTCGGATACGAAGATGCAATCCTCAATGCTCCTCTTCTCTGTACCTGTGCCAAGCGTTTTCGGTATACCTCCTTGCTGAGAGCGTCGCCCCATACTTCTGCTTCGTACAGTAGCACTGATCCTACAGCACTCATCAAGAGGCGTCTTCTTGACGGGGCCTACGTTGGCCATAACTCGACTCAGAGCCGAGACTCCTGCAGCAGCCTTTTCAGCCGTTGCCCTGATTTGCTCAGAGAAACTTATTTTCAAGTCGATCAGAGCCCCAGGTACTTCACCGATGGCTTCGATTCGATTCCTATATCTCCAATACTGGTCATTCTTACTCTAGGGACTCTCTTTTTTTGTCAAGATGACCACTTTGGTTTTCTCCAGTGCTAAACTGAACTCGCGAGCAGTTTTCCAGTCCCTCTCTCCGCACATTAGCATACCTAGCCAAAGTTGCGCTTGTTCAACGGTGCGTCCAGCGACCAGAGCCGCAACATCATCCGCATAGGCGACCAAGCGCGACTCATCTGGCATCTCAAGTCTCAGTAGCCCGTCGTAAGACACGTTCCACAGGTCCGGACCAAGGGTAGATCCCTGGGCAACACCCAATGTAATTTCCATCCTTCGTTGGCACTGTGTCGTGTCGTAGAGCAGGCTTCGGTCCTTTAGGTAGTCCCTCAAAAGCCGCATTAGATATTCTGGACCTTGAAAAGGTTTTCCATCGTATTCAAAATATCCACCCATCTGGCGGAGTTGAAGGCGTTCCGCCGAGTGTCACCAATATTGGTGCGACTATATGCCTCTGCCTTTTGGACCGCGCTGATCACCCCTGCAATCGCATCAATAGTAGAACGTCCTGCTCTAAAGCCGTACTGCCGAGGAGATATGTCCCCAGCAGCATGAATCGCGTCAGTGAGTCTTCCCTTGATGAGTGAATCTTAAATACCACCATAATTAAATCTTAAAAACCACCAAAAATACTATATTCGAAACATGGCTCTCAAAACGTTTTCCATACATTCCTATTGAAAGACACTTTCAAAAAGTTCAAATTTTATTTTTCAAATAAAGGTGATCCAATAAGCTTGCAATTTTGTTACCCTCACGTTTGGAAACAACCCAGGAATGGTCTTCTTTATTCACCTACTCACTGAACATTTGTACCAACATTTTTTTGCCTATTATGGTCGTCGAAATCAACTTTTTTTGTTCAATCTTGATTTGTGTAGAATCCAATCAATTTCCGGTTAAGAAGCAACGGGATGAGTAATTGTAACATAAATACTAACGTAACTTTTTTATATCTTAACTCTTCAAAATGATTCATAATAAATTGATCATGTTGAGAAGGGTTTCGCCTATGGTTTTGGTTCGTATCTGCCTTGACGGTATACAAATCAGCCAACTGTTTCCGCACGTAAATAATATCAATAAGCTTTACTTACGGTGCAAACAGCTACAGTTCACTTCGCTGACGCAAATGCAATATTTCAAAGATATTCGTATTTTGCAATACAACCAAAAAAAGAAAAAGAATAATATTTATCCATCCTCCTCTTCACCATCATCAATGGGCTACGAACGCATGGAAAAACTACTAATGCCATCACAATCTTTTGGAATGCGGGAAGTTGTCGATAACTCAGCGTAGCTTGAACAAAATTCTCGCTGAAGCATCAAAACCAGACACGGGTTCGCACATTAACTGAGCGCGGAAAGTGTGTTGCAACTATTCACACACCATAGAATGCACGCGCTTGGGAAATGGGATCTGAAATCGGCTCTTTGTGAAGAGCCGTTTTAGCAAGGCTGGAAATTATATTTTTTCGGTTGTTTTGTTAAACACATAAATAAATCCCTAAAAAATATGGTTGTGGCTTTTAAGATTAATGAAGCACTCGTATTATTTTCAACACTAAATTTACCGGATCAGTCCAAATGAC
Source organism: Odontomyia ornata (assembly GCA_963969285.1). Classification (NCBI taxonomy): domain Eukaryota; kingdom Metazoa; phylum Arthropoda; class Insecta; order Diptera; family Stratiomyidae; genus Odontomyia; species Odontomyia ornata. The sequence goes on from OZ017743.1 coordinate 22,974,101, forward strand.
TGGTTTTGCAATTTCACCATGAAATCCCTACTTTACGTTAATTTGATTTTCTGCTAAGGTTCCGTTATGACTATAGACTTACTCGTATTTCAATTAAAACTATTATGATTTTAGTTTTCTTTTTTAATGCATATACAGTGGTAGAAAAATAATTAGAAATGAACATGTTTCTTATTAAAAGTTGCTCATTTTACCATAAACTATTTTTGAAACGTTATTTACAAATATTAAGACTGATACACTTATACCTACATATTCAATAAAATATTACAAGAAAATTATAAATAGAAAAAATCCAAACTAAACAGAGTACAGTCCTTTTTGGTTGGAAAAATTATTAGGAACAGCAATTGAAATGAAAAAAGTAAACAATTCAATTTTTTTTTGTATTCGATTCTTTATTTTGTAAAAAAGCTAATATTTTGTCGGGCAGCCCTTATTAGCAATAACGGCTAAGCTGTATTTGGGTATAGAAACTATTAAGTCCTGACATCGCTTCAGTGGAATGCTTCTGCAAGCTTGCCCTATTTTACTGAATAATTTAGAGGAATTTTTCCAAGCTTTTGTCTCCAAACTTCTCGCCACATCAGCCCATAAATTCACAATTGGTTGAGATCGGGGCTTTGCGCCGGCCAGCTAGGGACGTTTATCTTTTCTTCCTCAACACAACACTTCACTAGGCGTGAAGTGTGTTTAGGATGGTTTTCCTGCTGGGAAATGTAAGAAATGGCACATGGTCAAAAGCATATGGCTCCATAACATTAGCCAATATGTTTTATAGTCATACTGATCATTTCACCATCAATTCGCACAAGAGGCCCAACACCGTGCCAGGAAAAAGCTCCACATACCATCTCGTCTCCACCCCCATGCCTGATTGTTTTGATGGTGTACCTAGGATCGAGCTACATGTTTTTGGGTCGCCTTACATACTTTCTTCCATCAGATACACACATATACAATTTTGATTCATCGCTCTAGAGAACCCTTTTCCAGAATGCAATGGATCATATTCTCTGGGGAAACCCAATGAGCATTTCAAATTTCTTTTCGACACATGTGGCTTTCGGTGTGCAATACAGCCTCGTAAACATACTTTCAAGAATTCATTTCTGATTTTTCTAGATGTAACTTGGACGCTTGGTTGATCTGACACAGCAGTTGTTACTGTGTTGTTACTTGAGAGAAAAGAATTCGCCTTGCTTAAACGGCAAATAAGCCTATTCACCCTATCAGTTATTTTTCTCGCCTTTGTTTCCTTTGACGGTTTCCCACGCTGCCTGTGTCAGTGAAAACTTGTATTGGATCGTATACCATCTTTTTTGAACACATGAGATCATTGGCGGTGGTACTTATTTAAGACTTCTCCAGGTAGTACTTATGGACAATTAATTTCCTAGGGGCTGGTTTACAGCTTTTATGATTCCCATTTTTGTTTTTTTTTTTTTTATAAAAACAAAATATTGAAATATATATTTTAATAGAAGAAATATTAACTGCTGCAAATTTACCGCTAAAGTAAAATTATCTGAATTTTTCGGATTAATTTTTCAACTATGTTGGTCTGAGTTAGAAGCAATGCTTTTTTTTTGTAAAAATAAAACTTATTTATTCACACACTATAATCACAAAGAAGGGGTAAATTGACAGTAGCAACAAAACTGTAATTCACCGTAACAAATATGGCATCTGGAAACTGTGTAAACATAGTTGTTCATTAATTTCATCGTTTCTAATAATTTTTCCACCACTGTATAAAAAAGAAATGGCCTAAAAAGGATGAAACAAAATTTCTGGAATCGGTGCCCAATCGTTTTTGTCCGTTTTAATTAAGATTGATAGATGAGTGGTTGCCAACCACTTTTTCAAAACGGGAAGCTGATTTCGCATCGACTCCAAAAATTGTATTTCATCCTTTTTAAGGCGTTTTCACGTTGATTTTCTTTTTTTTTCTATGAAGTTTTTTGTTTCATTATTTTTAGTGGCAACATTAACCTCCTGGTTTTTTTCTATAAATTATGAGCTTTATTTTGCGGGGGGTGGAAACAGTGAAAAGCATACGTTTCATTATTTTTGCGAAATGAACAGCAAATTTTAATGTAAGGCTTAAATCAACATTGATTCGTAGGAGTAGCACAATACGTGAACTGCTGCCTTCAATCTTTTGGAAAAACTTTTCCTTAAGAACTTTTTAAGTGCTCTTGAATATGTTTAAAATTATTATTAATCTTTTGTTGACACTCATTACGATTAATTTACTCTGCTCGTTCTGTAGCAAGCATATTAGTTTTCCAAAACCGTTAACACGAGAAGCATTCTGAGCTTCATCGATTTGGTGTGCATCAAGTTAAATTCATCAGAATAGCTTATGTATTTCAAATTCTTCAACTGCTTACATTTCCCTAGACGAGTGCGGTCCGATACGTACTGAGCCTGCAAAAGAAATTTCTCAACTTTTTAAGTTTGGAAACAAAAAACAGTCGCAAGAGGCCAAATCTGGAGATATGGTGGATGGGGTAGCAGTTCGTAGCCCAATTTGATAAATTTGGCCGTGGCGGCGGCGGAGATGTGAACCTGTGCGTTCTCATGATGGAAGAGCATTTTTTTCTTCGCCAATGGGACATTTTCTGCAATTCGGCGTCGAATCGGCCCAATAATTCGCCATAATAGCCCTGTGACCGTTTTACTCTTCTGCAGGTAGTCAATGCAGCTCACACCTTGTGAATCCCAGGAAACGGTGGCCATCACCTTTTCGGCCGATAGGACAGTCTTCGCCTTCTTCGAAGAACGTTTGCCGGTTGAAGTCCACTATTTCGACTGCTCCTTGGTCTTCGGTGTGTACCAGTGTCACTACGATCAAGGTGAAAATGCATCAAAGCTCGTGAAAAAATTTGTGGTTTCTACGGTCAAGATACTTTATCAAAAGCCACAGCCAAGAGATGGTTCGCTCGCTTTCGTTCTGGAAATTTCGATGTCAAAGATGCACCTCACTCAGGTCGACCAATCACTGAAAAAGTCGATAAAATCTTAAAAAAAACTGAAGACGACCGACACGTAACCAGCCATGAAATTGCTAAGGAACTGAATATCCATCACCAAACAGTTTTGAACCATTTGCGTAAGGCTGGATACACAAAGAAGCTCACGTTTGGGTGCCGCATAAATTAACACAAAAAAATTTGGTCGACTGAATTTCCATTTGCGAAACGCTAATAAAACGCAACCAAATCGAGCCATTTTTGAAGCAAATCATTACGGGCGATGAAAAATGGGTAAGATACGAGAATGTCGTTCGAAAAAGATTATGCTCAAAGAAAGGTGAATCATCATCAACGACTTCAAAGCCAGGATTGACACCAAATAAGGTTATGCTATGTGTATGGTGGGACTGGAAGGGAATTGTTTATCATGAGGTGCTAGAACCTGGCCAAACACTCAATTGACGAGATTGCAACAAGCAATTCAAAAAAACCCGCCAGAAGTTTTTCGCCGATAAACCACAGAAGTTCTACACAGATGGAATAATGGCTCTTCCCAAATAATGGCAGAAGGTCATAGATAATAAGGGACAATATGTACTTAAATCAAATTCATTTTAAATAAAAGAAATATTCAATCAAAAAATGACAAAAAATGGCTCAATACTTTTACGACTTACCAATATATATTTCCAAAATGGTTTCGAATGATTTGAGTTCAGAGATCCCTCTATACTACGAAAATAAGAAGCCTTAGTGATCTTCGTCTCTTTCTTAGCAATAGATCTCAGATGACAAAAAGCACCCTTTTTGGCGATAATGGTCAGAAACAGTAGAAAATTTCATGAGGATCAGAAGAAAGATAAGGAAAAAAGAACTGGAGATGAACATAACAAAGATTGTTCCAAACTATAGAAGAATAAGTCGTGGATATGATTACTAACGTCGAGCAAATCATTAAATTAAGCAAGAGAAGAAATTAAAGACCAAATTTGAGATGTAAGAATCAATCTAATTGTCATCCCATGAGAGTTTAGACAGGTCAAAATTCCACATAATAAAGGTATTATAGACTAGAAAATAATACTTCCGAGGTATTGAAGCGCAAAAGACAACTACAGAACCTATCAAGATCACGCCTAACGGTTCTACGAGTATGATACAGAAAAATTATAGAGTCAAATACACTATCATTCAACCAGGATACAGAAAATCTGATTATATTATCGTTGGAAAGAGAATATGATAAAGCGATGTCCTTCAGCTGAGATCTTCAACACCGAACGTTTTGATAATAAATAGATAATTTACTGTTAACAGTGCTATTGTAAGTGCTTTTAGAAAGAACTGATGTTACAGCTTTGTCAGGGAGCTCGGCTGAAAACAAAAATTTGTTTTACTTGAAGCTATAATTGATTTGATAAGCACTCCAGGCGATTAGCAATCAGGATTCAAGATTAAATCACATGATGATGGTTCTCCTTTCTTAGCTTCTGGCACTAACTGTTTTCACAGTAAAGCCGAATTTTTTACTTACGTCACGTAAGATGTCTTTGTTAGATGTACTAAACGCAAGTCTTGATATAAAGACTTATTTCGGCGGAGCCACAACTCGGCCAAATACAGGTTAATATGAGTATAATATCTGCCAAACAGAACCGACAATTTTAGCATCAAATTTTCACTTATGTCTGACTTGGAAGCCACATAAGCTAGAAAATAATTTCCTTGTTTAGACCCACCTCTGTGTGAATTTGGTGTTCTGAAACGTGTGCAACTATATAATTTGAAATCATAAGAACATATTTTATCTCAGCCACCACCATTATTTTCCAAAAGTACTTTGTTGAACGGACCAGTATGTGCAAACAAAAGAGAACTGCTCAAAATTCGCCAAAAAAGGACAGCACGGCTTCTTTTCCAATGTTGATTTATGTGTCAAATGGCTGCACACTTATAGTTTTTAAGAGTCAAGATAACAAAATCGAACTATCTCTAAGTGATGGCCCGAAAGGAGCTGGTAGTGCTAATGCAAAAAAAATGCGTTTAGATTAGGAATGACGCCTTCAACTTTTCAAGTTAATTGACGCTATCAGAGTTATCTGGAACATTATTTAAAAGCTATCCGCGTCTTATTGGGCAAAGGTTGCAAAAACTGCATGCACGATTGAAATTTGAGTAGCAAAGAGACGATATCATTGTTTGGACCGGTATACAAAAGGGTTAAAGTAGAGATCCGCGCCGTAGTCAAAAAGACCGGCGGCGGCGAGCTGGTATACGTACCCGGCGGGGCGTGGCGTAGCCGCATAGGATAGATTCATTTCACTTTTGAGGGATTCAGGCGCGACCGTTTCACTGCTAACCTAGCTACCTAAAATCTTTTTGAAAGGGAACTTTAGGATGATGCCTTTCGAATTTTTCAAATCATCTATTTATCTCCAGCATTCCTGCGCAGCTTTGTAACTTTTATCGATAAATCTAATCGAGTGTTATTTTGGCCAGCCATAGGAGTGGATTATAATTTCCTGAAGAAGGATCAGGTTCCGCGATTCCGATTCCTTCACAAATTTTCCCAAATCAGCTAGAAAAGTGGTGTTTGTCATTTAGTGGTTTTGCATGTAATTGTTGATTCCCTTCAGAATGGAGAAACGTGAGCCGACCAGGGAGGGTACGACTAAATTTAAATACCGATAATAGTTTTTATATGTAATTGGTATGTCAACGAGTTTTGTGAAAAATTCAAGTGGTTCAGGAACATGAAATATACGAGTATGTGAGCTTCCGGATTAATTTTGGCTTAATTATCTGGAAAACTGAAATGATTGCTACGAAACGAGCAGAATGAATTGGTCATTATGAGTTCTATCGGAAATTATTTCTTCTCAACAAAGATTCATGAGAACTTACAATGGTTGTTAAGTAAGAGACTCAAGCAACAGTTTACGGTTTGCGATGCTCTTCATTCTAGTTTAAACTCAAAGCAAAGCTTTATTGTTAATTTGAAAGCAATCTTGCAGCAGTTCAATACTTTTCAAAATTGTTCCCGTCAAGTGGAAAATTTCTTCGATAATTTAGAAGGAAATATTATATACTCGTATTGAGCCCGGAATCAGAGCGCAATTTGTTATTCCTCGTTTTAATTACGATTGATTAATAAGCTATTGCTACTCATTTTTCAAAGCGAGAAAACAAATTTCTTTTATTTTCCTAAAAGTCTTTTTCGACGAAAATCGTAGTGGCGCTATTGACACGATTGAAATACCGGTGGAATATTCGCTTTAGCTGTTACAGCCACCGTATAAGCCGTATACGATTTAAGGTGCCTTGGGAGATTTCCTCAAACTTGTAGCAGCTTGCTCGTCGACCGAATTGAGGATCAAAGAAGAGAGGATTTGAAAGGTCTTGTCTATTTTCCGGGTACTATACATCTGATTGTCGGCAATTCCATCCCCTAATTGGAGCGAGTTTGGTCTTCAAGGCATTGTACGGGGAGTAATTGGAAGGGTTTCTGAGAGGAATAGTTAAGTTACAGCGCATGGCAGTCGGAGGGAGACGGCAAACTTGTGCGGTTAATGTGTCTTAAAGTACCATGCTTCGGGAAATGAAGATGTCATTGCTTTAATGGTGTTGAGTGAGGTTTGATTGCCAGAGAAGATGCTATAGAAAAGTGAAGATACGTTAATGTTAGAAGTATGGCGTCTCAGTGAGTATGTCGCTCATTTCATGGTAGTCGCAACCTCTATGCAGAATAATATTAAGGTTGGAGTCGTATCAGGGCTTCGCATGTTAAGAGAGGCTAAAGTGCAAGATATGTGAGGGACTCCGCATTAATCTTATGATTGGTATGATGAAATCGTGCTAAACTTACAGTTCCTCTCCTGCCATCACTGCGAAAAAAAATGTAGTTCGGGAAGTGGTGTTTATGCCTTGAATGAAACTGAGTCCCATTAAGAAATACCGGGTGAGGAGTATATCGTTACAAAATATGTTCTTCGCAGCATCACAGCCCCTCTCGGGTCTTCGCTTCCTGCAACAAGCGCCTTCAACTGTCTCGGTCCATTGCTGAGAGAGGGAATTGCATTTATTATATCTCGATTGTCTATTTTATAATTTGGCCAGGGGAAGCAACTGAAAATCGTTCCGAGTAAAAATGATATAATTGTTTGCCCTTTGCACAAACGCATATTTTACTGTGATACGAGCTCTTAGCTAGACTCTACGGAAATCTTGAATAGTTAGCTGTATGCTCTTGTAACGAGCATATCAGACAGAGAACTGGAGATATCAATAGGTCTGTGGGAGAATCCTTACTAGGGATGGTAAGGCTTCGTCGAGGACAATCATTTCTCCGATGTTTTTGGGAATATCTGCAATGTGAAGCGCCGACATCCGAACGCTGGGTAAGATCTGCTTGTTTGTATGCTTTCCAGGTTATCATGCAATTAAGAACGTTCCTCAACTTAGTTTTAGCCTAAAAGTGCTAAAAAATCCTTAAAAATATAGTTACTTTATTTTGCCAAGATCAGTAGTAATTTCAGTTTTGTCGAGCTGATTTAGCACGTGAAATTAGTTGTTTAATATCGTCGGATGTTTCTAAGGGAGAAAAGAAGGCACTTTAACCTTTTAAAATGGCTATAGGCTTTCTGATGTTGGCTTGTGTAAAGGAGTGGCTTCCTTAAATGAAGTTTTGAAAAAAAAGTGTGAAAATAACATTTTTTAAAAACTTTCGGATTGCAAATATTTTTTCAAATCAATTTGAGAATTTTATCATAAATTATCTTTTAGGATAGTATAACAAAGAAAATGAGCTAAAGTTTATGTAAATCTGTTCAGCCAATCCAGAAATTAACTGGTCCAAATGTTAAAAAATGTAGTTCGAGAAAAACGCTTCTAAAGTTTGATTTCCCATTAACGAAGTTGCTCGCTTTAAAACTTTAGCAGTTCTTTGATTTTTTTAAATTTCTTTATGAACATTTTAGGAGATCATTGCTGAAGATATAAGGTATGCAAAAAAAAAATTGTTGTTTTGAAAAATTTTGAAAATCATTTTTAAGGACAGGACAGTCAATTATTTAGTTTATTTGATATCCACAGGCCCTTTCCTTTTTTCCTGAAAAGCCATTGTGCCGTGATTTTTTGACTGAGCAGACGCATTTCGACTCCTTTGAGTCATTTTTAGTGTCTCAAGGAGTCGAAACAAGTTTGCTCACTCAAAAAGTAGGGCCTGACGGCTTTTCAAGAAACATCATTAAAATGTTACCTTAAATCATAAATTTCATTGAATATATTACCATACAATACGCTTTAGAAATTTGTAAATCATGAACAATTATTTTTCTTCGTACTCTTTTCTTAAGGGAAAATTTTTAAGGGTTTAAATGTTACTGTAAAGCATAAATGTCATTGAATATATTAAAATGTGTTTATTCATCATATATCACCTTTTAGGGAGAGATTTGAAGGTTAAAATGTCTAGATCATAACAAATCTTATTGAAAAGAGTAAACAAATTTTTATTCAGCATATATAGGCTTTTCTATTAAGGACATAATAAATAAATAAATTTCAATAAATCGATTTTAAGGCGTACTGTATTTTTACATTTTGGTCATCTTTATTCTTTCATTATATAAGGACATAACAAATCGATTGTAAGGCGTGCTGTGTGGCTAGTGGCACCATCTTGTTGAAAGCACATATCGTTGATGTCAAGTTCATCCAATTCTGGCCACAAATAATCTTCCAACAACACGATAGCGTTCTCTATTGACGGCAACATGACGGTCGTTTTTATCCACGAAAAACATGAAAAAACGACATTGATTATCGAACTTCTTCTTCGTAGCACTACAGCTCCTATCGGGCGTTCGCTTACTGCTAATAGCGATTCCAACTGTCGCCGTCCATTGACCGCGTCCTCCAATTTTGAAATCTGAACAGCAATGAATTGTCGTCATCGATCGAGTCAGATCAGCGTTTCCTCGGTTTTCCCACTGTTCTCCGGCCTTCAGTTTTCTCAACGAATACCTTTTTGGGTATTCGTTGCTCGTCCATACGATTCATGTAGCTTCCGCAGTCTTACAATCGTTGAGACCTCCGGCTCGTCAAAAATTTCAGACAGCTCATGGTTGTATCGAACTCTTCATTGATCCCCGTCTAGCTTCGCTCCTATTATTCGCCTCAGGACCCGTCGCCCAAAGGCGTTCAGTATATTTGCAGATGCTTGGGTTAGGGTTCATGTTTCACATCAATAGTATAACACAGGTCTTATCACAGATTTGTATACTTGCAGCGTTGTTTTCCTGTGTTTGAAACTGGTTGTTTTTCTGTGTATGCAACTGAATCAAATATTTTATTTGCGAACTGTATTCTTCGGCGTATTTCGTCTCTTACATTGCCGGTTCACGTTATTTTAGCGCCTAAATATACAAATTTACTCATATTTTCGATATCGTGTGATATGTTGGGCATTTGAGGTATTTTTCCTCGACTGCGTCATGAGCTTTGTTTTATTCTCATTGATTTGTAGTCCAACAAATTTTGCTTCGCTGTCGAGTTTCAGGAAGAATTCTTTGCCAGTTGTTAATTACCGTGACAAAATGTTGATGTCGCCCGCATAGGCTACTGCTTGGTTCGACTTGTATAGAAATGTACTTCGTGTATCGACAGGTAGCTTCCTTATAACGTACTCCAGAGCCAAATTGAAAAGCAATTAGCCCAGCCTACCTCCCTGCTTGGGTCTGATAGTTATTGATGCAGATTTGGCAGGTCGTCGACGTCATTGTCATTTTGGTAAGGCGGACTAATTTGGCTGGGATGCCAAAGCATCGCATTATTTGGTACATTACATTACGATCAATATTGTCGTCTGCTTGCTTAAAGTCAACAAAAATTTGGTGTACGTCTATGTTGAACTTCCAGCATTTTTCAAGTACCTGTTTGACTGTGAACAATTGGTCTTTTGTGGATCTACCTGCTCTAAAATCACCTTGATACTCCCTAACAATACTGTTGGCGTATGATCCGATTTTATTTTCTAAGATCTTTGAAAATAATTTGTACGCCGTACAAAATAGTGATATGCCTCTATAATTTTCGCACTGTAGCTTGTCGCCTTTTTTGTGGATAGGGAATATAATTGATTGTTCCATTGGAATCTCATCGATGCCCGGCGCTTTATTATTCTTTTCGGCTCTGATGGTAGAGCAAACTTAATTCAGGGTTGGTGGAGCCAATCGAATCTCTCCGGAAACATATATAGGCTCCGATGTTCTAGAGCTGTGTGGAGGAGGTTCTTGAAATATGATGCCCATCTTTCCTTAATCTTTGTTTTATCAGCGATGGTATTGCCGATGTCATCGCGACAGGGCGTTGTTTTGGGATGATAACCACGTTTCAGGCTTTTCACGACTTTGTATGCTTGCCTTGTGTGGTTGCTCGCTAGACTTACATCGATACTTTTTTTTTCATAATTCTAACTACCGTATTCGCGACTCTTCTGAGATTTTCGTATTGTTCTCTCTTCGTCCTGGTGCTCCTACCTAAATACTCTTTGTACGCCTGCTTTTTTTTTCTAAAGCATTCTGGCACCCATCATCGAACCAATCATTTCTTTTGTGCCGGGCTTGATGTCCGATTGTGTGTTCTGCCACGGTCTTAATAGCCGGTTTCACTTCCATCCAGAGCTCGTTGCTTGTTTTCAGCGATTAATTATTATGAGTATTAATTGAGTGTCAAAACCTAGTCGGCGAAAATTTGAAAACAAAAAAATTGACATCTTTTTGGAGCCTGCTCCTGCGATGCTGACCGTAAAAAAATAGTTTAACGAGTTTCAACGTGCTCGCACGTCGGTTTTTGATGAGCCTCGCCCAGGTGCCCCGAAAACCGCTAGCACGGAGGATAACGTGACAAAAATCCACGAGCTCGTATTGGCAGACCGCCGATTGAAGATCCGCGAGATAGCTGAGAAACTAGGCATCTCAAAAGATCGCGTGGGCCATATCCTGCATGAAATTTTGGGCATGAAAAAGCTGTCGGCGCGATGGATGCAGCGTTTGCTCACTTCAGGCAATAAATGCAAACATGAGACCACTTCAGAGCAGTATTTGACACTATTTACGTGCAATTCGAAGGAGTTTCTGTGACGTTTCCTGATCAGCGACGAAACATGGCTCTACTGGTACACAGCAGCGACCAAGGAACAGTCGAAAGACTGTCCCATCGCCCGGAAAGGTGATGGCTATCGTTTTCTGGGGTGTGATTTGCATCGACTACTTGGAGAAGGGCAAAATGGTCACAGGGCTCTACTATGCTGAATTATTGGGCCGATTCGACGCCGAATTGCAGAGAAAAAAGCTCTTCCACCATGAAAACGCTCCGGCTCACACCTTCGCCGTCGCCACGGCCAAATTGGTCGACTTGGGCTACGAATTGCTACCCCATCCACTGTATTATGCAGGTTTGGCCCCATGAGACTTCTTTTTGTCTCCAAACAGGAAAAAGTCATTCGCTGGCAGAAATTTGAGTCGAATGAAAAGGTCATTCCGCCACGGAGGCCTTCCTTGCAGACCTCGAGAAAACGTATTTTTCAGACGGGTTAAAAAAGTTGGAGCAACGCTGGGTCAAGTGTATCGAGCTAAGAGGAGATTATGTTGAGGAACAAATCGGCGTTTTTCCTAGATTTTCGTTTTTCTTTTGTAGGCTAAGTACTTATCGTACCGCCCTCGTATATCTTTGACCATAAGTAACTTGGTAGATATATCCATGCAAAAATGAATTTACAGTTCAAAAATTATTCATATGAAAATTTTTGAGCCACCCAGAAAAGGTATATCAATTTGGATAAGTTTCCCCTGCTTCAAAAATTTATTTTCTTAATTTTTGTTCGTAAGGGGTAGTTTTTAACAGTTGCAACGTTGAATAATATAACAAATACAGCCCAAAAGTTAAAATAAGATCTGTACTATATATTTGGCTATGAAGTGAATGTTTGAACAGTTCAAATGTATTGGTAAAATTAATTTAATTCTTTGTTCAATAAGGGGTAGTTTTTACCCTTAAAAAACAAAACGCACCCATTGTCAATATATCACTTATGATGTAAAGCTTAATTCCAATTAATTCTTAAGAATGCATCTTTATTGAAAGATTTTAACTGCTGTTTATTGGCCTATTTGTTTCATTATAATTTTAACGTAAACTTTTCTATTCTTTATTCAATAGACTTCACTTTAAACGTTCTGAACTGCAATGCCACGATACTGTAAAATCAAGATTCTTTTTAGAGCTATAGTTTTAAAGTTCTTCTTAAAGATAATTGATCGCGTTACCTCGCTTGTCTTTGCGTGCTGAATTATACTTGATCCAACCACTTAACACAATTCAACTTGACATTGCGGTATAGCAAGAAGCAATTCTGGTTGGACATAATGTCGACTTCATGTCTGCTTTCGCAAATTCTGCCAGGTCGTTGGTGGGTTGATTAAGACTGCAAGAGCTTGCAACCATTGGATCAAGTGTTAGTGACCAGCGTGAAGTAGTCAAGCTTTTCCTTTTCTTATTTTTATTGTCATCTTGCGATATAAGGAAAATAATAACAAAATTGTTTTGGCTTCGCTAGAGTAAGCGTGAATACTCTGTGTGGGCATTTTTGTTGCGTGGATCAGGTTTTCAAGCATTTAATATACTAACTGTTGAATTGTGTGTAGTGTGAACGAATGGACACAATAAACACGGACAGGGCAACAAATGCGCTGACCTTGTTTTAAACAACTCAGTCCATTCATGAATTTGACGTGATAATACAGTGGGCCCCTTTATCTAACAGGGCATGATTGGACGACCACCTACAGAAGAGAATGTACGTTGCGAGGAGGCCAGCGACAATCGTCATCGCGATCACCATCATCTCATTGAGCCAATTGATTAAGGCAGGAAATTACAGTGGGCTTGGAAAAAGAGACGGTCGTCGATCATCAAGCACATAATTATGCCATACCATTTGATGGTTTACAAAATAAGCGCAATGAGCACACAATAATGCCACTGGAGTTTATCAGCTTCAGTGCGTTTAATTCAGCATGCATATTTAATTTCACAAAAAAAGTTGCTTGCTTTGAAACATCTCATTTCACGCTGAAATATATCGCGTCGCTCTATCTGGCCGCGGAGAAAGTGTGTATATTAGATCATGAGTTGAAAGCAAAAACGAGATGCTTAAGAGTTTTAAATATTCGTAAATGCGAAGCATTGAGATTGCTAAGACACAGTAGAAATTTCTTTTCACTAAAATTCTTAAGCTATAGAGGCACAACCTATATTTGATGCTAAACTTACAACTTTCGAGTGAAATTTTAACGACTTAGTCGAGATGATGCTTTCTATTAAATCAATTGCAAATTTATGTAAATTTGACACAAATAATCTGGCCGTTTAGCTGGAGATTCAAGGGCGATGTTTATTGATCATTGGAAGTAACTGTGATTGCTGCGATTATTAAGTTATACATATATCTACAATATAGTGTTTTGGCAATTATTATAACGAATCATTTAAATGTTTCACATTTCCTTTATCAATTTTTACGCGGGAATCAATCAATCAAATGAATTATTGAAATACAGTATAAACCAATGTCGATGAATCGCTGATTATCGTACTAAGGACGAAGCTCAGTAAAACAATTTATGAACTTATTTATTCACCAATCACGGTGGATCTCTTGAATGAAAAGTATAATTAAGATTCATTACAAATATAATGTATAATCAATTATATATGTTTATCGTATAAATGGTATGATATGAACTTATGGCTGTGGCTGTGCCACAGAATAGATACATACATCCGGAAGATAAGCTTCTTACTTCATTCAAATTCACTTAAACATGTCCCTTTACTTACACGGCACAATTTTTCTACGCGACAAATTTACCTCAATTTACGATTAACTTTTTATAAGTGGAATCTATTAACGCGATCTTATTTTACACAAAGAGATAGGTAGGTAGATGAATTAATTTCTCAGAAAAGCGCTGATAATTTAGATTAAAGGAAAACAAACAAGTTGAATAGACAAAAGGATGCTCCTTTCAGAAGGGGTTTGTATTCAAAATATGAATCGTCAACACCAATAATAAGCAAATTCAAAAAACGCTTTGATGACTTAATTTCTTATTCCATTTGAAGCGGCCGCCACTTTGTAACAGAATTACAAATGTCAACAAGAATCGGATCTTACAAATATTCATGTCATTCATCACATCTGACAAATTTGAGAAAATTTGATGAAAAATATAGGTTCTGCTTCGGTAAAAAGCCCATATGTTCGTGGCTTAAGAACCAAACATGAGGACTTATTACTCGTGTACGATTCTTTTATCTGTTTAAATGAAACGTGGTTGAACGAAAATACTTCAAATGCGGAAATATTACCAGATTACTTAGTCTACCGATGCGACCGTGACCTTAACTTAACTAATAAATCTGATGGTGGGGGAGTCTTGGTTGTAGTCTGCAAAATCCTTAATAGTTTACTTTGCGCTGACTTCAAATTTGTTCATGCTGTTGAGTGTGTAATTGTTAAAATCCCTCTTCCTCATAACTCCTCTTTATTAATTTCCTCTCTGTATATTCCCTGTAATTCTCCCTTAACTGTGTACGAAGCCTTCTTCGATGAACTTTCCGCCTATCTTCTTGCTCATCATCCACATTCTAAAATTATAATATGTGGGAACTTCAACCTACCGGCAGTGGAATGGGGTTCCTTAACAACACCTAGTATTTCCTCAACAAAGAATCCTTCTTTGTTGCTTTCGTCCTTTCTTTCCCTTTATTCTTTCTCACAGTTTAACCATATCCGCAAGCCTAATGGTCGCCTTCTGGACCTCGTCTTGTTAAATGTTCAAACTGAGTGTCTTTCAATAACTCCTGTTTTACATACTTATATTCAACCTGATCCTGATTTTGTTGTATAAATGTGTCTTACTTTAAACGATATTTAATTGTCTGAGTCTATTTTGTAATTGGGTTTTTGTCTATAAAACGGATTTAAATAAATAAAATATGTTGATGTTGTCATAGGAAAAATTTTAAATGGCTGTAACCTCCGTAAATATAGTTTGATTTTTTTAACTGGCAAAATGTAAGGATTATATATTGAGTTACTTATATACTAAATTTTATTGAGTCTAAGGGCACCCATATAATTTTATTGAGCAGAATATAAAATCTATAAATCATCCTATCATAAACAATGTGAATGAGTTCCGCCGTAAACGGTCCCAAGCCCGTTTGAGAGATGACGAGAGAATCCCTTGTTTCCCCTACCCACAGCTTCCATGATTCCTCATCCTAAACCCCAAGATTGAATGGTAGTATATGTGCTCGGGGTCGCACATTGCGTTTACTGGTTTCCCAATAATGGGGCATTAAATGCCGAGAATGTGTTATGCTATGGGTGTGAAACATTGACCCTAACCCAAGCATCCGCAAATATATTGAACGCCTTTGAGCGACGGATCCTGAGGCGAATAATCGGAGCCAAGCTAGACGGGGACCAATGGCGAATTCGATACAACCATGACCTGTATGAAATTTTTGACGAGCCGGAGGTCTCAACGATTATAAGACTGTGGAAGCTGCAATGGGCTGGGCACATGAATCGTATGGACGAACAACGGATACCCAAAAAGATATTCGTTGGGAAAACTGAAGGCCGGAGACCAGTGGGAAAACCGACGAAACGCTGGTCTGACTCGGTCGACGAAGACAGTTCATCGCGGCTCGGATTTCGAAATTGGAATACGCGGTCAATGGATCGAGACAGTTGGAGGTGCTATTTGTAAGTAGCGAAGGCCCGAGAGGGGCTGTAGTGCTGACGAAGAAGAAAAAGAAATGATTTAAATTAATTTTAACTTCTAAGGTATTTGTTGTTTTGCTATTCATAAATGATTACCTTCATGATTTCTTCAAATTTTTTGAACCACAAGGGTCCAATCACGAGGAGAGAACACAAAATGTTCATAGATTTCCCCTGATTCTGTACCTCTTGATTTTCATACTGCCTTTTCTGGATATTTTTTTTTGAGTAATTCAAATGATGACCTTTCTTTTGATATCCCACATGACTACTAACTAACTAACTAACTAACTAACTTTGGGTGTTCTTTTTTCCTTGAGAACCTTTAAATTGTTTTTGACCCCCAAAACTTTCAAGAGGCATTCAATTTACATATACATACCTACCAAGTTTGGTCCTCATAGCTGCCAACGTTTTTGAAATAAACTGCTGTGACACGGACAGATGAACAGGTCGCAGTGTCAACAGTCAATCATCCATTAATAACTGATTGATACGAGAAATGGCTGCGCACATTTCAAGCAAATGAAGAGAACAAGCTTCATCAACAAACGAAATTGGCTCTTATTTGAAACTCAACCTTATGGTAAATTTAATAGTCAGTATGAAGAAAATATTCATTTAGTACAGGAAATTGTTGCAAAGCTCTTGAATATGGAAATTGACCCGAACGCTCAACGAGCCTTAAAACTTCGTGAAAATTTAATGAAATGATGCTGCGATTATCAAAAATTTATGGAAATTTCCCATCAAAAATAATCAAATAAACCGATCCCATGAAACAAACGTTCACCTTGAAAAATAAAGTTGAAACTCCAAATATTACGAGGGCGGTCCGATAAGTACTTAGCCTCGACGTCCGATGGCGCCGCTATCGCAAGAGAGATTCACTATCGTGTAGTATACTCTCGTAGACTGTTACTATCAAAATTTCAGCCGAATCGGACCCGTAGTTTTGTTTTGACCGCATGTGGAAACGGTCATGTCCGTGGATTTTAGACAAATGGAGAAAGCCATAACGGTCGGTGATTCGATTGTTGTTTTTGGAAAGAAAATCACGCAGCGAAATCAGAGAGCGCTTGGATGCTATGTACGGTAACTGCTCCTACGGTGGCGACTGTAAAAAATTGGTTTGCGTACGTCCGTTTTTGATGAGCCACGCCCAGGCGCCCTGAAAACGACTACCATGGAGGATAACGTGACAAAAATCTACAACTTGTATTGGCAGACCACCGATTGAAGGTGCGCGAGATAGCTGAGACGGTAGGCATCTCAAAAGACCGCATGGGTCACATCTTGCATTAAATTTTGGGCATGAGAAAACTGTCGGTGCGATGGGTTTCGCGTTTCCTCACTCCGGATAACAAACGCAACCGTTAGACCACTTCAAAGCAGTGTTTGATGCTGTTTAAGCGCAATCCGAAGAAGGAGTTTCTGCATTATTTCGTGACCGTCGACTAAACATGGCTCCACTGGTACACACCAGGGACCAAGGAGCAGTCCAAACAGTGGACTTCACCCGGCGAACGTTCTCAGAAGAAGGCGAAGACCGTTCTATCGGCCGGAAAGGTGATGGCCACCGTTTTCTGTGATTCACATTGTGTGATCTGTATTGACTACCTGGAGAAAGGGAAAACGATTCAACCCCGGGTTGCAGAAAAGGCCACTCGAAAAAAAGTGCTCTTCCACCATGACAACAAAGAGCTCACACCTCCTTCGTCGCCACGGCCAAATATTCCACAAACTGCTACCTTATCCACCGTATTCTCCAGATTTGGCCGCGTGCGATTTCTTTTTTTTTTTGGAAAGTAACGAATCAATTTTCAAATTGTGATTAACTCTACAATTTGCAATCACTCAATCCTTATTATTTCTTCGGGAAAATTTATAAATCCTATGTGTAGCGTTTACGTCTAAGGATGTAAGAAGGATCTTTTAATAAGTCCATGAGTAAGTAAAAAATGAATGCGGAAGGGAAGAGCATCCTGAAATTTCCCCTCTAAATAAATAAATTGTATTTATGACATCAATGTATCCTATTAATAATAATATGTACAGAGTCCTTGAAAGGATTACAATTCTGTATCGATATCAATATGTCGTCGTTTACTTGATATCTACAACCAAAACTCTTTCACGCGTCGTTTTAATGGTAAAACTCCTTTACCGTTAATTTAATTTCTTGTCTTTTAATTGGGACCTAATAGGAAGAAAGAAGTATAATTTGCCGAAAACAGGATTGTAGTATCTATCTCCGTTTAAAAGTAACGCGTGAGTATACATAAAAGTAAGCAACAACATCAAAAACAATATATATATATATATATATATATATATATATATATATACGAGTATATATATATATATATATATATATATATATATATATATATATATATATATATATATATACGAGTATATATATATATATATATATATATATATATACGAGTATATATATATATATATATATATATATATATATATATATATATATATATATATATATATATATATATATATATCTTCTTCTTCTAAGCACCACAGCCCCTTTCGGGCCTTCGCTTCCTGCAAACAGCGCCTCCAACTGTCTCGGTCCGTTGACCGCGTCCTCTAATTCCGAAATCCGAGCAGCAGCGATGAACTGTCTTCGTCGACCGAGTCAGACCAGCGTTTCCTAGGTTTCCCCACTGGCCGTCGGTCTTCAGTTCTCCCAACGAATACCTTCTTGGGTATCCGTTGTTCGTCCGTACGATTCACGTGTTCAGCCCATTGCAGCTTCCGCAGTCTTACAATCCTTGAGACCTCCGGTTCGTCAAAAATTTCATACAGGTCATGGTTGTATCGAATTCGCCATTGGTTCCCGTCTAGCTTCGCTCCGATTATTCGCCTCAGGACCCGTCGCTCAAAGGCGTTCAATATATTTGCGGATGCTTGGTTTAAGGTCCATGTTTCTTATCACAGATTTGTATACTTGGAGCTTTGTTTTCCTGTGTATGCAGCTGGTCTTCAAGATCGTCAATACTGAATAGTATATTTTATTTGCGAGCTGTATTCTTCGGCGTATTTCGTCTCTTTATAATGTATATATATATATATATATATATATATATATATATATATATATATATATATATATATATATATATGTATATATATATATATATATATATATATATATATATATATATATATATATATATATATATATATATATATATATATATATATATATATATATATATATATATACGTGATGAATTGATAACATTCTTTCTATTTAACTCTTGATGAAAACATACATTTTAATGATGGCAAAATCATGATGGTAGGTTCTGATAAGTACAACAATAACAAATACCTTACAAGTTGGAATTCACTCAACTTTATTAATAGTAGTAGAATTTGTAAATATCACATTTTTCCCAGTGAATTCATATGGGTACCCTTAAATTTAAATTTGAGTAGTCCAAGGAAAAGTCCTCGGCTGGAAGTTTCATTAAAGATAAATCGCATTCACAGAAGTATAGGGTTGGGTTTTCCATTAAGGACACAACAATAAGTAAATAAATTTCAATAAATCGATTGTAAGGCATGCTGTATGGCTAATCGCACCGTATTGTTAAAACCGCATGTCGTTGACATAAAGTTCATCCAATTCTGGCCACAAATAATCTTCCAACATAACACGATAGTGCCCTCCATTGACGGTAACATGATGGTCGTTTTCATCCACGAAAAAATGCAGCCCAATCACACCTCCGGCATGGAAACCACACCAAACAGTAATTTTTTGCGGATGCAACGGAGGCTCAAGAAGCACATGTGGGTTTGTTGCTGACTAATAATGCATATTTTGCTTATTACCAAAGCCATCGAGATGATTTTTCGATGAAATTCTTCGTTTTTTTTTAAGTTTTGTCAGAGCCCAATTGGAGAAGTTTCGGTGTTTCGAATGATCAAGTGGCTTTAGTTCTTGTGTCAATTTGATCTCGTAACCGTCTTAGCCAAGATCTTTTCGCAAAATACGCCACAGTCTCGTTTGAGCGATGCCCAATTCTTGAGAACGACGTAAAATCGACTGATTTGGATCAATTTGAATCGATGCGCTTACGGCTGCGGTATTTCCTTCGCTTCGAGCGGTACGACGTCTTTTTGGTACTGGAACGTCTAATAGTGAAAATTTTGACGCGAACTGATCTACTATAGCACGCACAGCCTGTCGGGTGGGACGAGTATTACGCCCGAATATTGGAGTAACCGCTCTTAATGTTGGGACCACCGACTCACAATTTCGGCAGTAATTTTTAATATGTTAATTTGCAGACATTGCTAGTTCGAGAACTTTACCATGATGAAAATGTTGATTTTAGCTAACGTTTTGACATTGACAGTTTATTGAAAAAGTATAAGGGTGCGTTCATATAAAGATATGAAATTGATATGTCCTTAATGGAAAACCTTATAAAAGCCATTTGAAAGTTATCCGAGTACAACAAAACAATGTGCGGTTTTTCAACCGTAGCTTTCCATCGAACCAGACACTACACTTTTAATATGATCTTCTAATTTCCAGATAAAATGATTAATAAAAATATCTTTAAGATTTAATTATAAGTGGTGTTACAATGGTTTTTCTGTTAAAATAAGTATGTCATTGTTGTAGCTGTAGTCTTCTGACATGACATTCAGACATTGTTTAAGACATAATTGAATCCGTCATTTCGAAAAGGGCTTATCTCAGGTTTTTACCCAGTTTCATTTTCTCGTTTCTAAAAAGTCTCATCTCTTAGAGATGTGCTCTTGTCGAAATGAAGTGCTCGGCCCTACCGCCACTAGCTTCACTCACCGTTTGTTTTCCGAATTTCGACCAGAAAGTGTCTTCCTCTCTCTTAGCTTTGTCTTATTATGCCATTTGTTCCTCGGGCCGTTATTTCTTTCATTATTGAACATGACTGATTCTTATAGTGATTCTGGAGAAACGGAAACCAAGAATACGATTATATGTGTGAAATGAGCGTGCTTACAAGCATAACGTGATTAAAACCGCGAGAATAAAAAGGCTTCAACACGCAAACCATGTTGGTAAGCTCATTCCTTTTTCGCACTACTGGAAACAGATGCTCGTAAGTTCTCATATTTTCAATTTATTAACCTGTTCCTTCTCTTATAGACCTACTCAAACACTGTGGCATGGTGCTTTGGTCTTGTCTGGTTATATTTTAGCGGTTGGTAGCTCATACATTTTTTAATATTGTTTGCGCAGAAGTCCTCGAAAATGTTTTGACGGCATTTCTGAGGATGAGCAATACTATCTGACTGAACGTTAAAAAACTGAAACGAACTAAGAGCAAAATATATTCTTACTAGGACTGTTGAAGACAGCCCCGTGAAAGAGCATTGAAACCAAAAACATTTTCTTACAAGTACTATGCGGACGTGAATGGAGGAAGAAAGTTCGTGTGTAAAACAACTTTCTTAAGCTTATATGGCATTTCAGATAGAAGAGTCAAACGTCTGCGTACTTTGAAAACAAATGACTACACTTCCCAAGATAAACGTAGCAAAACAGCAGGTTCAAAAAGTAAATTTTGTTCCAGTAGATGTATGCCTTACAATTAACGGCTTCATTAATAACATTCCTAAAAATACACTATTCTAATGGCATTTCCAGGGGGTTATCTTTCTGGTACACTAAATGCCACCATTCCGCTCAAAATGTTGTTAGCTAAATTTCCAGAGCTATCTAGTAAAGTTAAGTATGCACAAGTATTTTTTTTTACATATTTCTTTTGGGAGGCCACAGATTGATGTCTCTTCTAAGTGTGAGAAACTGTGTGTAAAACTAAGTGACACTCATTTGAATCATTTAACAAAAGGGTGACTATGCTGAGTTTATCATTCATAAAAGGAGAGTATCTAAGTTTTATGCTAAAGTTAAAGAAGTTCAGGAGAAATGTACAGAAATCGAGTTTTTGGATTCTGCGTGCATTTGACCATTGGACAAGCTACCTCTTATCATGAAAACCAACCGCTCAAAGGTCCGGATGAAGTGGCAACCTTTTTGAAACATTGTATAGGATACTGTCAGAGAACTTTACTTATTTTGTGTCAGCTGTCCTGGCTAGAATAGGCGCACAGTGTTATAATAAAATTTGTTTTAGCTCTCTTAGTAAGGAGAAAAATAGTAATCTACTTGTACTTTCCTCAGCGTGGTCACTCTTTTAATGACTGCGACAGGAACTTCAAAACTATGAAGAAGATACGAAAAGGAAACCGACTTTTCACTCAACCAACACTAATACAAACGTCTCATTGTCAAGTCTTCTACGAAGAACAAATTCGATGTCGTTGAAGTCAATGGTGCAGAAGTTATGGAAACATCGTCCAAAGGAATAGAATGTGTCATTTCAAATTTCTAAATATCATTTTGACTTCTACCCCGAAAAACCAGAAGAAGTATTAGTTCCACCATTCGTTGACTACACAATCAATTTGGAAATATTTTGTTTGACCAAAATCAAAGTAGTTTGTCCAAGCTTGCCTGATCTCTCACTTAAAAGTCTGTGGATTTTCGTCCTTCTTTGGCTGCACAAAAATCAATAGCGTACACGAAACAAAATCATCAAACCCTCTAGAGAAAACAGACATTGTAGCGCTAAATACAATTCACGCATTTTGAAAAGCCGGCTGACCGGCCCTGTCCTAGGATACCGAAAACTGAGCGTGGCTGCAGATTAGCTACAGTTTCAGCTTTTAATATCTAAAAAAAATGTGTGTGGAACTGAGTCATTATATGTCCTAGGTGTACTGAGTCTGACCGGAGATATGACAATATTTAGGCTAGATATTTCGAATGAACCTAGAAAAATCCTAAGGAAATCGGTACGAAAATTCGGACGTGACTTCCCGGACTATTATTACGTTATTTTCCCGCTTATTCTCCGTTGACCGGGTAAGCATCTCCACTAACTAGTGGCACTCCTCGTACCAGAGGAGGAGGTGAAGGTTTTTCTTTTGCTTGTATCAATTGTTACATTGTATTTTAACAGTTGAAGTTTGAATTGAAATCAGTTTTATCTGTCTGTCCGTCACAGCAGTTTTTCTCCGAAACTATAGCAGCTACAGACGTCAAATTTTGTAGATTGATTAGAATTTACGAACCGTTTAGATATCAATGATTTTTTCAACGGTTATAAAGGAGGGGTCCCCCATATTAGAAGGGGAGCCGCAACATTTTTAAGAGCATTGCAAAGTAATTTTTTACAATACTCCACTAAAATCGCGATCTGTCTGTCCGTCTATCCGTCCGGCCGTGCGTCACAGCAAGCTTTCTCGCAAACCACATTAGCTAAAAACAGGGAGAGTAGGCGTAAAGTGGTATCCTCTTGAAAGCTACAGTATAAAATAATTTTTATAAGTTTTTATGGGGGATCTCCTTATATAGGGGGTGACCCTTAAAAAATTTTATTTATTGAAGGTGGTCGATATGAGTATCAAATCGAAGGCCCTGATGATAATTTTTCAAAACAGATCTTAAACTGACACTTTTCACTCCAAGGAGTGATAGGGGGAAGAATGTACGAAAAATTTGTTCCCACCCTCGCGATCGGACATCTTTGGTCAGGAAAAACCGAAAAAAATTATGGAAGTAGGTCTTTATGAGTACAAGGGCAACAAATACCTCAGAAGTCAAAACTCCATCAAATTTATTAAAAATATAGGGTTTTCATCCAGGAAAAAATACGGCCCAATCACACCTCCGGCATAAAAACCGCACCAAACAGTAATTTTTTTGCGGATGCAACGGTGTCTTAAGAAGCACATGTGGGTTTGTTGCTGACTAATAAAGCATATTTCGCTTATTAACAAAGCCATTGAGCTACAGTGCGAAAATTATAGAGGCACTACTTTGTACGGCGTACAAAATATTTTCAAAGATCTTAGAAAATAAGATCGGATCATACGCCAACAGTATTATTGGGGAGTATCAAGGTGGCTTTAGGGCAGTTAGATCAACAACAGACCAATTGTTCAAAAGTGCTGGGAGTTCAACATAGACGTACACCAAATTTTCGTTGACCAAGCAAGCATAGTATTGATCGTAACGTACTGTACCAAATTATGCTTGGTTTTGGCATCCCAGCCAAATTAGTCCGTCTTACCAAAATGACAATGACGTCGACGACCTCCCAAGTCCGCATCAATAACCAACTCACCGCTGCCTTTGACACAAATATCGGACTAAAGCAGGGAGATGGGCTGGTCCCATTGCTATTCAATTTGGCTCTGGAGTACGTCATACGGAAGCTACCTGTCGATACGGGAGGTACATTACTATACAAGTCGAGCCAAGTAAGTAGTGGCCTATGCGGACCAGCTGCATACACAGGAGAACAAAGCTCCAAGTATACAAATCTATGATAGGGTCTGTGTTATGCTATGGGTGTGAAACATGGACCCTAACCCAAGCATCCGCAAATATATTGAACGCCTTTGAGCGACGGGTCCTGAGGCGAATAATCGGAGCGAAGCTAGACGGGGACCAATGGCGAATTCGATACAACCATGAGCTGTATGAAATTTTTGACGAACCGGAGGTCTCAAGGATTGTAAGACTGCGGAACACATGAATCGTATGGACGAACAACGGATACCCAAGAAGGTAGTCGTTGGGTGAACTGAAGGCCGACGGCCAGTGGGGAAACTGAGGAAACGCTGGTCTGACTCGGTCGACGAAGACAGTTCATCGCTGCTCGGATTTCGGAATTGGAGGACGCGGCCAATGGGCCGAGACAGTAGGAAGCGCTGTTTGCAGGAAGCGAAGTCCCGAAAGGGGCTGTAGTGCTGAGAAGAAGAAGAAGAATTTTCCGAGCTCAATTCATGGAATTTATGTATAAGTTAAGTTTTGATATTCAGAAGTTTGATTTTCTAGTAATTTTACAATACCCTTCTGGCACGAGCACCGTCCTGCTACTTTTACTTGTTTTTATCTACGGAAGTCATGTGGGGAGTTAAATGAAAGGTCTTGATGAGAACTTTCCAAAGCGGTTCGTAAAATAGTGTTACCAGCTTCTTAGAGTGTAAGGAAAGGAGAAATATACACTTGTGATCCGAAAAATCTGAAAAAAATTATGGGGGTAGGTCTTTATAAGAACAACAACGATAAATACTATTCGCTCAACTACGTTAATAATAGTATGATCAACATATTTTACATTTTCCCTAATAAAACTGTATAGATACTCTCAAATTTAAGTAGTTTTATAAAAGGCCCTAATGCTTTGTTAGTTTGAAGAATATCGAATCATATCCGCAATTAAAACAATAACAACACATGATTTTGGTATCCTATGGACTTCCCATCGAATCAGACGCTGGGGTTTTGATTTGATCTTCTTTACATTTTCAGATAAGATGAATAAAATAAATATTTTAGGGAACTCTTGATGTGGGTGATTTTTTTCACATTGCAACAAAATGGCGGGCGGTGAAAATAGACCAACAATTGTTTTTCTTTTATACATGCACATCTCATCGAAATGTTTTTTGAGTTTATTCATTGTTGGTGATTGCGTAGCGTACGTTTAGTACAAAATCCTTCTGACAGGAGCGTAGTTCTGCCTACCTAACTTTTACTTATTAAATGTTTTGTATTAAAATTTAGACTTACCGCTTTCTCTTGAATTAGCAATGATTTTTGATCTTGAACTTTCTTTTTTTTGAATCACGGAGAGTAGTCTCCGTTTGAGGGGCCTGGATCAGATGTGATCTCGCCGCTTCTTGTATTTTTGCATCAATTGATGTTTATGTTGTAAAATGTTTTACGCGCCACTTTTACTTAATTTTTCTTTCAATATTCAACTATATTTTGCTTGCTCGCCTTTTGAATATTCCATGAAGAATCAACTGTTAATGTACCAAATCACTTATCAATTTAACACAACAGTTTCGCTTAGTTTATTCTGTGTTATACTCTATTCAAGTAAACTTTTACGTTATTTACTTTTCGACATGTGACGGAGAAATACGGGACAAGGAAATACGCAATAGTAGAATATTTCGAGAAATTCGCGCGAAAAAACAGTAAAAAATTGGCAAAAGCACGATTCTCTCCGATTTGGTCAGATCAGATATCCAAATAAAGCGCTTAATTAGCACAACCTGATACAAAATGGTTTCTTCGCGCCCTCTGCGAACAGCGAAATAATACGAAAATCGCAACACCAACATTGTTAATTACACTCTGAGCCCTTTAACGACGGTAAGACCTGAACTTTCCGACTCTGGCATAACTTATTTTCACAGTTTCGCGTATTTTTAACATTATTCTATAATCGCGCTTTTTCTGCTTAAAATTATCATTAGTATTGTCCATGTTGCCCATTTGAAATTTTTTAATAAATTAATAACCGTCACCGGCAAACAGATTCACACTAACATGAGCATACTATATTTTTTAACATCACTAAACACCCCGTTTTGAGTAAAGTTTTTTATAAACATTTAAAAGTACTTTTGTGTCTCTATCAATTTACTTTTGGTTATCAATCCCGTTTTAAATCACTTTATTAATTCACTCTCGACTCACTTGCATTCGCAAGTCCTGTCGGCTACGGGAGCTCGCTCTTTTTGATGCAATTCCATCCGCACCAGACGGTTGTCTTCGCGGGACATCAATGATGCACGATCTAAGATCCAACTTGCTCGTAACAGAAATCCTTCAGTAAAAATTTCTCGTCCTTGAGTCTGTTATGTCTTGAAAACAACAAGCGATATTATTGCTATTAATCCCCAATTATTTTCTATCAATGAAGGATTATTTACAAACAGTTTTTACGTCCAGACTTTCTCGAAGTGGAGATAGAAGGACGTATAAAATTGTTGGAATATGATATGATTTAAGCGATTTAAATATTTTTCCTGCTATTGGCGTTTTAGACAGCAAGCCAAAACAATAATATTTTAACTTCTTATTTTAAGGAGTTTGTGACAAATATCTCGAAACCCTATTAAAATCGGTAACTACTTCTCTGTCTGTCTGTCCGTGTCTGAGTAAGTTTTCTCAGGTAAATGAAGAATCAATAAACTTTATGGAAGACTTAGAAGTGATGGTCTAATTTTAATTTTGTTGCCAAAAAAGTTTTTTAACAATTTTAATTGGATCTCGCTATAGTCGAGTCAAATATCCTGAGATAATTTAATATGAAGTCTTCAAACTGCTTTTTTGGTACCGGGTTGTGCAAAGGAGAGAAAAAATTCTGCACACGGCATTTCTCCCTCAACCCTCTCGATTGGACGGACAACTCCAAAAAATTTGAAAATTGATTCAAGTTAGGTCTATCTGTATATTGCAAACACTCTTTAATATTATAATTTGTAAATTTTTCTGTCTTCCTAATAAAATCAAAAGGGTGCCCTTAAAGTCAAATATAAGGTTCTTAGTGCATAATAACATCTTTATAATCTGCCATCAAGTAACTGTAGTAAATTGAAATTTGCCGGGTCCGTGCGGGAAAACAGAGAAAGGATATGGTTTACGTAGGTTCTTGCCAACAATAGACATGAATTTGTACATTGCACCAATCAGTGCCCCGCATCCACTGGGTTGGAAAGCCAGCATACCCGCAACACAACTGTTGTGTGCTCCAGACTCCTTTCTACACTATTCAAATCATAGCCACCACGTTCCAGCCAGGATGGGCTCCTTACCGTGTAGGGGATGACAGTAACCTGTCATGGGCTCCCCCTAACCCGTGATACAGATCAAAGCTCTGGCTTAGCTTTTCGTGACACTCTGTCTTAGTATTTCGTGACATTCTGTCTGAGTATCACTTCCTATGTGGCTTCTGTACCGAAGTAGGTAGCCTCAGCTCGGGTGGGTAGAGCGCGGCCTTCCCCAAAGACTTTCTAAGAATTTCTCTCAGGGCTTAGCAAATCCCCCTGTATTTTTAACTACCTTGTTTCATCTTTCATTGTATCATATATTGGGTCCAGAAAGTTAGTCGCGGACTAGAATTCCCGACCTTTCTTGCGTCTATCAGCAATTTTATTCGATTCTTGATGCAACACAAACCAACGGCTGCCAACTCAGCCTTACCGCTGAAGGCCTCCAGGTCTCTCGTCTCCCCTTCCTACTAAGCTTGCGCCATTTGTCCGGTGCCACTTTTCCGTTCAGGTCTTCACGCCTCTTCTCCGTTCTGGTCTTCATACTTCTAGATATATCGTCTCGGCTTTCTACTAGGTCTAAGTCGTTCGTCCAGTTCGATTTCCCCTCAATTTTCCTGGTCCGTCGTTTCCCCTTTTTACTAAGCTTGCGCGATTCATCCAGTTCCTCTTCTCCCTTCCGGCCTTGATGCCTCAAGGTCCATGGTCTCCTCTTTCTACTAGGCTTATGCCGTTCGTCCAGTTCGATTTTACCCTTCAGCCATCATGCACGAACAATCCTCTGTGCCTCGAGGTCCCTCATTTGCCCTTCTCTCTCAGCCAGCACGCCTTCAGGACCTTCGCTTCGCTACTACGTTAACCACTCTTGTTGCTTGTTTTCACTTCTCCCTTCCGGCCATTTTGTACAAGGAAGAATTATGCCTCCAGGTCCGTCGCCCTAAGGCTTCTCCCATTCGGCCACACACATCATGTGCATCTCGGCGTCTGAATTCGTCGCTCTCTTGCTTCTCCCATCCGGCCTGTTCATCCCTCAGTTCTTCGGTACGTTGGTATATTGGATACATTAGTTCCTAATGTTTATCGGTTCTCAAGTTCACCCCAATTCACATTCTCCGGAACTTCGCTTGCCTTTCAGATCTGCACCCAGTTCAACGACACATCCACACCCTTCCCACTCCTTTCACAGTGGCTTGGGACATGGATGTACTAGAGACATATCCGCTTGGCGGGGTTCCCTGCGGACAATAGCTAATTTTCCTTAGCAAGCCATAAAGAAACCGAGCTAAGCTAGGCGGCTTTGATTGCTACTGCATATACTCAAAAGGATTCCCGAACTTCCTATTCATCCAAAGAGATTCAGTTGTATAGACCACCACAGGTTATTTTTGATAATTTTTCCCGTATTGTATAATCAAAGGCGTTGATGAGCATGTCGAAGTGGCGTGCTTAATATTTTCACTATAAGCAAAGTTATTACAGGCCAAGTCCAATTATTATATAACGAAGTTATGGCGCTACAAAAAAGGGTAATTGTGCTTTATAAATGTCGGTATTTTCTCGAAACAGTGAAAAAAGAAGTAACATATAGGGGCTTCCAATAAGCGGCGTTATTTTGATATTAAAAGAGAAATGCCGTTTTTTTATATAAATGATCTAATGTTTATTTCATTATAAAGAGGAAGGTATGCCGTTAATAGTGGAAAATAACATCAGGCAAATGACCATTACGACCACGCTTACAGGATCACTCCTTTACATGAAATTTTCCATAACCAAATCGCAAAGTGGCTGCCCTATGTACTCGATAGCCTCACGAATTCCACCTTCGAGGTCTTGAACGACGCTGGACTGTTGGCGTAGACCTTCTCTTTCACGTGGCCCCAAAGGAAGAAGTCGCAAGGCGTTAAATCACAAGATCTATTCGAAATAACACCCCTTGTTGGAAAACCCTATATATCATGCACATCCGTAACCAACGAATTAATGAAAGGCATCTGTAAAGCTCAAGCACAATGGCGACCATTTTAAATGAACTCAATAAATACATTTAGTGGTACGGCAATACAGCAGTTTTTAATGCAGTAATGAGTGGCATAGGGAAATACAAATCCCTTCTGGTAGGAGTGTACTCCTAAATGTTCTACTTATTTATGATTGCGTATGCATACCTTGACATATAATTTTGAAGTACACTTTGTTTAGGTGTATATATTTAGAGTATTTTGTTATGATATCTAATTAAATTTTTTTTACTAATATTGATACATATTTAGAGTATTTTGTTTTGATGTCTATTTATGAAGTATGCATGTAGGCAGCATTATTAAAATCTATTTGCAGTTTAGTAGTTGAGACAAAATATGTTTTTCATTTGATGTTGTTTGATATGTCCTTGTGATTTTGTTTAGACAAAAGCTAATTTCGATTTCGATTTGCGTTTCGAACAACACCTGCCTGATTTTTGACAATTATTTTAAAATAATATAGGATTGCCTGTTGATAATTGGTGGTCATTGTGCCACAAACCTACCCTTTCGATAAGTCTTCTTTCCTGTCGAATAGGTCGTTATTACGCATACTAAATGATTAGAATGTTGCTTGATTATTAGAGATGATCTCTAACGGTTTTTGGCATATATACTGGATATACCGATTCCCATTAGATCATCGAAGACAATCAATAATGGCCGTGGATAGTATTTCGATGGAGGAATGTTTTGTATCCCACGGAATATTGACATAGTTGTGTATTGAATGCGTCTATATTATTCGTCCTTGCCTATCGTATGCACTAAAGTGGCCCTACTCGAGACTCAATAGAATATTGTCGCTACATATATTTCATCTCGATTAGGTCGGCCGTTATCTTTCAGGAATATCCGCCTGACATCATCCCGTTACTGAGATCTATACTTTAAAACTTGATGTTCTCATCGATTCATTGACTCGTCTATTGAATGCTTTACTTGTACTCTACTCTTAAACCTGCGTTTAGGGGTACAGCTTGATCGTCATTGGTATAAAATTCGTAACAAAGGTTTCGATTCTCCTTAGCACTTTGCATTCGATGACAATAAGAACATTTCGGCAGCTTATTAGAGTCTAAGCTTCGCATTAATATGCATTTCTGTCGACGCGCATATCAGTAGATAGGTAGTTTTTTTCAGTTTTGCGGTTGGGAAGAGAAGGCTATTTACAGCCTGAGTCTAGGACTCCCAAGTGCACCAGGCGCTATGGACTACCCACTAAATATCTCGCCTGTCAGCTGAGAACTTAGCCTCTAACCGTTTAGAACATTACTTCAGGGTAGGCTTTATTTTCCTTCGCCTGGAGGTGTCTTCAGGATCCAGAAATCACCTCTTTATTGGGAAGGAAGGGAAAGCAAGGGTTAACTAGAAAAGAGATCCGTTGCCCTTGAAGCCTTCTCGTGCTCAAGTATGCCTTTTTTATTTTCTAGGCCCCTATATAATGTGCTACACGGTTACATTTGCCAACGGATACAGGCATCTTTCCAATTATAATCTCCGGCGAGAGTGCTCCAACTTTATTAAAGAGGTCACCATGCAGCCTGTCCCATATTTTGCAGCCAACATCTACCTCTCCAATACAAGACACGCAGTCGGGAGGCGGTGACTTACTTATATTGTGCACCGAAACATACATGCCCGCTCAATAGCTCTGTCCATTAGAAGTCAATCTCGCCATACCTTTGATTGAGCCACTGCCTCAATTCAGGTATCAGACGCGCAGCCCATCTTCCTTTCGTGTCACTCTCCCAGGACTGTTGCCAATCGCAGAAAGTGCGGTGTCTCTCCTCCATTGTGACTACCTCGCTGTTGCCTTCGCTTCTACATAAGTAAACATTTGTACGCTCTCTAGCAAATAAGGCCATGGGTATCATCCTTGCTATCACTACTGACCCGGAGACTGTTATGCACGTGCAATTCGTAGCGTTTCTTGTCTCTGCACTTGTGACAACCACTGCCGGTGCAACTCTTTGCTGAGAGCAAAGTAGTGCAGACTGTAAAGCGCCCCTACACTGGCCATTAAACGTACAAGTGCCATTACACTCCCTGCCGCTTTATAAGCTGTTGCTCCGATTCGCTCGGAAAAGCTCATCTTCGAGTCTATCAATATACCCAAATATTTCACTACTGGTTTTGATTCTACCAGCGTTTCTCCCATAGTGATAGTCCTCACCCTGAGAATTCTTTCAATAGAAAAGGTAAGTTAAGTAGCAGGCCCTTCCGGAAATCTCCGAATAAGTCCAATGCAGATAATCGTGGGCTCATTGTGATACTACAATCTAATTACAGTCTCTTGCTATATTATTAGACCCAAGATGGAAAACTATTTTTTTTTTGTTTTCACCTTAAATTTTCATGATTTGTTCCTGTGTGCGCTATATTACCTAATACTGTTAATGCTAAGGGTGCTGTTTTCTTTGGTTTTTTGTTGTGGTAGTTTAGCCTGAAAGCCCCTCATTAAGTTGAAGTGTGCATTGCGATAATTTTGTAACATTAAATAAGAAGTGCGTCATCCAATCGCGTCAGGCATGGTTTTTTTCATTACTTAGGAGGTACGCGATCAAAATTTTTGATGTTTTTAGGTGAAAATAGCCTGTTCACCATGGGTAGGAAGCTTGAATTGTCACCACAAACAGTTGGTTGGATTGACAGCGTGCTGAAAACTGGAACCATGACTCAAAATCAAATCGCTGAAGTTTTGGGTGTTTTCTGTATTTCTGTGAAGAACATCAAACGGGAAATGGGTCTTGGTGATAATTTGCAAGCTAAACGCAAATGTGCTTGTGGCGATCCGAGGATCGCGCTACAAAGATTCTAGAGGAACATCCGCAACTTATGCGTTCAAAACCGAAATTTCCATTGAAGGTACTTGAAAAGAAAATTTCTGAAGCTGGTATTCAGGTTTCAAAAAGAATATTTCAGCGGAGCTAGCAGGATCAGCATGAAGACCCAGTATGGTGAAAGGCATGGTCAAAGAACGGTACCAGCGGGGAAAAAATAAATAAATTTGACAGTTATAACTGGAAAAACATAAATGTTTAACAGTGCACTATTTTTAAGCTTTCTTTAATCTATATATTCATTATTGGTGAACTTGCTGTGTTATTTTACAGATATATCTTCCTGGTCAGTCGACTTTTCAAATGTCATATTTCATACGCCGACGGTCGAAGGAAAAATAAAATGGTGTCCGCATTATTCCAACCATCAAACACCCTTTTTCGCCATGGTGTGTTCAGTAGTTGGTATCAAGGGCCCAGCATCATTATCCGTTGTGGAAGATATGATGAATTTTGAAAAATACCAAAAAGTGATCGAAAAATAACAGCTGCCTCAAATGAAAGGATAGGAAAACCAATTTTAATGCACACTGGTGCATGTTGCAATCCTGTAAACCGCACATACGAGCGCGGTCCGATAAGTACTTAGCCTGCAAAGGAAAAACGAAAATTTTGAAAAATTAGCGATTTATTTCTCAACATAATCTCCTCTTAGCTGGATACACTTGGCCTAGCGATGCTCCAACTTTTTAACCCGTGTGAAAAATACGTTTTCTTGAGGTCTGCAAAGTAGGCCTCCGTGGCGACGATGGCCTCCTTATTCGACTCAAATTTCTGCCCGGGGAGTGACTTTTTCAAGTTTGGAAACAAAAAGAAAACGCACGGGGCCAAATATAGAGAAGACGGTGGATGGGTTAGTAGTTCGTAGCCCAAGTCGACCAATTTAGCCGAGGCGACGGCAGAGGTGTGAGCCCGTGCGTTGTCATGATTGACGAGCATTTTTTCTTCGCCAAATGGGGCCTTTTCCTGCAATTCAGCGTCGAATCTGCCCAATAATTCGGCATAGTAGAGCCCTGCGACCGCTTAGTCCTTCTCCAGGTAGTCGATGCAGATCACACCTTATGAATCCCAGAAAACGGGGGCCATCATAATTGCGGCCGATAGGATAATCTTCGCCTTTTTCAGAGCGCGTTTGCCGGGTGAAGTCCACTGTTTTGACTGTCCCTTGGTCTCTGGTGTGCACCAGTGGAGCCATGTTTCGTCGACAGTCAACAATCGACACAGAAACTCCCTCGGATTGCGCTGAAACAGCGTCAAACACTGCTATGAAGTGGTTTCACGGTTGCGTTTGTTGTCCGGAGTGGGCCAACGCGGGCACCCATTGCGCCGACAGGTTTCTCAAGCCCAAAATTTCATGCAAGATACGACCCACGCGGCCTTTTGAGATGTCTACCGCTATCTCGCGCACCTTCAATCGATGGTCTTCCAATACGAGCTCGTTAAATTTTGGTAGCCGTTTTCGAGGCACCTGGGCGTTGCTCATCAAAAATCGACGTGCGACCACGTTGAAATTCGTTAAATCAATTTTGTACGCTGGCCATCGTAGGAGCAGAGTCACCGTATAGAGCATCCAATCGGTCCTTGATTTCGTTGCGCGATTTCCCTCCAAAAACAAGAATCGAATCACCGACTTATATTGCTCTTTCTCCATTTTTCTAAAATCTGCGGACACGCCCGCTTCCACACGCGGTTAGAACAAAACTACGAGTCCGATTCATCTGTAATTTTGACAGTAGCCGTCTACGAGAACGTACTACACGATAGTGAATCCCTCTTATGATAGTGGCGCCATCGGGCGGTGAGGCTGAGTCCTTATCGAATCGCCCTGGTAAATGTTTGAAAGCATAGAGAATGATTGGGCTTTCATGCAGTCTATGTCAATAGGAAACCTCTACAACCAGGACGGGGCCAATTAAGATGTTTAATGATACCTGGCAACATACTCCAGAAATTTGAAGCGAAATTAATGCTTGTGTAAACAGCGTTCCTCGTCGTATTCAAGCTATATTGGATGCTAAAGGTCACTGTTTGCAAATCGAAATGAAAATTGATGCTCTCTTTTAAATTAATAACCTTTTGGTATTCAAATTATTCAACTACAAATCATGGAAAAGTGAATTTTTAAGCTTGGGTCTACTAATTCGGCAAGAGATTGTACCCCTACGGCCGCTATTATTAGTAGATTCGCTTTGACGATAGCTTTAAGGCGTTTAGACGTTGAAGTAGAATCTCCGGATATTTCAACTCTGCTTCCAAGTGCAGCCAGGTTTCTTACTCTGCGCTACAGTTTTTCTTCTAATTCAATCCATATAGCTGTGGTTTTTAAAGTAGAAAGCCACATCGACCCTTGAATCTGGATACTTCTCCTTGCAACAATTATATTGTTGTTCATGAGAGTATGCATGGCATCCACTTCTTAGAAATCAAGGTAAGAACCTGAGCACGG
This sequence comes from Odontomyia ornata, assembly GCA_963969285.1. Lineage (NCBI taxonomy): Eukaryota > Metazoa > Arthropoda > Insecta > Diptera > Stratiomyidae > Odontomyia > Odontomyia ornata. The sequence goes on from OZ017743.1 coordinate 23,008,918, forward strand.
CATAGTGTGGGTACAGTAGAATATGTAAAATATTAAATTTTAAAAATACAAAAATATGTATATATAATCAATATTTTGATCTTTTAACTGTTTCATCTATTAAATAATAAGATACATTGCAATGTCTTTCTGTACTTCATATTATTATGCGGACAAATCCAGCAATGCAGTTTGAATGACATTTTATGGGTTTTGTGGATTGCCAATCCACGCAGTGTACAGGTCTGTCTGATCTTATCGCAGACTTTATTATGCGTAGATAATCTGGCGTTTACTAGTATTGGAAATCTCCCCGCAAACACAGTCTCTCTAGCTATGTGACTAGCTTGCGTCTCGCTAAGAGAACGATTGATTCCCTTTCTGTTGAAGTGGGGAGTCTCATCGAATAACCTGAGCACGCACAAATGGAAATATAGAAATCACTAGCTTTCGCTGACATCTCCGAAGACTTCTGGCTGCTCAAACAACATGAGCTCCTCAAGTGCAGCTAGTCCTGTTCGCCTTCTACCGATAATGTAAGGTCAAGCAGCAACAACAAACTACTCCGAATTCATGGAAGCTTCAACCTCGACTGCAGCATCCTAGTCGTCATCACCCTCATCTATCTATTGATGAAGATTCAGTGGTGGTTCAGCAACACAACAAATTCTTTAGCAAGAAGAGCGCCATGAACAGCAACAGCCCCTTAAGCAGAGAAGGAGAAAAATGAACATCAGCAAAATCAGAAAACTTCGGCTCTAGAGAGTGAGGCGAATTTACCCTTTATCCCTCAAAATTGTCTAGTAAGTGAGCATCCTGAAAGCTTTGTCATCACTCCTACAAGTTTTCATATCAAGACTGGCTTACAAAACTTCAGGAGAAAATCTCAAGCAGTATATTATGTCTAAGCTTGGTTGTGCTACAAGGATACTCAAAGTGAGATCCTTGAGTGGTTGGTGTATAACAGAATTTGTCCCTTAGTCCTATTCTTACTAGCCAATCGACAACATGGTTTCATCAAAGAGAGAGAGACTCTAACCAACTTACTGTCATTTACTAACACTTTAGCCTTCGCCCTAGATAAGGAGAAATAAGTCGATGATATGTGTATAGAGCGTTGAATTCTGTAGATAATAATCTCCTCCTCTTGAAGCTTAGAAGCTTTCGCATTCTACGTTCTTTAATACCCTGGTTTTCTTCCTACGTCTCCAATCGTTCGTGTTTTTAACTTACTTATACTGAATGTTAATGTCACCAAATTACATATATCTACAAAAGTCTCCTCTGTTATCTCGCTCATCCGTTCTTGGTGAGGCTTTAGAGATTTTAACAAGTTTAAAGGATCTAGGCATAGTGTTTTTATAATAAACTGAAGTTTGAACATCACATTATAAAGATAGCTTTGAAAGCCTTACGACTTACTGGGCTTATTCTCAGATCTCGAAATCCTTTAGCCGTATTTCGACCGTAGTCAAACTCTGCTTCTTTAGAGAAACGTTGTTTTAGGCTGCACCTTCAACTTCTTCCAGATGATCCTTGCATTCTAATATCTGTTCATAATCTGGCTCGTTCAAATCAACTACAACTGGTGTTTAACGTCCCCTATGTACTTACGAACATTTATTATCTTTCACCGCTTACCACGTGTTCACAATTAACTCCATCATGGTGAATGTGCTCTTTTTATGGTTGGGAGGTGAATACCATTTACGCACTGAGTGTGGGACTCCCATGCTCGCAAGCGACGACTGAACTACCTATTAAACACCTGGAAAACCCTACATTTTCTTGATCCCAAGGCGTGCCCAAGATCCGGTCTTGCATCACCATCCTGGCAAAGGATACAGTCTGCCTCTTTTGTACACTCTTTCCTTTTATGTCCCATTTCACCGCATTTGTAACAAAGGGAACTCCTATCGGGTCCTTTGCATACTTGTGCGGTGTGACCACAGCCAAGGCGTTTGAAATCTTGAAGGGATTTACCCTTCGCCGTATCCTGCCCTTATTCAGAAATTGTTCATCGTCCTGTTCGATCAAGTCAATGATTGCCATGCGTTGTCCTCTATGGCTGTCTACATCGGCCAGGTCCGTGACGATCGTTATCATAGGCTCGAGCGAGGATACAGTGGCGCTTTTGTCAAGGACTTTCTTTACTTCATCGCAGAATGCTTCTTTATTGTCGTCCACTGCTCCGAACCCGACCAGTATGTGATCCGACCGCGTTGGTCGTACTGCTTTAATAGCAGTGTTGATGTCTTTGGGCCTTAGACCACACTTCTGCGTAGGATCGACCATCTTGGGGTTTTACAAGCAATGCCTGCTGCCAGTGCCTTCGTCCGGGCTTCTTTCTCTCCTGTTTCGCAACAGGTCTTTTTTCTTGTTGAGCACCCGTGCGAACTATATTTTCTGGCAGTTTTTGAAGGAGCTTCTTTGCGGCTTTCTTCATTCCTATTGTCAGAACTGTCTAGAACCACTGACCTGGCGTTTTCCACGCCCTTCAAGTGTCTCTTCCTTCCTTCTTTTATCCCGATCTCCTTCGATTGGGCTAGATGTCATTCTTTTATTGATGATTGAGCTTGAGCTATCTGCGCGTGCCCTTTAGGCTTAGCCTTCAGCGCTTCTTTAGCTTTCTGCTCTTCTTCTGTCTTTAAACAGCTCCTCCGGTAATGCCCTATGCGGTCTAGGAGATTTATTAGTTCAAGGAGCCGATTTTTTTATACCTTTGATGATTTTTGGCGAGTCGCATGCAGATTTTACTCTTTTTAGAATATCTCCCGCTTTTAGGATTAGTCTTTCTTCTTCTTGTAGCTGGGCGGCAATTTTGCTTTGCGACCACCTTTCTTGGGAGAGGTTATCGATTTCCTTTTCCGAGTATAGTACTTCCGCCACAACGTCGCTTTATTTGTCTGGTCACTATTTTTTTTCTGTCGTCATCACTTTGTGGATTTCAGATTGGTTTATTACTATTTCGGGACATAAGACCTTTGCTCCGGTCGCTTCCGTAGCGATCGCAGCAGTAACCATGGAATTGTCGATGTTCTTTATATTCTTCCCCGCCGCTCGAACGTCTGGCGCGTCCTGCAGAGTATCCCGCTGTTCTTTTTTAGGACGTTCTGACGATCGCATCGTTTTTTGCTACGCCCAAACGCCGTAGCTATCTCAGTCTGGACAAGACTGTGGATCTACGTTTTTCGTCCGTCTTTACTGTCATTGTATTCATCGTTAGTACCGCTCCCGATGTGCTGTAAACATCGTGGCTGCAGTCGCTGGTTGCGTCGTCATTTTTGTTATTTTTACTTACTTTTTTTTGAACTCTTTTGATCTGTTTTTAGGGTTTTTATTTGTCGTTGCTCCAGTTCTTTTGGGTCCCCGCACGGAGCCCCGCTATATCCGTTCGTCTGTGTAGTCCCCATGGTTACCTTTGCAAAGCAAAGCACAATCCCTTATGAGGATAAGTACTCAGAGCCAGATCAGCGCTAAAGGGGATCCGTCTCAACCGAATCCACATCATCAACCCAATTGTGTGAACTTCGAACATACTCCGAGGTCTGCCAAGGTTTTACTGCGTTGGAGACGTTATGATAGTTGAATTGGAGCCGTTCACGCGCGAGTGTCATCTCGCCCAAAAGCATCAATTTCAGTTCGTTCACCAAAGCGTAGTCCAGATTCAAACAGGATCGTTACCTATCATCCCAGAAGGAACATCATGGAGCCCCCCATATCCTCAGGTCCGTGGGGGTGGCGCACCCCAAAGAATGCTAGCCTCCAAGGGTATTCCTGTCGGCCCCTCTGCCGGGGAATGCCGGCGATAGCGATAGGTACATATGGCCTGGAGTTATAAACGACAAAGCTGAAACTAATTGAAAATTATACAATTGCAATTATTGTTGATATGTGGTATTGGGGAGTAAACGAGTTTCCGAATTGTCAAGGAAATTTCAGGAATAGTTTGTAATTTTGATATGTCATTGCGACTGTTCAAACAACAAGGTCAGTAAAACGCAAACGAAATGGCGGCAAATTTAGACACCTGTCTAATAAAAACAAATTATTTTTTCTTAGTGAATTGAAATATGAAAATGCTATATGTGAGTGAAGTTGTTTTTTGTAGAATATTGTTTGATTTACTAATTTATTTACATAAATCTTCTACTGGGAGCGCTATCCTGTTACTTCGACTTGATTTCCATTTACACCTTTATCCCTGCGCAAAAAAAGAGCTCACTCCACTTTCATCATTTCAAGTTAATTTCCTTTGTAACGGTCGTCTTATCGTCCTACTTCTTCGTCAACAATTTTTCCAAAATCGGAAGTAGACTTAATTTTCCGGCTCAAATTCCACAATTACTTAATTTTAAAGTCCGCATAATCTCACAACTTCCACCAGCCTCCCCATACGCACCCCAGCCACTCCCTACTTAAATCGCATTTTAAAAACATCCAACCCATAATCCAAATCATTTCCCGTCTTTAATTGTTCTCTTCATAGTCATCCTAAGTAGTCCGCGGGGTGTAGTGGTGAGAGCACTCAACCCGTATGCCGAAGTTCTCTGGTTCGACTCTCGTTGGCGGCAACGAGTTTTAGTTCGAATGATTCTTCGGACAGACTATTAGTCCGTTCAGTTATGACACGCGCTGGTTTAAAATCAGAACGAATCGCAGCTGGGTGTAGACACACGGCTAAAGCGTGATACTGACCATATCACCTTGGGGAGTGCCAACACATTCGATCATGATAATGAGATACTCTAACTATCTATAAGTAGAGGCTCGAAAGGGGCTGTACTGCTACAATTTATTTAATTATTTTTATTCATAGCCATCCTATTAATACTCTATCCCATAAATATTCCGCTGCCTGCGACTGTTTCGCCGATGAATGGCCCTTTTTGGTCATCTTGATCTCCATGAGACATGAACGCCTTCCAACGATATATCCACTTGCGTAAATACATCGCTACATGAGGGTCGCCCACCAGAGACCACAATAAACCAAGCAACTTTTTGAAAAAATTGACACCTCCTGGCATTAAACACCGCACGCGCACAAAACGCTTGATGCGTCATCCTACTGCGCCACATAGATCCATCGCTCTGGAATGGCAATGACCAATACATTCATTGCGTTGCTTAGTGCACAACGTGTGCTTGAATATTTGATCAACATACAAATGCGTTCAAATCATTACTTTCGATTGTTTTAAAATCTTTAATGCAAAAAAATAATTCAAATGCCGGAATTCGCGACCACTATTAGTCTAATTAAACTCAGCTTTCTGTCATGTACGATAAGTAATTGCAAACTTTAAATGCTGAGAATATGAAAACTTTAACGAAAACCAATGTAAATATTATTAGTATTATTAAAGAATGAAATCCATTAAAAGCAAATGGAAATACGTAAATCACATTTGCAATAGTAAATAAATGTTGTATTTACAACTGCCCACGATTTATCGAAATAAGATTAAAGATTACAAAGAAAAGCCGAATAAATAAATACAAAACAATTAAAATCCGAAGAAAATTGAATACTAAAAAATACAGAAAAAGAATTAATTCAAAAGAAAATATTGAGGGAATCGAAAGTGATAACAATTAACAACCCTACGATGACCGAACATTCAAGCATCGTTCAGCAACAAGCTTTCACATCATCCACAAGTTAAACTGATGGATGAAGGAAAAGTCGCCAGAATCCTGGCAACATATGACGACGATAGGCTTTATTAATCCCTAATGAATGAGTTGAACCAGAAGTCCGCCTACTGGAGTTAAATATGAATAAAACAATTTTTGCAAATGAAAATTTACAAAGTTTCGAAACAACAACGAGCTCAACAATATGAACAAATAGGTAAACCGATTTGACACCGATGCGTTGAAATTTTTTTCAACCTCTAGGTCATTTTAAAGTCAGTTTATATTTATCTAAAAGCTCAAACTATCCCTTTTATATTTTTAACCACTCAAGAAAGATGGAGATGAAGATATGGGATCAAAGCATTCTGCTAAAGATTACCTTTACCTTCTGAATATTTATACAAGAGCTGGCGATTACAGCAGTTTTTAATGTACTAATGAATGGCTTAGGATAAGTACAAAATCCTTCTGGTAAGAATATATTCCTACGTGCTCAACTTATTACATATGATCGTGTATGCATAACTTGATACATAATTTTTCGTATATTTTGTTTTGGTGAATATTTTTAGAGTATTTTGTTATGATATCTAATTAGAATTTTTTTCTTGTTATTGATAATAATATATAAGCATGCATGCGAGCAACATTATTAAAATCTGTTTTGATTTTAGTTGTTGAGACAAAATATGTTTTTCATTCGATGATGTTTGAAATCTTGATGTCCTTGTGATTTTGTTTAGGTAAGAGTTAATGTTGATTTAAGTATTTGCGTTTCGAATAATATTTGCCTGAGCTTTGACAACTATTTCAAAATAACATAGGATTACCTGTCGACAATCATCATGCCACTATCGTTGAGTTGTAATAATCTTCGGCAAGTTAGTTAAGAACTCGGCTCCCGTCGATGTTTTGTATGAAAATCACTAATTTTAAGTTCCCAAGCAAATGACGAATAACAATATAATAATTCCATATAATAATAATGACTTTGATCTCTCTATTTCCTATATTCTAAGCGCTTTTTAAGAATCTGTCCTCCGTAATTTTCTAGGCTACTCTTGGCGAAAGTCCAAATTCCTTACAGTCACTGTAATGCCCGTTTGTTTATCCTTGGTAGTCTCTTGTTGGGGTTTCTGCACACATCACACCGCTATACAACAACTTGTCAATTTTTCCTTTTCCTTTAAAACGTTAATTATTAAAATGTTTGAATTTGAAAATCTCTTCTGATTTATCTTGTAATAATCACTGAGAGTAGTCGCATTACTTCAAATATATGCTGCTCACACATAACGTACATTTGATGAACAACCGTCGATTTCTCCTACCTGCTGTACATAGAAATTTCTTGTGTCAGGATCTCGGCTAGGCAAAATAACATTTGCGAAAGAAAGGTTTATCATCAAAAAAATTATGGGTCTATCCCTTAACCAACAAAAGTATCTTTAAACCAAAGATTTTAATTCAACAGGTATCAAGTGATTAAGGAATAAGATTCATAACTAGTGACCCCAAGGCGAAACACGCCAATGACCCAACTCAATCAAGGGTGAAGAAGACACACTCAGCGCTACTAGTATCCTGGCTAAACCGGGAGGTTTCAGAAATTCAACATTTGGTGCTCCGACCTATGGTACCACTAGCACGACCATTACACTTTTGGAGCAGCAGCAACATTAACTCAAAGAATGTTTGGCGGCTTCAGTACTGCAACCACTTCAGCTCCCACTGCATTTGCTGGGTAACGAAAAAAACCACAACTTCTGCACCTAGCTCTGGTAGATTTAGATCAACAATTATTTTCATTATTTGGGGGTTCGGACCTACGGCGACAGCTAATCAGTATTTAGAAGTTAATTCTTTCGATACAACCAGGAGAACCGATAACAAGCATAGTTCCTACATTGCGGGTTTTGAAACAACAATTACTACACTAAGCCCAGCAGTAGACCCAGTAACAGAAACACAAAAAAAAAACACGCAAGTTAATTTAATTAATTATTGCTTTGTTGTTTATTTTTAAGTATAGTTATTGCTATTCTATACAGCGCAACACTTTGTACTTGATACATTCTACATTTATTTTCTCTTCTATCTCCATTACTTTTCCGTCGATTTTTAAACTTTCCCGTAGACATTTTGACGAGTTCTGTAGTACGCGTGGTGTAGTGGTTAGAGCACTCATTCCGTAAGCCGAAGGTCCCTGGTTCCACTGTCGTTGCCGGCAACAAGATTAAGTTCAAGTGATTCTTTGGACGGACTATACGCCCGTTCAGTTATGATACGTGCTGGTTTAAAAATCAAAACGCATCGCAGTTGGGTGGACTGACACACGGCCAAAGCGTGATACTGACCATATCACCTTGTGGAGTGCCAACACATTCGATCATGATAATGAGATGCTCTAACTACAGGGTTATCCATTTCGTGGTAGGAAAGTATAACCCTGCCATTTGACATCAGTCAGAATGAAATGTCATCCAAAGCGTGTTTTTTTTAGTTGAACGTTTGCCATTTAGAAATATGGATCGTTTAACAGTCGAAGAACGCGTTAATATTATTAAATTTTATTATAAAAATGATGATTCTGCTGTATCAACATTTAGGGCTTTACGAGCCGATTACGGTCGACATAATCGACCTACACAGCAAACAATTTCGAACACAGTGAGAAAATTTGAAGAGACTGGATCGGTTACTGATATTGCAAGGCCTGTGCATCATCGCAACATTCGTTCTGCTGAAAATATCGCTGTCGTTTCTCAAAGTGTGGAGGAAGACCCGAATTTGTCGATTCCTCGACGTGCTCAACATTTGGCTTGGATTTTGCATTTGAATTTGCATCTCCATCCGTGCAAAATCCAACTCACTCAAGAACTTAAGCCTCAAGACCATACACAACGCAGAATGTATGCGAATTGGGTGATTGAACAACAAGCCGTTGATAACGATTTTTCGAACAAAATTTTCTTTAGTGATGAGGCTCATTTTTCGTTCAGTGGTTACGTAAATAAACAGAATTGCCCCATATGGGGCTCTCAAAATCCTCAGGTGATCGCAGAAATGCCTTTGCATCCGGAAAAAGTGACCGTTTGGTGTGCATTATGGTCTGGTGGTGTTATTGGCCCTATTTTTTTGAAAACTATCAAGAAAGAGCCATTACAGTCAATTCTGACCGCTATGGACGGATGTTAACCGATTATTTTTGGAGAGAAATTGAAGATTATGATCTGGCGAACATGTGGCTCCAACAGGATGGAGCCACAAGCCACACAACACAGGCTAATCGAGCAATTTTTAAGAGAAATTTCCTGGACGCGTAATTTCGAGATAGATTGATGTCAATTGGACCGCAAGATCCTGCGACCTAACACTTTTGGATTTCTTTTTATGGGGCTATGCGACAGATCAAGTTTACGCGAACAATCCTCAAAATCTTGAGCAATTGAAAGCCAATATTCGTGAAGTTATGGCCGAGATATTGCCGGAAATGTGCCGAAAAGTCACTGAAAATTACCTCAAAAGGATTGAGGCCTGTAAGAGGTCCCGTGGAGGACGTTTGAATGGCGTTGTGTTTCACGTACGAGTATAATGGCAAGGTTCAATCTTTATATTGAATAAAAAATTTCGTTTCCATCTGAATATTTTATGAGTTTTTTTAGCTTTACTTTCCCAAGCGTAAAATGGATAACCCTATATCTCTAAGCAAAGGCCCGCGAAAGGGGCTGTAGTGCTAATGCTACAATTTGATCGAGTTCTACCGATTTATCACGGCTAATGAAAATAATGGATATGGTCCTAGTCGTCATGAAAATTTGAGTGTTTTAGCAGTACCAGCATTCTGGCCGACTGAGCCAGAGTTGTGGTTCGACCAGCTGGATCTCCAATTCGCGGCGTCTAACATGATAGTTAGCCTGTCTAAATATCGATTCGTGGTGGCCGCATTAAATTTAAATGATCTTGTTGTGGTCTGCGATATAGTCAAAAATCCTGATGCTCTGGACCCATACTCTCAAATTAAAGATACTCTGATCGGTCGTCTCTCAGCCAGCACATCTTCCCGTCTGAACCATCTTTTGCGCGACCTTATATTAGGCGACAAATGACCCTCTCAGGTGCTCAGGAAGATGCAGAAGCTGAGGGGTTCTAAGGTTGGTGACGACCTCCTTAAAACTCTCTGGCTGCAGCGAATCCCCAAGTATATCAGGGCACTTTTGCTTTGCTATCCTGCGTCAACTTTGCAACAATTGGCTGAGACGGCTGGTGCTCTAGAAATGTTAACATCACCAGCTATTTTCTCTCTCGTCAATTCAATCCTTACAACCAGAAGTCTGTGCAAAAACTTCACAGTTGAATTCTCAACCTTCGTCTCTAGAGCTCCATGTCACAGACTTGACGCAACAAATGGGGCAATCAACACGTCTAAGCAACCGCTCTCCTCCAACAGTAGGAAAGCACGTCCTCTAGTCAAGTCGTCGCCTTGTGATGTTCGATGAAAGCATACAAAGGCGCTTTTTTGATTGATACTGGCGCAAACATTTCGGTTTTACCGAACACACCCTTCTTCCAATCACACATCCATCAACACGTGTGGATGAAAAACTTACATTAGATTTGAGACTTCATCGTGAGTTTCCATTGAGTTTTGTGATAACGGATGTTACTAGACCTAGGCGCAGATTTCTTGTGCCACTATGGGCAAGTAGTCGACTTGCCGAAGTGTATCTTTGTGGAATCACGCATCACACCTTCGTCTTCTGGACACTACGCTTCCACTACATTTTCAAAACTTAGTGTTCAACTCTAGTCCCACTGCGACCCATGGATACTCTTACTTATCCGCAAATATCCTGCCATCACGATCGATGATTGGTTCGCACAGCCCACAAAACACGACGTACAACAGAACATCCTCACTAAAGGTCCTCCGATAGTATCGAGAGTTCGCCGTTTAGCTCCTGATAGGCTTGCGGCGACTAAAAAAGGGTTCAAGTTTTTAATGTCACAAGGGATATGTAGACTCTCTAATTCAAGTTGTTTCTCCCCTCTTCATTCTTCTGTCTTTTAAGAACATCGCCACATCTATCTTGATGAATTTTTTTTCATAAATACCACCATTCCCTACCACTCTTTCTTCGTCGCACAACGCTCGAGCGATCTGCACTCACATCTCGTCGCTTCGTCCTTTGCGCCACCCAGACAATGTTTAATACATCGGTATAAGGGGGCAAACATAATAATATGAACTAATCCTTTTCATGAATATCTAGCCAAAAATCATAACCAGCTCTCAGAGATAAAAAAAAATTCAATATAATACGAAGCATGCAAAAAAAAGCTCTGAGTAACTGTCTCCAGTATCTCGCCGATATTTTGTTTTTGAAGCTATGCCTCTTATAGGACGTTCTGGCGGACGGAATGAAGGAAAAAAATCCACATAGAAAGCGTTCTACTAAATTTTAAGGAACATCTGACTTTATGGAAACGTCCGAACAGGCGTCCTTTTTAATGTTTCACAGTCGAAATTTTTCTTTCGAAGGATCTTAAAGGGGTCTCCTGATAGAAGGATATGACCCCTTAAAATTTGTTTTTTCTTTGAAGAAAGTCAAAAAGGGTATCAAATTAAAAGTCTTTATGAGATCTAATAATAAAAAGTTATCGAGCTTTAATTTTGTTCAAGAAAGCGGAGCAGACAAGCGAACGGATGTCTTGGGGTTCAGGAAATCGTTTAAAAATATCAGTTTTTGTTTAGGGCATAGTATACACAGATAGTATCCACAGTTTCCACTTACCCTGTGTTGTACACTTTCTAAATTTTCCCAGGGGCCGGTCAGCTGAGCCGAGATCTGTCGTATTCAAAAAAACAAAATGAAAAGCAAATAAAATTTCCGACGCACATGTTCTTTAACGCATTTCAGAACACGGGGGCATTACCAGATCCTAATAAAAACCTCAAAAATTTTATAGAACTTATTTGTTTTTCTGCGAAATTATTAATTTTTTGAGATCTGGTAATGCTGAAATCTCTCATCGAAGCACATGTTCATATTCGCATCGATTCTCGCTTCACCATTTACCTATCTCCCTGCTGCTAAAGGTTTTTGGTTCGCTCTTCGGCTTGTGTTCGGTTTTTTCCCGTAGGCTAAAAAACTTTAACGGATGATCTAAACTTTTTGGTGATATAACACTTCACATCTTCAACACAAGTTTCATACGCCACTCTAGAGATGAAGGCATGCTTCAAAGGTATTGAAGCACAAATGACAGGGCAATCGAGATCTGTTGAAGGAATTTGGTCACTCGATCCCTGACATTGAATTGGAGGAGGTATTTTCTTTGGAATCGCTCCCTGCCTATTAGACGAAACACCAGGTGGGTTGATGATAGGTAAATCAGATTCCGAGACCGCTAATTCTTGATTAATAGAAAGCGGCTTCAACAGCTAGTTGCTCCTAGTGACCATTGATTAACCAGGTTCAGCTGTTTGTGTATAATTGCAGCAATCTGTCTGCAATACGAACCTTGGCTATTGTTGCATGTCCTGTTGAGCAGCTGGTCAGGTGTCAAGCACATTTAAATTGTCAAATTCCGAAACCGCTGGTTGTTGAGTAATAGTTATCGGCTTCAACAACGACTTACTCCTAGTAACCATTGATAGACCAAGTTCAATTATTTCTGCAAAATTGTGGCAATTTGGCTGCAGTACGACCGCTGGTTGTTGCTGTATGTCATGTTTAGCAGGCACGATTAAACTGTCGCTAAAGGACCAGGCGGGCAATTCTCCTTGTAGCAGACATTTTTTTTTGATTTCACCTGCGGCTTACTACTTGTCGGTATTAATAATACTGGGTCCGATACTGAACACAAAGCCTTTTCGATTGTACCAGACGGAAGATGATAAATTCGCAAACTGCAACAAGGAGTCGACATCAGAACAAGTAGAAGAGCACTTCGCTCATCGGCTAAGAAAATGATCATCTTCCTTGCAGATTGAAGTCGAGAAACATAGGCATATACTGAGTAGCACCTACATGTTGCATTTGATTTACCAAAATCAGCAAGGCCTGACGAATTTTTTTAGGTAAATTTCTCTTCTATATATATTTATAAATAAATGGGATATAACGAAATTTGTGACCACGCTAGAGGTTGCATTTTTGCTCAAATTTTCATCAAATTTTCAGGAAAGGTGTATTGTTTCGGTTAAGCTCGTGAACCAGCTATATCGGCCAGGCGAAAACAAAATGGCGGCCATTTTAGACGAAAAATCGTGATTTCTGTTCTGACCAAAGTATAGCTCCGATTTGGATGAAATTTGGTACAAAGGTTCACAGATGTATGTGATGAATCTCACAATAAAAAATCCAAAGTCGGTACGGCTGAAACAAAATGGCGGCCGCTCGAAGGTCGAAAAACGTACAAAATTTTGTTGTTGTAGTTTTGACCAAAGCTTTCAACCAATGTCAATGAAATTCATTACTTTGATAGAAACTTTAATATTTAAAGAGTTATGTAAAAAAAACTGGAGGTCAGGTCGCAAAAAACAAAATGGCGGCCAGGTGAAACTCAAAATTTCAAAGTCCTCTAAAAGTCGCAATTTTGATCCGATGTATATGAAATTTGATTTGAAGATAGAAATCAATTAGATCTAGAAACTCTGACATTTTGGTGATCATGAATGTGCAATTTTCAAAAAGCCGGCGGTTTAAATATACGACTTTTTCAGGTTTTCGTGGCCCTCTAGCGATTACATTTTCCAACGGATTTTGATGAAACTTGAGATTATGGATCTTTGTACTAAGTTCTTGTATTATGCAGAATTTTTTTTAAATCGAATGAAAAATAAAAAGTCGAAATTTTTAAACCTAATATTTTTGGCTGCCATTTTCACTAAAATTTGAATAATTTTGCCCTGTCTAGAGTGAAACTCTGATTTGAACGAAAGTTGCCGCATTGATTGATGAGGTCCTAGCATACAAAGATTTAAAATAATCCAAAATCATATGCATGCATTCAAAATGGCGGCCCCAAAGGGTCAGAAGGCAAGCGTAATTCGCTATTTTAACAGCAACTGAAATAATGAATAATTTTCATGGAAACGTCTTAAATTACTTAACTTGGAAGTATTTATAAAGCAGACTATTTTTAGGATATTGTTAAAATATTTTTACAATACCCTAAAAAATTATGAAATTGTGACTTGTCGGTCTGTCCGTCCATTCGTCCGTTTGTTCGTGCGTCACAGTGTTTCCTTGCAAACCACATGAGCTAGAATGAGGAAATTGTCTACGTAGGTCAAAAGTGGTGCCTCTTGAAATTGGCAATGCAAGAAAATATTTTAAGGTGTTTAATGGGGGCCTCCCCATACAGGGGGGCGACTTAAACTCTTTTTATTTCTGTAGCCCTCTATTAGCCAAGTTTCTCAACAGATTCCAATGAAATTTGAAATTATAAGTTATTAAAGCAAGTTAATTTAACCTGCAAAAAAATTATGCAAATCGGATGACAAATGAAAAAGTCGAAAATTTACAGCTTAATATTTTTAGCAGCCCTTTTCAATAAAAATTCAAAATGGTGGCCCCTGATGGTTCAGAAAAGAATTGAAAAAATTTATATTAATAGCAACGCAAGTGCTGTTTAAATGTTTATGGAAATCATTTGAAATTATCTACTTGAGCTATTTAAGCCGACAAGTTATCACCTTTGTGTGGTAACCACTGTGAAATGTGTAAACAGCAAATGTGAGAAGGACAACACTTGTATTTATATGTTTATAACAATTTATTATCTGCCGAGTTCAATATGTGATCCATAAATGTGCAACTCAATTGAATGAGCAAAATATTTGCGCCTCTATAAATATGAATAAATACAAACGTCGGCAGATTCTTTTCATGTTAATAAATACTCAGGTGGTGTTATGAAAATTGTAAGAAGTTTAGTAGTACGCAAGCCAAATTCTTTTCCGAAATCTTACGCTACATACGAGAAATTTACCTTTCCGGCTGGTGCTGCCAACGGGGATTTTTTTCTATCTTCTCATTTATATGGTTAAAATCGGTGATAAATTTAAAGACTCTTTCTGAGAAAATTTTCGCGATCTTGTAAATACAGTTTTTTTCAATAAGTCTCATGTGTGAATTGTATGTGATTGAGTTTTTAGGAAACTTTAAGCGCTTAAGAAATCTGAAGTAGTTCGCGTAGTGTAGTGGTTAGGGTGCTCGCTGCGTAAGTCGAAGGGCCCTGGTTAGACAATCAGATTTGTTTCGATTGATTCTTCAGACGGACTATAAACCCGTTCAGTTATGATACGCACTGATTTAAAATCAGAAAGTATAACAGCTGGGTGGACAGATCAACGGCCAAAGTGTAGTACTGACCATATCACCCTCTCGAGTGTCGATACAGACGATCAAGCTAATGACATACTCTAACTATCTCTAAGCGAATGTTTCTCGTATTAATTGTTTTGGAAAACTGGTATCCATGCTACAAGACGAGCAAAATAAATTGATCATAATGAGCTGCATTTGAAATAATTTACTCGAGACAAAAGATAAGTAAGAATTTTCAACACATTGTAGAACATGGAAAACAGTTCTTAAGTAAAAGTATTTCCCAAGATGGAAGATTCATGGTTTGGGCTATTCTTACCGATCAATGCTGATCTAGCCTCAAGATTCAAATTTGCTACTCATTTGGTAATAATTATTATTTCACAATTGCTTCCAGCACTTGGAAAATCACGTACATAATTTCTAGTAAAAAACATTATTTAGCATGAATCCAGGTCGACATTCTATTGGAAGTTAATGTTGCCACTTAAACTTTTGAAAGAAAAAAACTAAGGAAAAAAAGAAAGTCAACTTCACAACGAATTAAAACGGATGAAGTTAATTTTTTTGAATCAGGGCCAAATCAGTTTCCCTGTTTTGAAAACGTGGTTGTCATCCACTTATCAATCGTAACTAGAACGGGCGAAAACTGATTTGGCACCGATTCTAGTAATTTCATTACATCCTTTTTAGGCCGTTTTTTTATCCCATTCTTTAGATTGTACCTCATAAATGTAATACAAAAAAATTGTTTTTGAAGAATAGTGTAGTTAATTGATGCACCTAAAGGGTAGCGCAAAAGTTTCGGACTATAGTATTTCTTGTATAAAATTTGAAAAAAAGAGATTGGTTTAAAATTATGATTTTAATTATAAACTACACACATTAGCTAATATAATAAATAATTGGTATGAAGTATGTCCTCCTCGTTTTCTGATTTCACATAAATTTTTTAGGTAGTCTTCAGAAATTGCGTCCCACTTAACTTGTACGTGTCGAATCAGCTGCTGCCCGAGATCTCTAAAGACACTCTTCTTTAATTTGGACCTAATATTTTCGATGGGGTTTAAATCAGGGGAATTACCAGGCCAATCGGTCCACACATTAGGAAAATGCTCATAAATCGCTTCATAAGTTTTCAAAGCAGTATGCGCATGTGCATTGGCGCATACTACCTCCCTGAATTGTTGGCGATTAGTAAGGCATTGCACAAAAACAGGGAGAATATTTTCCCTACAATATTCTCCGTTAACAGGCACTCCTTGCTGAACAAAGTGAAGTTGGCTTTTTCGCGACTGCTCGCTTCCGCACCATTATTTCACGGTGTTCTTGCTGACCCTATACGTATTCTGCATATGTCGCTGCAGCTATACCCCAATCAATGCATGCGTTGAATCGCAATACGCTTTTTAATCCGGCGTCTTACCTTTATCCTCGCTTGAAATTCAAATTCAATTCGTTGGAGATTCGCGAAGTTTTTGAGGTTTCTACAGAAGATAATGTCTCTCGGTAAATTTTGTACTTTCACTTCAAGTAACCAACTCTGAATGGATAAGTTTTTATTTCAAACGTCTTTTTACAGTACAGGAGTAAATATCTAAGGCTAATAAAAAAATTCCCAAATAATTACGGGTCTGTATATTTTACATATAATAAGGCGTACCTCAAATCCTCTTCGAATCTTCGTACCTGTTTTTGCTTACTCTGGAATAAAAGTCATTATTTTCGTATTATAGTTGAAACTTCTGTTTTCGCTCTCATGGAAATTAATTAAACCTCTGTATAAGAAAAATTAAAGTGATTGTCAAAATGTTTGAAGAACGTTTTTTGCCGATAAATTTATTCGGGTAGATTTTTCAGAAACTTTCGCGCCACCCTGTATTATGTTGTTTTAAATTAATACCAACATCTAAATTCTACGAGATAATTTTAGCAATTTCACAAAAAAAGTTGGGTTTTTACAATTGTTGTAACGATTCGTAGTAAAAACGCTGCTGTGGATATTTATTTCCAAACTCACAAAATTTTAGGTAATAATATTCATATCGAAATCAGTTATCTATTTTCTAAAATTTGACAAATTTTTACATGAATAAAAATAATTGTGAACCATTAAAAAAACGAAACAGTTATAAAAAAAAAACTGTATAATAGTTTCGAAAGTATATACTTGAAGTATTTATGGATAAATTTTCATTAAATTTTATTAATTTATGAAGGAGATGTAATTGAATGCATTCTTAAAAAAAAATAAAATTAAGCTTGTAAAAAACAAGAATTTCAACAAGGTATTGTTTTTCTCCTATAATATTCATCCCATGTTTTCTGTAACAATAATGTTACATAAACGTTAAAAATATTAAATCTAAAAGGAATTTACGCTGCAATATTTATTGAATAAATATTAATCGAAATAGTTTATTGTCTTTTTTGGAGCTTATT
The DNA here is from genome assembly GCA_963969285.1 of Odontomyia ornata. NCBI lineage: Eukaryota > Metazoa > Arthropoda > Insecta > Diptera > Stratiomyidae > Odontomyia > Odontomyia ornata. The sequence continues at coordinate 23,026,320 of OZ017743.1, forward strand.
TTTCATAAATAAATTGGTTTCCTGATAACTTGTTTTTTAGGTATGAAAATATGTTCATTCGAAAGATGAGTTCGTTCTCTACATTTTAGATAACTTTGTTTATTCTTTCCGAGTAGGAAAAGCTCCAAAATAATTGATTCTTCTATGGAACGATATACATGCTCGTATACCCATCGGCTGATCAATAATAAAATTAATCGTATCTCGTGTGATAACTTTCGACAAAATTTATTGATAGATTCATCAGGTACAAGTTTTAATTCGAACATTTTTGTGTATTTTTATTATTTAAACAATTATAGCAAAAAAAAAACTAAAAAAATCACAGCGATTTTCCGGAACATTACTTATCTAGCTGTGCCAATATTTTTAGGTTTTTGTGAAATAATTTTACAAAATCGCGTCCTGTCTGTCCGTCTGTCCGTCCGTGTGTCACAGCACAAACTACTTAAGCTAGAAACATCAAATTTTGTATGTAGGTGTAAAGTGGTGCTCTCTTCAAAGTTCAACTACAAAAAATGTTTATAAGCTATTTAAGGGGGGTCTCCTCGAATAGGGGAGTGACCCCCGAAAAGAAAATTTCATCAAAGGTAGCCGATATGGGTATCAAATGAAAGGTCTTGATAAGAACTTTTCAAAACTGGTCCTAGTTTGGCAAAAATTGCTTCGATGGGCGCACAGGAAGAGGAAATATACGAAAAATTTGTGTACCCCCCCCTCGCGATCGGACATCTGTGATCCGAAAAATCTGAAAAAAATTAGGGATGGAGGTGTTTATGAGTACAACAACAACAAATACCTTAGAAGTCGAAATTCGCTCAACTTTGTTAATAATAGTATAATATTCGAATTTCAAATTTTCCCCAATAAAATCGAATAGGTACCCTTTAACTAAACGAAATTCGATATTGAAGTAGTCCTACAAAAGGTCCTTTAACTATATAAGTTGATGAAAATCGAATGATATAAACGGAAGTTATAGCCATTTGAAATTTCTCCTATTTCAACAACAATAACACAGGATTTTGGTATTTTATGGACTTTTCATCGAATCAGTCACTGCAGTTTTAATTTGATCTTCTTGAAATTTTCAAATGAGGGCAATAACATTAATATTTGTAGGAATTCATATTTTGAGTGATTTTTGTTGGATTGCAACAAAATGGCGCACGTTAAAAATAGAAAAACAATGGATTTTCCTTTAAACGTGCACATCTCTTTGACATATTTCTTGAATTTATTCGTTGCTGGTGACTGCATTTCTGAGAAGTTTAGTACAAAACGCTTCTGACATGAGCGTAGGTCTGTTTACCCAACTTGTTTTTTATCTTAAAGTTAACCCTTTCAACTACCTATATTTAAATTTTCTTTCATTTTGTATTTTTTGCGGCGTCAAATGTCTTGATTTACTAGGCTATTAGGGAAAATACGAAACCCTTGTGCTAAGAATACATTCCTACGTCCTTAAAATTGTTATTTGTGTATGCGTAACTTCAAACATAATTTTAAGTATGTTTTGTTTTGGTGTATATATTTAGAGTATTTTGTTATGATACTAATTAGAATTTTTTGTTTGTTATTGATACAAATTTAGAGTATTTTGTTTTGATGATTTTTTATACAGTATGCATGTAAGCAACATTATTAAAATCTGTTTTGATTTTAGTTGTTGAGACGGAATATGTTTTTCATCGGATGTTGTTTGATGATATGTCATTGCGATTTCGTTTAGGTAAGAGTTAGTGTTGATTTAATAATTTGCGTTTCGAATAATACTTGTCTGATTTTTGACATACGCGTATATTTTAAAATGATATAGGATTCCCTGTCGCCATTCATCATGCCACTAGTTTTGAGTCGTAATAACCTAAAAATGTTTAGTCAATAATTTTGTTTATTTGGTATCCGCAGGCCAATTCTCTTTTTGTTTAAAAGCCGTCGGGCCTTGCTTTGTTGTGTGAGCAGACGCGTTTCGACTACTTCGAGTCATCTTCAGACACTGAAGATGAAAAAATACCTATAAAGTTCGTTAAGAACTCAGTTCCCGCCGATGTTTAGTATGAAAATCACAAATTTTCATTTCCCAAGCAAATGACGTATAATAATATAATAATTCCATATATAATAAAAACGTTCGATCAAGGTAATCAGATACTCTAACTACCTCCAAACGAAGGCCCAAAAGGGCCAGTGGCGCTAAAAAAATTATTTTAATAATAACATGATAATAATAATGACGTTGGTCACTCCATTCTCTATACGAGTATCTAAAGTCCTCTTTAGAATCTGTACACCGTAAGTTTACTAGAATGTACTTGTTGAAGTTGCACATTCCTTCTTGATGAGGGTTTTTCACCGACCTCCATTGGAAGGAAGGCTATCAGTTTCATACGTATATTTTTTCTTTTGAAGCTATGAAGTTATACGTCCTTCTGGCCGACGGAGTGAACGCAAAAAACGTCATAAAACAAGACATAAAAAACGACGTAAAAGGAGATCGTTATAACACCTTTCATTGATTTTATAAGGAACTATACGGGTAAAAGTCATCAAACTTTGTGAAAGCGTCAGAGGTGTGAGCCGGTGCGTTGTCATGGTGGAAGAAGACTTTTTCTTCGTCAAATGGGGCCTTTTTCTGCAATTCGGCGTCAATAATTCGTTTTGCCCTTCTCCAGGTAGATCACACCTTGTGAATGTCAGGAAACGGTGGTAATCACCTTTCCGGCCGATTGGACAGTCTTCGGAGCATATTAACCGGGCGAAGTGCACTGTTTCGACTGCTCCTTGGTCTCTGGTGTGTACCAGTGGAGCCATGTTTCGTCGACAATAACGAAACAATGCAGAACTCCTTGAGATTGCGCTCAAATAGTGTCAAACACTGCTCTGAAGTGGGCTCACGGTTACGTTTGTTGTCCGGATTTCTCACCCAAAATTTCATGTAGGAAATGACCCACGCTTTTTTTTTGCGATGCCTACTGTCTCAGGTATCTTGCGCACATTCAATCAGCGGTCTGCCAATACGAGTTCGTGGATTTTGGTCACGCTATCCTTTGTGGCAGCCGTTTTCAGGGCACCTGGGCGTGACTCATCAAAAACCGACGTGCCACCACGTTGAAATTCGTTAAACCAATTTTTACGGTCGCCATCGTAGGAGCAGAGTCACTGTACACAGCATCCAAGTGCTCTTTGATATTGCTGCGCGATTACCCTTCCAAAAACAAGAATCGAATCACCGGCCAATATTGCTCGTTCTCGATTTTTCTCAAATCCGCGGTCAAAATAAAACTATGAGCCCGATTCGGCTGAAGTTTTTACAGTAACAGTCTACGAGAATGTACTACACGATAGTGGCGCCATCGGACGGTGAGGCTAAGCACTTATCGGACCCCACTTGTATATGAACATTTTATGATTATTCACTGGGGGGTATGACCAACATTAACATTACGACATCGATTTTCATATAACATTTGTATTTAATAGGGGTACCGGTTAATTCGTGCGGTTGATGGCGTAACTTGATTTTTATTCCAGCGATTCACCTTTCCAAATATGTGTTGGAAAGCCACTGTCATATAGTTTCAGAATCAGTATGTATCATTTAGCTGAAGCGCAAACAACAATACTTTTTTTACTCTGAAAATGTCGAATTTTGTGCCGAATAAAGTGTATGGTGCACATGCTCTAGCTGAGCGTACGTCCCAGAAGTGGTTTGCACGGTCTAAAAGTGGCAATTTTGACTGGGGGGGATGATGAACGGCCCGGACAGCCAAAAAAGTTTGAAGATCACGAATTGGAGACCAAGATCCATCCCAAACGCAAGAAGAACTTGCAAAATCACTTGGCGTCGCTCAAAAAACCATTTCTGATCGTTTAAAAGCAATTTATCACAAGAGAGGGAAAAAACCGCAGAAATTAACTGGTACCCCTATTAAGTATGCTGCATATGGAACAAAATTAATTCTTTTGTCTCTTTCAAGAGCTTCTTTTCCAAATGTTATTGGTTGGTCTATGGGATGATTGTTTTCAATCTTTCAAACTAACGATACACTTCAATATAGGGCATATCTTAATAAATTTGGTCATTGTTCTCGCATCTTCATATTACTGAACATTTCAAAACGCGTTGAGCTAAAAGAAATGGTAAATCTATGTATTGTATGTATTTGACCATATATTTGCACACATTTATTTTCTAAGCTGTAGTTCATTTATGCCCTTGCCTTAGAAACCGTAGGAGCGGGAGGCGATGAACTGCTCAAACGCACATTTTACAGCATTATCGGAATTGAATGATATCCCTGTGTAGTGAAATGGATAGATAAAGTGTCCGTAGAGAACTGCAGCGATGGTCTGCTGCCTCGGCGAAAGAGGACGGTGGGATCCGCTGAGATTGGCCTTGTCTGAGGGCGTGTGAATGCGCTGGCAGGCTAGGATGGCGGTGTCGTAGGGTGGGTTCTTTTCCCCAGCACAAGGACCCACTACAAAAAAAATCGCATTCACGAATTAAAAAGGGTCTAATGTGGATCGACTGGTGTCGAGGCCGAGTAACAAACTGGTCCGGGAAAAAACAGACGGACTTACGAGCAGACTTCGTCGTTACCGACGATACTTATGGCCCAACCGGATCGAGATCCAAATGTAAACGTGGCCATATTTTCCATTTAAATGAAAAACCCATACAAATATAATTTGAATGAATTTTTCCTTTAAATGAAAAATATAAACATGGCAAATTTATGTCATAGTATTATGTGACGGAATTACATAACACTGTGCCATAAATAGGCACGCGAACGGAGGGCCACCTTACCCTGCAAGACCACCTGAAGCGCATAAAAAGGGGTGAGCTTACCCGATGGCTAGCTCATTATAGTGGAGGGTCCAGCCAACGTGGCAGGTCCCATTCCCGGTCAGGTTCAAAATCTGAATGGAAAGACCGAGTTTGTATTTAATTACAAAACATGTTGTTTATTCCACCTTCCACCTCATGGTAAATTTTTTGTCTTTAATTTTAAAATTCTGTGTACTTTATTTTATCATTTTTAAATCGTACTTATACTATGTAAGTAATTTTTTTATTGTTTTTACAATAAAGTATTTCTAACAAAAATACCGAAGTCAAATTAATCGTGATTGAATAATTATGTAAGTATGTAAATATTTGAATATAATTTTTTTTTCAATAACTGAAAATGGTACTTACCCGATCTCCTAACGAGCGCTCGTAGACGGGGTGAACCGATTCAAATGTTTTTCGACTCCAATCTTTAAAATGACAAATTAGGCGCATGTATATTTTGTAAATTGGTAAATTTAAAACGCGCACGTGGTAACGGGATTCATAGAAATTAAATCATTTTTCATTTGAATTTTCTTTTCTGCTTCGATTTGCAAAAATGCTACAAAACACGCAAACACAGCGAAATGATATTAACTTGTCATTTACGAATGCACTGAATTCTTTTATAAGTTGTTGGGAACCCCACAGCGAGACACCGAACTTACGCGAGCGTCGCTTGCAATTCAAAATTTTACTTCGGTGAAAATTCAGAAGAAATTGTTGATGGCGCCTCCCTATTGAATTCGTGAAAAACCCAGCACGAAACACACTAAACCGCGATTCAAAATATTAAAACCCGGGCTTTGAGTTTCTTCACTAGAATATTTTCCCCCTCTCTGCTTGCATAGTCCAGACAATTTACTTCCACGAGCAGGCAAAACTGAAACTGTTTTCGTTTTGGCTTTCCTGTTAAGTTTATGCTTTACGTTGTTTTTCCCTTCCCTTTGTTGTCTGCTCACGACCTAAAATTTGTAACAGTTGAGATCAACAAAATAAAATACTAAGTACCGGAATTTTGCACTTAGCACTTTTTGTTGGCTGGAAGCAAATAAACAAAAACAGATGGTAATAAATAACTATCGGTTTTTCCGGTAATAAATATCTCCAGAGCTTCGTCCGGGATGACGTGTTTCGTGGATCTTGTCGTGAGTGTGACGGACTGTATTGAGGAATTTCCTGCTTTCTAGATGGTTTTTTTGAGTAAGTCACTAGAGCACATTCTTGACATTTTCATATCACAATGGATTGGTATTTTTGCCTCATTCAGAGTATTCGCTGGGCCGAGGATCACTGAAAGGAATTCTCTGTTAATCTTAATTTTTCTTCCACAAGAAAATGGTTCTTTCGTTATATTTTTCCCCTTTATGAAATTGAAAGTTTTTTGCTACTAAATGTGCTATAGTGTATATTATATTATATTCTTAGAATCTCGTCTGATTTGCACCAATCAATGCTAAGAAATCTAAAGATAATTTCTTGCTTGCATTACTTTTCAGTTATTATCGGTTCCGTACAAAATCTTTTATTAAAATGGGGAGAAACTTGATTAAATTGCTTTTACACACATATTCAATATTGATTGGGGTGTTCTCGTTTGCTAGGAAACATTTAGTCGTTTGCAGACTTGAAAAATCCCTCGAGGATGCTACCACTAGTGTTGTGAAATGTCACAATGCTCGTTTGCACTAAACTGGCTGCGGCAAACGCGACAACTTTTCACCATTTCAGCGAGCAAATTTCATCGATCCACTGCGCTTATTCGCGCGAAAATCATGTCCGATATTCTGTTGCATGAAATCGCGCGAAATTGAAATTAACTCTTTCACTCTTTCCTCGATTTGTTCACTCTTTTCATTTATTTTAAAGACTTCAAGCCCTCCCGATTGCTCCTACTGCTGGCGTACTTCTCGCGACGTGTTCGCGGTGACGATCAATAATAGACTCCCCTTGTGGTTGTCAATCGTCCACTTGCTAGGTATCGCAACGGGACTCGATGAGCCTCCGTTCATTCCGCTGCACACTTGCCATCGCCAATGCAATACGTGCATGTGCAGCCGGAAAAGGTGTTGCCATGTCCGAATTTTAATCGGAGATTTGAATTATTAAATTAATAAAATAAATAGTATAGAAAAATTTAAATAATAAAAGAAAAAGATAAATATCATAAGGAATATAACTTTAAAGAAAAATTTAAATTTAAAGATGTGGTTGTCTGTTCGAGCAAGGTCTTTCGCGTATGTGGAGTGACGGACAGCGTTGTAATGCAATAGGAGCCGTGACAATCGATTTACCAATTTTGGTTGTTTAACCGCAAGTTTTGCCTCCATTTCGTCCAATTATTGACAGTAGATCACCGCTCGACTGACCAGGTTTCATGAAGCTGTATTGGATGACACCAGCGTCAGACCATCATAAAATTTTTCTTGTGGATATATCAATTCGGGCAGTGTTTTGGTAGTTCATCTTTGTCCAAACATCGTGATAAACGATTATCATATATGATTCACTTTTCGTCGCATGTGACAATTCGATCCCAAAATGGACCGAATTTGCTGATCTTTTTGAGCATCGGTTAATCTTGCCGTACCTACTTGTCAAGCTTTTTGACCTTCAGCCAATCGAGTAAAGATTGTTTTCTTAGTTACACAGAAGATCATTGATAATTCCTGTGTTCTTTTGCTGGGACTCGCTTCCACGCTGGCCTTCAGGGTATCAATATCCATTTTAGTCTCAAATCGCCCACGCAGCTCCTTGGTCAAGTTGAAATCGCGAGATTAAGATTTTACGAACCAACATTGCACTGTGCACTCTGTGGGAAATAAATCGTTGATATTGGGAGCTGTTTGCGCGGCTGTGGTTCAACGATGTAACTTGTATTTTATCAACTCACGGTTTTCTGATATTCGAGTAGCTGCACGTTTTGCATTCTAACAAACCACTTAATTTTTTACCAAATTCGACAAGAGAAGACAAGATTTGACAAGAGAAAGAATTTACCTTTTAAAAAAAAGATTATGCTGTTTAAATGTCACTAAGTTTTTTTAAGAATATTATAGCTTATTGATGTGCTTAGTCTGTTGTTTAAATTTATACCAATACCTAAATTTTTCGTGGAAATATTAGCGATTTTACATCTTAGATAACTTTTTTTTAACTTGAAAATAAAGGGGTTTCCAATAAGAGGTTTTATTTTGAATAGCCCGCAATTTCGGTAGATGTCACTTTTGAAGCTGTCATTTTTTGACATTTGAAAGGTAGAAACTACGCCATTAATAAAAATGGAACGATACATGCTTCAACAACGGATTGAAATTTTTAAAATTCACTTTAAAAATGGTGAAAATTTAGCAGAGACGGTTCGTAAAATTCGAACATTTTTGGGTCGTCTTGAAGCACCTAGTTGGATCGCAATACAGAAATTGGTGGAAAAATTCGAGCTGTTGGGACAACATAGTGATGTGAAGAATAAAACTCGTCCACGTCACTCAAAAACAGCCGAGGATATTGTTGCTGTAGCCAAAAGTGTTGAAGAAAACCCAGGTTTGTCCATTCCTCGTCGTTCTTGGGAATTAGGCATTCCACAAACGTCATTACACCGTATTTTGCATAAAGATTTGGGTCTTAAGGCTTATAAAGTTCAGTTTACATAAGAACTCAAGCCGGTCGATCATCAACAGCGTCGCGTCTTTGCTGATTGGGTCCTTGAAATGCATGAAAATCATCCGGAATTCCATCGAAAAATCATCTTGAGTGATGAGGCCCATTTCCACCCCGGTGGCTTCGTCAACAAGCAAAATTGTCGCATCTGGGGCTCGGAAAACCCAAGAGTTATTGTTGAAAAGCCTCTCTATCCTCAACGTGTGACTGTTTGGTGCGGTTTATGGTCCGGCGGAGTCATTGGACCTTACTTTTTCGAAAATGAGGTTGGAGCAACAGTTACGTTGAATGGATTGTGCTATCGAGAGATGATTAATGATTTCTTATGGCCGGAATTGGATGGTATTGATCTGGACAATGTTTACTTTCAACAAGACGGCGCTACGTGCCACACAAGCAACGAAACCATTGATCTTTTACGGGAAATGTTTCCGGACCGTGTTATCTCTCGAAGAGGTGATCACAATTGGCCACCGAGATCTTGTGATTTAACACCTTGCGACTTCTTCCTTTGGGGCCACGTGAAAGAGAAGGTCTACGCCAACAGCCCAGCGTCGATTCAAGACGTCAAAGATGGAATTCGTGAGGCTATCGAGGACATAGGGCAGCCACTTTGCGATTTGGTTATGGAAAATTTCATGAAAAGGATATGGTCCTGGAAGCGTGGTCATGGTGGTCATTTGCCTGATGTTACTTTCCATTATTAACGGCATACCTTCCTCTTTATAATGAAATAAACATCCGATTATTTATACAAAAAAAAATGGTATTTTTCTTTGAATATCAAAATAACACTTCTTATTGGAAAACCCTGTATATTCATTTGAAAGTTGTGTTCTTTCTCTACATTTTTCTACGTCCTCAAATTATTGAGGATTGTATATGCATAACTGGAAGCACAAATTTTAGTATATTTTGTTTGGGTGTTATTAGAGTACTTTGTTATGATACTAATTAAAATTTTTTCATTGTTATTGATGGGAATTTAGAGATTCTGTTTTGATGACTTTATGTAAGTATGCACGTAAGCAACGTTATTGAAATCTATTTTGATTTTAGTTGTTGCGAAAAGATATGTTTTTCATTCATGTTGTTTCATGATATAGCCTTGTGATTTTGTTTAGGTAAGAGTTAATGCTAATTTAATAATTTGCGTTTCGAACATTACTTGTCTGATTTTTGACATATATTTTAAAACAATATAGGATTGCCTGTCGACGATCATTATGCCAATAGTGTTGAGTCGCTCAATACAAGGTGTTTTTGCATTTTATTGAATTTTCACCAAGCTTTGAAAAATGGTACTTGTGAAAAAAGGAAAAACCCCGATACATGTATCAACTTAAGTCATGAAAAGATGCTAAAAAAATTAATTGACGTTGTTTTAAAATTCGGAAAAAATTTCAACAAAATCCGTATATGAGCTTTTCAGATTAATTTCAACTTAATTATATAATTCGTTTCCCCACACTAAAGCGATGCAGCTCAAAATTCTTCTCAAGTTAGTGGTTTTGCAAACTGATTGCTTGCTGCAGGTCTTGAATAAATTCATCGTCACGAGCCCCATTGATAATAATTTACTCTCAACAAAAGATTAATCACAATTTTTAATAACCGATTTCCATAAGAAAGGTGGTTATCAGTTTCGTGCGTACGAGTATATTTTTTGTCTCATTTTCATGAATGTTCACGCATCACATTCAAAGGAAGAAATGTGAAAGGATTCTGTTTTCAACAAACTGTTGACTTTTTGTCATTGGGTCCCATTTGAAAGACGAAAATCCGTTAGGTCAATTTCAATTTCCCGACTTTGGTACCGATTTAGCTTCACCAGGAATCGATCTGCTGACCGATTTTAGTTATTGAGGTTACAAATGACAGTCAACATACTGTAGTATAATACAAAATATATCAGTTTTTGGTGGTAATTCAATTATGGGCTACGCAGATATCAACACTAACATATGGCAAAAATGGCCAGGAAATCACAGGTTAGGATTTTTCGCGTAAAAATACCGTTATTTTTGAATGAGGATAGAGAGTTGAAAATAATTTTTGGCAAACTACCTAAAGTAAATTCTACTTTAGGTAATGTTTTATGCAAAGGATAGATCAATTGAATAACGGGAAAGGACAATTGCCATTAGGGAAAGTGTATTTTCGCGACGTTTTATTTTCCCCGTAACTGTTCGAAATGAATCGGTTATTTTTAAAAAGGTCCAAATCTAATTTTTCGAAAGTGCTTTGTTAGCGCCATTTTGACCTTTTAGCCAAGATGCGTCGTTTTTATCAAATCAAGTAGTTGCCCATTTTCTAAAAGATTCAAACATTTAGACTAATCCTCCGCTTATTTCGAAAAGGAGACAGCTACTGACTGACTGACGAACCCAATACTGTTTACAGTGAGAAATGCAATGCTTGCATATTATCTCTCCTCCTTATTACAGCAGTCGAGGACCTCATCCAAATACGCTCCTCTTGCATAACACACGGACATCTCGCTTATAAATGTTGTCAGTGAATTTTAATAATACTATGAGTGAAACTAGATGACGGCGTTGTAGCCTCCAAGAGAGGGAGAGAAATACGCCGGCCGGAAACATATCAATTTAATGTGATCAAACGAGCTAAAGGAAAAAGAGAAGCTCATCTCAATCATCGTGGAAAACACCTCCCGGAAAGAACAAACGGATCAGATTGCAGGTACTTGTCTCTGCTAAATTTTTTATTGATCATTCAGCCCTTTTTAACATCAATTTAATGTAAATCTTTACGTTAATGTGCTCTACAATGAGCAGGTACCTAAACCTAATCTCTTTCCGAATTCATTATAATTGTAACAATAGCATGTTGTTACAAGTGCAAACGGTTGAAATGTTTTTTGAGAGACAATGATGATGACAAACGTAAATTCCTCAATCGTATTAACGCACTTACAATCAAGGAAGAGCAGAATATATACCTCCAGGGATTAATTGAATGTCGAAAGTAAATCAAAGACTTCGTTCTAAATGTTTTGTCGGTTTGCTTTCCGCTGGCAGAAGAGAACCCGTGTGCAGACTTGCTTTTCAAGATTTTCGTGGTGAACAAAAAATGAATAGAACGGTTGTGCAAGCTTAAGTCACAATCGAAATTCCTTAATTCAAACGAAGCAAGTCGGTAGGATAAAGAAAAAAACGTGGTTCCGTCAGACATCTGTCAAAAAATCTAGTATTGTATTCAAAAAAAAAATACATTGAAAAAATTTGCCTTTCATCGCAACTAAACTGACAAGCCTGCACGAACTGTTCATGAAGGTATAGTCAAATATTCTTTTTTCAGAAAATTTTTTGAGGGAAACTTTTGTCTTTCATTTGGTCGGCCTAACGTATGCTCAAAATGTGAAGAGTGGATAGTAAAAATTAGAGTTTCCTGTTTAAATGACACTGGTTAGTAGCGGTTGTGGAAATACTGATGCATAAACGGCGTGCGAAGAAACTTATTCTAAAAACTAATGAAACGATCAAACGAGCCAGAACTGAAGATGGCGTCGTAGCATTGACTTTGATTACAGGCAAAATTTGCCGTTACCCTCCCAATCCAGGAAATATTTTACTATAGACAAATGCGGGTACATGAATTCTGTGTTACATAACCTGAAAACTAATAAGGCCGTGTTTTATTCGTGCCATGAAGGTCAGTATCTAAAAGATAAGAATGAAGTTGTTGCGTTTTTGAATGAATATCTTTCGAAACACGCACCAGCAGACACAAAATAACTGCACTTATTTTGTGATGGCTGCTCAGGTTGGTGCTCTGATTTTTAACAGCACTAAGTGTACATCAAAATATAGAAGATAACTTATACTTTCCAGTTAGAGAACACTCATTTAACTATTACGACCGTGATCCGTCAATTCTACCGCTTATTTTCACACTCAGAATATGTAAAATCGGGACGTAACCGTTGTAGACCCGAGATTTTAATTCTTGGTCGAAAACATTTTTCAAAAAAGTTGCTTGTCTCAAAAAGAAGCAATGTGAAAAATGTTCCATGATGCGAAAAAGCGACATTTCACATATACTCGTATAACAAAAATGAGTTTATATTTGGGCCAATACCGCCTTATTTCACGATAGCAAGAACTTTTATCGGCAATATCATCAAAGAAAAAACTTTTTATTTCAAGCCTCGACTTGCCTGATGCTGCAAGTTTTCCAGCCTATTCCAGTAAAGTTGCTACCAACAGAAAAAGACCTAAACAATATTAAAAAACTTCAACAATACATACCGGATATACATACGCCATTTTATGAACAAATATTATTATGTCCTACATCAGTGACAGAAGAACTTTCGGAAGACTTTTAGTTTCTTAAAATATTTCTTTTTGAATTTGATTACCTTTATATGATAATAACAATCATGTTGATGTCCTTTTTCAGCTTATATATTTTTTTAAGTTTTTAATGCTAGGCAATAATAATATAGAAACGTTTTTAAGCACTCTTTGTCGTTTATATCAAATTAAAAAAAATTGTACCGCACCGTTGTATTTATTTTGATACTTAAAAGCCCCAAAAATAAAATTAAAATTTCGAAAAGCGGTCGTGTCTGCTCCACTAAATCTTTAATAATTAAAAAATGCACGGGATTCAAGTAAAAACCCAAGCACACTCAACAAGAACGGCATGAATTTCTTCTCCTTCTTCGTAGCACTACAGCCCCTCTCGAGCCTTCGCTTCCTGCAAATAGCGCCTCCCAACTGTCACGGTTCATTGATCGCGTCCTCCAATTTCGAAATCCGAGCAGCGATGAACTGTCTTCGTCGACCGAGTTAGACCAGCGATTCCTCGGTTGCCCCACTGGTCTCCGTCATGAACTTTATTGTAGCCAATTTTAATGACCTCAAGTTCAAACTTAAATTTGATTTTTATGGCATAAATCCTTTTCGAAATAACTGATTCCATGATTAAGGATGCATATAGCATCTGGTTATTAATTATCTAAAAATTTCATGGCTGGGGTGGAGCTAACATTAATCCCTTGGCCTACTATTTAATCTTGAACAAGTTAAAGTAGCAGGAGAGTGCTCCTGCCAGAAGGGTATTGTAAAACAATGAGTAAATCAAACAATATATTCTGCATATCAAAACTTGACTAATATACAGATTCCATAAATTGAGTGCGAAAAATTATGGTTTTTATGATTTTAAACTCGCCTCCATTCTGTTTCACGTGTTTCGACCCCGTTTCTTGATTATTTATGATAACACATCAATATTACAAACCACTTCTAAAATGTTTATCAGAATTCCTACATATTTGTAGTGTCTAAGACCGTTGCAAACGTATATCTCCCTAGTATGACGTTTTAATGTTGTTGCAATTGTTAAATATTCAATCGGCTGTAACTTAGCTGTTTATTGTTCAATTATTGTGAAAATTTCGGGACACATACAATTACTTTTCAAAAACTTAAATTGTATGTTTTGGGAAATTTAAGGGTCTCATCTTGATTTTATGGCCAAAAATGTAAAATTTATCAAATGTACTATTATTAACAAAGTTGATCGGATTTCGACTTCTGAGGTATTTGTTGCCCTTGTACTCCTAAAGCCACACCTCTTGATTTTTTCAGCCACAAAATCGTCGTACATTTCCCCTTGCCCGGCACCCCTCAAAGCAAAACTTGTTGGTTTAAGACCTGTTTTGAAAAGTTCTCATCAAGACCTTTCATTTGATACCCATATTGCCTACATGCGATGAAAACTTTTTTTCGGGGGCAACTTTCCTATATGGGGAGACCCCCTTAAAGCCCTTATAAATTTCTTTTCGTGGTGAAACTTTGAAGAGGGCGTCACTTCGCACCTACTTACAAAATCTTATGTTTCTATCTTATGTAGTTTGCGAGAAAAAGGGGTGTGACACAGACAGGACGCGACTTTAGTAGGGTATGGTAAAATGATTTTACAATACCCTGAAAAAGGTTCCAAATTTAATATATGTGACTCATATATCGAGCTATATCACCCTTTCCGCGCTGCATATGTGCCTACCTGTACAGGATATGATTTTTCGACCGTCACGAGCCACGTCCGTGTTTATCATTTTTCGCCGAACCAACGTACCATGACACTGACTCCTGTTTATAATTTTTGGCTTGCTCAATGTACCACGAGTGTGCATGGAACTAAAAGACATGCTGAATGTATGTATTATTACACCATTACATATTTTGATGAAAAATATGTAAGGATCATGTATGAATTCATACAGGGCGCGTCAGCAAAATCCGGAAAGAGCACGCAGTTTATAATAAGTATTTATTACTTATAAGCTAACATTTACCACAAAAGCTATTATATCTTAATTCTAGTTATTCTCCTTAAATTTATAACTTCAATATCCGCTTCAATTCTCCACGCGAATCGCGAGCACGCCTTCTTTAAATTGATGAATGATGCTTAAACAGCGGCCTGTAGGGATGCCACATTAGGATGTCTGTACTTGTTAGTAACCCGCTCAATAACGCTTCACACATAATAGTCCAGGGGGTTTCAATTTGGGCTGTTGGGAGGCCAGAATTCTTTGGACCAAAACATGCCCAGATATCTGAGAGCCAATTTTGCACTAAATGGCTCGTGTGAGCTGGAGCACCGTCCTGATGAAAAATGTACGGCCTTCTGTCTGTCTTTGTTTCAATCCACGGCTTCACAATCGTCATTAGAACTCATAGGTAGACCTCCTTTGTGATTGTTTCTCCGAGAATTCTCCGAAATGAGGTCTTGGGCCCTTCGAATAACTTCCGGGGCCCTTGCCGTCTTCTCTCTCGCATTAGTTTTCCTTGCTGGACTAGGAGATCCTTGCTCACAATTTTCCACGGCAACATACTTTTGAGCAATATCGTAAACTGTGGGCTTCGGATACCCGAAAAACCAGTGCGAGGCTTTACATAACCGCCACTCTTCGATTGTATTCCGCACTCGATTGCACTGACTCCACCATTTAGAATTCACACACCAATACACGCACGTCTACTCAGTTGAAATGACAACAAATGATGGCTGTCCTTGAGATCCACTACAGCGACAAATTCATGGGAAGTTTCTCCGGATTTTGCTGAGGCACCATGTACTTATCATTTTTTATGGGGACTTTCTGAGAAAATTTTTAAGATCTTGTGAATACAGTTTATTTCAATAATTCTCATCGAATTGTATGTGATTGTGTTTTTAAGGAAAAGTTCTGCGCATAAGAAATCTGAAATATACGAGGTGACTTTTAAAATTTCGCGGGCAACGCACATTCGATTATCGATTTTTTTATATTTTTATGTTGGTACAATCGTCACGAACATATCGTTAGAGATTCAGCTATATAATATGTTACGTTTGTTTGTGAGAGGCATAACGGTTAGAAATGTTTTGCGTGCTCGGCAATTTTTTGCTTTCGAAAGAAATGGATCAAAGATCAAGAATGTTTTTGCCAAAAGTAACACCACAATCATGCCTCAGCCACCATATTCACCGGATTTGGCCCCATGTGACTTTTTCTTGTCCCCAAAACTGAATCTATGGAAAAACGGAGAAGAGCTCAAGGCTATACCGAAAAATGCTTATGGGAAGTGCTTCGAGGATTGGAAAAAGCGTTGGCACAAGTGTATTGATTAATTTGAAGGGGACAACATAAAATATTGACGAATAAATAAATATTTTTTCTTAAAAATACAAAGTCACCATACTCTTTGAACACACCTCGTATATGCTTTTCAGGATCAATGCTGAATCTAGCCTCAATATTAAAATTTGATGTTCATGTGACACCAATTTAGACGGATATGCTTTTCACAATTGTTTCCAGCACTTAGAAAAGCACGTCCATAGTTTCTAGAAACAAAAACGAGTTCCAAATGCCACAAAAAAGTGAATAGATTTAATTGAATCGGTGCCAAATGAGTTTTCCGCCGTTTATTCATTTTATCGAACATACTCCAAATTATTATTGTATATCCGAACGGGGAAATTGGTTAGGGACCGATCCCGTGCTATTAATTTGACCATTTTTGGGGCAATTTGAGGTCGGTTTTTTTTTGTACGAGTTTTTTATTTCAAGCTTTTAAGATACTAATTTTTTATCTATAAGAAAGTTTACTAGCCAATATAATCATTTGCTATCCAAGAATCCCGCGCTATTAATTTGACCATTTTTGGGGCAATTTGAGGTCGGTTTTTTTTTGTACGAGTTTTTTATTGCAAGCTTTTAAGAGACTAATTTTTTATCTATAAGAACGTTTTCTAGCCAATATAATCATTTGCTATCCAAGAAAGATGTGTATAAAGATATGGATTCAAAGCATTCCACCAACGATTATTTTCGTCATTTTAAATTTCATCCATATAAGCTGTGAAAAATCGTGTAGTATGCATAGTGTAGTAGTTATAGTGCTGGCTTCGAAAGCCGAAGGTCCCTGCTTCGAATCTCGTTGCTGACAACCAGATTTTTTTCGAGGGATCCTTCGGACGGACTTTAAGCCCGTTCAGTTATGATAGGTACTGGTTTAAAATCAGAACGTATCGCATCTGAGTGGACGGACACACGGCCAAAACGTGGTACTGACCACATCACCTTCTCGAGTGCCACTACATTCGATTAAGATAATGAGAGGAGAGATAAGATAATGAGATGAAAGATAAGATAATGAGATGAAAGATAAGATAATGAGATGAGGGATAAGATAATGAATTGAGATAAGGAGATCTCCAAGTAAAGGCCTGGAAGGGGCTGTAGGGTTAAAGCAAAAAAGCTGTGAAAATCATGAACTCACCGTTCCCTTTATGGAACGGGTGATGATAATGATAACGGTAAAGATAAGAACAATAATAATAGTAGTCTAGATAAGAACAATAATAATAGTAGTCTTATTTCAACTCAACATCACAAAAAGTTTGTAAGAATACGTTTTTTTGAGTGATTAGGAGGTGAATGCCATTTACGTACTGAGTATGGGGCTCCCTTGCACGCAAGCGGCTGGACTACTCACTAAACACCTCTCCTGTCAATCTGAGAACCTAGCCAGATCTCGTTTTGTTACGCCATGAGGCCCCTTCAAGCTGGTCAACCCCTCCTCTAGCGGAAGGGGAAAGAGGAATTGCCAGACAAGCGATCCCCCAGCCCCGAATGCTGGTATCTTCAAGGACTGCCCGAACATAATGTGCCGCAAGCATCACGGCGACTATACTATCCGGCGTGAGCTCTCCCGTCTCCATGTAGAGTTCCCTCGCAGCCTTTTCTATTTTTGCACACAGAAATGTGTGGCAGGCATCGTCTTCCTCTCCTGGGCAAAATCAATAGTCGTGGGACCATGACTTACCAATTTTGTACAGGTAAGACTGAAACATCCATGCCCGCTCAAAAGCTGGAAGCCAATCTCACCATGCCTTCGATTTAGCCACAGTCTCAGATCGGGGATGAGGCGCGCAGTCCACCTTCCCTTCGTGCAATTCACCCAATACTGCTGCTTATCGTTGAGTGAACGCAGTCTCTCCTCACGGGCAACCGTCCCCCTCGCGTCCGAAGCTTCGAATACGTTAATGCTCAGCTTACGTACAACATCTTCATCTAAGGATGTAAGATGGATCTTATAATAACTTCATCATCAACTGGAGAATGAATGCTGAGGAGAAAAACAATCATGAAATTTTCCCCAAAAATGTTGCTCTAAATCATCTTAAATTTAAGTATTTAAGCTACATTTAGAATCATTTTATTGGTTATTTTCTTTAGAAAAGATTGAGTGAAATGCGCCATTTATTGAAAATATTAAGGATGCTAATCTTTACCATTCATGTGCCCTTCATCACATCCTTGAAGAGTCGCAACCTAATACTTAAATTCAATTTCTCGACTTCACTGCAACCCATTTAACTGTTCATATCTGCAGAGTCCTTCAAAGTATTACAATTCTGTTTGGAAAAATGTTAGTGCAATATGTTGTCCTTCGTTTGAAGCCTCTAAAACAAAAGTCCTTCTATGCGTCAATCAGTTATGCTGAAAAATTGGGATCAAGATCAGAAATTTTCTTATTTTAGCGGTAAATATCCTTTCACATTATATGATTTTCATGTTCTTCAAATGGGACCTAATAGAAAGTAAAGTCGTATACTTTGTCAAAAAGAGAACTTTTCTATACGGGTCAAACAAATAACCTTCTCTAGTTTAGAATCTTTATAATGGTAGGCATTTTCTGGACAATCGGTAAATGGAAAAAATTTTGTTTCAGTTTTTTTTAACTATAATTGTTTAAATAATTAAAATTAAAAAAAAACGTTCAAATTAAAATTTGTAGCTCTTAAATTCACCCACCAATTTTTTCTGCAGAGTATTTCGATATGAGATATACGCAATTTCCCAACTAGACTTTTTGAACATCATCATTTTTGAAGTTTTTATTCTTGTTGTAGTTTTTAAATAATCACATTTGGAAATAAATTGTTGCATATATAAGTTGCAGTACGACGATGTACGAGTACCACTATGTTATTTTGAATTTTTACCAGTATCTTAATTTTTCTAGAAAATATTAGCAATTTCTCACGCAGAACTCCTGTAAAATGCAATCTTTTTTGGAATCGTTTGCTTTAAAACAATCAAAAAAAAAAAAATTAAATTATTGAATTCACTACATTTTAAAGGTTGTGGCTTAATCAAAAATAGTATTGAAAATTTTCCTCAAGGATACACATAATTGTTGAATGTTATTTTAAATTTTTTACCCTACCCTTTTAAAAACGTCATGGCAAGTATTCTCAGTAACATCGAATCTTGTAAACGCTCAGAAATTTCTGGTTAATGACTTCAGTCTTACCTGCACAAGATTGGTAAGTCACGGTCCCCCGATTCTCGGTTTTGCCCAGGAGTGGAAGAAGATGCCTGCCACACATTTTTTGCGTACAAAAATGGGACAGGCTACGACGGGACCTCTACAGGGAGGCAGGAGAACTCACGCCAGAAAGTATAGTCGCGGTCATACTTGAATCTGTTGACAAATGGAACCATGTGGCACATTATCTTTGGGCAGGCTTAAAAGATTAAATGGAATCACACCAGCCTGGGACGTTGGGGATCGCTTGTTTGACAATTCCTCTTCCCCTCTCCCCTCCCGCTATATGAGGGATCCCCAGTTTGGAGGCGCTTCACGTAACAAAACGAGACCTGATCCGAAGTAATGTATCGAATGGTTCCAGGCTGGGTTCTCAGGTTGACAGGGGAGGTGTTTAGTCGCTTGCGAGCACGGGAGTCCCACGCCCAGTGCATATAGGATTCATCTCCCAACCACAAAAAAAAGAAACATTGTAACGACACTTGGCTAATAATGAAACGGCATTGCAAAAATACTGCCAATCTATCTAGGTATCCTTGCATAACATTATGTTTGACACGCTTTTTAAGCTGATCTAAAGTTTACTATTCTAACTTCAATGCCTTCCAATGATTTTCCCAGCTTTCGTAATAATGCAAGTACTTTTTGAATGCTTCTCTAGCTTAAGCATGAATAGATTCATTCGCTTTTCCTTATATCTGGAGCACTCATAACATTCAGATCCATGTGATTCCCAATCACCCAACAAAAGTCTTGCTTGCAATATGCATATGATTACGAGTACATCCATTCTTTTCGATGCATATTTGACACTTCGGGTAATCTTTCATGTAGTCGCTAATGTAGTTTGCTGTTACACTATCATCTGCACATTTTGTAATCCATTTGTAGGGTTTTGTGTAAAATAATTTTACAAAACCATACCAGTTTCGCGACCTGTCTGTCCGTCTGTCCATCTGTCCGTCCGTCCATCCGTCCGTCCGTCCGTGTGTCACAGCAGTTTTTCTCGGAAATTACTTCAGCTAGAAACATCAAATTTTGTGTGTAGGTGAAAAGTGGTGATCTTTTTGAATTTCAACTACAAAAAAATTTTATAAGGTATTTAAGGGGGGTCTCCCCATATAGGAGAGTGACCCCACGAAAAAAACTTTCATTGAAGGTAGCCAACATGGGTATCAAATGAAAGGTCTTGATGAGAACTTTTCAAAACAGGTCTTAGTTTGCCAAAATTCGCTTCGAGGGGCGCACAGGGAGGGGAAATACATGAAAAATTTGTGTCCACCCCCTCGCGATTGGACACCTATGATCCGAAAATCTGAAAAAAGTCAGGAATGTAGACCTTGGTAAGTACAACAACAACAAATACGTTAGAAGTCGCAATTCACTCAACTTTGTTAGTAATAGTATGATTTATCGATTTTATGTTTTCTTGAATAAAATCGTAACGGTACCCTTAAATTCAACGAAATTCAGTACGTAGATGTCTATTTATAAGATTGATCTATCCTGAAAGTTTCATAAAGATGGAATTATATTTAGCGAAGTTACAGCGGTTTGAATTTTCCTGTATTACTATGGAACAATATGCGCTGCATTTATTACTATGGCAACATATGGCTATGGAACAACATGCGCCTTTTACCGACTCAGACACTACAGTTTTGCTAGGATTTTCATGAAAATTTCAGGAATGATGGGTGTCATGTATATCTTTGAGAATCGGTTCAGCTAGTGGTATCAGTAATCGTAAAACAAAATAGTGGCTGTTTTAAATGCGAAGATTGAATAATTTTGAGTTATTTTTTCCCAACTCCAACGTTTAAGGTGCATGCTTTGAACACTTGATTCAATTTAATGAATGACTGAAGGTGAGTACCTACAATTAATGCTCATAAGTGAAACAAGTCAAGGAGGTGGCAGAGAGCTCCTAGCAAAAGGGTTTTGTAATCATTCTAGGGTTCGAAAAAATTGGCCATGAATCGATGATAACAGTACAGAAGAGTGGCCCCTGGAAAAAAAATTCATTCATCATCAAACGTAGCAGATATGAGTATAAAATGAAAGTTTTCATGGGAGCTTTTCAAAACAGTTGTTAAACTGTCAGTTTTTGCTTCAGTGGGGGCACAGGGGGGAAATACATGAAAAATGTGTTTCCTCCGTTGCGGATGGACATCTGAAATAATTATCAAGGAAGATACTTATGAGTATAACAATACCAAAAACCTAAGAAGTCGGAATTCGTTCAACTTTGTTAATAATAGTACGATCTTCGTATTTCATATTTTCTCCAATGAAATCGTCTTTGACATGTTTCTTGATTTGATTCGATCTGGTGACTGCATTTCGTAAATTGAATACAAAACCCTTCTGACATGAGCGTAGGTCTGTTCACCCAACTTGTTTGATAGTATGACAGTATGTCGAGCTGGGATAATCAGTTTCACATCGAAAGCAAAATGAGGAGTTGCATAAAATACATGTTATTTTTTAAGGAGATTATATGTATGTATCTTGATTGTGAATAATTGTGGGACAATCAAACAATAGAAAAACTTCACTAACCATCGCAGCTATGGTACATACCTTTAGGCGTCAACGCGTTGCAGGGGTTCGAACTGCGATCGAGGTTAGGTTGCACGACACTTAACCACACTTCGGTCAGCCGCCCGCTGGTTGGCTATTGCCCACTTATTACATGAATCCAAGCGCTGACTTCAAGTTTTTTTCTTTACTTCAAAAAGTCTCACTGCCGTACCGGACTTACAACATTTTTGACGAAACCCCCAACGGGACCACTGCATCACTCCCACGTTTTTTTTTTACTTTTTTTCTCGTTCGTTACTACTGACAGCTCTGACGTGTGCACATGGTAACGCCATGATGGTATTACAGCGGTTTTGTGCAATTCGTTCCTTCCCGGGGTTCTGCGCAATTATTCTATTACGACCTTTCTGACATGAGCCTCGTTCTTTTACAATTGTTTGCTATAAAACGATCCATTCTCTTTTCTACCTCAACCATAGGTGTAACGATTTGATGCGCAAAATCTTCTGTTGATATTCATTTAAAAGCTCACAAAGTTTTGGATCATAAGATTCAGAACAATCAAAAATGTTTTCTAAAAACTAACAAATTTTTGTATGAATTTAAAATGATCCATTAAAAATAATCATTTAAAAAAATAAACTTTCATAATAAATTGTATTGTATAGTTTCAAAAGTATTTACTTACAAATGAATTTTCATTTAAATTATATTTATAAAAAAGATATAATTACCTGAATTTTAAAAAATACAAGTAACTTTAAGCATGTGCAAAAACAAGAACTTCAATAAAGTATTGTTTTTCTCCTATAAATAATAATGTTAAAAAAACATTAAATCCAAAAGGAGTTTTCGCTGCAATAATTACTAAACAAACAATCGAAATAGTTTATTGTCTTTTAAAGATTTATATATATACTATATATATATATACATATACATATATATATATACATATATATGTATATATATATACATATATATATATATATATATATATATATTTATATATATATATATATATATATATATATATATATATATACATATATATGTGTATATATATATATATAAACATATATATGTATATATATATATATATATACATATATATATATATATATATATATATATATATATATATATATATATATATATATATATATATATACGAGGTGTGTTCAAAAAGTATCGCGAGTTTTGAATTTTCGCGGGTTGCGTATATTCGAATTTCGATTTTTTTGTGGCGTTATGTTGGTACTCATGTCTGTCACTTATGCCGACAAGCTCGGCCATTTTGAATGTTCGCTTAATTGGTGATAGCTGCTTTACTTGCACGTGTTTTCAATCGTCTTCGACTTTTACTTATTCAAAAAAAATGGATCAAAGAACGTGTATCAAATTTTGTGTGAAAAACGAAATTAAGTGCGCGGATGCATTCCGAATGTTGACTGTGGCATACGGAGAAGCTACCTTGGACCGAAGCAACGTTTATCGGTGGTACAAAATGTTTTTAAAAGGCCGAGAAGATGTGAACGACGAAGAGCGTCCCGGACGCCCGAGCACTTCAACAACAGACGAAAAAATTAATAAAGTGGAGAAAATCGTATTGGCCAATCGTCGAATCACCGTTAGAGAAGTTGCTGAGGACCTAAACATATCGATTGGCTCGTGCCATTCGATTTTTATCAACGATTTGGGCATGAGACGGGTCGCCGCGAAATTCGTACCAAAATTCCTCAATTGCGACCAAAAACAGCAATGCATGAACATTGCTAATGAGATGTTAAACTCTGTCCGCGACGAACCAAATTTGCTCCAGAGGGTCATAACTGGTGACGAATCGTGGGTTTATGGTTATGACGTGGAAACCAAAGCTCAATCATCTCAATGGAAGCTGCCGCATGAACCAAGACCGAAAAAAGCGCGCCAAGTTCGGTCGAATGTGAAAGTTTTGCTGACAGTTTTCTTCGATTGCAGGGGCGTGGTGCATCATGAGTTCTTGCCACAGGGAAGAACGGTCAATAAGAAATATTACCTGCAAGTTATGCGCAATTTGCGCGAAGCAATCCGCCAGAAACGCCCGGATTTGTGGGAGAACAAAAATTGGCTTTTGCACCACGATAACGCCCCTGCTCACACATCGTTGCTTGTGCGCGACTTTTTGGCCAAAAACAACACACTTATGATGCCACAGCCACCGTATTCCCCAGATCTGGCCCCCTGTGACTTTCTCTTGTTTCCTAAACTGAAGAGGCCCATGAAAGGGCGACGTTACGCTACGCTTGACGAGATAAAGACGGCATCGAAGGAGGAGCTGAACAAGATTTAAAAAAATGATTTTTTGAAGTGCTTCGAAGATTGAAAAAACCGTTGGCACAAGTGTATAATATCTCATGGAGATTACTTTGAAGGGGACAAAATAGATATTCATGAATAAATAAATAATTTTTGAAAAAAAAACAAAATTCGCGATATTTTTTGAACACACCTCGTATATATATATATGTTTTTTTTCCCAAATAGATTTTAAAGTTAAATAAGTTATTTTTTCAAACTTCAAAATGTGCGTATATTCATTTGAAAGTTGTTTTTTTCCCCTAATTTTTAGATAACTTTGCTTATTCCTTCCGAACAATACAAGTCCCAAATTCTTGATGTTTATCGAGCGATAAAAAAATCGATTTACTGGACGAGCGCAAGCACCCGTCAATTGGCCTCTAATAAAATTAATCGTATCTTGTGAAATAATTTATTTACAAAAAAAACTTTTGAAACAAAATGTAATTTGAAATTTGTTGTGTATTTTCATTATTTAAACAAGTATAGTAAAACAAATTTTTGAAAAATTCACTCAATGATATTCCCAAGAATTGCATATACAAGTATAACAGTGTAAAGATTTTTTTATCTTGTAGTTAATCCTTTCAACTACCCACATTTAAATTTTCTGTTATTTTGAATTTTTTGCGGCGCCAAATATCTTGATTTACTAGGCTTTTAGAAAAAATACAAAAGCCTTCTATCGGGGTTTCCAATAAGAGTTGTTATTTTGATATTAAAAGAAAAATACCATTTTTTAATATAAATGATCGGATGTTTATTTCATTATAAAGAGGAAGATATGCCGTTAATAGTGGAAAATAACATCAGGCAAATGACCACCACGACCACGCTTAGAGAACCATATCCTTTTCATGAAATTTTCCATAACCAAATCGCAAAGTGTCTGCCATATGTCCTCGATAGCCTCACGAATTCCATCTTTGAGGTCTTGATCGACGCTGGGCTATTGGCATAGTCCTTCTCTTTCATGCGGCTCCAAAGGAAGAAGTCGCAAGGTCTCGGTGGCCAATTGTGATCACCTCTTCGAGAGATAACACGGTCCGGAAACTTTTCCCGTAAAAGATCAATGGTTTCGTTGCTTGTGTGGCACGTAGCGCCGTCTTGTTGAAAGTAAACGTTGTCCAGATCAATACCATCCAATTCCGTCCATAAAAAATCATTAATCATCTCTCGATAGCGCAATCCATTCAACGTAACTGTTGCTCCAGCCTCATTTTTCGAAAAAGTAAGGTCCAATGACTCCGCCGGACCATGAACCGCACCAAACAGTCACACGTTGAGGATAGAGAGGCTTTTCAACAATAACTCTTGGGTTTTCCGAGCCCCTGATGCGACAATAGTGCTTGTTGACGAAGCCACCGAGGTGGAAATGGGCCTCATCATTCAAGATGATTTTTCGATGGAATTCCGGACGATTTTCATGCATTTCAAGGACCCAATCAGCAAAGACGCGACGTTGTTGATCGACCAACTTGAGTTCTTGTGTTAACTGAACTTTTATAAGCCTTAAGACGCAAATCTTTATGCAAAATACGGTGTAATGCCGTTTGTGGAATGCCTATTTCCAAAGAACGACGAGGAATGGTCAAACCTGAGTTTTCTTCAACACTTTCGGCTACAGTAGCAATATTCTCGGCTTTTCTTGAGTGACGTGCACGGGTTTTATTCTTCACATCACTAAGTTGTCCCAACAGCTCGAGTTTTGCCACTAATTTCTGTATTGCGTTCCTACAAGGCGCTTCACGACGACCCAAAAATGTTCGAGTTTTACGAACCGTCTCTGCCAAATTTTCACCATTTTTATAGTGAATTTTAATAACTTCAATCCGTTGTTGAAGCGTGTGTCGTTCCATTTTTATTAATGGCGTAGTTTCTACTTGTCAAATGTCAAAAATGACAGTTTCAACAGTGACATCTACCGAAATAGCGGGTTATTCAAAATAACACCTCTTATTGGAAAACCCTTCAGTAAGAATATAGTACTACGTGCTCAAACTGTTATTTATGATTATCTATGCATAACATCAAACATATTTTTTTGGTACATTTTGTTTCGATGTTGATATTAAAAGTACTTTGTTATGATACTAATTAGAATTTTTCTTTTGTTATTGATACAAATTTAAAGTATTTTGTTTTGATGACTTTTTATATAAATATACACGTAAGCAACATTATTAAAATTTGTTTTGATTTGAGTTGCTGAGACAAAATATGTTTTTCATTCGATGCTGTTTGATGATGTATCCTTGTAATTTTGTTTAGGTAAGAGTTAATCTTGATTTAATTAGTTGCGTTTCAAACAATCCTTGTCTGATTTTCGACATTTATTTCAAAATAATATAGGGCTCCCTGCTGATAGGGATCATGTCACTAGTAGTGAACCGTACAATCCGAGGTGTTTTTGCATTTTATCGGATTTTCTCCAAGCTTTGAAAATAAAATTTCTCGGAAAACCCCGATACAGTTGTCGACTTAACCCAGGAGAAGATACTAAAAAAATATTTGACGTCGTTTTGAAATTCGGAAAAAATCTTTCTCGAAAACCCGGCTTGTAAAAGAATGATTCATATATGAGGTTTTCAGATTAATTTTAACTTAATTATATCATTCGTTTCCCACACTAAATCCATGCAGCTCAGGGTGCCTCTCGTGTTAATGGTTTTGCAAAACTGACATGCTTGCTACAGAACCAGCTGAATGTATTGATCATAAGGGGCTCTACTAGCAATAATTTACTCTCAACAAAAAACTAATACAAATTTTTACCAACCGACTTCCATGAGAAAGCAAGTTATCAGTTTCTAACGTTTATTTGTTTTACTGGCCTTCCTTTTATGTATATTCACGCATAACTTCCGAACGAGAACAGGTGAAAGGATTCTGTTCTCACCAAATTATTGAACTTGCTTGTCATTGGGTCCCATTTGAAGGACAGTTAAATTGAGTATCGGTAAGAGACGAAATTCGCTCGGTAAAGTCCAAATTTTCCGACTTTGGTGCCGATTTCTCATAACCAGGAATTTATCTGCGGATGGCTGCAGTTTTAAGTGGTAATTCAATTATAGGCTATGTAGATATTATCACTAAAATATGGCGAAAATGGTCAGAAACTAGCATTTTACGTTACGCATAAAAGTAACCCTTACTTTTGAATGAAGATAAAGCGTTGGCGTGTTGGTTGTACTTCGGGTAAAGTTTCGCGCGCAAAGGTTATATCAATTGAACAACGGGAAAAAGCAATTACTATTAGAAAAAGTGTATTTTCACCACTTTAATGTTGATTTTTCCCATCACTGTTGAATATATGGGTGAGTTTCGATTATTAAGGATGCATCTAAGTATGTGAACATTTTAGGGTTAGCCGATTCGTAGGAGTATGAATGACATTAACAGCAGATTTTTTATACAAAAATTTCTATATAAGAGGGCGGTCCGATAAGTACTCAGCCTGCAAAAGAAAAACGAAAATTTTGGGAAAGTAACAATTTATTTCGCAACATAATCTCCTCTTAGCTTACTACAATTAACCCACCGATGCTCCAACTTCTTTAATATGTTTTCTCGAGGTCTGCGCCGATTACCTCTTTATTCAACTTAAATTTCTGCCCAGCGAGTGACATTTGGAAGTCGCACGGGGCTAAAACTGGAGAATACGGTGGATGGGGAGCAGTTCGTTGCCCAATTTGGTCGTGGCGACGGCGGAGGTGTGAGCCGGTGCGTTTTCATGGTGGAAGAACACTTTTTTGGCCAAATGAGGCGTTTTTTGAATTCTTTGTCGGATCGGCCCAATAATTCGGCATAGTAGAGCCCTGTGACTGTTTTGCCCTTCTCCAGATAGTCGATGCAGGTCACACCTTGTGAATCCTAGAAAACAGTGGCCATCGCCTTTGCCATGTCCAAAATTTCATGTAGGATATGACCCACACGGTCTTTTGAGATGCCTATCTCGCGTATCTTCAATCGGCGGTCTGCCAGTACGAGCTTGTGGACTTTTGCCACATTATCCTCCGTGGCAGCCGTTTTCGGGGCACCTGGGCGAGGCTCATCAAAAACTGACGTGCGACCACGTTGAAACTCGTTAAACCAACTTTTTAAGGTCATCATCGCAGGAGCAGAGTCACCGTACACAACATCCAAGCACTCTTGGGTTTCGCTACACGATTTCCCTTCCAAAGTCAAGAAACAAATCACCGACCGATATTGCTCTTTCTTCATTTTTTTGCGGCGCCAAATATCTTGATTTACTAGGCTTTTAGAAAAAATACAAAAGCCTTCTATCGGGGTTTCCAATAAGAGTTGTTATTTTGATATTAAAAGAAAAATACCATTTTTTAATATAAATGATCGGATGTTTATTTCATTATAAAGAGGAAGATATGCCGTTAATAGTGGAAAATAACATCAGGCAAATGACCACCACGACCACGCTTAGAGAACCATATCCTTTTCATGAAATTTTCCATAACCAAATCGCAAAGTGTCTGCCATATGTCCTCGATAGCCTCACGAATTCCATCTTTGAGGTCTTGATCGACGCTGGGCTATTGGCATAGTCCTTCTCTTTCATGCGGCTCCAAAGGAAGAAGTCGCAAGGTCTCGGTGGCCAATTGTGATCACCTCTTCGAGAGATAACACGGTCCGGAAACTTTTCCCGTAAAAGATCAATGGTTTCGTTGCTTGTGTGGCACGTAGCGCCGTCTTGTTGAAAGTAAACGTTGTCCAGATCAATACCATCCAATTCCGTCCATAAAAAATCATTAATCATCTCTCGATAGCGCAATCCATTCAACGTAACTGTTGCTCCAGCCTCATTTTTCGAAAAAGTAAGGTCCAATGACTCCGCCGGACCATAAACCGCACCAAACAGTCACACGTTGAGGATAGAGAGGCCTTTCAACAATAACTCTTGGGTTTTCCGAGCCCCTGATGCGACAATAGTGCTTGTTGACGAAGCCACCGAGGTGGAAATGGGCCTCATCATTCAAGATGATTTTTCGATGGAATTCCGGACGATTTTCATGCATTTCAAGGACCCAATCAGCAAAGACGCGACGTTGTTGATCGACCAACTTGAGTTCTTGTGTTAACTGAACTTTTATAAGCCTTAAGACGCAAATCTTTATGCAAAATACGGTGTAATGCCGTTTGTGGAATGCCTATTTCCAAAGAACGACGAGGAATGGTCAAACCTGAGTTTTCTTCAACACTTTCGGCTACAGTAGCAATATTCTCGGCTTTTCTTGAGTGACGTGCACGGGTTTTATTCTTCACATCACTAAGTTGTCCCAACAGCTCGAGTTTTGCCACTAATTTCTGTATTGCGTTCCTACAAGGCGCTTCACGACGACCCAAAAATGTTCGAGTTTTACGAACCGTCTCTGCCAAATTTTCACCATTTTTATAGTGAATTTTAATAACTTCAATCCGTTGTTGAAGCGTGTGTCGTTCCATTTTTATTAATGGCGTAGTTTCTACTTGTCAAATGTCAAAAATGACAGTTTCAACAGTGACATCTACCGAAATAGCGGGTTATTCAAAATAACACCTCTTATTGGAAAACCCTTCAGTAAGAATATAGTACTACGTGCTCAAACTGTTATTTATGATTATCTATGCATAACATCAAACATATTTTTTTGGTACATTTTGTTTCGATGTTGATATTAAAAGTACTTTGTTATGATACTAATTAGAATTTTTCTTTTGTTATTGATACAAATTTAGAGTATTTTGTTTTGATGACTTTTTATATAAATATACACGTAAGCAACATTATTAAAATTTGTTTTGATTTGAGTTGCTGAGACAAAATATGTTTTTCATTCGATGCTGTTTGATGATGTATCCTTGTAATTTTGTTTAGGTAAGAGTTAATCTTGATTTAATTAGTTGCGTTTCAAACAATCCTTGTCTGATTTTCGACATTTATTTCAAAATAATATAGGGCTCCCTGCTGATAGGGATCATGTCACTAGTAGTGAACCGTACAATCCGAGGTGTTTTTGCATTTTATCGGATTTTCTCCAAGCTTTGAAAATAAAATTTCTCGGAAAACCCCGATACAGTTGTCGACTTAACCCAGGAGAAGATACTAAAAAAATATTTGACGTCGTTTTGAAATTCGGAAAAAATCTTTCTCGAAAACCCGGCTTGTAAAAGAATGATTCATATATGAGGTTTTCAGATTAATTTTAACTTAATTATATCATTCGTTTCCCACACTAAATCCATGCAGCTCAGGGTGCCTCTCGTGTTAATGGTTTTGCAAAACTGACATGCTTGCTACAGAACCAGCTGAATGTATTGATCATAAGGGGCTCTACTAGCAATAATTTACTCTCAACAAAAAACTAATACAAATTTTTACCAACCGACTTCCATGAGAAAGCAAGTTATCAGTTTCTAACGTTTATTTGTTTTACTGGCCTTCCTTTTATGTATATTCACGCATAACTTCCGAACGAGAACAGGTGAAAGGATTCTGTTCTCACCAAATTATTGAACTTGCTTGTCATTGGGTCCCATTTGAAGGACAGTTAAATTGAGTATCGGTAAGAGACGAAATTCGCTCGGTAAAGTCCAAATTTTCCGACTTTGGTGCCGATTTCTCATAACCAGGAATTTATCTGCGGATGGCTGCAGTTTTAAGTGGTAATTCAATTATAGGCTATGTAGATATTATCACTAAAATATGGCGAAAATGGTCAGAAACTAGCATTTTACGTTACGCATAAAAGTAACCCTTACTTTTGAATGAAGATAAAGCGTTGGCGTGTTGGTTGTATTTCGGGTAAAGTTTCGCGCGCAAAGGTTATATCAATTGAACAACGGGAAAAAGCAATTACTATTAGAAAAAGTGTATTTTCACCACTTTAATGTTGATTTTTCCCATCACTGTTGAATATATGGGTGAGTTTCGATTATTAAGGATGCATCTAAGTATGTGAACATTTTAGGGTTAGCCGATTCGTAGGAGTATGAATGACATTAACAGCAGATTTTTTATACAAAAATTTCTATATAAGAGGGCGGTCCGATAAGTACTCAGCCTGCAAAAGAAAAACGAAAATTTTGGGAAAGTAACAATTTATTTCGCAACATAATCTCCTCTTAGCTTACTACAATTAACCCACCGATGCTCCAACTTCTTTAATATGTTTTCTCGAGGTCTGCGCCGATTACCTCTTTATTCAACTTAAATTTCTGCCCAGCGAGTGACATTTGGAAGTCGCACGGGGCTAAAACTGGAGAATACGGTGGATGGGGAGCAGTTCGTTGCCCAATTTGGTCGTGGCGACGGCGGAGGTGTGAGCCGGTGCGTTTTCATGGTGGAAGAACACTTTTTTGGCCAAATGAGGCGTTTTTTGAATTCTTTGTCGGATCGGCCCAATAATTCGGCATAGTAGAGCCCTGTGACTGTTTTGCCCTTCTCCAGATAGTCGATGCAGGTCACACCTTGTGAATCCTAGAAAACAGTGGCCATCGCCTTTGCCATGTCCAAAATTTCATGTAGGATATGACCCACACGGTCTTTTGAGATGCCTATCTCGCGTATCTTCAATCGGCGGTCTGCCAGTACGAGCTTGTGGACTTTTGCCACATTATCCTCCGTGGCAGCCGTTTTCGGGGCACCTGGGCGAGGCTCATCAAAAACTGACGTGCGACCACGTTGAAACTCGTTAAACCAACTTTTTAAGGTCATCATCGCAGGAGCAGAGTCACCGTACACAACATCCAAGCACTCTTGGGTTTCGCTACACGATTTCCCTTCCAAAGTCAAGAAACAAATCACCGACCGATATTGCTCTTTCTTCATTTTTTTGCGGCGCCAAATATCTTGATTTACTAGGCTTTTAGAAAAAATACAAAAGCCTTCTATCGGGGTTTCCAATAAGAGTTGTTATTTTGATATTAAAAGAAAAATACCATTTTTTAATATAAATGATCGGATGTTTATTTCATTATAAAGAGGAAGATATGCCGTTAATAGTGGAAAATAACATCAGGCAAATGACCACCACGACCACGCTTAGAGAACCATATCCTTTTCATGAAATTTTCCATAACCAAATCGCAAAGTGTCTGCCATATGTCCTCGATAGCCTCACGAATTCCATCTTTGAGGTCTTGATCGACGCTGGGCTATTGGCATAGTCCTTCTCTTTCATGTGGCTCCAAAGGAAGAAGTCGCAAGGTCTCGGTGGCCAATTGTGATCACCTCTTCGAGAGATAACACGGTCCGGAAACTTTTCCCGTAAAAGATCAATGGTTTCGTTGCTTGTGTGGCACGTAGCGCCGTCTTGTTGAAAGTAAACGTTGTCCAGATCAATACCATCCAATTCCGTCCATAAAAAATCATTAATCATCTCTCGATAGCGCAATCCATTCAACGTAACTGTTGCTCCAGCCTCATTTTTCGAAAAAGTAAGGTCCAATGACTCCGCCGGACCATAAACCGCACCAAACAGTCACACGTTGAGGATAGAGAGGCTTTTCAACAATAACTCTTGGGTTTTCCGAGCCCCTGATGCGACAATAGTGCTTGTTGACGAAGCCACCGAGGTGGAAATGGGCCTCATCATTCAAGATGATTTTTCGATGGAATTCCGGATGATTTTCATGCATTTCAAGGACCCAATCAGCAAAGACGCGACGTTGTTGATCGACCGACTTGAGTTCTTGTGTTAACTGAACTTTTATAAGCCTTAAGACGCAAATCTTTATGCAAAATACGGTGTAATGACGTTTGTGGAATGCCTATTTCCAAAGAACGACGAGGAATGGTCAAACCTGAGTTTTCTTCAACACTTTCGGCTACAGTAGCAATATTCTCGGCTTTTCTTGTGTGACGTGCACGGGTTTTATTCTTCACATCACTAAGTTGTCCCAACAGCTCGAATTTTGCCACTAATTTCTGTATTGCGTTCCTACAAGGCGCTTCACGACGACCCAAAAATGTTCGAGTTTTACGAACCGTCTCTGCCAAATTTTCACCATTTTTATAGTGAATTTTAATAACTTCAATCCGTTGTTGAAGCGTGTGTCGTTCCATTTTTATTAATGGCGTAGTTTCTACTTGTCAAATGTCAAAAATGACAGTTTCAACAGTGGCATCTACCGAAATAGCGGGTTATTCAAAATAACACCTCTTATTGGAAAACCCTTCAGTAAGAATATAGTACTACGTGCTCAAACTGTTATTTATGATTATCTATGCATAACATCAAACATATTTTTTTGGTACATTTTGTTTCGATGTTGATATTAAAAGTACTTTGTTATGATACTAATTAGAATTTTTCTTTTGTTATTGATACAAATTTAGAGTATTTTGTTTTGATGACTTTTTATATAAATATACACGTAAGCAACATTATTAAAATTTGTTTTGATTTGAGTTGCTGAGACAAAATATGTTTTTCATTCGATGCTGTTTGATGATGTATCCTTGTAATTTTGTTTAGGTAAGAGTTAATCTTGATTTAATTAGTTGCGTTTCAAACAATCCTTGTCTGATTTTCGACATTTATTTCAAAATAATATAGGGCTCCCTGCTGATAGGGATCATGTCACTAGTAGTGAACCGTACAATCCGAGGTGTTTTTGCATTTTATCGGATTTTCTCCAAGCTTTGAAAATAAAATTTCTCGGAAAACCCCGATACAGTTGTCGACTTAACCCAGGAGAAGATACTAAAAAAATATTTGACGTCGTTTTGAAATTCGGAAAAAATCTTTCTCGAAAACCCGGCTTGTAAAAGAATGATTCATATATGAGGTTTTCAGATTAATTTTAACTTAATTATATCATTCGTTTCCCACACTAAATCCATGCAGCTCAGGGTGCCTCTCGTGTTAATGGTTTTGCAAAACTGACATGCTTGCTACAGAACCAGCTGAATGTATTGATCATAAGGGGCTCTACTAGCAATAATTTACTCTCAACAAAAAACTAATACAAATTTTTACCAACCGACTTCCATGAGAAAGCAAGTTATCAGTTTCTAACGTTTATTTGTTTTACTGGCCTTCCTTTTATGTATATTCACGCATAACTTCCGAACGAGAACAGGTGAAAGGATTCTGTTCTCACCAAATTATTGAACTTGCTTGTCATTGGGTCCCATTTGAAGGACAGTTAAATTGAGTATCGGTAAGAGACGAAATTCGCTCGGTAAAGTCCAAATTTTCCGACTTTGGTGCCGATTTCTCATAACCAGGAATTTATCTGCGGATGGCTGCAGTTTTAAGTGGTAATTCAATTATAGGCTATGTAGATATTATCACTAAAATATGGCGAAAATGGTCAGAAACTAGCATTTTACGTTACGCATAAAAGTAACCCTTACTTTTGAATGAAGATAAAGCGTTGGCGTGTTGGTTGTACTTCGGGTAAAGTTTCGCGCGCAAAGGTTATATCAATTGAACAACGGGAAAAAGCAATTACTATTAGAAAAAGTGTATTTTCACCACTTTAATGTTGATTTTTCCCATCACTGTTGAATATATGGGTGAGTTTCGATTATTAAGGATGCATCTAAGTATGTGAACATTTTAGGGTTAGCCGATTCGTAGGAGTATGAATGACATTAACAGCAGATTTTTTATACAAAAATTTCTATATAAGAGGGCGGTCCGATGAGTACTCAGCCTGCAAAAGAAAAACGAAAATTTTGGGAAAGTAACAATTTATTTCGCAACATAATCTCCTCTTAGCTTACTACAATTAACCCACCGATGCTCCAACTTCTTTAATATGTTTTCTCGAGGTCTGCGCCGATTACCTCTTTATTCAACTTAAATTTCTGCCCAGCGAGTGACATTTGGAAGTCGCACGGGGCTAAAACTGGAGAATACGGTGGATGGGGAGCAGTTCGTTGCCCAATTTGGTCGTGGCGACGGCGGAGGTGTGAGCCGGTGCGTTTTCATGGTGGAAGAACACTTTTTTGGCCAAATGGGGCGTTTTTTGAATTCTTTGTCGGATCGGCCCAATAATTCGGCATAGTAGAGCCCTGTGACTGTTTTGCCCTTCTCCAGATAGTCGATGCAGGTCACACCTTGTGAATCCTAGAAAACAGTGGCCATCGCCTTTGCCATGCCCAAAATTTCATGTAGGATATGACCCACACGGTCTTTTGAGATGCCTATCTCGCGTATCTTCAATCGGCGGTCTGCCAGTACGAGCTTGTGGACTTTTGCCACATTATCCTCCGTGGCAGCCGTTTTCGGGGCACCTGGGCGAGGCTCATCAAAAACTGACGTGCGACCACGTTGAAACTCGTTAAACCAACTTTTTAAGGTCATCATCGCAGGAGCAGAGTCACCGTACACAACATCCAAGCACTCTTGGGTTTCGCTACACGATTTCCCTTCCAAAGTCAAGAAACAAATCACCGACCGATATTGCTCTTTCTTCATTTTTCTGAAATACGCGGACACGCCCGCTTCCCCACGCGTTCAAAACAAAATCACGAGTCCGATTCGGCTGAAATTTTGACACTGGCCGTCTACGAGAATGTACTACAGGATGGTGAGTCTCCTATCGTTAGTGTTGCCATCAGGTGGTGAGCTTAAGTGCTTATCGGACCGCCCTCGTAAGTACGCCAAATATGAAATACATGAAACATACTTAATCTTTTGTCTCTTTAAAGGTTCTCCTTTCTAAATGTTAGTGGCTAGTGCAAGGGATGATTGCTTGGAATTTTCCAAACTTATGATTCTCTTTAAACTACGGCTTTTTTGACTAACTTCCATAGGAGAGAGGCATGTTTCATACGTATAATTTTTTTTGTTTATTTTTTATACATGTGCCAATGTCCAATCTGAAGGATATTTAAATCGAGTAGCGGTAAAAGACGAAATCCGTTAGGTTGAGGTCCTATTTGGTCTCGATTGGTTTATATATGAAGTCCGATTTGGTCTCGATTGGTTTATAACTATGGGCTTTGAATCTATTAACACTAAAATATTGCAAAAACGGCAAGAAAATAGCATTTTCTGAAATTTCTACCCGTTGTTTTTGAACGAGGATAGAAAGTTGAATCTTGTTGTTGCCAAATTGTTGGATTCACTTTAGGTAAAGTTTCGTGTAAAGGACATTCAATCCAAAAATCACAAAGGATATTTACTGCTAGAAAAGTAATATATTCACCATTTTAACTCAAATTTATTCCCATTCTTTTCAGTATGTAATATATCACTATCATATAGGTAGATTTGAATTATTAGAGATGCATGTTATAGCCAACAGATTGAAGTTTAAAAGGGTAAATTGTAGTAAAGTCTGCTTTTATATGAAACATTTTAATCTTTTTGTTCCTTTCCAAAGCTTTTTCCTAAATGTGTGTGTTTGGTGTATAAAATGAATGTTTCCAACCTTTCAAACAAACGGAAAATCTTCAGTTATGGTTTCTTTTCATTAATTGAGTGTTTTTTTTTTGTCGAATTTTCATCAAACTGAGCGTTTCACGTATACAAATCTGTGATAAGACCTGTGGTATGCTATGGGTGTGAAACATGGACCCTAACCCAAGCATCCGCAAATATATTGAACGCCATTGAGAGACGGGTTCTGAGGCTAATAATCGGAGCGAAGCTTGATGAGGACCAATGGCGAGCGCGATACGACCATGAGCTGCATAAAATTTTTGACGAGCCGGAGGCCTCAACAATTGTAAGACTGCGGAAGCTGCAATGGGCTGTTCACATGAATCGTATGGACGAACAACGGATATCCAAAAACGTATTCGTTGGGAGAACTGAAGGCGGGAGACCAGTGGGGAAACCGAGAAAACGCTGGTCTGACTCGGTCGACGAATGCAGTTCATCGCTGCTCAGATTTCAACATTGGAGGATGCGGTCAATGGACTGAGACAGTTGGAATCGCTATTTGCAGGAACCGAAGGCCCGAGCGCGGCTGTAGTGCTACGAAAAAGAAGAAGAACGTTTCAACTTCGGTTCAACAGAAAAATTTAAAACATAAATGTGTATGACATATGTTAAAATTGACAATTTTTTGACATTCGTGTTCAGTAAGGTTTGTCATTTAATCATGAATCGTTTTATAGCCGAAAAACGCTTCCGAATTGTGACAGTTTATTTTCAAAGTCAAACTTTAATTCCCGAAACCGTAAAATTTTGTTCAGTGATGAAGTTAATTTTTGGTCAACAAGCAAGATTGCCGTATATAGAGTGACAACAATCCAAGGCAATACCTTGAAGCCCCATTACATCCATTAAAATTAACTGTGTGATGTGGAGTACACGCTAATGGCATCATCGGCCCATATTTCTTTCCAAATGCTGAAGAAGCTGCCGTTACCGTAAATGGTGGACGTTATCGGACTATGTTCAATGAATTTTTGTTTCCAAAAGTCAGTGAGATGAACACCGAAAACATTTGGTTCCAACAGGATGGCGCTACAAGATGATGCTGCAAGTCAGACAGCCACAGAGAAATCAATAAATAGCAGACGGACTACATCGACAATTTGAATAAAATAAATAATTTAATAAATCACAGACGGACAAACAAACAAGTCTATTAAAAATAAATTAAATAGCAGACGGACAGACCGACAAGTAAATAAAGATATAAAATTTAAAAATTTTTAAAACTTATTAGCTAAAAATACAATTAAAAGTTACCTATAATATACAATACTTTAAAATTAACCCTAACCAAAACCTAACTCACTACGTAAAGTAAACTCAATCAACCAAATTTTACCTAACATTACTCAAAACCAAAAAATAAACTCAATCTTAATCCTCAAAACTAAAACTAACAGAAATTACTCAAAACTAACAAGTACCGTAAACCCAATTATCTAAACTAATCTAAATCATAAACCCTAATAATCTCTAACTAAACTAAACTTAAATTCAATGACTTAAAAATCAACCAAGTAACCTAACAGTAATTATTAAACAGTCAATGATAAAAGTTAAATTTTCAATGGGATGGAAATATATAATACCAAGCAAGTGGAATAAGCGCAAGTGGGCTAGTGGTAAATTGAACTATAAAAATTGACTTGTGCTTTTATTTCTCAAAATGAACCTCCCCATTAATAGAAAAGGAAAAGAAAAGGTAATTAAATGGGATGGAGGTTAACATTTTACGAGACACAAAGCGGATAACCCGCAACAGTGCCTGACTCAGCGAGGAGATCCGAAGGCGAACTCCGCTCAAAATGTCACCTCAAAGGGCCGACAACGATACCATTATAAATCATAAGCGCCTTCATAATGGCTCGGACAAAAGCCGCACAAATCTCAACGCTAATACCAGGGAGATGCTGGAAGGGCCGAAAACGCTGGCTAATTCCACGAGTTGGAACTAAGTTCAACTATCCCTTGCAGGGAGATATAGCCAAAGTCTTGAGATTCGGATAATCCCAACCAAAACCCACACTATCGCAGCATGACCACTATCATAGCCGGCGAGGACTGATAGACATATATTTCAGCACGGTGGGCGCCACTGCAACTGCGGCGAACCCCGTGATCAAAAATCTATTAACAAAACATCGAAAAAAGAAACTCATAAACCATCAATAAAAAGCTAATGAAACTATAAATCGATTATTTGAAGCATAACTAATATCATCATAACTTTAAAAACCAAAAAAAAAAAATTTCCCTGAAATGCACAGGCCACTATTCAAGTCAGGCTCTCCAGGTACTCAAGCCCAACAAATCTAAAATTGAAAAGTTTAAACTAGAATAAAAAACAATCAGGCAATAACCATTAAAAAAACCGTAGTTTGGGCGCCATTTGTTGCAAACGACGGAAGTCGTCGCAGTTGCAGACATTGAGTTTCAGCAGAAGGGTGTGTAGCCCGGGGTGGCATACTGAGGCCGGCTAGCGCTCATTCGTGTCGTGGGACTTCCGAGACACCCTCTGCTCGTGCTGAGCCACCTTACATAGAAAACACTAACACGGAGGGAAAAGGACGGGAAAGGGGGAGGTCATCTTGAGAAATGAAAGATGCTGGTTTTATTCACTAAAAAAACAAATTTCTACCACAAAAAAATCTGCAAATCATTAATTTCAGTAAAAACGAGACATAAAAAAGACCCCTTTAAAATTTTACGTACAGAAGAAAACAATCAAATAAAATCGTTTATATAAAGGAAAACACAAAGAAAAAAGAACTTGATGATGCGATTTTATAGTATTTAGTAGGAAAATAAACCAAATAAATACTCACTCTTTTCCTCGTTGATCTCCGAGCGCTCGGCGAAGACAAAAAAAAGAGCGTGAGGCCACTGGAAATTCAATTTTGAAAATTTGAAAATTCAATCAATAATAGAAAAAAAACAAGGAACACGCAACGGCCACTTATCGCACTCTCCGATCCATCATTATGGCTTACTAGCAGAAAGGAAAACTTTAATTCCGGCACCTGGCCCTCTTCGAAACCCAACAAAACAGCTTTTTTTCTTGCTTGCTCTCGGCACTTTATTTTACTTCAATTATTTCGACTTCAAACTCGCGCTAATTTAATCTTTTCCACATAGTTAAAATTGAGACGGTCCCGCAAATTAGAAATATAATTCTCAAATTCCAAATTAGAATTCACTTTTCCACATTTTCTACTCTCATCTTCCGTCACTGAACTCAATTCCTAATCAAAAATCTTATCCTCAAAATTAAAATTCACTTCACTTTTTCAATTTTTCTACTCTCTTCTTCCGCCACTAAAACTCCAATCTAGTCAATTCTCAATCAAAATCCAAACTCAAAACTGCCTTTTCCAAATTGTTAACCCCAAAATCACCTCGATACCGTAAAGAAAACTCCCTCATATTCACCAGCCAAAGACTAACTACCCAAATTCCAGAACCCAATCCAGCATTTCACCTCCAACAAATCCGATCCCCCAATCCTTTTCATTTTCAATTACCGCTGCCGCATCTGGGTAACGTAATCGAAGTTCATTACACTTCGATTCCGCTACCCACACATTTTTTTTCCGTATCGACAAACGCAATAATATCCGTTGTTTTGCATATATGGCAATTTGCATATTCAAAGAAGCGCTTGATTAGATGCAAAGTGTCACATATACATATACAGAAACTATTGATTTTGCCGATACCCCAAAAAGAGTGCTTCCCTGCGCTCGGGGAACTTGAACCCAGGGTTCCAGCAGACCCTCGGCCGAGAACTCGCGACGCAACCAATGGAGCCATGTTCTATTGATTGCCGATTCACCTAATAGCAACATCAACGATGCATCTGGGTATGAGATTGAATTTTGTTAGTAGAGAAACGTGAATGAATTTTCGTTAGTATAAGAAAATAAAATTTGTTAGTGGGAACTAGTGAATAGAATTAGTTAGTATGAAGGAAGGAATTAGGTTTTGTTAGGCAAAATTTTGTTAACGGGAGTTAATGTAGGGAGTGTTGTTAGTGGGAAAATTAAAATTATTATTATATTACTAGTTTGTTGCAATTGGAAATAAGGGAAAAGGGTAGGATTGTGATGATGTGGAAATTAAAATTATAGGGAAATTGGAAAAATTTTAATAAAACTAAATAAATAACAGGGGGAAAGGTATAAATGCCTAAAGAAAGGTGGAGATGTATCGCAACCATTTTGTTTTAAAATTTTTGCAATAGAAATGTTATTTTTAGACTTCAATAAAGAACTACGCCAAATTTCGTATTGATATCGGTAGTAGTTTTTTTTTTAAATCAAAGTTTAAACAAAAAGTTGCGTGTTCGGTACTTTAACAATAGAGTGATACCTTAATTATTTGGAATACTGAGATCATTATTACAATAGGAGCAGAATGAATTGGTCATGATGAGCTCCATCTGAAATTTTTCTTCTCAATAATAAATTAATGAGATTTTTGAACGTGTTAAAGAACACTTTAAATGGTTCTTAAGTAAAAGTTTTCCAAAAGACTCAAGCAGCAGCTCACGGTTTACTGTGCTCTTCATTCTAATACCAAAGTCAAAACAAAATTTTTTTGATAATATGAGAACAATCTTGCAGCAGTTCAAGGTTTTTCAAAATTGTTCCCGCCACTTGTAAAATTAGGTCCGTAGTTTAGAAAGAAAGCATTCTACTAATGTAGTCATCACGGGCCTAGGTTATTATTTAGTTGAGAGTTAATGTTGTCACAAAAAATCATGAATCAAAATACTTTTAATACAAAAAAAGAAAAACGACATCAAAACACAGTAAAAAGTATAAAATAAAGCCCTTAGAATCGTACCCGAATCAGTTTCTCCGTTTTAAAATTGAGCAATAGAAACTTATTAATCAATTGTAACTGAAGCGGAGAAAAACGAATTTGAGTCCGTCTCCATAAACTTTATTTCATCCTTGTTATGCATTTTGAATCCGGTTTTTTATTCCTAAAATTTTGTTTTCTTAATATTGACGATACATGATGTATACACGCCCTGAGAATCGTTACGGAGCAGTCATGCTGAGGTATCGTTCGCATACGTCCTTGATGGTAAGAAATAATTTCAGAGAGTTTGATATTTTCTAGTGCGCTGCTGTAGATTCGAAAATGTAAAAAGCTTCAAAAGCTCGCGTCGGCGTTCTTTCATCGTGATGTTCCCCTGAAGCTATTGCATCCTTAACAGCAATATGTTTTTGCCTCAAAATCGTAGGCAAGAATGACTGGATAACTTGAGTTGTAGGCGACCAAAGATAACATCTTAGCATCCTACAAATTAAACGGTTCTGAAACAGTTTCAATTACGAGCTTACATTCTCCAAGGAGGGGTTTGGAATGGAAAAGCAAATGCGTATGATTCTCAATGCTTACGAGGATAAGCTGCCCACGGAAGTACAGAAGAACATTCAGGAGGAATTCGTAATACATTCACCGCCTACCGGATCAAATCGACTATGAGGAGAAAGTTTGAAAATGTCTTGTAAATCGCATCGCGCTGTACACAGTCTCCACACTTTCGCTTCAACTGTGCTGTGCAGCTTTTCCACATCCTTCTTTTTGTAAACAATTTTGTTCCCTTTCCTGGTCAGTGGCTTTTTAACAAAAAAAGAGTTATATAGATGATATCAGTGAAACATAACTGAATTTTAGCTATCATCA
Organism: Odontomyia ornata; assembly: GCA_963969285.1. Taxonomy (NCBI): domain Eukaryota; kingdom Metazoa; phylum Arthropoda; class Insecta; order Diptera; family Stratiomyidae; genus Odontomyia; species Odontomyia ornata. The sequence continues at coordinate 23,068,661 of OZ017743.1, forward strand.
AATAGTCTTCGCCACGAACGGCAGTGCGACCACTATCTTCCTGCCTACTATGTAGTCTTTTGGTACTTAGTTTTTCGTGTTGTGTTTTGAAACGCGAAGTGCAAGTGTCCAGAAATATCGAAAAATATTAAGAAAAACAATTACAATTGAAGGAAGTCATTATCAAAATTAACGTGTAGATTCAGTGCAATTGGTTTGTAATCGGAAATTAGGAGAGATATAACCTTTTCAGATCTTGCGGACGCTTTTGAGTCTTCTCCCACGGAACCTCATGTGTGTGACATTTACGCTTTCTAAGAATCGCGGTAGAAATTGGTCTTGGTTATGCTTAAGCATAGAGTCACTTCACAAAAGCGACGTCACCATTCTCAAGGATCCGAAGCATCTTGTGATTATACATTAGATAGCGGGAAAGGAGATGTAGCCAATTCGCGTTATGCTAGAGAACAACCTGTACATAATCTCCATCATTGTCAGCCGCCGTCGCAATCCTTATCTCCACTTTCTACTTCCTCAACATCACCCTCTTCGATGCCTCTTGGCTGTTTTGGCAACAAGTGGTCATCGGGAATCCTGTCGAATTCAGCTTTCTCCTTGGATAGGTCAAAAAGTCACCAGCACCCACGACGAGGTAGTGATGAAGGAGCAATTGAAGGCGATGAAGTCGATGCTTCGAAACCACCAAGAAAAGGAAATGTATCAAAGGATACTGAACGCAGTTCGAGTGCAGGGGCCGGCAGCAGCCCTCGTCGGTCAGCCACGCCAGTTGGAACAGCTTCAGGAATGAGCGATGCAGACCATCCGCCAAGCAATGCCTCAAGCGAAGTTATGCGGCGTTGGAACTCGTTTCATTCAACCCATGGAGAATGTCATCCCAACCGCTTCCGACGGAACAGAAAATCTACATCTCCTTCTATTGATGCTGGTCGGCTAAGAAAGCTATCGGCCGTTGCTCATCATCATCAGCAACATGAAAGTCAACGGTATCGCTACGGACGCCACTCTGTTCAGGATGATTCTCAAATATCCTCGTCACGAGCTTGGCAATTACGGCGCGGAAAATCATTGGCAGAAAGTAGCGGTTCCTCGACCGTCGGTATATCTCCGGTTGAAGAATTTGGACATGGTATGGACAAACAATCGCATATTAGCGGAATTCATCCTCATCAGCATCATCAGGGTCCTCATTCACCAACATATAGTCTAGCTGATTATGAGCATTACCTTATGAGTGGTAATGCCGCTTTTTCGCCTAACTCACAAACAAGGTGAGACTACCGACGTGAAGTCTTGAAAATTTGGATTTGTTCAATCTGAACCAAACCAAATTCCCTTTTGATAAAAAAAATAAATAAAGCAAGAAAAATAAGATGAAAATAAGTTTTCTACCTATTTCTGGTATCTCAGAAAATGAGCATGTCGTGGCTGTGTTTTATCTTCTCGGTAATCTACTTGTCCCAGCATTTGTATTTATTTCTTTGGTGCTTTCTCATCTGCATAATTTATTTCTCGTCAATTTATGCTTGCAAGATTTCAATTCACTAAAAGATTCAATTTTTAATCGTCTAGAATAAAATAAAATCTTTCATTTTGTTTATGAGTTGTCTTTCAACTAATTTTGAATTTTTTGTTATTTTTTCATTTACAGTTTCGGTAAACGAAATGGCGGAAGTTGTCGACGACCCAGCGAATGTTTTGTTCTTGAAACATCTGAGATGATAGTGGTAAGTCAAAAAAATTACATTTTTAAATTTAAAACCAAAAAAGCTAAAATCAGACATCGGGGCAAGTTATCAAAAAATATTTCCACTCGAATTTAGCTCGAACTAGAAAAATTTGCTATTTTATCCTCTTAAGAAATCCCAAATTCCCTAAAATAAGAGATAATTTATTTGGAGATCGAAAAATATGCAATCATGATTTTGAAAATAATCTTTCGGAAAAATGTCAGGAGGGAAATTAAAACTGCCTTTTAAGATTTCTTTTTTTTATTTAAAAATTTAATTCAAAAAACGATTCAGTAGTAAATTGTAAAAAATAACATAAAACTAAAAATCAAGTCCTTCATAAAGACCTCATATTTTCCTCCATTTTCTCCGCAACAAATAATGCAGACAAAGTTTAACAGACCAAAATAATGCTGCCACTATGTTGGGTTGCACGTAAAATATTATAACTATATTCTAGTTGGAACTATTTTGCTTCTACCGAAAAAGGAACTCGTTTTCCGTCATTTTATTCATGCCATATTTAGTGATTGAATTAGGTCTCATAATAATATATTCGCTCTTTTCATAGTTTTTAGTCATCTGCACATTTTCACTGGTTTCCTTCGGGTACGGTCGTCCTTAGGCAATGTTGCGATTTATCTCAATTTTCCAATTTTTAATTGCGTTTCCGATGGTGTTCCGGCTGAGGTGTTGCGGCTTTCTATCACCATTGTCATGACCTGCTGCTCATCACATTCGACGCTTGCCTACAGGACGGGGTTTTCCCGGTACGATGGAAGGTGGCGATAGTATACTCAACTAGTACCCACACCTTTCATTTACCCTGTGTTGCACACTTTTTGAATTTTCCCAGGGGCACGTCAGCTGATCCGGGGCATTACAGCTAATCCCATGTTTAGCGCGCTCAAGAAACAAAGCAAAATGTAAATAAAATTCCCGTCGCACGTGTTCTTTTACGCATTTCAGAACATAGGAGTGCTGCCAGATCCTAATAAAGAACTAAAAGATTGCATGGAATGAATTTGTTTTTTCTGCAAAGTTATTGATTTTTCGAGATATGGTTATCCTGAAATCTCTCATCCAAGCATATGTTTATATTCGCGCCAATCCTCGCGTCAGCATTTACCTACCTACCTGCTACCGAAGATTTATGGCCCGCTGTTCGGCTTGTTCGGATGTTTCCGGAGGATTGATGGAGTGTGGTTACTAGTTGAGTATACTATGGAAATCCCGAATCGCCGTCTGCATACCGCCCGTTATGCATGCTAGACACGGCTGGGAAAGTGCTAGAGAAACTCATCTAGGGAAGATTCACTGACGCGATTCGTGCTGCTGGGGACCTATCTCGGCAGTACGGCTTTAGAGCAGGACGTTCTACCATTGATGCGATTGCAGAGCTGGTGAGCGCGGTCCAAAAGGCAGAGGCATATAGTCGCACCAAGCGACGGATCGTCCTGTTGGTGCACTCGACGTCAGGAACACCTTCAACTCCGCTAGATGTGTGGATATTCTGTATACGCTGGAAAACTCTTTTCAAATTCCAGAATATCTAATGTGGTTTTTGAGGGACTACCTAAAGGACCGAAACCTGCTCTACGACACGACACAGGGCCAACGAAGGATGGCTGTTATATCGGGTGTTGCCCAGGGATCTATCCTTGGTCCCGACCTATGGAACGTGTCTTACGACGGGCTACTGAGACTGGAGATGCCAGATGAGTCGCGCTTGATCGGCTATGCGGATGATGTTGCGGCTCTGGTCGCTGGACGCACCGTTGAACAAGCGCAACTTAGGCTAGGTATGCTAATGCGCCAAGTGAGAGACTGGATGACTGCACGCGGGTTCAGTTTAGCACTGCAGAAAACCAAAGTGGTCATCTTGACAAAAAAGAGAATCCCTAGAGTAAGGATGATCAGTATTGGAGACATACAAATCGAATCGAAACCAGCGGCGAAGTACCTGGGGCTACTGATTGACTCTAAGAGGAGTTTCTCTGAGCAAATCAGGGCAACGGCTGGGAAGGCTGTGTCGGGAGTATCAGCTCTGAGTCGACTTACAGCCAACTCTAAGGAGACCCAGCCCATCAAGAAGACGCCTCTTGATGAGTGCTGCAGGGCCAATATTACCTACGGAGTAGAGATATGGGGCGACGCTCTCAGAAAGGAGGTTTACCGAAAACGCCTGGCACAGGCACAGAGAAGAGGAGCACTGATTATTGCAGCATCGTACCGACAGTCTCTGATTCGGCGGTGAAAGCCTTTCTAGGCGCGATACTTGTCGGCCTCCTTGCTAGAGAGCGCGGCTCTATTTATCGGCGTCGAAACGAGGATGCGAGGGAGATGGTTGTCCGCGAAGAGTGACAGCGCTTGCTTAACGATTGGCAGCACTCTTGGGTCAATTGCACGAAGGAAAGGTGGACTGCGCGCCTCATCCCGGATGTGAGACCGTGGCTAAATCGAAGGCATGGTGAGACTGACTTCTATCTGACCCAGCTTTTGAGCAGGCATGGGTGTTTTCAATCTTACCTGCACAAGATTGGTAAGTTACGGTTCCCCGATTGTTGGTATTGCCCAGGAGAGGAAGACAATGCCTGCCACACATTTTTCGCGTCGATAAAATGGGACAGGCTGCAAAGGGCCCTCTACAGGGAGACGGGAGAGCTCACCCCGGATAATATAGTCGCGGTGATGCTCGAATCGGTTGACAAATGGAACCAGGGGGCACATTATGTTCGGGTAGTCCTAAAAGATAAAAGGGACTCACAGCAGCCGGGGGTGTTGGGGCAGGGGGATCGCTTGTCCGGCATTTGCTCTTCCCTCCCCTTAGAAGAGGGATCCCCCAACTTGAATAATAATAAAACGTATAAAACGAGACCTGGCCCGAAGTAATGTGCCAAACGGTTCCAGGCTATGTTCTCAGGTTGACAGGAGAGGTGTTTAGTGGGTAGACCAGTCGCCTTCTTGCGAGCATGGGAGTCCCACACTCTGCGTAAATGGGCATTCACCTCCCTACCACAAAAAAAGTTTAATTGCGTGTTGAGATTATTAATGTTTCGCGAATTTCATGCAAAATATTCCTATGATGCTGAAAATAAAGAGAAAAGGGGATATACAATTATTATACTGACGTAGTCGAAATCATCAGTCAAAATTCGGAATGATGAATTAAAATTCAAATTTCTAAAGGGATCTAAAGGGATCGCCGTGTTGCAACAGCTGCCTTATTCGCCCGATAAGTCACCCTGTGACTTTTTCTTGTTCCTTAGAACAAAATCGGTGGTCAAAGGAATCCATTTTGAGTCGATTACGGACATCCAGGTGGCCGTGATGAGGGTACTCGCTGACATCCCAGTCGAAGCGTTTCAGAAATAGCTGCCCAAGGGTACTACTTTGAAGGGAATGGCAGAGTTGTAGAATAATTTTTAAATATACGATTTTAATGGAATCAGTCTCATTACTTAATTGGCACACCTCGTATATCACAAAGAATTGAGACTAAGCGAACAAATAATTGTGGCTGTCTGTCAAAACCGGTCGAAAACTTGATGACGCGCACTGAACGGAATGTCCGTCAATTGATATAGTTTCTAATCGTCTCCAACATTTCAAAGCAGAACGCGACCGTGGTACGAATGCCACAGAATATCTGATTTCTGTTTGCGTTAGTAAGTTCAGATCGTTAGGCGTTGCCAAATTCGCACGCCCGCGTTCCCATAAAAAACTGCGTCACTGTTCCAATGTGTTTTTACGCAGCATGGTATTCTAAACCTGTTAAACCCTCTCATTTGCCCTGATATTACTCCACTGGAATTTTGGCTACTCCCCGAAGTCAGAAGTCCGATGAAATCTTATCAAAACGTTCGTCGTCCGCTGTTGAATGGTTTCAACCGTTTCCAAGTCTAAGACCATCCAGCAGCAGAACACGTAATTTTAGATGGGCTTCACTTCAGACAATTTCCAGAAGTGCTATCAAAACTGAAAAGACAACTGAAATAATTGAGCCAGACTCGGTGACAGTACGGCTAATCGATTACCTTAAGCCCTGGGTATGAAACTCTCGGGAGCGCAACGCTCTAGACTTCCTATTGAACAACTCCCTTGTCCGTCTAAGAACCTGAAACTGTTTGACAAGCCTCATTTTGCTATTCCTTAAGTTGCCATCAGTCTGCAGGTATCCCTTCCCCCCGGAACGGTACTGTGAGCCGCTACACTGCTTTTCCATATGTCGCACCTCGTAAGCGTCTAGTTTTGGATTTTTTCAGGGCTTTACCAAAGAACCTAAATTTCATTCAGATCGGAGCATTTTTCTTCGACTAGAGCAGAAAGAACCGGGTTTCTTCTAAAATGGACACAATTCTTTTCTCTTAGCCGATATGAAAAATACTTCTGTCAAGCTCCTCACTGAAAATTTTCCCATAGCCCAAGAATGTCAAACACTTATGTTCAAGGGTTCTTGATATATCTGGCTTTAACTCTAATTTTCTTCTTAATACTATTCAAGAGAAAATGAACATTCTCGATTTTGATGACACTATTTGCTTAATTACTTTATTTAAAAATTTCTTCCTAACAATACGTATATCCTTAACTCGTAATCATGCTGTGTCGCAGAGGCACATTGCAATGTTTACTCCAATCGCTTTCAACTCGATAAATATTGTTTTTATCGACTCGATTGGATTGTTCATTTGATATTATCCTAACTGCCAAAACCCGCTAAAATCTTTAATAAATATTTGGCACCATTCCTTCGCTTGCCACTTGTCGAGCTATTTCAGAGATTGAAAAAGATTCATCTCTTCTTTTGAATATAAACTATTCCAGGTATGTTCGTTAAGGCCCATAAACTCAAAGTTTGTTCTGTCGTTCTAATCCAGTTTTCGCAAAAAGCTATATCCAGAGCAACCTTTACCGTTCGAGTGTGATACAGCTCAGATTTTTTAATATGCAGTGGCACTTTTGCCCGTCACGCATTATAGAAAACTCCAATTTCATTTTGCCTAGCCACTTTTCAGAAATTTCAGGTGAACTCTGTTTGAGTACAACTCAAAAGTACAATTTCTATGGGTCTTTCTCACAATAGTATAATTTTCGGCATCTATAATATCAACCGCTAAAGTCGTATAAAATATCTCTTCCTGCGTGGCCTTTTAAGTAGACTACAGCCCCTTTCAGGCTTTCGCTTAGAGATAGTTAGAGTATCTCGTTATCTTGATCATAACATATGTATCGGTGATATGACCAATACCACGCTTTGGCCGTGTGTCCATCCACCCAGCTGCGATACGTTCTGATTTTAAACCAGTACGTATCACAACTGAACGGGCTTGTAGTCCACCCGAAGAATTACTCGAAACAAATTACGTTGTGACCAACTGTATTCGACCCAGAGACCTTCGGCTAACGTAGCGAGCACTCAAATCATCACACTACGCGGACTACTTTTGTAACGTAATTATTAGTTAGATTCAAGGTGGAGTTATCTAATCTTCGTCAAGTGCCCATCCTCATTTATAGCCTCCAGTCTCCACTCTGTTCCTTGTTTCATTGGGCCGTCCACTTTTCGGAGCACTTGCTTTGAAATGATTCTACTGCCTTTTCGGACTTGCTACGGTATGCACCGTAGTCACAAAAGTTTGATTGGCATAGGTCCTGAACTCTCACGTGTCATCCCGAGACCGACTAAGGCTCAGTCATCGGGGCCCCTTAGGGAGGAGGCCGGTTCTTTGTCATTTACTTACAAACTTTCATACCATTTACTTTTTATGAATTATTTCATTTAAATACTTACTAAGTGATGCATGTCCGAAGCCAAATTATGTAGTACTTCGCCGAGCATCTTGTTCATATTTCGCTATTAAAACAGTTATGTTGCATTTCAATGTTGCCAGTGACACCTGCTTATTAATAAAGATGTGTAACTGATGTAGACCCTTAAAAGTAAATTCTAGGCGTGGCAAGTTCCACTTTGTTAACGGCCTACTCACCGATTCCAAAACTTAAGACAAATTGCTCAACAAGAGCGCAAACTTCGATAATAAAATCAACAATTTCTTACCGTTGCTCGACAGTGATTGCTTTCGTGATAAAATGACAATGCTAGCTGAACGCTTTTGACATTTGCATAGCCACCCAAAGAAAACAGCATTAAAATCACCCCCTGTCTTAAAAATTCTGCATATTTTTTTATTTAGATGTTGTATGTTTAAACATATAGGCGCTTTACTTGAGGGGTTTCAAAACATCACATTTTCAAAGTTTTATTTTAGAGTGCTTAAACTTCCAGCGTACTTACGCGTCTAGCATTAAACTCTACATAACAGCTTCTCTTAAATTTTGTGATAAAAAAAACCTTCAATACTGTAAAATAAAATACTAAACGTTTATAGTAAAGTTGTTGATATTTAGGCCTCAAAAATTAACGGTTTCGTCCACCTCTATTAACTCCCTTGACATTTTTCAATTGTCCAAAACTTGTCCGGTTTATTCTCGGAAATTGCATAAAAATGTGTTTGTAGTGAAGTTGGAGTAGGTGTTATGCCACTTGACCGAATAACCTTTACAGTGATAAAGTTCTATACTGCCATCCTCTTCTACATCCATGTTACTTCCAGCTAGCAGACTATTATGACAACTACGATGTCTTTAAGCTCTTTCGTCACCAACTTATCGCAGCTCTTTTGTATCTGATAGAAACTGGAAAATCCAATTATCCAGAAGAATATTAAAAATTCCTTTTGCATGACCAAAATCCTTTTTCGCTCAGACATGGGTTCTTCAATAAAGAACAATGGTTTTAACCGTCTCCTTTTTCTTTTTAAATTCAAATCTACGAGTAGATGTAAATATTTTTGTACGTAGGCTAGCAATTTTCTCTGCCTGTTAAATTAATTTAACCATGAGGATTAGGACTACGAGCAGCTTTATCTAAATTGAAAATCTTCACCTAATTGGTTTTTCCTTCTGCCTTGAATTCTTATAAAAGTAACCAATCCATCTTGATTATCAAAAATGTCAAAAATTAAGGATGATCTCCGATAACATTTTGTGAACCTCAGACATATAATCTTTTTTTGTTGTTGTTCTTGTTGGGCATATTACATATGCCGTATTCATTTTTTGTGGTTGGAAGGTGAATGCTTTTTACGTACTGAGCCTGGTGCTGAAAGGCGCGCAAGACGTCTGGACTATCCACAAAATACCTCTCCTATCAACCTGAGAACCTAGCCGGGAACCGTTTGATACATTACTTTGAGCTAAGTCTCGTTTTGCTACGCCGTGAGGTGCCTTCAAGTTGTGAGATCCCTCCTCTAGCGACACGGGAGGGACGAAGAGGAATTGCTAGAAAAATGATCCCTAAACTCGGCCGCTAAAGTGAGGTCTTTTCATCTTTAAGCACTGCCCGAACGTAATGTGCCACATGGTTCCATTTATCAACCGATTTGTTCATCTCCCCGATTGCATGACCCGGAGAGAGCTCTCATGTTTCCTTGCAGAGGTTCGGGCGCAGGCTGTCACATCTTTTACTTGCAAAATTGCTTGGTAGGCATCGTCTTCCTCTCCTGCTCAAAACCTACAGTCGGGGGACAGTGACTTGCCAATCTTGTGCAAGTAGGACTGAAAACGACCATGCTCGCCTAAGAGCTGTGTCAGAAAGAACATATGTAGCCTCATCATGTGTTCGATTGAGCCACGGTCTCATCTTCCCATCGGGCCGTTCACCCAGGAATGCTGCCAATCATTGAGTGAGCGTTGTCTCTCCTTGTGTACAACTATCTCCCTCGTGCCCCGTTTCGACGGTGATAGATAATATGGCGGCGCTTTCTAGCGAGGAAGGAAATGGGGATAACGCCTACAATAACTAGCACCGCCGGATCATAGACTGTCGGATATGCAAATGCAATCATCAGTGCTCCTCTTCTCGGTATCTGTGCCAAGCGTTTTCGATACACCTCCTTACTGAGAGCGTCTCCCCATACTTCTGCTGCGTACAGGCTCTACGACGCTCATCAAAAGTCGCCTTCTTGATGAGTTGGGTGCCCCTACTTTGGCCATAAGTTGACTCAGAGCCGATACGCACGAAGTAGCCTTTTCAGCCGTTGCCATGATTCGCCGAGAAACTCATCTTCGAGTCGACCAGTACTTCTCCAATACTGATCGTCCTTATTCAGAGAATTTCCTTCTTTGTAAGGATGTTTGCTTAGGTTTTCTTCAGTGCTAGGGCGAACCCGCGAGCAGTCATACAGTCTCTCCCCTGACATATTAGCATACCTAGTCGAAGTTGCGCCTGTTCTAGCTAACAGCGCCGCAACATTGTCTGCGTAGCCGATGATGCGTGACTCATCCAGCAGGTTAAGTCACAGTAGAATATGTTCAACTGCTCCGGACGAAGGATGGATCCTTGAGCAACACCCGATGTAACTTCCATTCTTCGTCGGCCCTGCGTTGTATCATGAAGCGGGCTTCGGTATTACATATAGTCCCTCAAAAACCGCATACGGGCTTTTCAAAGTGTCCATCCATCTAACGGAGTTGAAGGCGTCCCGAACATCAAATGTCGCCAACCCGTCGCTTGGGGCGGCTACGTGGCTCCGCCTGTTGGACCGCGCTCACCACCTGTGCACTCGTTGTATTAGTGGAGCGCCTCGCTCTAATGCCGTAACGTCGGGGAGATAGGTTCCCAGCAGCACAAATCGCGTCAGTGAGCCTTTTCTGGGCTTCTCAACCACTTTTCCAGCAGAGTTTAGCGTGCAGTCGAAAACCCGAGACTCGCCTTCCTCTTGCTGATCTGTACGAGCCTTGCCACCTTTGAACGTTCCGGGAAGACCCCTTCCCGCAGGCAAGCGTTAAATGTACTGACAAGCATGTCAGGACAATGGTGATAGATAAGCTGCCCCACCTCTGCTGGGATGCCTTCTGGGCCTGGAGCTTTTCTTGATTTCAATGATAGGACTGCCTCTTCCAGTTCCAGCCGCGAGAATAGTGGGCGTTCGACAGCGGTTTCGCGCTTTACACCATGGGATGGGCGGCGCAAAGTACTCGCACTTTCTCGTCCATCTTTTCTGCTTAATATATGCATTGCGTGCATAGGCCACCAAGCACAATTAACTTGTAGCCAAGGCCGCAAGGATCCCTGTTCACATTGTCCACTAGATCTTGCCAGCAGTGAGCCTGACTGTTGTTCATCAATTTTTGATGGCATTCCCTGGCCGAATAATATGCTACTAATCGGTTACATACCTCGTCTCGTTTGCGTGCCCGTTGAGCGTCACGTCAAGACTTGTGATACTCCCATCGCCGTTCAGGTATTTGAGTCGATCAACGGTACACTGGAGCCTTGCTGTGTCGGGCTCTCCGACAGAGTATAGAAGCAGTGCAAGCAGACGTGATAATGCTCATAGTTAAGTCCACAACTTCTTGAGCCGTAAGTACTTCACGCCCTTGCGAATCTTCCAGCAGCGGCACATCTGCCATAAGCACCTCAATGAACCTCAATATTCCAGCCAATTGTGGAATGCCGAGATCCTGGGCGTTGGGAGGCAGCGTCACGGATCTTGAGCATAATGTAGTCATGATAACTGGCTGAGTAGCCCTCTAAAACTCTCAAATTGAGTACCCTCCGCACTTGGGACTCCTAGGCGAATATCGCGTCGAGTATGGTTCCTTCAGAGTCCATATGGCGGAAGTTCGGTGCAACGCCGGTGTTCAGCATGACGAGCCTTATCCTGGCCGCCATCTCTAGGACTTTTTTTCGACGCGGAACGGTTTGAAGCATGGTGTTTTTGGGCTTTGCATCTTCCCTTGAGTTTTATGCGCAGGGGTCTTCGTCGTGGCTTTTTCTGATTCATATCAAGTATTGCTTTTTGTTGCCCATTAAGTGCCTCCTTTTTCCTTTTTTTGTCCCAGTCTGCTTCGATTGGACTAGAGGCCATTCTTTTGATGGTGTAGCTATCTGCTCTTCCTTGCTAGACTATGCCCTCAGCTCTTCTTCGGCCTTCAACCAGCTCCGCAGTTAATATTCGATGCGGTGCAGGAGCTCGTTCGTTACACCTTTGCAAATGGTTTTTTGCGAGTCACATGCAGATTTAATTTTCTTCAAAATGCTTTCCGCTTTTCGGATCAGCCTTTCTTTCTGATGGCGCTCAGTGGCATTCTCTTCTTCAGTTTCTGAGAACAATGCTTCAGTCATATTTTCGGCCATGTCGATAACATTGCGCGTTGTTTCCTTTGCTCATATCGATACTTTTTATATGCTGCTACTGACCTTATTCTATAAATGAAAGAATTTGCGTAAAATTTTACTAAACTATTTATTATATGAATGTAATACTTGTATATTCGTATAAGACTTTCAGTTAAAAATTTTCGCTATGCAGCAATCTACTTCTAAGTGCACGTACCGAGTATCTATTGTTGAATTAAGAAAGCCTATGTTATCGGCATAAAATTGATGTACAGAATGTATTCGATTAAATCTGTTCCAGTTGATCAAGAGCGACTAATACTACGATCACACCAGAGGAAATTGTGTAATTTGGCGCATACATACATATTAACCTCAAAATAACATAATTTTCCATACAAATGGATACTTCACAAATTATGTCAAATCTAGTAATTTGCATCAAATCATATTTAATCAAGCTATGCACACCCTAGGGTTCCATAGAGCATTGAAAATTAAACGAATTCGATAGATACGTTATTGGCGATATTTTTAAAAACTTGTCGAATTTGTGTAGAGATTTGACACCCCATTAAAAAAAATTCATCATTTTTACATGTTTTGACAAGTAAAATGCCATTGGAATAACAAACGAAATCACGCTAATTTGGTTTGAACACTTTCATATAATTTGAAAATTATATTCACGAAATCAAATAATTTCGGCTCGTGCGAACGTAGTAGTATACGAGTAACTGTAACAACATTATAAGAGCAGTGCTGATTTATGTCTTCGAGATTTAGGCCATGGTAGTACTATTCGTCAAATTCCATATCCAGTTAGTATGCCCTATTGTTTATCATTTAAAATCAGTGGGAATTCCCCTTTACATGAATTCGTTTATAAGGAGGCTACGCCGAAAGTTTTTAGCAGCCCGTAAACCATAAGTCTGAGGACAATGGGAATGTTTTCATTTGAAACAGTGATGTTTTTTAACCTTGGAACATACACGCCAACCAACACTGTGGCAAGAAAGCATAGGTAGTGCTGAGTCAGACACGATGCAAGACGGATCTGTTGCGCCGGAACGTTCGAGATAATAAATAAATATTATTCCACGCGCGTCCCAGAAAACGGATGCCATGACCTTGCCAGCTGACTGAACTGTCTTTGTTTTCTTTGTACCCGATTTTGCCTTTTCAGTCCACTGCTTTGACTGCTCCTTGGTCTCAGGTGTAAAATGGTGGACCCATGTTTCGTCCATGGTTATGAATCGGCGCAAAAACTCAACTTTATTGTTGCGAAATATTGTCAAACACTCGATGGAAACATCCTCACGTTGCTGTTTGTGCTCCATTGTGAGCAAACGCGGTGCCCATCTTGCGCACAGCTTTCTCATGTCCAAATTTTCGGTAAAAATGCGATGCACTGCCATGTCTGCTATCTCGCGCACTTTTAGTCGACGGTCATCCAATACCATTTTCTGGATTTTCTTCATATTTTCTGACGTAGTGACCTCACTTGGTCGACCACTGCGGTGTTCATCTTGGCAGCTCGTACGACTTCGCTTAAACTCAGCTACCCAATATTTGACCGTTCTAAACGAAGGAGCAAACTTCCACAGAGTAGGATCCAACTCGGCTTTGATATCGGTTGGACTTAGACCTTTCAAATGAAAGTATTGTATCACATAACGATGGTCGATTTTTTCCATATTTACAAATTCACTGAGAGCGTTCACTTTGGATGTCTGTTAAAAAAAATAATAATAAACGTACCGTTATGAATTTTTCACATTAAGTTGTTGAAAGGTAGTATTGTCAATCGCAGTAATTTTTTTTTTTAAATTACCTGTATTAATAAGTCAGGTCGGGTACTTTTGGGACTACCCTCGTATAAAGAGTGAATTTGGTCCGTCCACGAAATGGAAAGAGCTGCTCATCGATTGTCAGATTCTCGGAAAGTTTGTATAGCGAAAATAAATTAGAATTCAACATAATCCATACTTCACTTATTGGAGCTGCTTTATCTTCAGTCGAATGATGTGCTCCCGTACTTGCATCGTCAAAGCGAATAACACGTAAGAGCGACTTGAATCTGCTGTAACTCGTTGTAGCACGATACAAAAGGAAAGCGGATGATTTGAACATTTCGGTAATATGGCCGGTGTTTGAATTGTTGACACCTGAGCTAATCAAAACACCCAAGCATTCATACATTTCCCGCATCGTGACTTCCTTACATTTTCGGGGAAGTTTGCCGGGATTTTTCCATTATACAATAGTCGGCGTAAATTAGTTTCGCTTTCTAGTTGGTACATCGCACAATAACATCCAAAATTTCGGGCGTCATTATCCTTTTCAAAGTTTCTGCCAAAAATAAAACTGCCGTGCTTCTATGCGGACTCGCTTTTTGGCGAAAAATAGTTCTGACGGGCGATTGATGTTGACTTTCTGGTATTTTTCTCCAACTGGCAATAATATTTCCCTTTTTGTGTTTCACCACATAAAAGTTCTTGTTTCGTCTGAGAAATAATATTACATCAAAACATTTAACAGTATAAAAATTATTGTAGTGATAATAATATTCCAAATTATAAAAAATCGGAATACCTTGTGTTACAGCTAATAATGCAGGCACTGCTTCAGTTTCTATTTCGGCGTCGTCTTCACTTTCTTCTAAGTCTACTTCATCAGCGTTTCTTCTGACACTTCTCCCTGATCTGGTTATGTTCACGGAAATATTCTGATCAGCATCTTTGTATGTTCGTGAGAAGAGAGCCTAGATCATCATGAAAATATAATTTAAATTATAAAAAAAAGAATGAAACGAAAAGCGTATAGATATGTTTACAAAAACAAAATATACATAAATTGGTGAAGTACTCGTATTTATCCAGACTTACCTCGCAAACTCGGCTCTTGATGATTCTTCCATTATTACTAATCAATAATATGCTTCAAATGTGTATTTAATTAACCATCATAGCACTACAAAAAATACTTTATAGCGACACAACTATACGCATCGAAAAAACACAGAAAACTCCGAGTGAAAGAACTGCAACTGCACTGGTTTGTTACTCTAGTTTATTGCTTACGCTCTCAAATCACGACTCATACCGAAACTATGCACACTTCTCTTTCCTTGAATTTGTTTAACTTTCGTCTGTGGCTACCCGGATATCTGGGTGCTCTACAACGTGGATGATTTCGGATGCTCACATAAAGGTTAAATGTTTCCAAATGTCATCAGATGACATTCTCCTGTAAAAAAATTATCTTCTCTCAACGTATAGGCTTTTTGATATCCCTTTAAGACTCTTTGTGTTCTTCTCGATTGTAAACTGAAGTTTGATCTCCACATTGCTCTCATTATTAAGAAAGCCTCCCGTTTAACTCGGCTTACTTTACGACCCGCTTTGCCGTTCCAGCATATCACTTCCTGTGTGTGTCTTTACTTCTCACTAGTACATAGTGATTTGGTGTACTCCCAAATTTGGAGTACGTATCACAGAAAGCACATCGTTGCTCTTGAGTCGGTTCAACGCAAATTCACACAATTTCTATTCTTCAAATTCAACCTTCCTTACTCTTATGATCGTCTACATATTTTGAACATTCCTACCCTCGAGTCTAAACGATCTTTCCTTAACGAATGTCTTTTGTTCAAGCTTCATCATAGTCTCTTACCTCAAAATGTATGCCATCAAGTTAATACATTCGACGCTGCTCGCCCTAATAGATCCTCGTTTCAGTTTCAACAGCTCTTCGTAGCACTACAGTCCCTCTCGGGACTTCGCTTCCTGCAAATAGTGCCTCCAACAGTCTCGGTCCATTGACCGCGTCCTCCAATTTTGAAATTCGAGCAGCGATGAAATATCTCCGTCGACCGAGTCAGACCAGCATTTCCTCGGTTTCCCCACAGGCCTCCGTCCTTCAGTTCTTCCAACGAACACCTTTCTGGGTATGCTTCCGCAGTCTTACAATCGTTGAGACTTCGGTTAATCAAAAATTTCATACAGCTCATGGTTGTATCGAATTCGCCATTGGTTCCCGTCTAGCTTCGCTCCGACTATTCGCCTCAGGACCCGTCGCTCAAAGGCGTTCAATATACTCGTATTTGCGGATGCTTGGCTTAGCGGCTATGTTTCACAGCCATAGCATAACACAGGTCTTATCACAGATTTGTAATCTTGGAGCTTTGCCTTCCAGTGTATGCAGCTGGTCTTCAAGATTACCAAAACTGAACAAAATATTTAATTTGCGAGCTGTATTCTTCGGCGTATTTCGTCTCTTTCTCGTTATTTTGGCGCCTAAATACACGAATTCGCTCACACTTTCCATACTGTATTCGCCAAGAGTGATATTTTGTGTATTTGAGGTATTTTTCTCGACTGCTTCATGAGCCTTGTTTTATTCTCGTTGATTTGTAGCCCTACTAGTTTTGCTTTGCTGTCGAGTTTCAGGAAGAGTTCTTTGGCTACTACTTGGCTCGACTTGTATAGAAATGTATCTCGTGTATCGACAGATAGCTTTCTTATGACGTATTCCAGAGCCAAATTGAATAGTAATGGGGCCAGCCCATCTCCTTGCTTGAGTCCAATATTTGTGTCAAAAGCATAGGTAAGTTGGCTATTGACGCGGACTTGGGAGGTCGGCGACGTCATTGTCATTTTGGTAAGACCTAGTAATTGTGCTGGGATGCCAAAGCGAAGCATTATTTGGTACAGTACGTTACAATGAATACTGTCGTATACTTGCTTAACGTCAACGAAAATTTGGTATGTTGAACTCCCAGCATTTTTCAAGTACCTGTTTGACTGTGAACAATTGATCTATCGTCGATCTACCTGCTCTAAAACCACCTTGATACTCCCCAGTAAAACTGCTGGCGATGGTCTGATTTGAAAGATCCTTGAAAATATTTTGTACGCCGTACAAAGCAGTGATAGCTTATCACCTTTTTGTGGATAGGGAATATAATTGATCGGCTCCACTCTTTCGGCATGTGTTCTTGTTGCCAAATGTGCTGGATGGTTTTGTGAATAGCTTTATGAACACTGCTGCCACCATATTTGATGAGCTCCACTGGAATCTCATCGATGCCCGGCGCTTTATTATTCTTTTGGGCTTTGATGGTAGATGAAACTTCATCCAGAGTTGGTGGGGCCAATGGAAGCTCTCCGGAAACATATATAGGCTCCAATGCTGTGCGGAGGATTCAGGAGGTCCTTGAAATATGATGTCCATCTTTCCTTAATTTTGGATATTGCCCATGTCATCACGACAGAGCGTGGTTTTTGGATGATAACCATGTTTCAGGCTTTTCACTACTTTGTATGCTTGTCTTGTTGTTCGCTAGACTTACCTCAATACTTTTCAATTGGTCGTCATAGTATTTTCTTTTCTTAATTCTAATTATCGTATTTGCTGCTCTTCTGAGATTTTCGTAGTGTTCTCTTTTCGTCCTGGTTTTCCTACCTACGTAATCTTTTTACGCCTGATTAATTTTGTCTTACGCATTACGGCACTCATCATCGAACCAATCATTTCTTTTGCGCCGAAATCTGATTGTGGTGTTCGATTGTCTGTTCTGCCACGGCCTTAATAGCCGCTTTCACTTCCCTCCAGAGCTCTTTGCTTGTTTTCAGCGATATTTCTGATAAGTTGGGGGCCAGCTGTTTGTCGAGGGTCCCCGTGAATTTTTTGGCCTCAGATGCTGTTTGGAGCGTTTCGGTGTCAAATTTTTGTAGCGGGCTGGTCTTCGATGTATACGCCTTTGACATACGACATAACATGTGAATTTGCTCAGGTAATCTGAGTTACAATTGGCTCCTCGGTATGTACAGACGTCTAGCATGTTCGAAGCCCAAAATTGTTGGATCAGAAAACGGTCGATCTGGTTTTGGTGCCATCTGGTGATACTCTGGTCATTTGATGTATGCGTCGATGTGGGAGGCAAGTCGAACGTATGACCAGACTTCTTCTACATACAAAGTCAATCTGGCGCTGGCCGTTGTCATTTAGCTATATCCTCCAGACGTTCCCCGATGCTCAACCTTAGCGTTCAAATCATCCTGAATTATCTTGGTGTCGGTTGTAGGTCATTAGTTGTAAAACGTACCTTGGCATCTTCGCCTTTTTCTTTGGTCGGGGCGTGTACGTTAATTAGCCAGATTTTAAAAAATTTCGCTTTTATACGGATCGCACACAGCCGTTCATTAACTGCCCTAAAATCAATAACGTGGATTCGAACTCCTTATCCGCAATAAAGGCCACTTCAAATCAACAGTTGACTACCGCATTTGCGCGTACTGATATTTACTTTAATTGTACCATGATGCGTCTTTCCAGAGTTCACAACAATCTGGAGCCTAGTTCATTACCGCAGTCAATTTCTATTTTTTAATATTTGCTAAAGACTCAGCTTATGAATTCACATAATCTTTCTTAATATGCTGCGTATTTTTAACTTGTGAACGATATTCAGTTTTAATCATTTTTTACTTTTAATTTGTATTGTTTTGATTTTTGTCAAACCTTGCAATTCGGCGTTTGGCCTGTCGGGTTTTATTCATTATATAAACAGGTTGGGTATACAGACCCTTCGCTCCTGTGTGAAGGATTTTGTACTCAACTTATGATATGTAGTCACCAACAACGAATAAAATCAAGAAATATGTCAAAGAGATGTACAAAATTCAAATCCATTGTAGCTATTTCGTTGCACTGTAATAAAAATCACTCACATGAGTTCCCAAAAATATTTATATTATTCATCTTATCTGAAAACTGAAGTGTCTAATTCGATGGAAAATCCATAGAATAACGAAGTCGTGTATTGTTGCAATTAGAGAAATTTCATATTCTCCGTGAATATGGATTTTATTTCCTTCAAACTTAGAGAGTATTAGGATCTCACAAACTTTTCATATATTTCCCCTCCCCTTATACTCTATGAAGCTGGTAACACTGTTTTGGAATGACGATTAATTCTTTCGTGCATCAGGAACTCCCTTCAATGTCTACGAAATGGTTTTAACGAAACCGTGTTAGTTCTAACTTCGATGCCCCCAAAACGTGATAAGACCATGAGCTCCGTATACGTCGCTTTTAGGGACCTCCATGGTGATTTACAACTACCGGTTAGTTTACTATTGCAGTATATAAAAAGTATTGAGCCTTTTTGTAACTATATGGTGTTCGTTGTTATATATATATATCAGGCAATACTGATCAGATTGAGTCGAATTGACATGCGTTGGAAAGGTGACATTCCAGTCTACAATTTTCATATGGACAGTTTTGTATTTCGTCATTCGTTTCAAAAGCTGTATTCATTTAGAAATGAGTGAAATTTCTGAAAAAATTCGTTATATTTTACAATATCACTACGATCAAGGTCAGAATGCATCGCAGGCTCGTGAAAAAATTTGTGGTGTTTACGGTCAAGATACTTTATCAAAAGCCACAGCCAAGAGATGGTTCGCTCGCTTTCGTTCTGGAAATTTTGATGACAAAGATGAACCTCCCTCAGGTCGACCAATCATTGAAAAAGTCGATGAAATCTTACAAAAAAAATTGAAGAAGACCGTCACATAAGCAGCCATGACATTGCTAAGGAACCGAATATCCATCACCAAACAGTTGTGAACCATTTGCGTATGGCTGGATACACAAAGAAGCTCGACGTTTGGGTGCCGCATGAATGAACACAAAAAAATTTGATCAACTGAATTTCCATTTGCCATTTTTGAAACAAATCATTACGGGAGATTAAAAATGGGTAAGATACGAGAATGCCGTTCAAAAAAGATCATGGTCGAAAAAAAAGTGAATCACAAACGAGTTCCAAGCCAGGATGGACACCAAATAAGGTTATGCTGTGTGTATGGTGGAATTGGAAGGGAATTGTTTATCATGAGGTGCTAGAACCTAGCCAAACACTCAATGTGGCTCTGTACTGTCAGCAATTAACCACATTGCAACAAGCAATTCAAAAAAACCGTCCAGAATTGATCAATAGAAAGGGCGTTGTCTTCCATCATAACAATGCCAGACCACACACATCTTTGATGACCCGGCAAAAATTGACAGAGCTTGGCTGGGAAGTTTTGATGCATCCACTGTATAGTCCAGACCTTGCACCATCAGCTTACCATTTGCTTCGGTCTCTGCAAAACTTCCTTAATGAAAAGATATTCACTTCAAAACGGGACTGTGAAAATCACTTGGCCAAGTTTTTCGCCGATAAACCACAGAAGTTCTACACAGATTGAATAATGGCTCTACCCAAAAAATGGCAAACGGTCATGGATAATAATGGACAATATGTACTTAAATAAAATCCATTTTAAATAAAAGAAATATTCAATCAAAAAATGACAAAAAGGCTCAATAGTTTTTAAATTTACCAATATTTACGTTGTACAATGGAATTTCGATAGAGGGTTTACTTTAATTGTTATTTAAAGCTTAAGGGATGCATCAGACTACGACTATTTAGCCGCACTTCTGTCGCAAGTTACACATGGTTAAATGGAAGCCCGCACACTGCGATTTTCGACAATTTTGTCCAGGTCGGCAGTCGCAGGAATTTGCGATTTTTCCAAAAACCAGTTTAGTAGGTAGTTTTTGTGCTACTCGCGCAGGCGCACAACATTTGGACATTTGACGCTGACGGAAGTTTCTTACATAGCGCACAAATGAGGTAGCGAATGTGTTCTTGGCAAAGACATACCTTCAAATGAGCATATTAGTTCTGCGCATGCCTGAAGTTCCTTTGCAAATCTTGTCGCAGTGTGTTCGTATTGGCGTCTAAAAATCGCTGGTTACGGCAGAAAAATCGCAATGTGGCCGAACCCTAAATGTTTTTCTCGGGTTGACAGGAGAGGTGTTTAGTGGGTAGTCCAGTCGCTTATGAGCATGGGAGTCCCACACTCTGTGCGTAAATGACATTCACCTCCCAACAACAATAAAAGGAAAAAAAAACTTCTAAGTGTTTGTGATTAAAACATTAAAATCAGATTGACAATATATCGCGTTTGTTTCATACATGACTCAGACGTCGAAATCATTCATTTTCTTTATGGAAAAAAAATTTGTACAGTCCTAAAAAGCTCCATTATTCAGTGAAAGATAAACACCCGAATAATCGGTATAGATGGTTTTATTGTCAAATAATCAATACGCACAAATATCGTTCAATTACCCAAACGACGCACAAAATCGTGAACCAATTCAGTTATATTGTTATTTTAACGATCCCGTCTCCACTCTAAATATAATGAAATTCCAATTCTTCAGAATTGATACAGGCGAAAAAGAAAATCGAAAGTAAGCAAAATTCATTCAGTACTATACAACAACATTACAATAATGTACATACTGCATAATATATTTTTCCGTTGTTTTCAAAATCCACTTCGGCTACCCCTTTCTTTCCTATCTAAAATTCAGTACGATGCAATATTTTTCCGAAATCCCTTTGGGCGCTGTAAATAACCAAACGCAGAATTTAAGAAGTCGCTCCTTTGTCTTTGATCAAATGGATACTTATAATAACAATGTAATGGCCATCCTATTACCCCTCCCAATTGATTGCCTGAGAACCGACAAGTATTTCCCAAAACGTATTTTCCCTCTAATTACCCTTTAATTATTTATAACCAGATCCTTATGCAAACACCCAATGTGATTTTAACATTCGGCAACAACTGCGTGTATACCCAACCTGTTGTTATCTTGAAGTCAATGCAAACTACAATACGATTTTTGACAACAATATTAACATACTACGCAACCTAGGACACGTTCCTTTCCGCCTTGACTATTTTTATATTCGTATGGTGATTTTTTAAGCCTACACACATATTCTATCAATATCTGCCAGTTATGTCCATTTGGAAACACGCTTGATACATGCTTTACGGTGTGGTTATTTCCTGAAAAGCTTTCAGTAAGCATGAATGACGTGAAAAGTGACAGGGAGATATTCAGGATACGATTTTCAACCTCACATCCAGAACGTACTCGTACTCATATGTTATATAGGCAAAGATGTAGCGATCCACTTTCGAGTTTCTGCTTTTATAAAACTTGAAACAAGCTGAAACTATTTTCACCGATAAATTAATTAGAGCGGGAATTCAATTTTCTCAGTTTGAATGAACGCAAAAACAGGAAAATTAAAGTAATATTGGCTGGAAATTTTGCATGATTTTTCCCTTTCAAAGCATGCTGACTGCGTCTAATAGGAGCTTTTCTGGAAAAGTACACTAATTGCACATTTTATAATTGTAAAGAGGTATTAGCTTATGGCAGACACAACAACGGTGGTACTAAGTACTTGCAAATTTTCTTTGTCGTGGGACGTAGTGTCCATAATACGTAAGCTGTGAAATTGCCTTAGGTAAGGAGATCCGAAAAGTCCTTTTGATTGGTCGTGACCTTTGTCGTTGAAAAGGTCGATGTTTGGAAGTGTGAGGTCACGAGAAACTCACAATATAATGAGAAATTTCTTTTTAAAAGAAAAATTGAATCCATGCAAATGAAATGTAATCAAAAGATGCTCTAAAAATACGTATATTAGGTCCGCGACGCAAAGGACATAATGAAATAAGATTGTTCATTTGCTTTATCGTCTGACTGCTCGACATATGAAAAGGATCCATATCAGATCTAGCAAAGAGTGATTTGGATGCTGTCTCTGTGCTTGAGTGGAAAATGAAATATTCCACGATTTAATTTCAACCGCAGCAAGCTATGAAAGCTCCGTTTATACCCAAACCCCTGGTTGGTTGATTTATTTCTTTGGATATATTTCACAGTGATTTTCGATTTGTCATTTAAACTAATTATTGGGATTGAAAAGAAATAGCAAACTGATTGTTTCGTATTCGAACCTTATTTAGAGATTTTATGAAAGGAATATCGTCAATGTCTAAGAGGCTCACTGTATGTGTTACTGAATTATCGTCAAAAGTTCAGTTGTTAGTATGATCCGATCCAAAAAGATAAATAATCTAAAAAACATTAAACTTGACATATTCCAAATTATGTTATTCAAAACGCCCCGTAATCGCGGGAATAGATCTAAAGATTAGGCTGATATAGAAACGTTGGTAAACTCTTACCGAGTTACAGAATATATGATGCGGATTCTGACGGCCCACTTGAAGAGTCGAATCCTGCTCAAGGGCGCAGTCGGTCAAAGCTCCACCCTTGGTCCAAATCTTTGAGACGTACGATGCGGTGTAGGTTTTATGTTGGGCTAAGAAAGCTGTTTAAGCCGCTCCTGTCGATAAACTTGAATACCCCACCCTTCAGATCCAACTCGTTATTTTTGAGTAGTGAAGCAATTGCTCCAGGTTTTTTCTTCCACAAGTGGATTTCAGCTCATTGCTATCACACGAATTGTCCACAGTCCGGCATATGCCGGCCTCTGCCTACATAAAGAGAGCATGGTCGTGTCATCCATTTCTTTGGCAAATAGGATCTCCAACAATTTCTATTCTGTCCAAATGAGAACATAAGGGAAAGTGTCCTGTGATAATTCAACCAAAGTCCTACGCTCTTCAATATCATTTAAGTAGAGAAATCTGTTAACTCATATTTTTTTTGTTTTGTTTTTGAGGTGAGGGCTATTTACACCCAAAGTGTGGGGCTCCGAGACACGCGAGACGTCTGGACTACCCACTAAATACCTCCCCTGTCAATCTGAGAACATCGCTTGGAACCGTTTTGCACATGTTTTAGGCAAGCCTAGTTTCGTTACGCCGTGGGGCGCCTTCAAGTTCAGGGATCCCTCCTCCAGCGGGAGAGGGAGGAGGAAGGGCGATTGCTAGAAGCGTAATTCCCCAACCCAGATGTCCCCGGTTGCTATGAGTCCTTTTTATCTTTTAGCACTACCCGAACATAATGTGCCACATGGTTCCATTTGTCAACCGATCTAGGCATCTCCCCGATTGAACTATCTGAAGAGAGCTCTCTCATTTCTTTGAAGAGATCTCATCTTTTACATACAAAAATGTGTGGCAAGCATCGTCTTCTTCTCCTGCGTAAAACCTACAATTGAGGAACCGCGACTTACCAACCTTGTGCAGGTAAGACTGAAAAAACCCACGCCAGCTCAGGATCTGGGTCAGGTAGAAGTCAGTCGCACCGCGCCTTGGGTTGAGCCCTAGGACTGCTGCCAATCATTTAGTGAGCATTGTCTCTCCTCGCGGGCAACTATCTCCCACATGTCATCGCTCGACGCAGGTAGATAGTACCGCGCTCTCTTGGAAGGAGGGCAATAGGTATCACGCCTGCGATGACTAGCACCACCGAACCAGAGACTGTTGGGTATGAAGATACAATCCTCAGTGCTGCTCTTATCTATACCTGTGCCAAGCGCTGAGAGCGTTGCCCCATATTTCTGCTCCACACGGTAGCAACGACTCTACAGACTTCATCAAAAGTCATCTTCTTGTTGGGTCAGATTCCCCTACGTTTGCTATAATTTGAAACAGAGCCGATACGCCTGAGGCAGCTTTATCAGCCGTTGCCCTGATTTGCTCAGGGAAACTCATCTGTGAGTTGATCAGTGACCCCAGGTTCGTTACTGCTGGTTTCGATTCAACCAATAATTCCCCTATGATCATCCTTACTCTAGGAACTCTCTTCTTTTTCAGGATAACTATTTCGGCTTTCTCCAGTGATAGACTGAATCCACGAGCAGTGATCCAGTCTCTCGCCCGGGACATTAGCATACCTAGTTTAAGTTGCGCCTGTTCGGCGGATTGCCGATCAAGTACGGCTCATCCGGCAGCTCTAATCTCAGTAGCCCGTCGGACGCTATGTTCGACAGGCCCTGACCAAGAATAGATCTTTGGGCAACTTCCTATGTAATTTCCATCCTTCTTCGGCCCTGCACTGTACCATAAGCAGGCTTCGATCCTTCAGGTAGTTCCTCA
The DNA here is from genome assembly GCA_963969285.1 of Odontomyia ornata. Lineage (NCBI taxonomy): Eukaryota > Metazoa > Arthropoda > Insecta > Diptera > Stratiomyidae > Odontomyia > Odontomyia ornata. Next base: position 23,093,515 of record OZ017743.1, read on the forward strand.
AAAGCTGTATAAGATGTCCTGGAACTTGAAATCTCTTGATTTGGCTCGTTCATTAGGACTTTTAAAATCTACAGCTCAACAAGATATCGGCGAATTAGCCCTCATTCAGCAGATTATCTTATGAATGTTATAAGAGCTGGAGACACCTATACAGAGTTCCGGACTAAAGGTGAAGGATTCTAAGCCATCTAAATTCTCAATTCCCTTGTATTCTCTGTGCCCTGGGATCCAGAAAAGGCTGAGGAAATTTTGTTTTCCAGCTGAGTTAAGTTTGTTTCGTCCGGATAAGGCAGATGTAGATGTGCCTTCTATTCCACTTGTCTATGTTCCATGATACCATGTAAGTATAAAATTTACTACTGTTCGACACACATATGTCAGCATTCCTAGTGGTATCGATTTCTAGATAATATGGTTTTGGAACTATTCTGCTCCAATTCCCTCGTTGGTCCTAGAGCCATCTGTGTAGAATTTGTCTGGAATTCAGATCCGAAACGTTCCGGAAAAGTTTGCAACAGCACTGTCCTGTCAGTGGAAATAAACGTCTCCGAAACATAATTCGTAAATAACTTTCTGATGCTTTTATGACCTGGAAATCCTTTGATGTATCCTGGCATCGCAAGTTTCAGAGCCGGTTTTAGGGACTGCTCCTTTTTGAACACTTCAAGGGGAGGCCAACTTAAGACGGCGTATAAGGCCCCAACTGGTGTTGTGATGATCGCCCTGGTAGTTCATATCATTGAGAATGGTCCATCAGGCCCACCGAAACCGGAGTTCAGTTTTTGTAGTCTGGCAGCTTTCCATTGAACTAGAGATGCATAAAGAATCAATAGCTTGATTTTTTTTTTGTAGGAGAGGTGCTTGACATTGCTGTATAGAGAAATTAGGTTTGCTTAGGCAAATTGTTAAAAGTATTTCTCAATTGTACAAATAGTCTAATAGTCTGCTTGCTCTTTGCAAGAGTATGCTTCTTCCAAAGAAGACTTCAATCCAAGGTAATCCCAAAATATTGGATTCTGATTATAACTTGATAGTGACATCGTTCAGTTGGGATACAATGAAGCAGTAAGTTTTCCAATGGTTTTATATAGATAACCTGACAGCCCGTTGCCCTGGCGCCTGCTGTAATGTATCTAGATCTTTGCAAGCAAAACAATATAATCTGCATATGCTTTTGAATGAACGCCATATTCCTCCAGTCCAAGTAAGTCCACATTAGCTACCCGTGGTTGTTGCGGAGAGCAGTATACGCTTAGCATCTTACTGATCCAGCTGATAATCTCAGGTACAATCCCGTAACCATTTGCTACCTTACATAACCATTCCAGTCCCTGTAGCAAAAGCTTTTAGGCTAAGAGCAGCGAATTTTCTAGGGGTTAGAATAAGGAAAACTGCGACTTTTTGCCAAGATATGGGTATATATGCTCGTGTTAGACTTGACGTTAAAATCTTCTTCTTCATGCAATTAAAATGAATTATTGTCAGGAATCTTCATTTATTTTCTAATTATCGGTCGGTTTGCTCAACGCCTGTCCTACGCAACAGCTAATGAACAACTGCCCGCCTTCGCACATATCTTTCTCCATTCGACTCCAATGGCTTCTCACCTCCGAGCTCGACCCGAGCTTTCGACTGGTTTATCCTCAATCAATTTGGGATGAAACTAGCCCCATGGCTTTAACTTGTCGCTGAAGCTTCTGTGGTTCCCCTGTCGAAGCAAATGCGTTTCCGACAACGACAAGTGCACCAGGTTGGTATGTACCTGGTTGACGGTGGCGGTCGTCATATCGGATCTTCTACCGATTTCGTTCAGCCAAGATATTACGCGCGGCTTCTTCTTGTTTGTTTGTTATTGTTATCAATGCCTTCGTGTTGCTTTGCTCTTTGGGCGATGGTTCATCATTGAGAGCCCTCAACAGATGATTAAGTATGACGTCTCGCAGTGGTAAGTCGAAAATGATCTCGTTCGGGCTGATTTTGGTGGGCGGATCCTTCATCACAATAAAACTCCAGTGCATATCTCTGACGAGTTGATCCTATTTGTGGCGGTTGTCGGTTGATATCCGGAGGAAATCGAGGATATTTCAGTTAATCCTCTCCACTTTTCCATTCGCCCGCGGTGTAAGGACTGCGGTCATTACATGTTCGATACGTGACAATAAGTCTCAAGTTCCACGATCGGTGATAAGGCGATTTGGTATCCCGAAGTATGACATCAGTTCTTAATGCATTTCGATAATTGGTCTTGTTGGGTTTGAATGGCTTTTAGAATGACAAAATTGCTGAAGGGATCGTGTATGATGTATATGTTGCCCTTGGTGCTACGAGAGAAGGGTTCCAGATGTTCTATGTGTGGCACCGTGAACGGTGTCGGTTCAACATAAAATATTTGCATCGGACCCTCTGGTTTTCCGGTTTTAATATGCTTTCACATACAGGCAAACCAAAAGTGTTTTTAAACTCACTGCATTGTTTTATCTACTCTGAAATAGCACATGTCATCGTGGTATTATTTGACAATTCCCCAGTGGATCGCACGCCGCACGACCAACTTCGCTCGCCCGCTGAGAATGTAGAATAATCGTTCCCATTATAATTTGTAATACTCGTTGAACTGGGTTGCTTGTGAATATTATTGAGCGCTACGAAGTATTTCAATGATCTTGAGAGCTCCGGGATCAACGGCTTGCATAGTGGTTCTCAGTTTTCGCTTCGATGATGTCCATGGGAGCACGACTGAGGGCATCGACATGAGCTCAACAAATGAGCGTTGGAGTCCTTCATCGACGTTTCGGCTCAAGATTATTACAACACACGAGGCGGCTTCCCCAGGCTTCATCCTCTGGATCAACGACGAGATGGCGCGTTGATGATCCCGAACAGCATGACTTTGTGTTCAAAGAGATCTTCTGGCTCATGAAAGCAGTGTATTTTTTGCAAGTTTCTTCGAACGGTATCTGGTAACAACCAACCATTAGGTCCAGCGTAGTAGAAAATTCATTCCCCAAGATCGAAGCGAGTTGCTCTTCCACGGATTACATCGGGAATGGCTGTCGAATAGGTATGGTGATCAGTGCACGATAGTCGATGCACAATCGATCATGGTGATCAGTGCACGATAGTCGATGCACAATCGATCATCTTCGTTAATTTTTTCACCAAGACGATAAGTGACAAATAATCGGATTCACTTCGGTGGATGATGTTGTTTCAAGGAAGTTCAGGGATGATTCAACTAAGGCTCTGTCGTTTGGTGAAAGATATCTTGTACGGCTTCAAACTCATAGTCGCACTTGATTTAACTTCGATTCTCATCTCAGCATGTTTGCATCCGCCTAGTCTCGACATACACGAGGTACATTACTATATAAGTCGAGCCAAGTAGTAGCCTATACGGACGATATCAACATTTTGTCACGGTCGTTAACAAATGCCAAAGAACTCTTCCTGAAACTCGACAGTGAAGCAAAACTTTTAGGGCTACAAATCAATAAAAATAAAACAAAGGTCATGACGCAGTCGAGGAAAAATGCCTCAAATACACAGAATATTACCCTTGGCGAATACAGTATCGAAAAGTTTTGGCGAATTTGTGTATAACGAAAACGGCTAATGAAAGAGGCGAAAAACGCCGAAGAATACAGTTCGCAAATAAAATATTTTATTCAGTTTTGACAATCTTGAAGACCAGCTGCATACAGAGGAAAACAAAGCTTCAAGTATACAAATCTGTGATAAGACCTGTGTTATGCTATGGGTGTGAAATATGGACCCTAACCCAAGCATCCGCAAATATATTGAACGCCTTTGAGCGACGGATCCTGAGGCGAATAATCGGAGCGAAGCTAGACGGGGACAAATGGCGAATTCGATGATTTGTATGAAATTTTTAACGAACCGGAGGTCTCAACGGTTATAAGGCTGCGGAAGCTGCAATGGGCTGGACCCGTGAATCGTATGGATGAACAACGGATACCCAAAAAGGTATTCGTTGGGAGAGCTGAAGGCCATAGACCAGTAGGGAAACCGTGGAAACGCAGGTCTGACTCGTTCGACGAAGACAGTTCATCGCTGCTCGGATTTCGAAATGAGAGGACGTAGTCAATGGACCGAGACAGTTTCAGGCGCTATTTGCAGGAAGCGAAGGGCCGAGAGGGGCTGTAGTGCTACGAAGAAGAAGAAGCCTCGACATATCGTCGGCAAACCATTCAGCGTATTCCTCGACCACTGTATATAGTCTATGGCGTTTTTCGTCGTTTAGTTCGGCACCAATCCTCTAAAACTTCGTACTTCGCCTCTAAAAGTTCTACCCACTGATCATTTCCGGCAACGATAACTTGCACGAATACTATTGTCACTCGTACACTTTCCTCCCGCGAATCCTTTTAATATAATTGACTCATTAGCCATCATACTGGTGAGTTTTGCGCATCACTGTGCCGAATTAGCGAGAGGTCACTTCCTGGGTCGATAAAAATACCCATCAGTTGTCCGTTTAACAAGATATGTTTATCACGACCCTAGTTTCTCGCGGTAGACGTAAGCCTGCATCAATTGTATTCCTTTCGGATACTGAGCAGTAGGATGCATCGTCTGGTCACATGTTGCACATCGCTCAACTTCGCCCGCAATTGTTTCGCGGACAATGCGTCGATCCTCCTATTAGCATTTTTACAATCGGTAAAGCGTAAATCGGTTAAACGGCGTACACAATGAGGGAATAGCCCATTTCTGAAGTTGGAGAATACTAGAGCAAAGTTACAAAATGTGCGCGCGGAAAACATTCATTCAATTAAAACAAACGTTTGTCAGGAATCATGGCTGACCGAGGATATATTGGATGTTGAAGTTCTTCCTTCTCATTTAGTGTTTCGTAAAGATCGTAACCGTTTAAACTCTGGCAAGTCTGACGGAGGCGGTGTGTTGATAGGAATTCGTAAAGAGACTTTAATAGCTTCCGTATGCAATTTCAAGGCGTCACCTCCAGTAGAATGTATTCCTGTGTCTGTTACCTTGTCCTCAGTTACAACCTTACTGATTTTGTCTGTATATATTCCCTGTGGAAGTTCCGTTCTTGTTTATGAAACATTCTTTTCAGAAATTTCTTCATACATTTTTAGCAGCTTTCCCTCTTCATTGCTTTTAATTTGTGGGGATTTCAACTTACCCCAGGTTGTTTGGAATAGCACATTTTCCGAAATTCTATCTTTTGACAATTACTGTTACCCTTTCCTCCTTCCTTTCTTTTTGTTCACTTTCACAATTAAATGATATCCCAAACGTTGACAGTAAAGCTCTGGATTTAGTTCTGTCTAATATACCGAAATCTTGTGTCTCCCTGCAGGCTGCCCTTACCCCCTACGTAAAACCTGATCCTCATCATCCTCCGCTTCATTTGCTGATTGTTCTGGCTCGTGATCTTGTCCAAAAAAAGTTATCCCTTCTAGCTTTAATTTTCTAAAAGCCAAATATTCTGATATGGAGTTAGAATTAAATTCTGTTAATTGGTTTTCTTTTTTTCGAAACTTAAGTGTTGATGCAGCGCTTCAAAAGTTTTATATTTTTCTTGAATCCTTGATAATCAGTTATACACCGCTGTATGCCCGTAGAAGGTTAAAAGATGCACCTTGGTTTAATAACAACATCGCTTCAGTCTTAAATGCCAAGGACGCTGCCCGCAGGAAATATCACTTGACGGGTTCTGAGGTGCACCTACGTTGTTATAAAGGTCTTAGAACTGAAGCCAATAGTTTAATTAAAAGTGCTAAAAGCCATTATATTGATCACGTGGAGGGCTCCATAAGGTCGAGTGATAAAAAGCCTTTCTGGGCCTATAAAAATTCGTTTAAAAAGTCCTGCGATATGCCCTACTCAATGAATTCTGATGATATCACGTCTTCTGATAATGGGGAAATTTGTGAACTCTGCGCAACATTTTTATTCTTTTTATAGTAAGACAAGTGCTGCAGCACCTTCATTCATCGATGGTCCAACCATGAATTTGCCATTTGCATGTGTGAACCCTGTTGAAGTTGAATGCCTATTACATGGTCTGGATGGCAGTATTGGTTGTGGCTCAGATGGAATTCCCAATATATTTGCTAAATCTTTGTCGTCTTCGCTGTGTGTTCCTTTGTCCATCTTATTTAACCAAAGTCCCGCAGATGGTTGTTTTCCTGCACGCTGGAAAAGAGCTAATGTCTTTCCCATTTTCAAATCTGGAGATAAAGCAAGCGTGTCCAATTACCGCCCCATTTCACTTCTTCCCTGTTTTAGCAAAGTTCTGGAAAGAATTGTATACAAACAAGTTTATCCTTTGTTGCTTCCGTTTTTTGCCAATGAACAGCATGGGTTCATCAAAGGTAGATCAACTCTTACCAACCTTTTATCTTTAACAAATAAGATTGCTGCTGAGTTTGATAAGGTGAACCAAGTAGACGTTATCTACACAGACTTCTCTAAGGCCTTTGATTCAGTTGATCACCTGATTCTTATCCAAAAATTGAGTAACTTGGTTCTGTTCTTATGTTGCTGATCGGAGTTGTGTTGTGACCATTAATGCCCATAAATCCTCTCCATTTTATCCCTGTTCTGGAGTTCCACAAGGCTCCATTCTTGGTCCTCTGTTGTTTCTCGTATTTATCAATGATATTCCTTCCCTACTCAACTCCCGCGCACTCATGTATGCAGATGATTTGAAAATATTCAGGATGATCGAATCTGTCAATGATTGTATTATTCTGCAGAAAGACCTGGATATACTAGCTGGCTGGAGTGCAACTAATCGGCTGAAGTTAAATGTAAACAAATGTTTCAAGATGACTTACTCTCTTAAAAAGTCTTCTTTTGATTATAACTATGCGATTGCTAATGTTTCTTTGAGAGCTGTCCCACAAGGACTTGGGAGTATTTTTTGATACCAAGCTTCATTTTGGACAGCACATAACTCATCTAGTATCTAAAGCATCTCGTATGTCAGGTTTTATCCTCAGATCCACAAAAGATTTTAAAGACATTTCATCGTATGTTTGTTTATTCTTTTCTCTTGTTCGAAGCATATTAGAGTATTGTTCGCAAATATGGAGTCCGCATCAACGTTACCTAAGAGATGCTATTGAAGCTGCGCAACGTAGGTTTACTCGGTTCCTTTTTTTAAATTCCGTATCCCGTATTGCGCTTATAGTGATCGCCTGTCTTTTCTGCGCATTCCTTCATTAGTCTCTCGCAGAGTTTTTCTCGATGAATGCCTTCTTTTCAAGCTTTATCACAATTTGCTTCCTACAGGCCTTGGCATTGAAATTTCCTCCTTCAATACCGGACGTCCAACTAGAACCTCGGTAGTCTTCAATGTTCCCTTTGCTCGCACTGATATTTTATTTTTTTCGCCTGCTGTACGACTGGCACGTAATCATAACACGCTTGGTCTTGGTTTAATACCGCTGTCTTTTGCTAAATTCAAAAAAAAACTTAAGGAATCGGTTCTTCTGTTTAACTTCGAAGAATATTTTTTCTATTTCTAATTAATTTAATGTATTTTGTACGTAGTTTCCTTTTTCATTTAATTTTTTATTATTCTTTTTAGATATATTGATTGTATGTATAAATTTTGTCTTATTTTTTGTTTGTCTATAATGTAATTGGATTATATCTGTTTTATAGATTAAATAAATAAATAAATTTTCTAATTATCGGTCGGCTTGCTCGGCGACTGTGCTACGCGGCGGCTTATGAACAACTGCACGCGTTCTCACATCTCTCTCTTTCTCCATTCTTCTCTACTCCAATGGCGTAGGTTGACAATTGTGTTCGCCTCACAACTGACTAAAAATCTGAAAAAAATCACCGAGGTGGGTCTTTATGGGGCTAGGACAACAAATACCTTAGAGGTCGAAATTCGCTCAACTTTGAGACTAATTTTACACATTATCAGTTTTACGTTTTGCGCAACGGTGCAGTCAAATCCAATGAAATGCTATAATTAGATATTCATTTATAAGACTATAATATTCTGAAAGTATCAAAAGAATCGAATAATATTTAACGAAGTCACAGTCATTTTTCTTATATTAAAACAACAGTAATGCGTAGCTATGAAACTTATCGGCATAAACACTACGATTTCGTTGATATTTTCACGAAAAAACGTAGAAAGGGTTTATATCAAAATTATTTTTGTGGATTTTATCAATCAATGATATCCGTAATGTAAGAACAAAATGGTAGCCACTTTAAATAAAATATGAGTAAATCTGCGTAGTTTTTCTTCAATTAAAGCATACAGTGAAATGATATTAAACTGCGTTTTGGATTTGTTTATGAATGGTTGAAAAACATTTCATGTTGGATACAAAACTCTTCTGGTTGGAGCATACTCCTGCGTACTCAACTTGCTACTATAGTAGCTTCGAAATCGATTCTAGATTTTAAATTCAATACGAAGATCTTTGGTTGAAATTCGGTAAACTTCATGACATTAATTATCCGTTTTCTTTAGTTGTTTCTGTGACGGCGTGGTTTTTATTGCGATTTGACCGCCAAATTTACATAAGGTAGTTTTTATGTAAGTTAGCCATCATAGTATGTTTAGATGTAAACTGAAGCAAACTGAAAGTCGTCTTAAGCTTAAATAAATATTAAATAACATTCAATAATTTGTCAGTTAGAGAACAATTGATTTTCAGTGATAGTAACTACAAATGCAACCATCATGGTTGCTTATCACACCCGGGAATAGTTTATTGGTGTCGATCTTGTTTACGCTCAAGGACGTGCCTTTCCGCGTTTATGCTGAGAGCCGCCCTTTTACTAGCCATTTTTTAGATTTTGATTTAACTCACCTTAATGAAAGTCTCTACAAATGCTTACTTTTAAGACCATTGTCAATCCTATCTCGACCCTTCAATTTAAAATTGACCTTTGAATTTCCCAGATCGATTATCCTGAAATTCATCCACAACATCAACTTCAATATCAGTACAAACCGCGACAACAGCAACAAGCAGCACAGTTGGCAGCTATATCACCAGCTGTCTCATCAACCAGCGCTGTTTCATCAACGGCAGCATCAACAACGACAATTGCGTCAACGATTGCATCGGCAACGTTGTCCCCTCAAAATCAATTGAGTCATCTGCTTCAACATTACAACCAATCAGGAATACCACATCATAGCACAGCAGGTGGCTCCATTACATCGGCAGGCATTTTGGTTGCAGCTTCTGCATCAACAGGTGGTGAAGCAAGTTGCGCGCAGCTTTCATGCCTAGCCACAGCACCCACGCTATCTGTAAGCGGTGGCATCGGTAGCGGTGCCTGTTCAAATAATCCTGGAAGCGGAGGTTGCACACCAACAGGCGGAGGGAGTGGAAGCAGTGCGGGTGCGAAGTCACAAGGATCATCGCAACCTTCAACACCTACTTCACAGCATCAGCAACACTATCTTGGCGGCGGTGGTGGTGGCGCAGGATTCTTCCCGCAGCATCAACATCCATATCCACAGCATCACCAGCTGCCGTCTCTGCCGCTACCATCGCTGCCATTGCATCAACAGCCCAGAAGCGGTACATCAAGCAGCATATGTAGTGATTTAACAACAATTGGCATTTTAAATTTGAATTATCATCACCAACATCGGGCCAGTGTTGGATGTCTTACCCCAACTATAACGACAACTATGGATCATCACCATATAAGACACGCAGCGTCTGGGGTAAGTAGTGACTGGCTCTATTTTTCGATCATTGTTAACTTTATCCTTCTTTCTGCTTGCAGTTTTCTACCGGTAATCGGCCGGAACTTTATCAAAAGTGCAATCGAGGATCTCATTCCAGTGACACAAGCTCGGCCTACAGTGGAAGCGACACGATGACTTCCGTGCACAGTTCATCTTTAGATGCAGATGAGGTGGATTTAAGCGGGCTGGTGGAGTCGGTGGTAGACTCCGATGAGGAGGATCTTGCGGAGAGCATGGATGTAAGTTGATTGATGTACTAAAGTAGTAAGTATTCTAACTGGCTCTCTCTCCCTTTTCAGAGCTTGAACGTTCGCGATGCAGTTCGTGACTGTCTCGAAAAGGATCCGTCTGAGCGGACTGAGGATGATATCGACATATTGTTGGATTTTACACAAACATTAAAGGCATTTACCAACATGACGTTGGCTGTACGTCGTGCTCTTTGTTCTGTGATGGTATTTGCAGTTGTTGATAAAGCGGGTACAATGGTTATGAGTGACGGCGAAGAACTGGATTCATGGAGTGTTCTGATCAATGGACATGTTGAAATAGAGCATAGCAACGGGGAAAAGGAAGAACTTCAAGTTGGCGATAGTTTCGGTATATTACCGACTATGGATAAGCTTTATCATCGCGGAGTAATGAGAACAAAATGTGATGACTGTCAATTCGTATGTATCACACAAACCGACTATTACAGAATACAAAATCAACGAGAAGAGAACACAAAACGGCACGAAGAAAATGGTCAAGTAGTAATGGTTACGGAGTTGCGTTTGAGCGGACCAGATCCCGCGACAAGTTTGAGGCGCGGCTATGTTGTGATACGTGCTACCATCGAACGTCTTCTTTTGCAGCTGATTGAAGAAAACTCAATTACAGATCCCACCTACGTAGAGGACTTCCTTCTAACGCACCGAACATTTATTGATAATTCTCAAGAAGTGGCACAGCAATTGTTGACATGGTTTGAAAACGAAGATGTATCGCCGTTGCAAACGACTGCCACGCCAACAGAAATTCGCGACCGGGTGACGCGCGTGGTGCTGCTATGGGTGAATAATCATTTCACTGATTTCGAAACGGATCCACAAATGATGGGCTTCCTTGAAACATTTGAAAGTGGATTGGAAAAGAAAAATATGTTGGGACAACTGCGGCTTTTGCACATCGCATGTGCAGCAAAAGCTCGAACACGCAATGTTACGCTCACAAGGTCCTCGCGTGACGAAGATTTACACTTTACGATAATCGGTGGTTATGAGCATGGAGGATATGGAATCTTCATATCAAAAGTGGAGAAAAAGACCAAGGCTGAAGATGTCGGATTGAAACGCGGCGATCAGGTCCTTGAAGTAAACGGTCAAAGCTTTGAGCATGTTAAGTACAATCGAGCCATGGAAATCCTAATGGGCTCAACCCATCTAAGTATTACGGTAAAAAGCAATCTGTTAGCCTTCAAAGAAATGTTGCAAGTTCCTGAGCACAACTCATCTTCACGGCCGCGGCAAAATCGCCGGCGGATATGTGCTGATATAGCCAAATTAGATCCTAGGAATGTCGTCGCGAGGCTATCTACAGTTGAGCTCTTAGGTCCGTCAGGACAATTGTCGACAGACCAGGTTGACCATTGGGCCTCACCCATCCGAGACATAGGTGCCAAAGATCTTTCTTCAAGTACAGTTGGCTCACTGGCTGTTACCACTAACTCGTGTTCGTCGTCGACTTCGTCCACATCCTCTTCACACAAAGGCTTCATGACGCTTGGACCAAAAAGGCGTATCCAGAAAGCTCTTATCAAAATGAATCTATTACCAAAGAACGCAGTTGCTACACTATCGGATAGTGGGAGTGGTGGTGGTAGTGGTAGTGGCGATATAGACGTTGGAGGCGGCAGCGCATCCACTTCCGTTGGCAGTAGTAGCTGTAGCGTAACAAATAATAATTCAACTAATAATAATAATAATTTAAGTATTAGTAATAGTAATAGTAGTAGTCAACAACAAAAAAGTGTCGTGAGTTGTGCAAATTCTGGCCAGCCCGGCAGCGCCGGACAACAAACGACGCAGCAACCGCAACTGTATCATTCCCACAGTAATCCTGATCTGACTACGATTTACTATGAAGACACGCGGCAGACTGATTACCCGGAACACGTCCTGAAGGTCTACAAGTCTGACCAAACGTGTAAATATTTATTAATTAATAAGGAGACGACAGCCCACGAGGTTGTAATGCTGGCTCTACAAGAGTTTGGTATTCACGAGACGAGCTCCAATTTCTCATTATGCGAAGTGTCGGTCGGTGAGGGTGGGATGATCAAACAACGTCGCTTGCCGGAACAACTTCAGAATCTTGCCGAGCGGATTGGGCTTTGTTCGCGGTATTATTTGAAAACCAATGGCATAACAGAAACCTTAGTACCTGACGATTTGGCTCCAGAATTGATACGAGAGTCGACCGTGCACTTTCTACAGTTGAATGCCAATGAAGTAGCAATACAATTAACATTTCAAGACTTTGCGATATTCAGACAAATCGAGTCGACGGAGTACGTCGATGATTTATTTGAATTGAAATCTAAATACGGCACGCCAATGTTAAAGCAGTTCTCCGAGTTGGTGAATCGCGAAATGTTTTGGGTTGTAACGGAGGTTTGCAGTGAACACAACATGGTTAGGCGAATGAAAATCGTCAAACAATTCATCAAAATAGCAAGTGAGTATCTTGGGAAAATTCCGTATCAATTTGAAATCATCAACCGAAATATTCAATATTTTTGTTTACGTAGGGCATTGCAAGGAGTGTCGTAACTTCAACTCGATGTTTGCTATTGTGTCGGGTTTGGGGCATGCAGCAGTGTCCCGTTTACGACAAACATGGGAAAAGCTGCCTACCAAATATCAAAAACTCTTCGCTGATCTCCAAGATTTAATGGATCCTTCACGAAACATGTCGAAGTATCGACAACTGGTTCAGGCTGAACTGCTCGTTCAACATCCGATCATACCGTTCTACCCGGTTGTTAAAAAAGATCTCACTTTCATTCATTTGGGGAATGACACACGCGTTGAGAATCTCATCAATTTCGAGAAGTTACGAATGATTGCCAAAGAAGTGCGCCTCTTGACGCACATGTGCAGCTCAGCATTTGATTTGTTGACGATGCTTGAGTATCAAGGACACGTTCCTAGTTCCGCTATGGTTTCTCTGAATCAAATGTCGGTTTCAACAGGCGGCAGTGGGGGCGCCGGCTTACATACGTTACATGGACAAGCCACCGTTAAAAGGCGCAAGAAATCTACAGCAGCTCCAAATCCGAAGAAAATGTTCGAGGAAGCGCAAATGGTTCGACGTGTTAAAGCGTATTTAAATAATATGAAGGTGATAATGCTTTATATCTCTTCAAGTATTGTTGAAATATTAATTTATATTTGAATATACGTTAACAGGTGATAACAGATGAAGACGCCTTGCACACATTATCCCTTGAATGCGAGCCGAGCAGTAGTACCAGTGGCAGTACAACAGGAGCAGGAGGTGGTAGTGTTGGTGGCGGTAGTGGCTCGGCTCCGAATTCAGTCATGATACGAAAGCGCCATCCGTCGCCCACACTATCAACGACCAGCAGCACAAGCTCAACAAGTGAGGGTAAGAAAGGTGGAAGTATTGGTAGTCACGGTGGTCAGAAGTTTGGTGCTGCTTCGCCACAAGCTGTTAAAAAAATTCTCTCGTTGTCCGAACAAAATAAAACACGACCACATCAACCAAGGCATCCTGGCATTCCACTTCCATTAGTGGGTCACCCACTTCATTTACCATTGCATCATTCGTCAATAAGTCCATCCCCATCGCCGGGAGCACATCGTCGCATGGGTTCAAGTAGTAGTGCTGGTAAGTAAAGCATATATGGTTTTCTAGTTTCCATTATTTTCCTGCACGAAAATGTTTTGTTTCTGGTTTTCTTTTTTCTTCTGCTCACTTTGCTTGACAGTTTCTAAATTATCCTTTGAAAAAGAAGAACTTGACGGCCTAAAAATGGGATTGCAGGAAGTATGTTCTTTTCTCTTGTACTAGTTATGATATATAGAATGCAGGAAAAAATTTTACGTATAATATCGACAAATATACATGAAATGAATCGCTCAACCTATTACGAAAGGCTCGGTATAGGTGCATCATGCATAAATATGAACCTCATATTAATTCCGTAGACAAAATTTGCAAATATTGTATAAAAGCAGGGGGTTATAAAAAATACATTCCTAAGCAGAATAGAAACCTAAGTCTGATTAGATCGTCCATAGCGCCTATGAAAATGAGATCGGTGGGGCTGTGTCCTTACCCAAATTTCTTATTGTATGAGTTTTTTACTGAATTATACGAACTTTCACAATTATTGAAAAAAAGCAGGATTTTCAATATTCAAATTAACAGCGCTCCATATTAGGACTCAAAACCCCGAAGTTTCGGAAAGATGAATTCTTGAAAGCTTTAAGTCTATAATAAGCCTAAAGTTTCATATATGTTTTTACAGATTTATAGTTGATAGTAGTGGCAATCGCTTTTGATGCTTCACGTGAAGGAACCTGAAATTGTTAAATTGATGATACTCTACCTGGTCTTTTCTATTGTATGAAAGCAAGTGACTATGCGTTTTTACTGTTTTGCTCGAGATCCAGCTTCTTTATATATTCTTCCTTCAACAGATATTTAACCTTTCAAAGTACCGTTCGTTTTTAAATTCTAGTTCTTCATCTCAACTATGAAATCAATGTTTTAACCTGCTTTCCTAGAAGGTCGCATGGAAAGGGTTCCGATACTAACAAATCCAACAAATATTGTATTGAAAAAAAAACGAACAACTAGTCAGAAAGCAGAATGATGTGAACCGACTTTGTTATATTCTTCACTTCGTCACTTAAATGAATATTTTTTGTAGTGCTGATCTCGCTCAGCTCGTGGCTGTCACTATCTTTGATAACAGCTGTTCATTAAATCTCAAATTAAAGCGCTCTAACGGACCCATCTGATTTTGAGTGCAGCAGTGGTACCATTCTTGATTTGCAGTGCCTGGCAAACACATTTAAACATTTTTGTTCTTGATTGTAATATAATTGAAATATTACACCAAGCCTGGCCTACCTCAGTTTTGGATCCCTAATTTGGGAGAGCTAATGCTTCCGGTCACTTACTGATCTGCATATCCCGGTTTCCATTTGTGGTTGTTGGAAACGGATCCACAATATTGATAGCAACTCGTTCAGGCGGTGTATTGGCATTGTGTTGGTGCATCTCTGTCCTTTTAATTTCCTATGAGGTCCATTACAAGCGCCATATTTCCTGCGCCAACTTTCAGCGTCGCTTTTTGCATTTTACCAATATACTAGCTCTCTTACTTTTTCAATGGTCTTATATATCTGTACGTGGTCTCATGATGCTCCCATCATATATTTCCAATAGTATCTTTTTTGCTTTGGATCGAGGAACGACGAGTTC
This sequence comes from Odontomyia ornata, assembly GCA_963969285.1. Classification (NCBI taxonomy): domain Eukaryota; kingdom Metazoa; phylum Arthropoda; class Insecta; order Diptera; family Stratiomyidae; genus Odontomyia; species Odontomyia ornata. Next base: position 23,108,747 of record OZ017743.1, read on the forward strand.
AATTTCAAGATTTTAACCTCGGACGAATCCCATTTTCTCTTGAGGACATCATTTTGCACAAAAAAGTTATATTCTGCTTAGTAAGAGATTTCGCTTCTATCGGAGATGTCCTTGACAGTACAATTCGACTTTTTCGAAATCTCTTTCCAAAGTGAGAATCAGCTCAATATCTGGATGCTCATTTTGACCTTTTCAAATCTTCCGTTACACCAGCCACTGATTGGCTCCACCCGTACACCTTTTTATGGAAATGAATGAAACCGGCTTCACAATGTCAGGGAAACAAAGCATCTGCATTTGAGTTTCCGATGTTGGACCTCACAGCAGTATACCTGTGGTCCGTCGATATACCAAGCGATTTGATTCTCGAGATTTAATAGCGATTTCAGAGCTGCAAGACCTGTGCAGAGAATAAACTTCCGCACATATATGTTAGGTACTTATGAAAATGTTTTTTCCCCTAAAACAGGAACCAGGAGTTCCGATCTAGTCAAAGTAATTTTCTGAAGTATTCTATTATTTTTTCTTCATCGTTTTGTATTTGTGCTGGTAAAGATCTCAAGTCTACATTGTTAGACTCTGCATCCACAATAAATGTCTTTTCGGAGCTGAAATTAGCAAGTATAGTTGCGCAACACAGATCTTGCTCACGCTCTTGAACGCTTTTCTTGTTCTCACTTGACAAATGAAATCGCCAGCCATTTTCTGTAAATTGATGGAAGCTTTTCGCTTTTTCAGCAAAACCATTTAAAAATCGTCTGTTATATGTGACGAGGTACAAGAACCCAGTAGTTGTTTTTCTTTGGTAGCTAGTCAATTTTTGACTACTTGGACCTCACTCTAGCTGTCTTCATACTTTCAGATAAAATATACCCGAAATACTTACCTTCCTAAGTAATCAAGGACACCTTTTTGGGGCTAAGTTTAAGACTGCACATTATAAAGTCTTTGTAACACCAGTTATTGAGTGCAGTGGATCAGTATTTGCCAGTTAGGATATTTAACTGGTATTTACCACCATACCAAGCATTCAGTTCGGAGCACGCGAGACCGTATCCCTTTGTCAGGTTTCTAACCAAGCATGTACTCGTACCTTAAGCTGGCAAAATTCAAACTTTTGTCAATTCAATTCAGGAGCTTTCTGCTACTGCTCAATAAATCGGGCTTCCATCCTTTCAGTAAAGTTCTTCATTGTCTCAAGGAAGTTCACCAAGGCTGAAACATATATATGATCGTCTTTCACTTTGAAGAAAAAGACATCAGGATTGCCTCCATCTTGTCATATGGGAAAATGAATTATATCATCGCTTTTCTTATCACCTATGGGAAGCTATATTTTCAACTTTACCAATGTTAAACTCTCCGCCTTTCGTTGTGTTTTTTTTAATAATACTTTAATTAGTTAAAAGTTATTCTAATTCTGGGTCTTCTTGGCTCGCAAAAATTATGTCAACCCTCCCTTTTAATTTTGCTCAATATCTTTACTGACACCATCAAAATTCAGAGTGCACGAAAAACTGGAAACTATTTCCATGCAACAAAAAATAATTCTGTTTAGGAACCTGCTTTGCACTCGCGCTGTTTTTTTTTGTGCAATAGCTAATTTTTAGGGATTTGTACTATTTACAAATCCTATTGAAATCAGTTCTGTCTGTCCGCCCATCTTTGTGTCACAGCAGTTTTACTCCGAAATTATAAAATCTAGAGGCACCAAACTTGATATGTACTCGTACATCAAAAGTAATGACCGCCTGAAAATTTGAGTAGCAAAAAAAATTTTCAAAAGGTTTTATGGGGGGTCCACGTCGAAAAGAACCCTGAATTTTTTTTTACCTAAGGTAGTGTTATGGGGTGTCAGATGAGAATCTTGTAGCCTTTGGTATTTGGGGTCCATCAAATATTCTTGCATTTAATTTTTCAGAGCTTAGTCTAGGAAACTTTGTTCACATGCACAGAGCAGCTCTTAGAAGTGTTGTTTGATTAGTCCTTATTTTATTTGCAAAGATTTGCATCATTTCAGTACGCAGATACTTTCACATCTAAGGATAGGCCTTTCAATTCTGTTCATTTCGACATTAACAGCTCGTCTCGTTCTTTTGGAAGATCTATATTTCTGATAGTAGTCCGGAAGATCGCATCCACATTTTGTTGCCAATTTCCACACGGTTTTTTCGGTTCATCATATCTAGGTTTATCGACAATCATGTAGTGAAGTAATTTCCCCTTATCGATTCACGGCTTTCCGGTGCTAATTTTCGCTCTTCTTCTTCAAATCATACTCCCAACGTAATCTTGGATATCATTACGGTCGTTTGACTCCTTCTCCTGAGTAACTCTGTTTGTCTATCTATAGGACTAAATTGACCATTGATGGCAACAAAACCATCGAAATACGCTATAGAATTCATCTTGCACAGTCGTTTTACTCTTTCCTGACGATCCTGAAAGCCACCTGCATACATAAGCTGTGATAAAACCTGTGTTACGCTACGGTTGTGAGACATGGACTCTCCTCAAGCTTCTGCCTTTAAAAGACTGGTACTAAGGCCAATAATTGGAGCTGAAAAGGAAGAAGACCGATATGGAGCAAGATACAGCCATGAATTGTATGAAATATTTCACGAGCACGAGCCGGAAGTCTCCACAATAATAAAGCTACGGGCGGCAATGGACAGGCCACGTCAACAACGGTCATTTTAAAAGGTATTCATTGGAAAAAAAACTGAGGCACGGAGATCAGTGGGAAAGCCAAAGAAATACTCGTTCGACTCTGTCAACGAAAACAGCACATCGTTTCATGGTCTTAATAATTGGACGCCGTTAATGGATCCAGGCAATTGAAGACGCTGTTTGCAAGACGCCAATGTCCATGAGTTTCAGTGATGACAATGGCGACTTCAGGGATTTTATCCAATGAATCATATCAGTCACATTAGTTTTTTCCGTAATTATTCGTTCATCTTTTTGTCTCGCTTTATGATTCCAAGCATACACCTCTCCGTGATATTTTGTGCTACTTCTATGTTTTTAACAAGGGCAACGAAATGTTTAGCGCTGAATGCAATTCTGCAACGCCCAAGCCCTTTGGAAATAGATAGCGAAATTTTATACAATGTTTTTTTTAGGATGTACACAAGGGATATTATGTGTATATATATGTGTATATATATATATATATATATATATATATATATATATATATAAATATATATATATATATATATATATATATATATATATATATATATATATATATATATATATATATATATATATATATATATATATATATATATATATATATATATATATATTTATATATATATATATTTCGCTATTTCGAAATTCAAACCCAAAGGGTGCAAAACGGGGTGGCAAATTTAGTATGGAACACTTGAATATCAGTATTATGTTCTTTGATATAATTAATTAAATACCAATTTTTTAGATTTCCTAAAATTCAACCTCTGACGGGGTAGAGGTTGCAAGTTTATATGGGGCATATTTTATTTTTGCTCGGATTTACTTGAAACTTGGCGTTAATGCTCATCGATACAACTAAACAAACAATTGGTGAAATACAAACAATTGCGAAAATCTAAGAAAGCGATTGATACATACGTGGTTCCGACGCAGTTCACCAGATCTAAAATTTTCCGGTCCATAGAAAGTCCCCGCCTATCTTACATCTCGTTCATATTTAAAACGGCTACCGTATATACTTTAACCCCGAAAAACGTCCACATCTGATAATATTACTAACTTCTTTTGAAAACCTTAAAACGGAAAATTATGCTAACACGCTGCTATGCTTCGAAATCCCTTCTTACATGGTCTTGGAATAACAAACAACTTTAAAGAAGAAGGAGGGGGAAACTTGTAGGCAGTGTCTATAATATTTATGCACATAAAACCGAGTTCTAGCTGCTCCATGAGGTTAGAGAACTGACATCTTTTGAGGACTTAAGGCTATGTCTTCCCTCTAACATTCAAGTCCACATACTAGGCTCTTGGGTTACTGGAAGACGAATGTATTGGGACACAACTTTAGAAGGAATTTTATTGTGCAATTCTCCTTTGAAGCTGTGAAAGCTTTTTACAATAATGCTAGGTTTCAATAAACTCTGTGATGCTGTGAACCTTTGGGAAAAATACAAAGAGAATCCATCGGAAGACATTGAAAGATAGGTGGAAAAAGAGTTACAAGATATTCGGAACTCTTTACTAGCGATATGTTGGGTCAAGCAGGACAAAACTTGACTCAGGACGAATTGCTTCACCCAAAAAGATCTGTAGCATCTTTCATTTATGACCCCGGTGTGCCAAGAGGGAAAGTGTTGTCTACTGAAGAGTTACTGACAGATAAACAGCTTTACGTTTATCAGCGGATTCTTAGCAATATTAAGAAAGAACTCGAGAAAAAATATTTTTTTCTGTATGCTCCCGGCAGCACTTGAAAAACCTTGACCTTGAAGACGATATATATTGGGCACAACTTTAGAGGGAGTTTCATTTGTCTCCTTTGAAGCTAGCTTTCAATAAAGAATGCTACAATAGCTTTCAATAAACTCTGGCGCCTTAAACCTTTGGGAAAAATACAAGGAGAATCTGTCGGGAGACACTAAAAGGCAGGTTTAAAGAGAGTTACAAGATATTCGGAACTCCTTATTAGCGATGTGTTAGGTCAAGCAGGACAAAACTTAACTCAGGACGAATTTCTTCACCCAAAAAATCGGTAGCATCTTTCAATGATGACCCCGGTGTGCTAAGAGAAATAGTTGTATACTGAAGAGTTACTGACAGACGAACAGCTTTACGTTCATCAGCGCGTCCTTAGAAATATTGATGAAAAACTCGAGAAAGTCTTAATCTTGAGGTACATAGTGGTTTTCATGAATCACTTCCTTAAATATTCAATTCGACAAATTCATTAAGATAGTGTAAATAACCCTAAAAATCGGTATGGGTGCCAATATTGAGGCTTCTTGCAACGTTAATTACGGAAATGGTATCAATTATGACATAAAGTTGTAACTCTGTTGGGGGGAATGGAGGTCAAAAGGTTTTATGGAGAAAAAATATTAATTTCCGAGAGCATTAAACAGTTTCCTGTGTGAGAGAAGCCGCAGGTAAAAGCTATTAATAAGTTATAATTGATCAGTGATATTGTGTATTTGTGTGTGTGTTTCTGAATGACGCTAGCTAGTCAACTAGAGCTGATGGTTTTTATCGTATATTATCGATAATAGTACAGAAAAGACGAACACCAATTTTAACTTTCATTTTTGTAAGGCTATGTATGCCAGGATGGCAATTTTTATCCTGCTAGAAAATCTAAGAGCTTCAGCAAGAATTGTTTTTCCAATGTTGACTTGCCTAAGAGTTTTTTATTTTTATTTTTTCACACACCTCTCACTTTTTTGTCCCTGCTATAGGAACTAAACTACAATTCAGCATTGACTTAGCTGTGTAGTTAAAAAAAAATTCATTCCAAAAATATTTCGAAACAATTTTTTTCCTCTGATTCTAATGGTTCTTTGGTTAAATTTAATTAATTGTGAGTCCATACGCGAGAGTAAGATTCTCCAGCTTGTATTTTGGTTGGTTAAGACAGGTTTGATAGATTAGTTGAGATAGTTTTAGGAAAGAAGCATCCCCGTAAGCATTCCCTGTTATATATGAGTAGAAACTCCATTTTTATTTAATTTGTATCTTGTCCTCCCTCTGCTCGCGTATCCTATTTCTCAATACTTAATATATTTTCATGTCAAAACACTTTTGACGGATACGGGTCATATAGCGTCTGTTTCGTTCCTTTTTAAAGGTTCTGTTTCGTATACCAGCCACGGTTTCACGGTTGCCGGTAGTCATACATCGCAGGGTACAGGTGGACGTGCTGTACATGAGCGATCGCATTCCGACACACCGACACCTTTACCTTCAGTCGATCTGTCAGTGGAGAGTAGTAGTGTTACGTCGCTTAGTAACATGCCACTGCGTAAAACTATTACATCCGGTAAGTAGTGAAGCACAAAATCTTCATCTATTTCTTTCATAGTTTGTTGTGAATATTGCAAAAACGTTTGACGTACCATATAATATTTTACCCCAATATTTCATGAATGCAAATTTGATGTAAATATGTTTTCGCGCACTCACTGGTTATTCATAAATAAATCGTTTTAAGTACATTTACATGCGGATGATTTTTTCCTGCTACGTGAAACTGAATTAACCAAAGCATGAACGTTGATTCCTATGTAATACAAAGGTTAACTTTCAATGAAATAAAGGAAAATCTCAAATATGTTCTTGGTTGTTTTATAAACCGCGTTATTTTACTGTTTGCCAAATTAAGTGCATTCTAACCAATCAGATTGTTATTTATAACCGGTTGTATATATTCCACAAAGGACAAATGCAATGTTTCTGAAGTACTGTTTTTACGCATTATCACACTTCACCTACACTTTTTTCCGTTTTTTCCATGTTTCTTCATGTTTTTATCCCCTGTTTCTATGCAAATTTGTGTAAACAATATCAGCCTCAGTTACATCGAGTGATAGTGGTCACGGGTCATGTGTTCAAGCTGATACACATTCGAATTGTTCGGAAGGTAGTAGTGGTGGTCTGTATCACGTAGCATCATCAATTGTTCACAATTCACCATCACCCACATTGCAACAACGCCGTCACTCGGCTGTTCATGGTAAGTAGAAAGATTTAATATCTTCATATGTTTTCTACCTTTGCATTCACTAAATGTTACATTGTCCTAGATTTTACGTTTTTAAGTGTCTATTTTGAAAAATGTTAATTTTACAACAAATTTTTTAACAAAAAATACAAAATGCCACTAAGGAGGAGTGATCCTTTCACTCATTAAAAACTCCTGCTAAAATTATAGGGTGGAAGACCTCATATTCGGGTTGATTAGCAACATTTATACGCACAATCATCTACTTGTCATTAAAAAAATTACTCATTCACTTGCATGCATACATTAAAAACAGAATCTTGGCAGAAGATAGTTCATTTGCTTCTAAGGATTTCTTGAAACAAAAGCACTGTAACGCCATTCCGACACCAAATATAAAACAATTTTACCTCAAATAACATAGCACCAAGAACATTTCGAGATGTAGATGGAATATGGGGGCGCCACAAACATTCATGTCACTATATAATCGATACGTTGGAAATCACAATACTAGGTACTCCGCCCACTAAAGGTTGGGTGCGAGCGCCACCCGCTTTGCCTATTTGACCCTCGGAAGCCATCAAGTGAAAATGCAGCTGGTTGAACTGCAACTAAACTAAATCTGTCTATCCGGGGAACGACAAACACGGCACTACGCTAGAACTAGGGGGGGTCGTTCTGACAAGAAATATTTGACTGCTCGTCTCTGCGGGGATATTTCGAAACCGGCTAAAAACCAAAAGGGGGGAAAATAAAACTTGGGACTTCTTTCCCACTTCCTCCGCAGCCACTTATTCTGCGGCCACAGGACAATGCTTTTCACTTTTCATATACAGGTGAACTGAAACTGAAATTTTGCTACAAATTTTTATCAAGATATTTCCGCCAAAAATTAAAAGGAAAAAAAATTACTTTTCTCACACTTCACCACTATATAAATTTTAAAAGAAATACTTTGCAATAATTTATGAAAGTCTACTGCTGAGATACGTCGACGATGCGGGGCCCCTCACTGCCTCCCAAATCTTATACGGAGTACCGGACTCCATCCTCATTCGACTCCAAACTTCTTTTTCCTACGAACCATTAGGTTTTTTTTTGAATTGCCGAAATTAATATGTAGTCTGCATTTACACATATGTTTAAATGTTCAATCTTCTGCAGAATAAGCACTTAGCTTAACTAACTACTCACGGTTTTCCGTTTAGTGTAAGTTCCTAATACTTTATCATGAGTTCCTGATCACTTTCTTGTAAGTTCTTGCTCGCATTTTTCCCCTTTGCGTGTGCACACTCTTCTTGTAGTCCAATCCATAATTCATCTTCAAGTCTACACTAACGTCCTAAACACCAGCTGAATCACTTTTGGGAAACCGAGGAAACGTTTGTCTGACTCGGTCGAAGAAGACAGTTCATTGCTGCTCGGATTTTGAAATTGGAGGACGCGGTCAATGGACCGAGGCAGTTGGAGGCACTATTTGCAGGAAGCGAAGGCCCGAGAGAGGCTGTTGTACTACGAAGAAGAAGAAGCACACGAAAAGAAATTTGTTTGCTCGATCTTATTAATTAGATTTCTCACACCGCGTATATTCAACGAAGACTTTTTTAATCCAAATCTCCAACATCACTTCTTCCTTCTTCTTCGTAGTACTACAGCCCCTCTCGAGCCTTCGCATCCTGCAAAAAGCGCCTCAAACTGTCTCGGGCCATTGAACGCGTCCGCCAAATTTTGAAATCTGAGCAGCGATGAACTGTCTTGGTCGACCGAGTTAGACAAGCGTTTCCTCGCTTTCCGCACTGGTCTCCGGCGTTCAGTTCTCCCAACGAATACCTTATTGGGTATCCGTTGTTAGTCTATACGATTCACGTGGCCAGTCCATTGCAGCTTCCGCAGTCTTACAATCGTTGAGGACTCCGGTTCGTCAAAAATTTCATACAGCACATTGTTGTATCGAATTTGCCTTTAGTCCCTTTCTAACTTCTCTCTGATTGTTCGCCGAAGGACCCGTTTTTCGAAGGCGTCCAATATGTTTGTATATGCTTGGGTTATGTTCCATGTTTGACGCCCATAGCATAGCACAGGTCATATCGCAGATACGTATACTTGGAGTATTGTTTTCCTGTGTATGCAGCTGGTCTTCAAGATCGTCAAAATTGAATAAAACATTTTATTTGCGAGCCATCGTTTTTGGGCATATTTCGTAAGCTTCATTAGCGGTTCTCGTTATTTTGTCGCCAACGAGTAAATACACAAATTCACCCACGGTTTCGATACTGTATTCGCCAAGTGTTATATTTTGTGTACTTGAGGTATTTTTCGTCGACTGCGTCATGAGCTTTGTTTTATTTTCATTGATTTGTAGCCCTACTAGTTTTGCTTCGCTGTCAAGTTTCAGGAAAGTTCTTTGGCGGTTATTAAAGACCATGACAAAATATTTATGTCGTCCGCATAGACTACCACTTGGCTTGACTTGTATAATAATGTACCTATTAAATTTCACCTCAGCCCAAGCTCGTTCCACCACTATACTGAACGTCACTTATATTCAGTGACGTGAGTTATTTCGAAGCGTTCTTGCTAAGAAAGCAACGCGTCGCAGCCTCCGCAATAGTGATGGGAAAACCGCATCGGTTTAACCGAAAACCGGTTTTTTGGTTTGAAAACCCGGTTTTTTCCTCCCGATTTAAACCGGTTTTTCTTTCAAATTCAAGAACCGGATAAAAAAACCGGGTACAAAGGAATAGAAAAATATCGAGGCCAAAAAAACGGAAATCAGTGTTTTTGCCATTTCTATCTAGGCAGCATTAATGACCACTGTCACTAAAGCAGAGCAAATTTCTATGTTTGATTGGTTCTTGTTATTCGTTGTTTATCATCATCATCATTATCTATGGCGCGGCAGCCCAAGCCGGGCCTTGGCCTTCAGGATTAATCTCCTCCATTCATCATGGTTCCGCGACCTTGTCCGCCAGATGTTTACTCCCAACTTATATCGTGTCTTCTCAGCGAGTCTTCGGTCTTCACACTGGCCGCGTACACTTTGCGTTCCAATATGTCCACTGCCTTTTCAGATTCGCTCGTCAGGGTCCATGTGTCACTTCCACATAACAGCGCAGGCTTGACTAGTGTTTTGTAAATGTGGAGCTTATTTGCTTGTGCACCACTCTGGACCTTAGAATGGGGGGAAGTACGGAGTAATAGGCTTTATTTGCAACGTTTATGCGACGTCAAATCTCGTCCTTTTCGGCGCCTCTAGTATTCAGGTTGGCTCCAAGGTAGATAAAATTATTCACACTATCAAGGTTATAGTCTCCTATGGTTAGTTATTTATATTTCGTTTTAATGTGAAGGACTCTACGTAGCGTGTAAAGTGAAGCTAGTACACCGATGCAGAATAAATGCAAAATCTATAGGGACTGAACTGAAGTTCCTTTCATCCTTATACTGCAAATGAATGATTGAGCTTAACAGTAAATAAGCTATCGGCTTGGATTTCGATACGTTATTCTCTCATTTTTAACACAAAGAGAAATATCCTTCATTTAAATAATTTAGTGAGTAAAACATCTAAAAACCATTTACGCTTAAAGCTAAATCAATGGACATAAAAATATACATTTAATTTTGATTTTTATAAAATTTGTTTAGAAAAAAAATCGAAAAACCGGTTCTTCCAAAAAGCTGTTCTTTGGTTGTAAAAATCGACTGGTTATACCCAAGATGACCAAAACCATTCCCTATTTAGCAATAGAACTAACAGTCGGTGTGATGGTAGCATTGTCGCGGGAAAGAACAGTAGGTCTTAAAGTTGACACGGATTCCGTTCTGGCCGACTCCGATTCCTCATAAAACGCTGATAATTTTTTCTCATACATGTCCTGGGCGCTTTAATCTCGCGTAGCACTTCTATTAAACTGACGTGACTTCTTAATGCACTTCTATTAAACTGACGTGACTTCTTAATGCCCTACGCTGGCATTTAACCCGCGCCCATATGCTGAGTGTGAGAGGCCCGGGGTCCGGTACTCTTGCACGAAATGCATCTCGATCCGATTTTGGTCCTTCTACTTTTCAACGTAACAAAATATTTACGAGAAAATCTTACAAACGTAAAAATTAATACTAATTAAATCAGCAACTTCAGTTTCTCTTTTTTCTCTTAGTTTTGCTTTCGTTGTTCTCAAACGTCATATTGGCTCGGGACGGGTTTTCCACATGTACCATGCCCAATTCAAAGTTGGCCCGTTGATTAAAGTGAAAAATGAGTCACCCGTAACAAGATTGCTTGAAAATTTTCGAAAGCAAAAATGAAAGAACATGAACCGGTCAAATTACATTTGATCTTCAGAATAAGCTCCTCTGGGTTCCATACATTTTTTATGCGATTTTCAAATTGATTTACCTGATTCCTAAAGTGATTCTCTTCATTTGATGTAAAACATATCCTACGCATAAACTTTTTGTAAGTTTATGGCCAGATGGAAGTCAAAAGAACCTAGTTCTGGTGAATAAGGAGGAAGTGTATTTGTTTGAGAACCAGTGTATTTTCCTAGTTTCCCTACTACTAGCCGGTTGAAAACATTTAGAAGGAAAATATAAACCGATCTCAAAATACCTTAAAAAACGATGAACTAAATTTCATGGAATCAGTATCAGTCTATCCCGTTTATTTATATTATTAAACATGATGCAAATTCTCATTCTTCTAGCCAAATAGAGCTTTCGCTACAAAAATCCTGTAGTTTTAAACGCCTAAACGTTTCTTAAATGTGGAGAGGGAGGTCCACTGAGTTGAGCTTAAATTTTCGGTGCCGAGGGGTAGACCCAGCTCCCCTGTTTCAGTTTTATTTGCCAAACTTGCACTTGTCTTCGATTTCACAGAAAACTCTTCGCAAACAAAGTTGTATGTACTTCTACAAAAGTATACACACTTTTGCTAACTTATCTGTTGAGAATAAAAAGTTCGAGCATTTTGATATCTCAGGGTCGATTGCAAAATTTCCTTTCTATGCATAAGGATTTCCATGAGGCTCTTTTCGCCTTATAAATGGCATTTTTGAAAAGCCTAAATGCATCGTTAAAACTTGACCAATTATTGACTCTTTTTGAATTATTAAGCTCTTTCATCCATTCACTTTGACATACTGCAGTTTCACTATTCCATCCACCACTGGAGCTTCGGTCTCCCCTGGATCTATAACTCAAGGCAGTTGTTCTAAATGCGGTTATAAGGGAGTTTACTACCGTATTCAGATCTTCATGAATCGTAATCTTTGGAGCGTTTCCAAGTTTCGTCCAGAGAGTCGAGAGGAATTTTTCACAGTTAGTTATTTTCCTATTAAGATGAGGAGTAGAAAGGATTTGCCGAAATTCAATCGTAAATGTAATATACATAGGGTCTGAGAGAGAGCATTCAAGGAGTTTTCTCGAATTTGGCTGAAGGTGCCCCTTGTGCTAATATATCAGTGATGCGAAGTACTTCTCTATTCAAAGGTCCGAAGTATAGGCCCATTGCCTATATTTACAATAGCCAGCCCAAAATGAACTCATATAGGAAGTCGCCTCTTTTGTTGGCGTTTGAACTGCCCCATATTTCAATATAGAGATTTGCAATAGCAGCTAGTTTCAATTAAATACATCGCGCAGTGGCAGCTATCGTTAGATCCTTTAAGATTTGTTAGGGATTAACAAGCCCTCATATGCCATGTAGCACCAGGTAAACCACGTTGGCATCGGTTTAACGTCTGCTGCAATAAAAGATTGTGTTTGACACTTAAGCTCGAGAGAATAAATACGTTGATGGATTGTTTGGTACGGACGCAGACCCTTAGTATAACTGATGAAATAGGTATTATGAGTCATGTATAGTCCATACAGATTTGATTCTTGACAACCCCAGTTTCTTGAAACAAAACGAGTTTTACCGCATTCTTAATTAGCTAAGCAGTTGCGACGCGAAGAAGATCGATGCTAGAAATTTCAATTTGGCGAATGAACTTGCAGAACAGTGACGATTAGAGGCGAAGTCCCGACATGCGGCTTCGCCGTAGATGATGATAACCTTGTCTTGCACATCGAGATGGAGAACGATTGAATACCCTCGAACAGCACAGCTTCAAAAATTTGGCAAAGCACATCGTTCAGTTCAGAGTCCGCTATTTGGTTTAAAGTAAACACCACGTTATCAAACCCACTAAGTCATGCTCACAGACGTGATATCTCTAGTTTTTTAAGTACAAAAGGTTGTCGAATGTTAGGAAACAAACTGTGACCTCTATCTCCTGACTTTTTCAGAAAGAATAGTTGAACGTGAATTGATGCATGAGTCCTTTCATCACAGAATGTTTGGCATCTCAGACATGGATTCCATCTCCTGGAACCAGGTACCGCTCGTCCACAGGGTGTCTTAAAGGGTGGGTATGACGAGGAAAGGCTTCAGCCTGCTCAAGTCGCCAATTAATTTGGTGCAATGCGGTGGTGCCTCTAATATAACAGAGCACAGCTGACCCACTTCTTTACGAAAGGAAGCATATGAATTGTACCGAAAACTAGCCAGTTCTCATATTTTTTCACTCGTTCTCCCATAATTTCCCCCGTATTTTGTAGGTAATTTATCCGTAGGGCTCTGCACTTCTCCTAGAGACCTTTTCTTTTTAAAGGTGCGCTCTGAAAAAGAAAGTTTTGTTATAATACTGATGTTATGTACCTTCTTGGTAGCGGTGTAAACGACCTCATCATAAGGTTCTACATATAAACGAATAAAAAGTTCTGCCCCTATAACCAAGCAGCTTTTAAAAGCCTAGAATCATCAAGGATCCAGTAACATGGCGAGGAAAAAGGGTACTTTACTAGTGCTTGCTAGAATTGAATGTAGCGAACATGCAGATGTATCAACAATAGAATTCCTTGAATGCGGTCAAGAAACACTTTGTTGGTAAGCATCAGAAAAGATAGAGAGTAAGGAAAATAACAAAGGTTCGATAAATCATCCAAAATGGGAAATTATGATGAGAAAAGTAAAACCGTGTTTCAAACTAATCAAGAATTAAATCAGAATACTTACAGGACTACTTGCGGGACACTGCAAACCCGGAAGATAAGTATTGTGAAGAATGGTAACTGCTGGTTTTCAAATGAAGTGCAAGAGCTTTCTTTCAGAGGAGAGGCATACTTAGAACGTGGTAAGTGGCCCTTAGGCATTCTAAGGAAAATGGGAGCACAATAAATCTTCCTATGCTGATCTAAAATCTAAAATATCCAGTGCGTTTTCCAACGTTTTAACGTATGCAGCCTTGTCACCTTTTTAGCGTCGATTTTGGACTTCGATTTATTTTATGGATAGCAGAAGTGATCATATGTTATTCTTTAGGTAGTAGATTGAACTTAAATCTTTATAATTGGCGATGTAAGTGAATCGTAGGTCGTTTACGTTAGAGTTCTCATGGAAGCTTTGCCCTCTTATTAATCGTATGCGGGTTTGCTCTTTTCTAACTTATGCGTTGAGGACTCCAAGGAATATCTTTACAGCATTCGGAAATATTTCCCATCTGTTTTCCGTTTGCTTTTGAACACGAAGAAGAATTGATCCTTTAAGACATCATTCTTCTTCTTATTTTGAAGGCGTTTTTATCCATTACGCTAAGGAGATTTTAACTCAACAGGTCATGGAGACAGAAACTTGGGTTTACGCGATCATCGTATCTTCTTCTTCGTTGTACTACAGCCCCTCTCGGGTCTTCGCTTCCTGCAAATAGTGCCTCGGGCCATTGACCGCGTCCTACAATTTTGAAATCCGAGCAGCGATAAACTATCTTCGTCGACCGAGTCAGACCAGCATTTCCTCGGTTCCCCCACAGGTCTCCGCCCTTCAGTTCTCTCAACGAATATCTTTTTCGGGTTCCGTTGTTAGTCCATACGATTCAAGTGGCCAGCCCATTGCAGCTTCCGCAGTCTTACAATCGTTGAGACCTCCGGGTCGTCAAAAATTTCATACAGCTCATTGTTGTATCGAATTCGCCCTTGGTCCCCGTCTAGCTTCGCTCCGATTATTCGCCTCAGGACCCGACACTCAGAGCCTTTCAATATACTTGCGGATGCTTGGGTCAGGGTCCATGTTTCACATCCATAGTATAACACAGGTCTTATCACAGATTTGTATACTTGGAGCTTTGTTTTCCCGTGTATGCAGCTGGTCTCCAAGATCGTCAGAATAGAATAAAATATTTATTTGCTAGCTGTATCCTTCGGCGTATTCTTTCATTGTTGGTTCTCGTTATTTTGGCGCCTAAATATACAAAATCGCCCACATTTTGGATACTGTATTCGCCAAGTGTGATATTTTGTGTATTTGAGGTATTTTTCTCGACTGCGTCATGCCCTACTAGTTTTGCTTCGCTGTCGAGTTTCAGGAAGAGGTATTTGGCAATTTTTAACGACCGTGCCAAAATGTTGATGTCGTCCGCATAGGCTACTACTTCGCTCGACTTGTATAGCAATATACCTCGTGTATTGACAGGCAGTTTCCTTATGACGTACTCCAGAACCAAATTGAATAGCAATGGGGCCAGCCCATCTCTCTGCTTTAGTCCGATTTAGTCAAAGGTATCAGTGAGTTGGTTATTGATGCGGACTTGGGAGGTCTTCTACGTCATTGTCATTTTGGTAAAATGGACTAATTTGACTGGGATGTCAAAGTAAAGCATTATGTGGTACAGTACGATGATCGTATACTTCAGTACATATTTTGACCTGGTGACAATGCACTTGTTCATGCAGAAGTTCTGTAAGGCTATCATCAGCAGCCCATTTGTTGATATTAACCCACAAAGAATCTGTTGAATGCCTTAGAAACTAGAAAATCATAGATTCGGACTTTAAAGCATGAAGTAAATACATGACTAATCAGCTCATCATCAAAGCACCGCCAATGTATTTTCATATTTCTTTTGAATTTCTTTTTTCGGAATTTATATTTTAGGACACGGTTTGATGGCTCCACCACCACCCAAAGGACCACCTAGACATCCACCAGCATATAGTGTTGCAGCACAAATGGCCAGGTTACAGCGTTTAGGACGCGCACATAGTCATGAGGGTGTAACATCCACTGCCCTTGCTTGCAGTGTTGGAGGAGGACCGGTTCCTGGCGTTGGCGGCTACTACCATCCAGAACCAGGAGATGAAGATGGTAACTAATGCGAGCACATTCATCTACAACTTAGTAAATAAATGTATCTTTCCATTTTAGATGATGAAGATGCTCAGGTTTCAGCTGTATAGAGAGACTGTTAAAAAACTGATCATTAACAGGAAAC